>LFJQ01000045.1:1200000-1893534 GCA_001182835.1 Oropetium thomaeum | reverse complement strand
TTTTTCGAGTCCGGGAAGTATAGTTTTCAGCTGGGTTAAAGAATGGAAATTCTGCAAAAATCGAATTTTATTTCCCTTCACCGGCACCATTGACTTCCGGCCTCTCTACGCAGCTACGCCGCCTACCCACTGCTGCGCCCTAGCCAAACTGAGCGAGCACGACAAAAGCAAGCGACGCCACGCCTTCAATTCTTCCCGCACGAGCCGCTGCTTGCTGCTGCTCCCGCTGCTGCCCGCACGCGTTCGCCTGCTGCCGCCGCTCCGTCTCGCTTCGACCCCGTACCGCCCCGCCTTGACCCGTCACTCCGAGCTGCCGCTAGCCCGCAGAGCACGCCACCACGAGTCTCTTTAAGCCCCGGGCGCACGTTATCTTTTCCAGTTCTTCCAGCCCGAGACGACGAGCACCCATTTTTCCCTTCTCCCTGTTTTCCTCCGCTCGGTCGCACCGCCGCCACGAGCTCCGCCTGGCCACCATTGTCGCCACGCCCCGGGCCTCATCTCCGGTGAGCTACTCCTCGATTCTTCTCGGCGGCGACACTCCCTCACCACCCTCTGTTGATAACGCCTTGTCCCGTCGTGGTTCGGGCAGCAGAGCCGCCGGAACGAGCGCGCCACCGCCAGAGCGCCGGCTCCGCCGCCCTCACCGCCGACGACCCACCTCCGGCCGCCCCTGCTCCTTCCCTTCGTGCCTAGCACCTTCACCGACTCCACTGGAGCTCAACCCGCTCGCCAATCGGCCTCCCCGCCCCGAATCCGGCCGCCGCCGCTCGCCGTCGCTCCCGGCCGCCGCCTTCCGCCGCCAGCCATCTCCGGTGAGCACCCTCGCCATTTTCTCGCTCAAATCACTTCCTTCCGTCGCACTTAGCGTGGGAGACATCAATACGGCCGCCGCCGTCGAGTTCTCCGGTGAGCCGCACCGTCGAGCTCTGCCCAGCGCCGCTCCCCTGTTTTGGTCTCACTGATATGTGGGCCGGGTTCAGTTTATTGAGTCAAGGCTATCTATTTTTCATTTAAAATTGTCAGAAGTTGTAAAATGCGCCATAAATCAAGGAAAAATCCAAAAATCACAAACTAATTTTGTTTGAATCCTAGGAATAATTACTAATTAATGGATGAAACACATTTTTGATAACGTTCACCAAAGTCCCTAAATAAATAAATCAATATATTCTGTTCTTGAATTTTAAATGGAGTTGCAGTAGGTTTCTAGGTTTGAAATTTTAACCTAAACTGAATCATTGCATGTCTAATCTACTGTAAATTTCTCATAATTTATCTTGAACATTGTGCTATGCTTGTCCCTGAGGATACTCAGAATTGGTAGTTAATTTTGTTATTTTCAGAACCTCATTGCAACTCTTCATTAAAGACCATGGACCCTTAACAAAACTTTAGCGTAAGTGTCCAAGAATGTGTTTATCAAGTTTCATGAATTTTAAACAAGTTGTATTAGGTGTGATTTTGAATTTACAAATTTGGAAAACAGAAGCTTTGATGAATTTTTTAAAATCTATAGAATTCAGTTTGACCCCAACAAAATTTATAAATTCTTAGTTCAGTGAGCACTTTCATCTAAAAATAATTTTATGGACATAACTAAAACATTTTCATGGCCTTTACTCATTAGGGTTAATGGTCGTAAGGAAAATGTCGCAACGGAAGCCGATTAGGGTTAGGGGTAAACTACTCTACTAATGGGATGAAAACACCATAATATCGAATTTAATAGCGACTCGCCTTTAACTCGTGCATTTTCTTCATATAGGAACTGATCTTGATCTTCCAGCGGAGGACGTGCCATCGGAGGAAGCCCCTGTCGAAGCTAACTTTTCTCCCGATTGTGCTAACTATTCTGCAAACCAAGGCAAGCCCCGGTGCACACCTATGTTTTATAAATTTTCTGTTTTCCACTATGTGTGTAGGAATTGTTTGTGCATTAAGTTTCGAGGAAATTGCCGTGAAAACCTAGATGCATGACTTAGTAGGTTTCCTATGAATTACTTTGGTAGAGCCATCGATAGAATGCGATGCTTAAAGGATAGGAATCCGATAGCATCCGAGTAGTATGGAGACTACTCGTGTGTGTTCAAAGAAGGAAAAGTCGAGAATTATGTCTGATCGTAAGTGTGGTTAAATTTGAGAACCTTATCGGATGCGGTTGCATTGGTCAAGTTTGAGTGTGTACCGAGTGCATACTGGTATAGGGACCAGGAAACCGACGTAACTCACCGTGCTTTGTTGGACAATTGGCCATCCTTTTTCTGGGTGAACAGACCAGCAAGGTGGATGAATTTGATTTGGTTTTTCTTGGGCTCATGCTAGTGGGAAAGGCTTGGGGCCGTACAGGGATGCAGGGCATCGCCTGGAGGACCATGTCCTTGGAGGGATGGATGTTGAGCCAACACTATCACGATGTTGCGAAAGGTGGCCACGTGTGACTGAGTTGAGTGTGCACGTGTCGTGTCATTCGGGTTTCTCCTGCAGGATGTAAATCAATTATAATTGCCACTCCTCGTGGTTAAGAGTAGCACTTGCTCCTTTCCACCGCAACGATATGAAACTAGTGGATTATGATGAAAGTGGCTAATTTTACTCTATTTGGTTGAAATGAATCCTTGATTGTTAGAATAGCGGCACATTTAGTAAGTTCACAGTGACTACTGGTAATTTGGCTAAATTAGAGTAGAAAATTAGCGCTGTTTTTGTAATACCCAATCAACCTCCACCAACACCCCTGCATTCTAGGAGTCGGTCATTAGATGGCCACGTTGACGGGTAAGTCTTGCTGAGTATTAGTTGCTCAGGCTTTTGGATTAATATTTTTGCAGGTGATTCTCCTAACCTTGCTTCGTGTGGTTGTGGTGGTTGGGAAGGGGAGGCACCCTCGGAGTGGACCTTCGAGTGGGTTCCCGCTTCTCCGACCTATGAGGATTAAGCACCCGTGCGCTGGCGTGCTTAATTGTATCGTCGAGTTGTAATTAGTAGCTTCCGCTGACTTTCGCTTGTTTTCGAACTACGTTTTCGCACTTAAATTATCTGAACCAATGTTGTAATATTAAGAATTCATGTACCCTTTAAATCATGTTTTGCGTGTCCTTGTTAATTATTGTACTGTATGGTCGCTTGCTTCGCCAAGTGGCACCCCGAATGATCCTGGATGAGCAACCGTACGATTTTATCTGACGGGGTTGCGACAGACTCAGACCATACGGATCAGACAAGACTACGGTCACCCTGGATCCAGCCCAGTTGCTGACCTACTTAGTACCCTGTCTGACCCTCCTGTTTTATCTTTCCTTAACCTTCCATAATCAGGTGTCATGTATTCATGTGAGAGTTTCAATCAACCCTACCAATTGCGAGCAGCGTCCCCTCTGCTCGACTTCTACCGGCGAGGATTGCTAAGCATAGCACATAATAAGGGTCACCTATACCAATTACCGATAGGGTTTCCTGTAGAGACAGATGCAAGTAGGGTTTCAATCAACTCCTAGAAACCTAATGCACAATCATGACACATAGTTATAAGGAAAAAATGTTAAAACTGGTTGTGCACCGGGGCTTGCCTGGTTCGCTGGAGTTGGCGTTGACTGCTTCTCGAGTTGGACGACTCCGGGTCGACAGTTACTTCATTCGCTTCAAAGTCTACAATAGCAACATGGATAATATGAGTGATGATTGAATAGTGTAATATGATGTTTCCATCATAGATTACAACTTTCGAGGTTTTATGGTTAACCCTTACATTTTAACTTCGGCATTTTTATTAAAAGTATTTATTCCTATGGAGTGTGGACCAAGGTGAAACTTTACTTTTCTAGGGGATGATTTTTAATTGGCAATGTTCTTCGAAATAGAAATTTTAAAATTTGTCAAGTTCAAACTGAGTTTCGTAGATTTTATAAAAATTCGGCAAAGTTTCTGTTATTTAAACTTATAAAATCAGAAATAAATACTAAAACTTAGACTAAATCATGAAATTTGATGTAGACACCTATGGGTACCAAAATCTAAAGTTTTGCTTAGGGTTTAGATTTCTGGATGACTTTCATAATGTATTTTAGAAAATGACAAATTACATTGGCAGTTTAGAGTATTTTTAATGAGATGCATGTCACTTGTGGTTGTAAAATCCCAAGAAAATTTCAGGAGATGTATACTATCATGACGTACTTATGTTCAAGTTTAGCCCTAGAACTTCTCTGGAACTACAACTAAATTTAAAAAGAGAAAAGGTTCATCTAATTATTCAAGAAATTCCATGAAGATTTTTGAAAGAGTGCTTCAGCAAAAAATTAGTTCTTGTTATGGGGATTCTAATAAATTTTGGTTTGGCATTTTTGGATTTTTTTTTGATTTATTAGACACTATACAATATAGGCCAAATAATAGAAAATGGAATTTAAATCCGAAAACTGGGGGAGCGGGGAGAAGAACATGGGCGGCAGAGATTTGCTCCGGCGAACTTCGGCGGCGGCGTGATTGCGTCGGGACTGGCCGGATTAGTGCTCCGGGCACTGAGCCGCACCCGTAGGTGGGGATACGGCCACCAACGATGGCCGGAGTTATGCCGGCGACGAGGAGCCGCGACGGCGCTTTAACTCTGACGACGAGCTCATCGGAGGAGCGCGGTAGAGCGGAAATTGGGTTGTCTAGGAGATTCATCATGAGGCAAGGAACCAATTTGAGGTGGTGCGAGTCGTCGAGGAGGACCGGAAGATGGTTGCCGATGAGCGGGCCTTCGGGCGATGGCAATGGCGGCCGACGGTGGCGCAAGGAATTCGTCGTCCCCGATGACCTTCTGCGGCCACACCTTTGTCAAAACAACGCACAAGTAAGAGAGGCAGGGGCCGGAGGAAGGAATTGAAAAATGGTGATACCGCGGGGATGCAATCGAAGGTTTACGGCCGGCGGCGATGAGCTCGGCCGGAGGAGGAAGAAGGACGTTCCCGGTGCTAGAGTGGATTAGGGAGGGAGTGCTCGTGGGGGGTTGGAGGGAAGGATGGGGAGCTAAAAAGGCAAGGTGGCGTGCTCGGTCGCCGTCCGGGGCTGTCGCGCTCTGGCAATGGCGGCCATTCGGCACGCGCACGGGGAAACGAAAATGAGGGGGGGGGTGTGGCAGTGGGGGCTTCAATGCGTCGTGGGAGAGGGAGAGAGAGAAGGTTTGTCGTGGGGTCTTGTCGGGAGCGCGCCATCGACGGGAAAATAGAGGTAGGGAGAGGTGGACGGCGAGAGGTGGCCGCTGATTGGCGGCGGGCGAGCTGTCGTGCGGCAGTGGGGAAAATAAAGGGGGAAGCGAGGGAGAGAGAGAGGAAGGAGAGGGAGGAGAGAGAGGAGGGAGATCTTTCGGGATTTTCTTGCGCTGAGGAGACGGCACGGCGGGAAGCCGGTGCCGGCCGACACCTACCGCGCTGCCAACCGCTGCGGCGGTTGGCTGCCGGGGCGACGGCCCGACCCTTTTTTTTTTGAATTAGTTTCAAAGTCCAATCCTAATGCAAAAGAATTTCATACTTCCTGAACTTGAAAAATTTTGAAAATTTTTGTGGGTGCTCTGTTAATTATTTGGGACAACTTTTATTTAAGGGTGAACTCCTGAATCGGCTTCTAAAAAAATTCATGAATTTCCACTTAACTTCAAGGTTGTTTGAATTTTGAGGGGCTTAAATCCTTTCCAAAAATTCTGATAAATCTCCAAAGTTCCATTTGAAGTGAACTTAATTATCATGTAAAAATAATGCTAGGGTTACATAGGATTTTAGTTGGATTTCGAGTTGGGGTTTGAATTCTTCCTGTTAAAGAAGGATTTTGATACTGCTAGTTAAAACTTCCGGACTCTAACAAAAGTGTTCTGTTTATTGCCAAATTCTTGTAGTGGTTCTTTGGAGTGTTTTAAACAACATTTCTTATTACTTTCAAGTGTCATTTTACTTCAATGTGTATGCTTTGACTATTAGGGTTTACGATTTGTCGACGCATTATGTGGTCATACGTGGGGTGTCACAGTTTGAAATTTATTTTTTTAATTTTTTGTAATTTCTGGAGGTATTTATGGTTTGCAATTTTAAAATGAACGTTAATAATTCTTTTAGTTTTTAAAACCTAATTTTTGCCGCCAATTACCTCTGCCTGAAAGAAATCAGCGCCTCCAACGCAGGTTACAAAGGAAAGGGGTAAAATGATAAAACATATTTAATTTTGATTTAGAAAAATAGAAAAGAAGAGAAAAGAGAGAAAGTGGCAAATATGAGTTACAAAAGGGTAAAGTAGTGGTACTGGTGGGAAGCGCCCATTACTAATGGCAAATGTTGGATGCCGACCTTTAGGAGTGCTATAAATCTAATTATCCCCGTGGACGTTGCCTCCTGCTAACACGTCCTTTTTGAAGCGTGATTAGGAAAAAAATCACGCGATGATTTTCATTATGCAAACGTGCAATACAAATAGGCAGCCGCCACTACAGGGCTGGCACTACAAATAACCAGGCATACCGACGTGCATGGGATGGATACTAGCACCATGCTGGCCCAAAGGCCTCAATTACATCAAGGCTTAATGCTAATACAAAAGGCTTAAGTATGTCTAACATCCCCAGCGATCAGCCATGAATGTTAAGACTAGAGCGAATCTGAGTGAATGAGTGAGGTAGGCAAGCTTTTGGTAATGTGAAGAACACGTTCAATACCAGCAGCAAGCCAGCAACCTTATCACGAAAGAAGTGAAGATCAATCTCAATGTGTTTGGTACGTTGATGTTGTACCGGATTGGATGACATATAAACAGCACTGACGTTATTACAATAAACAATGGTAGCGTTTTGCAGCGACAATGAAGCTCATGCAAAAGTTGCCGCCACCAAGAGGTCTTCACGACTGCATTACCAACAGCACAATTCTCGGCCTCTGCACTAGAGCGAGATACAGTAATCTACCTTTTAGAAGACCAAGACCAAGTAGAATGTTGCCTAGAAAAACAAGGTAACTAAAAGTAGAATGTCAAGTATCTAGATAGCCTGCCCAATCAGCATCAGAATAAGCGACCAAGTGAGTGAGAGAAGAGGGCCGAATCTGAAGACCAAAGTCCAATGTGCCATGGATATATCTGAGAATTCGCTTAATCAATGCAGGATGAGGCTCATGAGGATTAAACATATAGAGACAGACCTGCTGAACTTCATAAGAAATATCTGGTCTAGTAAAAGTGAGATACCGAAGAGCGCCAGCCAGCGTGCGATAATTAGTAATATCGACAACAAGAGCGCCATCACTAGAAATTTTTTAGCAAGTATCAATCATGTACTGCCTCTGAGAGAGAAAAAGACCACCATCAGTTGGAGTCATAGAAATTCCTAGGAAGTGATGTAGAGGGCAAGAATCCTTCATAGAAAATTCTTGGGTAAGGGCAAATATAATATGACGTAGTAGAGAGTTTGACAAAGCAGTGAGCAGAATGTCATCACAATAGAGCAACAAATATGCCGTATCAGCACCATGCCGATAAACAAATAAAGAAGTGTCGGACCGAGTGCTGATGAAACCATAAACTGTATGTGAGATGCAAATCGACTATACCAGGCATGCGGGGCTTGCTTCAGACCATAGAGAGATTTCTTGAGAAGACAAACATAATATGGATGGGAGGAATCAATAAAACCAGAGGGTTGCTCACAATATATCATCTCCTCAAGAGTGCCATGAAGAAAAGCATTTTTAACATCCAACTGGTGAACTGTACAATGATGAGAGAGAACAACACTGAGGACTGTCCGAACAGTAGCTGGTTTGAAAACCAGGCTGAATGTCTCATCATAATCAATACCGGGGCGCTATGTGAAACCACGACAACCCACCTCGCCATATAGTGACCCAGCGACCCATCAGAGGCAAACTTGTGGACAGACCCACTTGCCAGTTACCACATTAACACTATGTGGTTTAGGAACCAACTTCCAAGTGTCATTCTGCTGTAGGGCCGAGAATTCTTCAATCATCGCATCCTGCCAATTGGGATCAGTGAGAGCACCACGGTATGTATTGGGAAGAGGAGACTGACTCGTGGCCTGAAGGTTGAGGCGATGGACCGAAAAGTGAAAGCCCTGTTTTCCGCGTGTAACCAGCATATGGTTGTTGTCAGGAGGTGGCACAACAGCGGCGGCTGGTGTGGGAGGGCGTGACAGAGACACCACAAACTGGGGCAACGTAGATCCGCTAGCAACAGCTGATAGTGGTGCCAATCAGGGCAGTAGGTGTGACCTCTAGGGTGCTGATGGCAACTACCGAGGGAGGGGACCTGCTCGGGGCAGCAGCACAGAGAGGTGGTGACACAGAGAGGCTCCGAGAGCCAGGCACACCTGTGGAGTCTGGGGAGGCATGCGCGCTCAAGGGGCCTGCGCTGGAGCACCGTAGCGGGCTGGGTGCCTAGGCATCAGTGGGAGTGCCGGAGGGTATGCCAACTTCAGGAACACCTGCACACACAGAACACAAACCAACATGTAATAAAGCACAATTATCTGCTGTGAGAAAATCAAAGTCGGATGAAGGCGTTGTTGCAACCGTAGAGAAGGGAAGATTCTCATCAAAGGTGACAGGACGAGAGATGATACAGATCAAGACATTTGTATCCCTTGTGATCAGAAGAATAACCAAGAAAAACATAGAGCATAGAACGTGGACTCAGTTTATTTGGTGTAGTGGTGGAGAGATTTTGATATAAGCGCATCCAAAACACGAATGTAGGAGTAATCGAGTGAGACACCATACAAAGCAAAGTGTGGTGTGGCAGATGCGGCAAGTGTTTTAGTGGGATGGCGATTGAGAAGGTGAGTAGCTGTGTGCATAGCTGTGTCCAAAAAGATGGAGGTGGGCTGGCGTGAAGAAGCAAAGAACGCATAAGTGGAACGAATGATGCGCTCGGCCTTTCTGTTTTGGGAGGAAGTGTAGGGATAGGACATGTGTAGGACGACGCCTTTTGAGAGAAAAGTATGCGAAGAGGCATTGTCAAACTCACAACCATTATCGCACTGAACAATCTTGATCGGACAGCCAAACTGCATAGCAACATAGGCAAAGAAATGTGAGATTGTGGAGGAGTGTTAGATTTTAATCAAAGAGAGGAAATGTTCACGAAAAATAAGAGCAATCCTCAAGAATAATAAGATATTACTTATAGCCAGAAACACTAGCAACAAGTAAGGTCCATAAATCACAATGTATTAAATCAAAATTCTTGACGACTCTTGAATTGGAAGTATGAAAAGGAAGATGCATATGACGGCCTAACTAACACGCATGACATATAGAATCAATGTCATTTTTATTACAAACTATAGCATGGGAGCTAACGAGTTTATTGAGTTAACGAGTTTATTGAACTAACGGCACTGGCAGCAAGAGCGAGTAGTGGTGAAGAGTACGTACGGCGTCGATGGAAACAAAGGGTATAGCTTCCCGAGCTATTGCACCTGACGATTTTTTTTGGAGTGTAGATCCTTCACAGAAACGCCTAAAGGATCAAACTCAATGAAGATTGATTGCCAGTGGTGAATTGACAAACAGAGATTAGATTTTTAATAATGTGTGGAGAAACAATAACATTGTTAAGATATAACCGACATAAGGTAGAAAAAAAAATTTGTTAGTGGACGTAACAGGCAGCATTGACCCATTACCGACAATAATGTCAGGAGGAGTAGAATAGGATTGAGTTGATAAATGAGATTACCAGGATTCGAGGTCATGTGTGCAGTAGCAGCCGAGTCAACATACCAATATGAGGAGGGTGGCAGTGTGAGTCATTGTGTTGAACGAGTTGGCTAGCAACTGCAGGTCCCATACTTGTCGGGTTGGAGGCGGCGGCGCGAAGAAGCCTAGTGGAGTCGTAGGTGCAGGGGACGGTGCCATCTGATAGGGGGCGATGCCGACCATGGGCGGAGGAAGCCAAGGCGGTGGCCATGGATGAAGGAAGCCACGACGGCTGCACCGGAGTGCTGCTGAAGTACGCCTGGTGAGATGCACGTGTTAGCGGTGGAGTATTGGGGCGAGCGCGCGAGGAGGCCCGCCTGACCGCCCTGGCTGGCCACATGTGGATGGACCCAGTCAAGGGGTTCTGCACCGAGGGGCGAGGGCCAAGCAGGGAAGCCGCCACCGCCACTGCCGCCTTTGCCACGCCACAACCACCATTGCCTGAGCCACCATTGCCCGTGCCACCAAGGGCTGCTGGAGGAGGCCGGACTGCTGGCGACGAAGGAGGCCACGAAGAAGACGTGGTGGCATTGGCAAGAGCAGTTGATGGCGCCGTCAGCTTGACCAACATCTCAATCTCTTCTAGTCGCAGGTCATTGCGGACAGTGGCGAAGCTGGAAAGGGCTTGGTGGGTCTGATAATGGCCGCCATGTTGGAGAATTTTTCATTTAGCCCTTGCAGACAAGCAAGGATGAGCGTACGGTCGAGGACAGGCTTGCCCAATCCACCAAGATTGTCCGCCATGGCTTTGAGACGCCGATAGTAATCAGAGATCGAGAGAGCCCCCTGTACAAATGTCCGGAATTCAGGTCAAGGATCATTGCGCGAGCCTCCTTGTTGCCTACAAACTGATCTTCAAGAGTAGCCCACGTGAAGGACGCCGTGACGGTAAAAGGAGCTATTGCACATGACGTACTCGAGAAGCTCGATGGTGAGGGTGGAGAAGATCCAATGCTTCACGGTGGCGCATGCAAACCCATTAGACGTCGTCACCATAGTAGATGTCGGAGAGGACGTGGTCGTTGAGGGCGTACTTGGCGAGTGAGGAAGAGGACCGCCAGCATGTGTAGTTCGTGGAGCTGTAGTCGAGGATGCGGGGCACTAATGCCTTAATGTTTTACATGGCGATGGCTTGCTGATGGAGGAGCACCGTCGATGTGCAAGCGTAAGAGCATGAGCGTCGCAGCGAGCCTGCTCAGCCTTGGCAGCCTCATCGGCACGGCGCTGGTCTTCCGTGCATTGGTCGTCCCTGCGCTGGTCATTGCCAAATGACGCCATGCGAAAGAGAAGAGGTGGATGTCGGGTGCGGATGCGATCCAGACGGAGGAAAGAAGATAGAGCATGCCGCATCGGAGAAGGCCAGTGGCGGCTTAGAGTTGCAGAAGCGCGGCTGAGCATACAGCCGTCTTTAATACCATAAAAGCATGATTAGGGAAAAAATCATGCGATGATTTCCATTGATGCAAACGTACAATACAAATAGGCAGCCCGCCACTACAGGGCAGGCAAACCCTAGTCGGGCATACCCGACGTGCATGGGCTGGACACTAGCACCATGCTGGCCCAAAGGCCTCAATTACATCAAGGCTTAATGCTAATACAAAAGGCTCAAGTATAAGTCTAACAATTTTTACTAGCCGTCCCCAACACTCCAACAGGAACCGACTTTGCTGTGGCCTCTTACACAGGAACGCACACGGCAAATGAAAATGAACAACAACACTCCTAACTCCGTACCCACACATCATCCGTCCAAACAAAAGTTAACAAACAAAACTAGCGCGCCCCGCCGCCCCTGTGCTAGTATCACATAAACATATAGGAAGGGCAAGGCAAATACTGCAGGGGATATCCAAATCGCACACGTCATGAACAATACAATG
Source organism: Oropetium thomaeum (assembly GCA_001182835.1). NCBI lineage: Eukaryota > Viridiplantae > Streptophyta > Magnoliopsida > Poales > Poaceae > Oropetium > Oropetium thomaeum. The sequence goes on along the minus strand of LFJQ01000045.1, from coordinate 1,881,914 downwards.
GAGCAAAGAAACTTATATCTTCTGCGATATCACGTCAGTATATGTACTCATGTCAGAGCTGTCCCTATACACCAATGGATTAGCAGGACCAATCTTATTTTAGAAATATTATTATTCAGCCCTCTATTAAGAGTTGATCCAATGGCAGATAGTGTATATGGTTAAATGTCAACGTGAGATCGAAATTCATTAGAGTTAGTGGTTCATATAGAAATCTATTGAAAGAAAATAATTTCTCCATTATTAAATTTTTATAGTTAGGATAATAACAACCTTTTGTTCACTTTTGAGCTAGAATCATTATCCTAATCACGACTATAATTAAGAAACGGTGAGAGTAGACAGGTACATATAGATGACAACAGCATTTTTTTTTAGAAGATGACAACAACTTCAACGATCCCTACATTCTCCAAAGGAATTACAAGGTTGATAATAAAAACACTCCCAAGAGTCTTACTACCTCCGTTTTTTAATTATTGATATTTTTTAAGTATAAATTTGTACTAGAAAGTGTCAACAATTAGAAAACGGAGGTAGTATATCTCCGGGGACGGAACAGTCTATCAACTTAGAACAGCATTGCAACGGAAAAAGATAAAGAAAAAAGAAAAGAAAGGAATGGCGTTCGTGGATACATTACTACATTGACAGCACAACAAATACTCCTATGTGACATATAGGGCCTGTGTGGATGCTGCCTGGGTGGGCCATCGATCGCATTTTGCTTTTGTTTTGATGAACGGATCCAACAATCCCATAATATAGCAGTAATTCCACTAAACTTGCTCTTGAACTTTATTATTGGACGCTTTGGCAGAGACGTGATTGAGCATCATGGTGAGTGTTGCTATGTCTGGCCTCATAGCTGGGTCGTCATGTACGCACTGCAGTGCTATCTCGATGAATTTCCGTATCTCATCATCGCATCTCGTGTCCATGCTTGCATCCTTGATGTTCTCAATATCCTTCTTATCCCAGCTCTCGCGGACCTATAAAAAATTGTATCCAAATAAATTTTCAATACATTTCTATAAAAACATGATTCAATAATATATATAATATATATATATATATATAATATATATATATGTGTGTGTGTGTGTGTGTGTGTTCCATCTTTATTTACTCATGCATGGAATGAATTGTTTCTGTGTCTATTTCATGTTTTCCTTTGGTTTTGACGTACCATTTTAATAAGGCCTTCACCATAGTGGTTGGAGGAAGTGTTGGATGACGACGACTTCCTAGACTTGCCGGTAATCATCTCCAGAACCATGAGCCCAAAGCTGTATATGTCTACCTTTGTTGAGGCTTTCCCTCTCTCCATGAACTCTCGGGGTACGCAGGCCTGTACTCCATGTTAAAACGTTATTAATAAGTACTATATTACATAATTAATTCACATATTAGTTATGAGTTATTGAACAACAAAAAATAATAACAGTGTTGCACAGTACGTAGTATAATATAAAGGGGCACTCACACGTTTCCGACGACTTTGTCGACATACTCGTGCTGCTTGTCAGTGTCGTGATTCCTGGAGATTCCAAAGTCGGATATCTTGGGGGTGATTATGGTACCTCCGTTCTTCCTGTCCTCCTGGACCTGGAGCAGGATGTTGTCGGTCTTGAGGTCCATGTGGATGATGGAGATGTTGTTGGGGGCCTCGTTGTGCAGGTACTGCAGGCCGCTGCAGATGCCTCTGAGGATGTGGCACCTCTCCTTCCAGGTCAGCCTCGCCGCCCCTCGGCGGGCGTAGAGCCGGTCCTCGAGGGTGCCGTCGGGCAGGTACTCGTAGCACAGCAGGCCCTCCTGCTGCTGGCGGCCCTGCTGGCTCGAGCCGCGGACGCAGAAGCCCTCCAGCTTGACCAGGTTCTTGTGCTTGAGACCCGACAGGATGCTCACCTCGTTCATGAACTGCTCCACCTCCACCTTCTCTGTCCGCTGCAGCTTCTTCACCGCGATCACCTTCTTGTTCTCAAGTGTGCCCTTCAATTTTATACATACGCGCAAGCATGAATATTATTCTTTTAGATAGAGCCATGCACGTGCTTATTGAGATACTAGAATACGAGCATATATATATATTATATATATATATATATGCAAATTATCATATACTCCGTCCGTTAGTTTATTAATGTTGGTTCCGACCGGATCCTTTGAACCGTCGTAGGCAGTTCAATTTAATTGTTGGGAACGACAACAAATCCCGAATGGAAGGAGAGTAAGATACCATGTAGACGACCCCGAACGCTCCCCGGCCCAGCTCTGCGTCCTTGGAGAAATTTCCTGTTGCCTTCTTGAGCTCCTCGTACGTGTACTCCTGCACAAGGTCGATCTGGACGCTGGTGTCCCCCATGGTGATGGATCCTGCGCGCCGGCGTCTTCTCCGGACGCGGCACGCCACCAACAACGCCACCAGCAAGCCAGCAAGAGCGCTCCCCACGCTCACGACCACCGCGATCACGATGCGGTCGTTGTGATTTTTGTGTGAGGACCCTTGTTATAGAATAACAACACACGTCAGATCGAGTTCGTCATCTAACGCTTATCAAAGAAATAAAGAGGATGACTAGCTAGCTAAGTAGCTAGAGAGCTCGATCGCGCTCACCTTCTTCCACGACGATCGTCGTCGCGTTAGATTCAAACGGGAAGACCTCGAAGGCGTCCTCGCCATGCCTGGCGCGGCAGCTGTAGGTCTTGGCCTCGCCGACCGCCGTGACCGACATGAAGTCGGAGAGGTTGGTGGCGAGCGGGCTAAGGCACGCCTGGCACCTGTCCGGCGACAGGTCCCAGGTGCACTGGACCAGCGCGAACGGGGACGCCTTGCTGACCGCCATCCGCTGCGGCGAGCTGGCCGCCTGGGCGCTGAGCTGGACGAGCACCTGATTCAGCGCGGAGCTGTAGTTGATGCTGTCCGACGGCCGCGGCGCCGTTTGCCGTGCCCGTGCGTCGTTGTAGCGGGACGTGCGGTAGACGACGTCGGTGTACGCGGTGCCGAAGAAGTCGGCGTCCGAGTAGCGGACGAGGCACTGGTCGTAGAAGGCCAACACCGTGGTGCTCCCCGGGCACCGCTTCGCCGCGAGCCCGCTCGAGTTGCTGGTCGCCGCGGCGAGGCAGTCGTGGCAGTCCGCGCGGGACACGTCAGCCATGCACAGGGCCAGCACGTACGCCGTCCCGGCGGTGCCGTTGAAGAAGCCACCGTTCTGGGCCACCGTTGCATTCGGGAGGGAGGCCAGGAGCTGGTTCAGGTTCGTGGCATAGGCGTCGGTCGCCGTGTAGTTTCCCACGGTCGAGCAGTTCAGGGCTTGCAGCACTGCCGTGCCGGCTGCGTCGACGCAGCTTGGCGGGCCAGTAAGCAGCCAGGAGGACAGCACGAACAGGACGACAGCAGGGAAGAGATGACCAGTAGAAGCCATTGTGAGGAAGAGGAAGAATGTTCCACGACGTGGATATGGCTTGGTGCATCCACAAGTGACCTATGATGCCTAGCTACTTATAAAAGCGCGCGTTCAGAGCCATCCCTGCTGTCGCAAATTCATCCCGTCGTCATATGGATCGTTTGATTATTTGGGGTTGGTTGTTAATTGGGTCTGGTCGAGTACAGTGGCATGTTGCTTTCCGATGTCAGCTATCGAGATTTGAGCCAATACTGTGGCTACATAAAGATGCTTTGCTGCATAAGTTGTACGACTGGGAAAACTTACCATGGATTAACCTTTCTTTGGAGATGCTTATTATCAAAATGGTAACTTACCTCGCCAAAAAAAGAAAGGTTCCTTCTGGTCGAAGGATTACGCCTCTCGGTTCAAGTTGGAGATGGTAAGACACCGTCCTTGTGGGATGTGGATGGATTTTCTTTTGCCAGAGAATACCTATATATATACCACCTCTATTCTATCTTTTTTTGTCGTCATTAACTTTGATCATTCGTCTTATTTAAAAAAAATGAAAATATTAAATATTTTGTTAGAATTTGATTTATTATCGAAGGTTTTTTAATCCTAATTTTAAATTTTACACATTTGAACTAATTTTTTGAATAAGACAAGCGGTCAAAGTTTTCGATCAAAGTCACTGACGATAAGTAAAAACAACATAGGAAGTATATATATATTAGGTGAGTGCCCGTGCGTTGCTACGAGAGAAAAAAAACATTACTCTCGGTTCTAATTTATTTATTATCTAACCTTCATTATTTACTCTAAATTAATTATCATTCTTATTATTCGATATGCTTTTCCCTCTTTTTAATATCTCTCATCTCGCTTCTAATTTTTTGGACCATATCTTTTCCAGCACACCTGAGTTCTTCTATCCAACTACACAACAAAAAATATAGCATGATGATTTTCTAGCACCTCGAGTTGGCAACCCAATGTGAAACAATTAACTTTTAGCTAAAATCAATAGAGTAATAAACTAAAAAAACATATGCACATTTCACCTCCAGTAAATAATTTTACCTTTCTGTGCACATGCATAGGCTGGTCCAAGGAGACGCCTCCCAAAGTCCCGACCCACCAGCTGATGCTTGAGCACTGTTGTTCAGAAAGATTGAAATTGGAAAGATACTCATTCACTCGACACAGCCTACCAGACGTGTGGGCCCAAAAAGGAGAATATCAAGCCAATCATACGTCCTAGCCAACCTTCACGGAGAGCCCATCAGTGACGCGTCTCTCTCTCATCCAAATTCCCTTCCCGTTTCTCTCTCTGTCTCCGACAGAGAACCAGTCGTCGTCTCTTCCCCAATCCAAATCCCTCCCTCAATTTCTAGATCTCGCGGGAGAGCAGGCAATGGTCAGTCTTCGTCGACGAGCGGAGGTCGTCGTGCGCGCGATGCTGCTTGGCCGGCCTTGCGCGCTGTCGTCGCGTGGCCGTCCTCGTGCGTTGCCATCGCCGCTGGTTGCCTTCGAGTGTATGTTGCCGAGCTCCCACGCAGCCATTCAGGTCCCTTCACGCGCATGTATCTCCGAGGCCGACAACCTCATCTCCGCTACAGCAGCTGGTCTAGAGGTCACGTAGATCTCAGGTTGCTCCTGATGCTGAAGCAAATCCTACGATGTGTGGGCATTCTCATCCTTGTCTTCCTTGTTAATTTGAGTTTAAGTTCGGTTTGAGTTCCCAGCAACATCACGAGTTGCGACTGGATCTGGAAGTCGTGCCTTGCTTTTTGCTTATCAAAATCGAAGTCTTTTTTTTGTCTGCATTTTGGTTTTTAGACAGTCTTCGTCCGGCAAGAGGACAATGTGGGCCCGCGTGGGGTGGCAGGGTGAGCCGAAAATCTTTGGCGGACAACACTAAGCCATTTAATATATATATATATATATATATATATATATATATAATATTCATACGTCGCTACGGAAAATAAAAATTCAGAGACAAAAACAACTAAAAATTTTACTAATATGATATAAACACCTCGAACCGGTTTTCTACAAATGTTTTTCTGAAGCCTACTCGTGTTTAATATGTCACGATACTTAAATGTTAGTTGCTAGAGTATTTAGAGATTCTTTGACTTATATTGGAACTTATTTCAAACCAATCCCTTCCTCTAAGCGCACGACTTTTTTTTTCTTTCGACATCTTACCCGGGTTCTCATTAAAAGCACGACTCTTTTTTTTCTTATTTTTCCTTTCGATCTAGTACCCGGGCTGGATTGTATAAAATCATCTGTATGCGGTTTTTTTATTTACTTTCATCGGACATATTTTGCTGGACATGGAATCTCTCTCTCCGAATAAACGAATTCTTTTTATTTTCTTAATACTTTCCTTCGGTAGATATTGAATGTTGATGTTTTATAATCTGGCAGGTTTAGATTAGACATGTGGGCTCGCGGTAACTGATAGAGTGAACAAAAAAAAAGAGGGGAGGGATGACCAAAGTTTGTTTAACATGTGGTTGAGAAAAATTTCAACAGGTTTGAAATTAGTGAAAAATAAAACTTTTATCTAATTTGAATCTCAACTTTGACCATAAATAAAAGTTATTGAAAATAATTTACGAAGGCTACATAAAAATTATTAAAAAAATAACTGCATAGCCTTTTATATGCTAAAAATAGACAGCAAATAGATACATAAAATTGGCTCAAAATACTTACATGTATTTTTTATTAATTTCATAGCATTAGAAAATAATATTTAACATAACTAAAACAACAATAATGTTGCTTAACCCCAATTGCCGAAAGTGCTGAAAAAATAATGCATAGACTGGGCTTAAAATGAAATAACTCATTCAATCGAAATCAGCCGTATTCGGCCCGGCCCACTAACCACCTTACGCGCACCCGCATGGGCTTAGAGCCCAAATAAATGGGTCGGACCATGAATCTGTCGAATCTCGATCAACGTCTCAGAGCGATTTTCCTCCGTTCTAACCCTAATCATTCACAACTCTTCCGTCTCTACTCTCAATGTGAGGGAGACGGCTCTAGGGTTAGAGCTTTTGACCTAGGAGCCACCTAGCGGCTAGACAGCGTCGTCGCGCGGGTAGGTCTCAGACGCGACGGAGCTCGCTCGCGGGTGTCGGTGCTGGTAAGGTGGTAACTTGTGATATTTCTTACGATCACAGATAAATCCGCAAGCGCGCGGGGTACCACTGTAGCACTTCACCCTAGAGTATTTCAAGGTATCATAGTACACAGGGAACGTGTGTAAGCTAACTACTAGTCAAGTCTAGTGAACAACCTCACTAAAGAGTGGGTAAAGGTTAATATAAGCAAGAAGGTTTATTCTATTCTCACTTATTTCGGCCTCCGGTCTACTCCCGATCTAGGGAAAAGACTCCGATAACTATAAAGGCTACGTATGTATCCGGACATAGAGGATTACAAAGGACGGACAAGGCTATCACTTCAAGCCGTCTACCTCTAGCGCCGTGGGATACACACCACTGGACACCACGTTTACACAGACTATTACTACTTTAACCTTGCGCAGGAGGCCGTAATTAAGTTAAAGCATACACTAAATAGTACACGGTGAACTAGCAAGCGAAGACTAAACACTACTTACCAGACTAAGATAATATACTCATAAAGTATGCACAAATACTTACTTGATTAAATAAAGCATCCGTCGAGGTACAAGCGTGAAGCAGAGTGATGATAGGCCACCACTTCGATTCAACTTAGTGGAGGATCCTATGTCAAGAGAGCACCGACAGGCCGGCGCTTCCCTTGGAGAACCTCCGTCTCGCTCTCTTCCTTTCTAGAACTCTAAGGACTAGAGTCTAAGAGATTAAGCCTCTAATACAGCAGGACAAATGTAAAAGTGGAGTAAAGAGTTGATGCTAGAGAGTGAGGAGAGGGGTACTATTTATAGGTGGAGGTGCCTTGGGGTGAGTTTTTGCCCTTTCTTCTTTCTCTCTTTTCCCGCCACCTAGAGTCGGTAACTCCCGAGCTCGGTTAGATCGCCTTTGGTACGTCGGTTGAAAGCTTACTGTCACAGTGGGACCTGAGTGGCCCCGCTAGCAGGTCGGACGACCCCCCAGGTCGGTCGACCTGTGGTGGGCCCCACTTAGGCCTAGCTTCTTCGAGCTTCTCCTGAGTGGGTTTCAATCCCTTCTCCGTGGTGAGTTTTGGTGTTTGGTCAGATTTTGTATGTTGAATAGCTCATATATCTTTTTATGGCTCATTGAATAATATTTTTCTTATCTTTTTCTCTCAATAATTTTGGATAAATCACCTACATACAACTAAACTTGGTTAGTAATAAACCTATTCCTAATTTTAGTATATTCTTTTTGATTATTTATACAGAGATTTGACGGTCAAATATGACACTTAAGGACCATCAACAGCAGCGCGAACCGGCGGCCAGCGCACACTGGTTGCGATGCACTGAGGTCGCCTGCGTGCTGTGGCAGCGGGCTCGATGACTCACGCGTCAGTCCTCAGCCGCGGCGGCGAGACTAACCCTTTTCTACAACAGGCTCGGCGGTGGTGTTGCGGCTTCTTGTGCGCGTTGTTTGTCAGGCGTAGTTCTGGCGTCTCGTGCACATCGAGGTGGAGGTTACGGATCCATGGAGGCGGGATGGGGCTGCCTATCCACGTAGGGGAGATGGGGATCGATTCAACTTATAGGGTATGGGGATTGGTTCCATTTCATCCCTTTGTTTCGTTGATTCCTCGCTGTCAAGTTTGTATTTCTTTTTTATTTTTGTTGATCGGAGTCAATAATCCTTGTATTAAAAGAATTCTTTTTTGCATTACTTGGACTTTTTTAACTATCCTCGTACAAAAAGAATTTCTTTTTACATATAATTCGGATCTTTCAATTTTTACATTTGATATAGACTTGATTTTTACGTGGGCCCGTGTTGTTGACACCAAACTATGATGAAAGCAGTGAATTTTTACAAACTATGATGAAAGCATGTTAATTTATTTTTCCATGACACCAAAATGATGTTTTCATCATAGAAACATATTTTTAAAACCATAATTGTACAAACTTTTATCATGCTCATTGATTTGCTTGTTGTAAAATATTTTTTATTCTTTACTATAAAACAGTGTGACCATAAATATTATTGTCATATGTTAACGTGAAACGTATTTAAGAACCAATTAATTTGTGATAGACACTAGTTATGGTTTCACAAGAAAGTATAATGGTGACCATAAAACAAGTATGCATAGTGAATATAAAATCCGATCAAAATCAGTTTTTGCAGGTGCATGAATGTTTTTAGACGATGAAAATAAATTTGAAATTAAACCACACTTCTTTATAACTATGAGTATAGAAACACACCTATTGTAACTTTGTCAATTCAAATACAAAATTTATGAGTGTAAGTAACACGATTTTACACTTCCAACTTTGATAAAAATGAATCAAACAAAGATTTTTACATGTCGAACTGTCTAAGTTTGTCCGATTATAAAAAGCAGTTATGAATTCACATTTTTTCGAACACGGTCAAGTTTTTACATGTGTAGCTAATAGATTTTACAAGTTCGAACTATAAAAAACTATTATAAATAATGAGAGGTTTTTACAATTTATAAATCCTTCTTTTATGTTTATAGAAAAAAAATTATTTTGCCACGGCACCAAATTCTTACCAACAAAAAATTGTATACCAGGTGATATAAACTTATTACAACTTTATATGGGAGGGTTTAGAGATCACTTTGAATTAAAACTTTTATTGTTCAAATATTTTTTTTATACTTAAAATATAACTTTCTTAGATTGATAAAATTTTGATCAATACCAGTTTTACAGATACATCAACGTTTTTACACAATAAAAGTGCAACCACGCTTCTTTGAGACTGAGTGCAAAAACACACCTATTACAACTTTTTCAATTCAAGTATAGATTTTACGGGTGTGAGCAACATATTTTTACACTTTCGACTTTAATAAAATCAAATCAAATAAAGATTTTTATATGTCAAAATGTACCAAATGTGTATGATTATAAAAAACTGTTTTGAGTTGATTTTTTTCATGCTTATTGAATCATTTGGCATAACGGTCAAGTTTTTACGATCTTAGCTAATAGTTTTTACAAGTTCGAAATGTAAAAACTGGGCAAATATACCTGGTAAGCAAGAAAAACAAAAACAAAAACTCACCCACCCACCTCCCATGTACACTCTAAATGTGCTTTCGAGTAGGATAAATTAAGTGTCTGGTCAACCAAGAATCGCTTGGTGCACTATCTATTTTGACGATGAAAATATAAATATTTTATGATCATGATAATTATTTATAATTCGAACCTGGTATTGAATAAGCTATTTAGTATACGGGGTGCCAAATAGCACTGTTGTGTGTGTGTGTACACACACACACACACACACACACATATATATATATATATATATATGTCAAACTTCGTTACTGTCGACTAGTGAATTTATCTTGGGGGGTGCGTTTTGGGGTCTCGATGGTTCACGAGAGGACACAAGGGTTATACTGGTTCAGGCAATGATGCCCTACGTCCAGTTTCCGAGCTGCTTGTGTTACTCGCGACAAAGCTTGTAATGAGGGTTACAAGAGGGCGAGAAAGGGAAAGTTTCCCAAGTCTCTCAGTGTGTTCGTGCGTGTGTTGTCTTAGACTGGAGTGAGCTAGTGAGTCTTGTAAACGTGGAAGCTTGTCCCCCTTCGTCTTCGATTTTCTCCTCCTTTTATACTGCGATGTGGGAAGGTCTGGTTCTGTGGAGCAGGTCCTGGCCGTACGCAAGTTGGGCCGAGCTACGGCAGATGACGCCTTCGGTGTGGCGGTGTCGCTCCTGCTCGATGGAGTGACGCGTATCATGGGCGGAGTGACGCCGTGGTCGTGGCCGTCGCTCGGGGACGTCCCGTCGAGGGGGCGATGAGTCTCTGACAGGCGCTGTAGCGATGGTGCCCATCCTTTGGGCGGTGCACGTCGTGTGCATTTAATGCCCACTTGCCTGAGCGATGAACGGCTCTACCTGTCAGCGGACGTGGGTGTGTCAGGCATTTATTTCCCAACCGTCACCGTCCAACCTACTCGTAGCGTAGTGGGCGATTCGCTCGACCTTGGGGTCGGGCGAGGCGGAGGCGCATTCGCTCGACCCCCACGGAGACGGGGTCGAGCGCGTCGCCCGTGCGTGGAGGATCCGACCCCTCCGCGAAGGGGTCGGGCGAGGCGGAGATCGCCTGTTGGCATGGTTTGTTGTATGTCCGTACGAAGCGGAGGTTGGCTAAGGCGGGGGTCGTTTATGCCTTGATCACGTTGTTAAAATCGAGGGTCACTAAGATTAACCACCTGTGGTATTGGTCCTCAACAATATATATATATATATATATATATATATATATATATGAGCTTATAGTTTCCTCAACTTTTCTCCGTTGTAAAAGTCAAAAACTGTTCTCACTGCACAGCTTTGCTGAGCATTATTATCCCACATCGACTGTAAAGTAAGCCTTGAAGATCCTATCCAGGCATCCTCCAATATTTTGACTTTTTTTTACTTAAAATAATGACCTTTTGTAACCATTTCCTGACTTCCACCTAACCCATTTGGGCTATTTAAGCCACCCCATTACGCTATTTCAAGAAAACAGATCCCACGCACTCTAAGCAAGATAATATGCTGTGGGAAGTACTTGTTGTGTCTTATTTTCACGATACTGTCTCTTTCCACAATTAACAATCCTCAAGGGCATAATACATCTTTTGACCAACAACGAGTTTATTATACAAATATTTAGTGCATGTTTCTTGAATTCCTGGGACCCTACTCTTTTTTCCTCATACACATATACTTGGCCAATTTCACAGGTGAGAATTGCGATGCTGACCACTATTATCCCACAAACAATGAGGCATTTTAGCAGTAATTAAGTTAATTGTCCGTGACTTGGCTCTTGAATTTCACTCTGAAGATAAAGATAAAATTTTGGTGGGTGCAGCTGCATTATGTTGGATAATTTGAAGATTTCGTAATGATCTCATGTTTGAAAATCGCAAGTTTTTATGTTCTATACAGGCTATTTTCATGGAAGATACTGGTTGCGGCTTTCAGCATTGCTACAGCATGACTGAATAGACAAAGGAGACTTGCCGAATAGCGTGAAAAAAATTGGATACTATGGCGCTGGAGCTGTTCGCTACTTATTATGGATGGAAATTAATAATAAACTTTGTCATACTTATGTTAATCAGCATTGCTGTTGAAATGTTGTAATAATGTTAATTAATATTTTGGTAAAAAAATGTTAATGTTAACATATTGTGTGCGGACACACAGCGGTACGGTGGGAAGTCTTCCAATTTCTAAAAAAAATTTAGAACTAACCTAATATGCTAGAGAGCTCTTACCTCTCCACCTAGCAATTCTAATAATCAATTTATGTTCAATGTGTCCAATTTTATGTAGTTTGCAATTCCTCAAAGATGACCAACACAACTCAAATATTCTAACTACACTATGTTCAAGTTAATAAACTACATTTCACCTTGGCACATTGTCATTATTCGACATGGATATTACATTTACAATAATGAAGAACCAAAAAAACATCAATGCATATTGAGATGATAAGATGCCTTGATAATATAGAGGAAGACCATCAAACTTGAGATCAGAGGAGGTTATATACATGAAGGAGTGGAGCATCGCTAGAGACTTTTGATGGAGGATTGTGACATTAGCCATTTATTTATCTCACTATTTTTATCTCAACTTCTATTTTCTATTTCTATTATTTTTAATTTCTTTCTTTCTTTTCTTTTATTTATCTCTTGTATTACTTATGACATCCATTGTGGCAATTGCTTGTTTTTTGTGTGTGTTTCATCTCTAGTCTGCAATTAGTTTGGGAAAGGGCCTGTTTTGTTTTAGATTTAGAACGTGGAATCCAGATTGTAAAACTTTAGGGTCATAAAGTCTGGATTGTAAAATTTAGATCATGGGATCTTGATTGTTTGTTTTGTGTGTGTTTTGTCTCTAGTCTACCCAAAGTAGCTTGGGACTATGCAGTCGGTTTGTTTCAGGTTTACATCATGGAATGTGGATCGTTAAACTCGGGATTGTAAAAATAAGTTCTAAAATGTGAGAGTTGTTTGTTTTCATGATTCTTGCTTCAGTAATGTGAACTAAGTCTTAATAATGGTAAAGTCGTATATATAAAAAAAGGCAAAGTTGCAAATGTTTATGCCACATTCTCACAAAAATTGCCTCCATCCAGTTGTAAGATTGTGGAATCTATAGGTTTAAATTATAGAATCCAGTTTCCGCAATATCGATGTTTGCTTTACAATCTGGATTTTAGGATCCAGAATCTACGATCTGACGGCAAACAAACAGCCCAATAAAGCCTTGATATGTTCACGTAAAGTCAATGCTTATTAATTCTTCATTTGTTGCAACGGAGACATCATCGTACCAATATGGACAAGCACCAGGCATATGCCAATCGTTCCTTTTGTACCATTTGTACCAGTTTAAACAGTTCACTGAACCAACGATTTTCGGTTGTGCGATTCATATACTATCCAACATACATATTGCATTTAAGACTAACTAGAGTTTTGTAATATAATAGTAGAGGTTACCGCGTCACACAACGTTCATGGTGATCGATAATCCTGTTGTCATTGACTGAAAAGGTACAATATATAAATTAAACTCCCAAGCAATAATGTTGTGAAGATGGAAATTGACTACCTTTTTGTAGCTCCCCAGTTGTGATTTTTTTTTTTCTGTAAGTTGACTGATTCTCTCCAATTATATTGAACAATTGGAACGAAGGTTTGATTGTGTTGACAATCAAGTGGGAGCTTAGTAAACGTAGCAGCAACTCCAGTCTAGTCTCTGTATTTACCCAATGGGTTGTTTTCCTGCTTTCTGTATTCTTTGTGGAGTCAATCGACTATATTGCTATGTATTTAAATCTTCGTCAAATTGACCTAGATGTCAACTTGTCAAAGTTAAGCAAAAGTTAGGAACGAACAGCCTTTAAAGTAGCTCCCAACATGGTTAGGTGACAAAATATGTATAAACGTCAGTTGAGAGGATGACAATGAGTCGCTAGTTGTGTATATAACAATTAGACTAGATAGGACCACCAGAAAACACAGGTATGCAAGAATCCTATAGTCCGTTCCCCATTGTGAATCCAAACTTCTACAGCCTCCTAATTTGTCTTGATCCGCAGCGCAGATAGCACAATGTCACATCTCAAGTTTCAGTCTTTTGTCCAGATGAAAAAGAGCTCACTGACCTGGATTTTGTTTGTTGACCGTTTTCTAGTTGGGAGTTGTAGGTCCGGGTTGCAAAATTTTTTGATTTCGGGTAACCCTTCTTGTGTTTTCGCAAAATCTTCTGTTTGCGTAATGAAACCAACCCAATGTTTTTGCATATTAATAAACTACTCATTAATATAGAATTTTGTTGTTTTTATCAGAATTTTTGGGAGAAGTTTAAAAACCCCTTTAAAATTCAAACCAACTTGAGCTAATTTGAAAATTTGCAAACCTTTAGAAGCAGAATCAGGGCACCCTTCTTAAACAAAAGTTGTTCCAAAAAATTCCTTTTGTACCCACAAAAAGTTTCATAAATTTCTGAACTGGGGAGGTTTGGTTTCCAATTGCCTTGAGAGGGAAAGTTTTGAATTAAGCAAAAATCAAAAAAGAAAAAAAAGATGAGAACAGGGCAACCGCCGCCCACAGCGACCAACCATCGCCGTGGATGGCAGCGCGGCCGACGCCGGGCCGGCTCCCTGTTTTGCGCCGCGCCTTCACTCCGCCAAAGCAAAATCTCGCCCAAAGATTTCCCTCCCCTCTCTCCCTTCCTCTCTCTCTCGCGCACACTGCCCTTCCTCCTCTGGCGCACGCCACCTTCTCTGCCGCACGCCGCCGCCCGTCTTCGCCAATCTGTAGCGCGCCGTGCGGCCCCTCTTCTTTCTCTCCCTTCCCCCTTGATTCATTTTTTGCGGGTATTAAGGCAGCTGTTACTGCAAAACCAGCCCGCTCCCCTCCTGTTTTCTTGTCTCTCCCACGAACGCCCGCCGCTGCCATTGCCGCCGACCCCGCCCTCACGTCGCCAGCACGCTCTGTTGATCGCCGTGCTCCGCCACCGTGTCGGGAAGCTTTCCCTCGACCTTCTTCAGCTCTCCATCCATCAAGACCCCCGGTCGTGCACCCTGTCGCCCGGAACGCACATTCTTCTTCCTTCGGCCGAGCGCACCGCCGTCGGCCATTGACGGTCAAATTCGTCGTCGTGGTACCTTTCCTCTCCAATTCCTTTCGTCGGCTAGTTCATGTCACACTTGCACACCACTTTGACAAGACCTTGGCCACAGATCATCGCCGGTGACGACAAACTCGCCACGCCACCCTTCGGCCGCCATTGACGCCACCGCGGAGCTCGCCGTCGCCGACCACTTTCCCATCGACCCCTTGGCCTCCATCGCCCTCAAATTGACTCATTGATTCACGGTGAAGCTCCCCGACCCCTCAATCCCCCTCCTAGCCCTCTCCTCCAGCGAGCCCATCACCGGAGCACCGCCGTCCTGCTCTGTCCCCTGTTTTGCTGTTCTTCCTATTATTTTTTTCCATTTTTCCATTATTTAGCCAGTATTTGTAAATTGTGAAATAAATCATGGAAAATCTAAAAATGTTAAACCTAATTTTATTTGAATCCTTTAAGAATGAGCTAATTTTGTGCTGAACTACTTTTTCAAAAATGTCCTTGGAACTTCCTCAATAATTAGATGAATCGTTTCTGTTTTTGAATTTTATTGGAAGTTCCAGAAGGGTGGTAGGGTTGATTTTCAAACCATGGGTGTGCCATGACTTTGTATATCTCCTGCATTTTTATCAGGATTTTACAGCAACAAATGTCCATGCATGTCATGGATCATACTCCAAAATGTCTAGTTAATTTGTCTTTTTCTAAAATACATTAGGAAACTCTTCCAAAAGTTCAATCCCTTAATCAAAACTTTAGTTTAGATGCTCACCGGTGCCTCCATCAAGTTTCATGATTTTTCCATAAGTTTTAATGCTTGTTTCTGATTTTATAATTTTAAACAACAGAACTTTGTTAGATTTTTAATAAAACCTTGTAAGCTCAACTTGACCCCAAAAAAGTGCCAAACATCTTATTTTGGAGGCTACTTTGAACTAAAAATGGTCCCCTGCTCGTAACTTAAATTTGATTTTTATCGGGAAGTCGTTACGACTTTTATGGTGTTTTACGGTATCTACCGATGTCGTAAACGGACAACGATAGTCGGTAGGCTCGTGTTCCTACTAACGCGAGTAAAAACCTTCAAACTTAGTGCCATAGTAACCCTAGCCACCTGGTGAAGCCAGTGCATGAGACTTGTTTTGGGACTTTTTCCAGAAACGATGTCCGTATGCTACCCGATATCGGAACCGGAACCCGAGAACCGGGAACCCGTTTTTCGGAATCGGTAAAACTGTTTTCAGCATAACTTGAGCTGTAGACCTCCGTTTGACGTGCTTCTTTTTACAGTGTGTTCGTAGTCTCAGTAGCTACCTTCCTGCACCATATCGCATCATTGTTGCATCATGGCATCATGGCATACTTCTCATACCGACGTGTTTTTACTTTATAGAGTACGATCCGTCGAGGAGTGACGCGGGTGCTGCTGAGGGAGGAGCACCAGAGGTTGATCAAGTCGCTGAAGAGAACACCACCGCTGCTACTGAAGGCAAGCACCTCATATTGCTATCCTAAGTAAATATTTACAGTTAATAAATATGCTTACGTATAGGACTGCATTAAGTCGGGCATAGTGGTAATATCGGGAAAACCTATTATTGCTGCATGTTATCCCTCCTTGATATTGATTCGTCACCTTATCAACTGGGTAGTGTGTCTTTGTTTGAGTGACGAAATGCTTAGCCATGCTTAGAATAACGGTAGAAGTCGAGTGGTAAGTCCCACTCGCATGTATAGGATTCGCCTCGGTTACTTATGGACTTGTGGCAAATTCATATGTCGATAAAAGTTGGAAAGTGTTGAAACTGAAATCCGGATGGTGGAATAGGAGCGCAGCAAGACGTGGAGGTCTTGTGTGCCGTAGGCCCCGTCTGGGTTGACCTAGGACCTGGCCGTGTTATTCTTGGCCTGAGCACTTTCCGTTCATACCACATGTTGAATATAATGGTAAGACAAGCTGAGTATCTCACCGCGTACCAACGTTTGGCCGATGACTGCACGGTGCATAGAATGAGGGACTCACGTGTGCCTGCGAGGCAGTGATACTCGACGACGGACTCACGTGTTCCTACGAAGCCGTGGTACTCGACACCGTGTGGATTTTCCAACCGTGTGGGCACGAGTGTGAAAAAGGTTGACATGAGTACCCCCTTGTGTAACTTTAGCAGGTTGCACGAGCCGTATGGTCCTCAGTCGTGTGGGTACAGTTGGACGCCCCTGTAGGGTGTATAATCGGTTCGAATCCGTCGTGATCTCGGTTATGATCAAGCTCAGTGTCCTTTGGATAATATCATAAAGTTGACACATAACATGATGGAAAATGGAATATGGTTGATGGTATATGTGGTTTAGGGTTACATGGTACTTATGGTCATGGGTTTTAGTAGGAGTTTATGCCCGTAGAGTCTTTTACTTTATGCTTAATTCACATATGCTTAGTTTCAGTTTAAGCAATCGAGTCTATCCCCATGCCTCACTTACCTTGCTACTACCATATTGCATTATCCTTGGAGTCGGGAAATAATTCCCACAACAAGGTAAGTCTTGCAAGTACCTTCGTACTCAACGTTTATTGCTTAAGTTTTTGCATATGAGGATGAGTTGGTCTTCGGCTAATTTGTCCCCGTCGATGCCGGCGAGGGCGAGGAGTAGTCCGGACATTCGAGTGACCGTGATTTGTGATGTTCGTGGGCTGGGCATCACAATCCTTTGCTGCTTTATCATTGCAACTGCTACGACCGCTATATTCCTTAGAATCGCTTCCGCATTTTAATTTTTAATTTTAGGACTTATGTTGAACATTGTTTTGTAAGATTACCTTTAAACTAATGTAATTGAATTATTGTGACCTATGTGATGTATCACCCGTTGTTACCGACGTGCTTGGATCTTGGGTATTGCTTGAGAAGCATGTCGGGGGACTATCGGGTTTACATTCCTTTTTATCGGGTTGAGTACTCACATACCTTGCTTGGGCCGCGAGTCAATTTGGTAAACTTGAAAGTAACTTGGACGGGTCTCTCACACACAACATGTACTATCTAGAATTCTTCGAGCTCCAGAGTATTTCATGTTACGGTAAGAATTTGTGGCTCTACTATCACAAAGGAAAACTGAATCTTGAAAAGGGTTTCTATTTATGTGTATCTTCAAATAAATAAATAAATAAGTATATATAGTTATTAGGGTGATTTGCATGCATGGTTACCCTTGTTTTGCATTTTAATTATGACTTTCCTCCTGCTTTTTCCAACTTTGTATGGTTGCCTTTTTTTTTTTAATCGAATGATCCATGTCATATCACAAGCCCCAACACCTTAGAGCATCTTCAACAAATTTGTAAGAAGTTGACTCTAGGAAAAACTTGTAGTTTCAGACGCATGAAATTTGAGCCTCACACTCATACTTGCTATTGGCCTCGCAAACAAAATTTTAAGGGGCTTGTTAATTTTCAGACGTAAAAAATTTGAGAGTCCTTTTTACTCAAACGTTGAACCCTAATATCTAGATCAGACAACTACAATCCATAATATTTTGTTCTAAAGTGAATACATAATTCGTATTAGGGAAAAAAAACAAAACTAGCAAAGCAACAACTCATGGCCGCTACATCTTAATGTAAGGGCTATGAACGTTGAGTGAAAGAACCCTGAGGCTTGAACTTATAGTCCTTTGAATAAAATGAATGGTCAAAGTTGATGGTTAATGTCAACAACGACGGAAAAAAGAAAAAAGAGTATTTTCTAACTTGGTTTATAAAATAAATATTGTTTTTGAATAAAAAGTTATTCAAACAGTTGAAACACACATAGAAAAAAAAACACATGAATAGATAACCTATAATGTGTCTTTATGCAAAGTTTCAAAATGTAATGTAATTTTTATAGACGGAGATAAAAAAAGTTGAAAATATTTGAAAAATCTACTTTTTGTGCTAGAGGAAAATTTCAGAATTTTTATTGTTCCACATAATAAGTGAATTCTCGATTGCCTCACACAATTACACGTTTTTTTAGTGTCGCATATGTAATTTTGCCTTGAAACAGTGTCAGTGACACGAGAGCTCGAGGGGAGAGACAATTGGCCCTGTTTGGATACGCTTATTTGGACTTCGCTTATACAAAAAGCCTGCTTTTCTGCTTATTCTGCTTTTTGAATAAGCGAGACTATAAATAAGCAGGGCGTTTGGCAATCTCGCTTATTTTCATTGGATTGTCAATTTTACAATAATACCTCATTATTTTCAGAATTTGAAGGAGAACTCAATAATTATAATAATATTGGAGTTTGGTATTGAGAATAATATTACAATACTAATAATTGTTAATAGTTAAATAAAGTAGCAATGGTTCATGAAACCGTTGCTACAGCAACAGCATCTCGTAAGGCATCCATGTCCATATCATCTCCCGAAACAGTTCCATCATTTGTTGGGTGCGATTGATGAGTAGCACCATCTTCCAAATCTGCTTGAAAATGTGCGTCATTCAAGGCATGATCCCTAACAAAATTGTGAAGAGCCATACAAGCATATATAATTTTGGATTGCTTGTTTTTTGGATAGCTAGGCAAGTTTAAGAGAATGCGCCATTTCATTTTTAGAATTTCAAATGCCCGCTCAATATGATTTCTAAGTGATGAATGTGCTTGATTAAACACTTCTTTATATCCAACTGGGACATGGTGCCATTCAAAGACATGATATCTTTGATCCTTGTAGGGTGCAAGAAATCCTTTTCTATTAGGATATCCAGAGTCTACAAGGTAGTACTTGCCTGCATACGACAACATATGTAAATGTAGGCACAATAAGTAATTTTCATTCGGAAGATATTATAACAAAACTTGTTCGTACCATCTGGAGGTTTTGGAAATTGATCCCTGTATGTGAGAAGCGAATCCAACAACACACGAGTGTCATGAACAGACCCAGGCCAACCAGTGAAAGCAAAAGTGAATCTCATATCAAAGTCACATACTGCCAAAACATTTTGGGAAGCATATCCATAACGGCCAATGTATTTTGGTTGCTCACTTAAAGGAACAGTTACCAGTATATGGGTTCCATCAGGGTTTGACTTACCGTTCTGGCCGCGGTAACCGGGCCGGAGCGCACGAGCGGTTACCGCGGTAACCGCGGTAACCGATCGAAAAACTGGCCAAATTACAAATTTGAATTTTTGAACCGGATTTTAATAGAAACCGTGCTTTCGAAGCGAAAACCGGTCGGTTTGCAGCGGTAACCGCTCGGTTTTCCCAGAAACCGCAGTTTGGAGGAAAAAAAAAGTGAATAAGATGAAAATTAATAAAAATTTCCAGAATTAATTTTTCTAATATATTGATACAGCAATTAAGAACATAGAGACATAGAATATAAAATAGAAATGATGAAGTAGTTCATAGTCCATAAATAAGAAATATATAGTTTGAATCATATGATACTTAGCACGATACAGGTCAAATATCTTCACTCCCATGGAATATTATTCTAATTATGGTAGGCCATATTACATTCGTGAATTGACAGAAGTGCAATGCCACGAGTAGCCATCAATTGTGCCTTGTACTCATTCCATGATTGACCCGTCCACGGGGCCGTTGTTTCCCATTCATGTTGCAACATTCTATAAAATTCTGGCTCTTGCCACTGATAGACCCATCTGGTAGGTGGTTGACTACTAATATCAGGACAACTGTAGTCATAAGAGGAGTCACTATCTGTATTAATTGAGCCCTCACATTCCTGGGGAAACATATATGCGCCATGTCCATGTGTATCACTCGCAGGCGCAGTAGTCCTCTGTGAAGATGGAGCTCCGTGGTCCTCATCCTGGGTAGCGTGGGTGAATTGTGATTCACCTGCCAATATGAAGATCGTCAGTGATGAATATAAAATATTAACTAATACACACATGTTTGTACCTGTGAAACGAAGGGGTGAGATGGGTTTTGCTGCCGAACCGACCGTATGACCCGCGCCGGCATTCCCTGCATCGTCGTCATCATCAGATGAGGTCCGTGAACTACTATCATTTGACTCTTGGTACAGGGGGCTAGCTCTCTTTTCTCCGTCATCTGTGGACTCATCACTAAGCACCTCTCGTTCCCTTTGAATAGTTTGCTTTTGCTTTTTTGTTGATTGCTTGCGGGGTCTTCTTTGTTCTTTCCTCTTACCTATGTGAGTGTCACCCACATGCTTTTGTGACCACTCAGACAAAGAAGATGCGCCACCAATCCTTAGCAACTATGTGCTCTCATCCTGAACAAGCTGAGAGGGGAGGGGGGTTTCACTATCATCATCATCCTCATCAAGTAACGGTTCTGAATTTGAACGATCCTTTTCCATCCATTCTCGAATAGGATTGGAAGAATCATATAGGGAAAGTTCCATAAGACGGTCGAAGGGGTCATCATCTGTATTATATGCTGGTCTATATAGTCCAGATTCTCTGAGCCGGATTCGAAGATTGTAGTTGACATAAACCAACTTGTGTAGTTTTTCATATGATAATCTGTTGCGAACCTGTGTGTGGATCAATGCAAAAGTGCTCCAATTACGCTCACATCCACTTGACGAGCAACACTGTGATACGAGGCATAAAGCAAACTTCTGCAGATTGGGTGTATCACCGCCGAACATAGACCACCATTGTGCTGAAATATTAAACAGAACGTGTTAGGTTTCATTAATTCAATCAATATTATAAAATTTTCACTTGATGAATAACTTACAAGAGGAAGTATTACTATCAGTAGCCATCCTTCGAGCCAAATCGGTGGAGAATGCACCTAGCTTCCTCCGGTAACTCTCAGCTTCTTGAAGTGCTAGCATTGTGCTATCATTGTCACTCATAAATTCGAAAGCCTCACAGAGGTCGTTGAGAATTCCATGCGACATCCCATGAACATAATGAACCCGGGGGTTTAACGCGGTAGCTGCAATGAATCAATGGTTAAACACAATTATATCAATTCAATATGAAACACATAAGTACCATTATGTCACCTGCGTTGACATAAGTATCACTTGCAATGGCCGTCATCCTAGGATTAATAATTTCCATATAACGAGTAAAATCCGATGAATCCGCTCCGAATATAGTCTCATATTTGCTACGCACCATGTTGTACCTTAGAAGTACCTCACTCAAATTTGGAACCTTATCCTGATCAGCAAAGCGTAGGAATTCATACAGTGGTTCAACAGATCGAACCACATGGCTCATGTTATCCCACCATGATATATTGCTCAGACATGAATGAGCAAAACGCCCAATATCGATGCTGCTGAAATGACTCTCCAAAAATGATTCTGATCCCATCCAGGACATAAACTTATCCCTTCGTTGAAGCATGCTTTCCAAGAACATATAATTTGTTCCAAATCGAGTAGCATTCCACTTGATCAACTCACCACCAATAGCTTTTCTCATCATTGAATGTAATTGGTTGTGGTTGTAAAGCCAACGCGAAATCTTACGAGCACTCTCAATCATAGCTTTGTGTTCAGGAAAATCACCTATTGCCTTCAGCATAAGATTAATCGTGTGCGCTACGCATGGCTGCCATACAATTGCATACTTATCCCTAAGAAGCGTGCCTTCTTTCTTGTAGTTCGAGCCATTATCGGTTATGATCTGAACGATGTTATCTGGTCCAAGCTCTTCTACCACTTTGGTCATTTCCTACAATTTACATGCAATAAAAACCATTACAGTCACACACAAATGTTTCAACTTTTGCCAAAAAACGAACGCACCTTTAGAAGGAATTTTGCATCTTGGCTGCGGCCAGTCGCATCGATTGACTTGTGGAAAAATATTATCCCATTACAGTAAATTATAAAATTAATTAGACTCATCCCTGTTGGTCCCGTCCATGAATCACACATGATGGTAACACCATGCAACGGCCAATCTAGTTTGAACCTTGCAAATTGCTTCAATATGTCTTCGTAGTTCTCATCTAAATACTTGCCATCAATGTCTCTGCCAGATGGGCTTCCGATGCCTTCGCCTATTAAATACAATATACGAGAAAGGTCAACACAAAATAAGTATCACTTTATATGCAATTAAATAACCTTACCCCATCTTTGTGTCTCCTTTATAGCGCATACAAAGTAAGGACTGTTGGCCTTCCTTCCAGCGACAGTTTCAGTGTGGAAAAATTTTGACCAAGCCCTACCAATTGCCGTCTTGGCAAGCTTACTTTTAGCTATCCACGGCCCGGTGTCAATCCTTGTTTGAATGGGTTCCTTCCCACCTTGCCTACCTCTCTGAGTCTGAGACATCAATCTCCTCAGCGCGCCCATGATTCCACCGCTTGTACCACCACCTCCACTTCCACTAGCTCCACTTCCACCACCTCGCTCATATTGCCCACCCCGCTCTCGAGTCTGTCTGACATATGATTCTTCTACTCGCGACTCATGTAGGACACGTTGCAGCTCTTCATCTTCATCAGACCTAACATTTCCTTCCGCAGCTATTTCTTCACTTCGTAAGGTCGTTGCTTGCTTCTCCTTCCTCTGACCGGTAGTTCGATCAAGGTCACGACGAAAATATTCATGAACATCCGCTGGCACATGATTGCAATGCACCACACTGGTGCCGCGTCCCGCCAAGTGCTGCTTAAACCTCGACGCACCGCCGCCTTTCTTTACTGCCTTGCAATAGTTGCAGACAAATTCAGGGTACGTGTTCTGGCCATGCTCCCAAACGGAATCACCCTCCCTCCGGTGATGCCATTCTACAATGCAATGAAAAAGAAATTATTCATACATGACTCAATCCACCATTCAACAAAAAACACGAAATTATTCGGTATATTCAATCCAAAATGCACTATATCGCGGCTACTAGACGCTAAATCAAGGAAAGGGAGCTGCTTACCGTGCGGTTGAACCTCAAATCGCGGCAACCACTGCTTGTGCAAAGAAATCGCTCCAAACCGCGGCTCCTGCTATCAGTGCGCGGCTTACCGCGCCGAAGCCGCGGTAACCGCGCTCCAAACCACGGTAAACCCTCGCCGAGCGCCGCGCCGCCCCAAGCCGCGGCTTCCTCGTCGAAGCCGCGGTAAGCCGCTCCGTAGCCGCGGTTTCCGTTCGTCGAGCCGCGGTTTCGTCTGCTCGTCCACCGCTCGCGCGCAAGCCGCAGCTTCCGCTCAAACCGCTCGGCTAGCCCACTTTTGGGGCCGCTTCTCTAGCGGTTTCGTCGGCGGATCCGACGGATTTCGGGCCGGCGCTGTGCTGGAGAGAGGGGAAGAGGAGAGGAAGAGAAGAGGTGGAGAAGAAGGAGTGGAAGGAGAAGGAGTGGATAAGGTAAGTGTTTTGTATAATTTTTTTATTCTTTTTTCTTTTACCATTTTTTTACCTCCATAAACTAAAAAATTTTAAGTTTTGCTTACACCATAATTCCTCATTTTTCATCTAGTTTTTTTACATATTTTTTTTACAAAATATTTCAAATTTTTCAAAAATCCTCAAATTTAAATTTGAAAACCGTAAACCGCTGGAAACCGAGCCGGAGCAGTTTCAGCGGAAACCGCGAAAACCGCTCGGTTTTCAGCGGTTTTGTGAACCCTGGGTTCCATCTATTGCACCTATGCAATCTTTGAAATAAGGCCAGAACCTTGCTTGTTGAAGCTTAGAATGAACCGTGTTGAAATGTGGATCTCTAGGCTTTACAATTTGAGCAGCCAAGCTAATAACAGAATTAAGAACCTCTTCAAACTTTCTACTGATAGTTTCTAGGGAGTGATGAAACTTGTTCTTCAATTGCCTTAACGATTGCGGTGCACCCAGAGCCCATAGAAACATTCCTAATGCTTCCTTGCTACAAAACCTCCTACTTGATCTCAATCCATGATCCGTTACCAATGTGTCATGAAGTTGTAAGAAAACTGACCTTCTCATTCTAAACATGTTAAAGCACTCAACTGGATTTTGAAGAGTTAACTCAACCCACTGGATTCCGGTCATAGTTGGAATTGCATTATCCTCATCATCTTCTTCACCATCAGAAGAAGACTCATCCTTCCCAGTGGACCGCATCCAGTCAAGACTGAGCATTGCCACCATAAAATCATCATCACTAGAAGACCCAACATCCATGTTATGCACAGACCCAGACCCATCTTCTTCGGATTGAGTATAAGCACTAGAAGTACTCATGAAATAAAATCTAGCCTGTGAAAAAGCACAAACGAACTATTTATTCATACAAACCAAACGTCTTAGAAAAAACATTGGTACAGCAATGGTACAACAATGGTTAAGCTTAATGTCTAAAACAAATTTCGAAAAAATGCCACAAATAATGGTACAGCAAATTCTATGGCTTCTTCCTGATCTCCCAAGCCCTCCTCCGCCAATTCATCCGGCCAGCTGATGTCTTGATAGTGATGAACATGTCACGGTTCTCTTTCTTTTGAAGAAGTTGTGTGGCGTAAAAGTGTTCATCACTCTCCTCGTCAGCCCCATCCTTCACTACTTGATCCATCATACTTGCAATCTCATCTCTAACATGGTCTACAACTTGTGAAGTAGCAGAATGATTACTATTTTGAGCTTCATCTCATATGCATCCACCAAGCGCTTCATGCATTGGTCTCTAAAATTCTTTTTTTTTCTTTCCCTTAGGTGAAAGAGGAAGAACAGGACATTTCTCTGCCATCCTATCCGCACTAGGTGGGACAGGGCTATCCACATCAGTATCACCATTTGCAGATCCTCCCTGTTGAGCCAGACTCCCACCAGTTGTTGAAACAAATGAAGTTTCATTTGTAACAATGACAGCATCAAACATTATTCGCATTTGTTCCTCATGCTTAAGTGGGGCAGTTTTAAAGAATATACATCTCGGCATAGCCTATACAAAAAAAAAACAGCAAAAAAGCCATAATAAATTTGTAAAAGAAAAGGACAAATAATGCAAGACTGGTATGAAATGTGGCCTAACCTTGTTCTGCTCAATCCACCATTCATCATCAGCAACAATGCAGCTCGTAGAAGGATCTCTACCCAATCCAGTGGCCCTCAAATTCAAAGTTTTCCACTGCCCATATTTTTTCTTCAACAAATCCCACCGGTTCTTCATTTGACTCTCGTTGTATGATCTACTAGTGCGTTCAAAAAATTTTCTAACAAGATTTGCATAACCCACACTATTCAAACACTGCTACGGACGATTGTGGGCATGAACTTCTTCCACACATATATCATTAAAAACCTTGGCAGCAAATGAATCCCATCTGGCCGATACCTTTGCTGCCTTCTCCATCTAAAATATCCAACAAATGAACTACAAACTACCTAAAATAAAGATAAAATCGGAGACATGGTAGAGGAAGAAGGGATTCGTACCTCACCAAGATCAGTGGCTGACAAGTCACTATAGCACCTTGGCTGCAGTAATGGAAACAAAAATGGGTTTAGAACATTCCAATAGTATGTGGTCTCAAGACAGGAATAGCTGTCAAAGAAGCACACGTTCACTAAAATGTATTTTTATAAATGGCTAATACCTATGTCCATGCTGTCAATGATAAAAAATGTGGCTTCTTGAGTAACTCGGTTCACTTACAAAATATTAAAGAAAACTCTTTATGGAACACTAGCATCAGAATTTAGGTAACTTGTGATTTGCGAACTCACAAATGAACGCAACTGACATTTATCTACTTAAGATTCAGAGGAAAGGCCTTGATGTATCAAATCTACTTTCATAAGGTTTAACGAGGTCATCTACAACACAATCTTAGTGGTCCTTCAAACAGCAGTCCACTACTACGTGATCTATCAAGTCCTAGCTTCGTTTTGGCTGATGAAAAATGAATCTTAACATTTCAAGTTGCAGTGGTCCTCGGAACAGCAGTCCGCTACGAGCTGGAAAAGAAGCTGCTCACGGAGGCAGACGAATCTGACAGGATGGCTGACGATGAAACTTCAATCTGCTCGCAGGAGCGTTGCGGGAGCGTCGAAGGGAAGCTGCTCACGTTGCCTCGCGGCCCGCCGCCGAGTTCTGCAACCGCCGGCGGCCGGGTCGCCTCCGGGATCTCAGGTGGCAGGGGAGGCGCGAGATGGAGGGCGCGAGGGAGGGAGGAGGTGCAGCGCGGCTTCCAAGCGGAGGGGAGCTGGAGCGGAGGCGCCGGACGGCTCGCCGCTGAGTCTCTCCGGCGCCGGTGACCTAGTCGCCTCCGTGCGGTAGTGACGGCGCAAGAGCGAAGGAGTCGAGGGAGGAGTCGAGCGAGGAAAAACGCGAGGCGTTTCGCTAGACGCGTGGTGCGGGACACGTATCCCAGGCGCGGGCGTCGCGTGTAACAGGCGGGCCGCGGAACGCAGGCGTTTCCGCTCTGCCGCGTTTAAGCGAACCGTTTGGGCCGCGTTTTCGCTTATCTGGGCCTATAAGCCGCTTAAACGCGGAAACAAACGGGGCCAATGACATCAGTGCTAATCTTGACCATCACCACTAGACTAGCATGAATATTCCCTCGGAAAAAAAAGACTAGCACGAATCGTGAACATTGGGTTCATCCGATTGCCATATAAGGTCTTATGAGACGGGATGCAGCATTACAAAATAGTGAATGACTGGAAACAAGAAAACATTTGTTTTGGTAAATGGAGCGTTAAATTGCATCTGTGAGGCACTATTTTGGGCCTTAATTTGGCTAGCCAGAGGGCCTCTAGGTCACTCTTAGCAAGACATCACATACCACCATAAAAACTAGGGCCCGTCCCCCGGCTGACTCCGGCCCATATGCGAACCGGGTCTGATATGATGCCAACGAACACGGCGATGGCGTCGGGATGAGAGGCCGGTGTGTTCTTGGTGCCTCGGCACTGGTAGTTGCATTGATGGCATATCAGACCGGAAAAGTGACGGAGGCTATAGCATGTCCAGAAGGTATAGCATTAGCTATAACTATCTGGGGCTGAGAAGTTTCAGAGTTTCAAGCGATTGCAGAAATGTGATACAGAATATCAGAGGCACAGGGATGGGATGCTCATACCATTGCTAGGAGTTTGGTGGTCTCTGCAGATCTAGGGAGGCACCTTTGTTCATTGAGCCACCTGATGGCGTGTGTGTAGCTATAACTTACTTCCTTCATTTTTTTTTATCGTCGTTGACGTTGACTTTGATCATTCGTTTTATTTAAAAAATTATAAAAAATATCAAATATTTTGTTATGATTTGATTTATTACTAAAAAGTTTTTAATCTTAATTTTTAATTTTATATATTTAAACTGATTTTTTGAATAAGACGAGTGGTTAAAGTTTTTTGGCCAAAGTCAACGGTGACAAGTAAAAAAGAACGAAGGGAGTACTTGTTAAGCTAATAAAGTGTGGGCTATCTTAAAAAAAGGTACTGTACTATTGCACAAAATAAGTACTCACTGCCTTTATATTTAATTGATTGGCATTTAATTATGCACTCCGTTTAACCAAACGTAATTTAAATAGAAATTGAGGGAGTATAAAATAGGCTTAATTATAAAAACCCAGTTATAAGCTCCTTCTAGTTTGATGTTCCTCCCATAAGATAATTTATGACAAAAACCCACCCACCCGCAAGTTTTAGGCAAAATCTCCCCCCCCCCCACCACACATCTCACATATATTTTCTAATAATTTATTAAGTAAGATTTAAATTTCAAAAATAATTCAAAATATTCATTTAAAATAGATTCAAAATATTTATTAGATTAAATTCTTCAATAACATTTGATTTTTATGAGGCAATTCAAACTATTGATTCAAATTTGAGAATTTCCTATAAGTATTCTAATTTGAAATTTTAAAATTTTGAGATTCAAAAATATTTCAAAATTTTCCAGTAAATATTCAAATTTGAAACATTTGACTTTCATGGAACATTTCCAAATGTAAAAGTTTTAAATATTTTGAATTGTCCCACAAAAATCATGTTCCCGTATATTTAAAATTAAAATATTTTGAATATTTTTAAATTATCTGTGAAAATTTAAATTTTACTTAATAAATTATTAGTAAATACATGTGAGATGAGAGGGTGGGGGGAGATTTTGTTTAAAACTTGTGGCTAGATGGGTTTTTGCCACAAACCATCTTATGGAGGAAATATTAAACTAGATGGAGTTTATGGATGAATTTTTGCAATTAAGCCTATAAAATATTGCAATCTGTAATATCCAAAGCTGATTTTGCCTCTCACACAAAAAGCTATTTCTTCCTTTTCTCATCCAACAGAGGTAGTAAGTTAATCCTGGCTTGAGGTGTACTTTAAAGATTTAGTCAGGTCTTTTCATAGTTCACTAATAATGTTGTAGGCTCCATATTTCTCAAGTAGTCCTTATGGGGTGCAGAAACAATTAGATGTTGACAGTAGCCTTTTGAAACAACACCTAACGTCTCTTTAGTTCAGCAATTTATATACTTCCCAGTTCCCTCCCACCCCTGTCGTAAGAAAGATTGAAATTGCCATCTTTAATTTATGATGGCTACCTTTGTTGTTTTGGTACTTGTAATGGCTACCGTTGTTGTTTTGGTATTTGTAATGGCTACGGCTGTGGTCCTTGCATTTGGCAGATGTCCTAGAGAAAAAGACAGTCTGCCGCGCGCACACCAGCCGGCTTGTTTTAACTGAATTAGGCCCTTTTTGTTTTTGTACGGATCGTGGAATCTGGATTGTGGAACAAATGGTTTAGAGTTTGAAATCAGATTTTATAATCTGAGGCCTCAGATTCTACAATTTCACAATTCAGAATGAGACAGCTTTTACCAGATTGTGACACGAATATTCACGTTTCTGCCACTAAGACCCATACATTACTGTAGCCGTATCGTGAAATCTGAAGAAACAAACACCCCCTCAGATTTATCTTCCAAATTTTATAATCTCAGATTTTAAGAGACCACAACTGATTTTAGATTTTGAACAGTACATTGTGTTCACCAGCATATAGAGTTACAAAAAGACAGGCTGCCGCACAGTACTATAGGGTCTGAATTGTACAGTACCTATGAATAACAATTGAATATGTATCTTTTCAAAAAAATTGAAATATGTACATGAGTTCATTTTTTGTTATAATCTTCTATTGAAATAATCAGCTACATTATGCTCTTTCAATGTGCATATGAATATAATGTTGACCTTTAAGGGCCAGTAATGCATGGAACGCAAAGTAAATGATCTTCTTTCACTAATTGTTACCGTTGCTAGCGGAAATCATTTAAAAATCGGGTCATGGCACTAATCACTCAGAACGCTTAGATCTAGATCAAATGGTATACTGATAATCCTTTCTATAGAATAAAGAGATTTTTATCCACGGGACACTCAGTAAAGGCGGTTTGATGTGTAGGACACTACAAAATTTGAAACTTGAAAATAGACAATTTTGAACTTTTTATCTCAACGCACAAAATGCTCCACAACTTGAAATTTGTTAAAAAGATATAATACCATGTTCGCGGGTTCTATTGTTTTTTATTTGATTTTATTTTAATTGTTTCCGTAAGTTTTATAGAAAAATAATATTTACTTTTACAACCAAACTAGGTAAACAGTCAGATAAAAATCTATAAAATTTTACATATATAATGAACACAACATTTATCTTTATGCCAAATTTTCAAGTAGTAATTCATTTTGAGCATCGAGATAAAAAGGTTTAAAATAGTGTATTTCCTTGCTTCTGAGTGTGTTGTAGACAAATATCACAATTTCGTAGTGTCGAGGATATAAAATCAAGTTTTGTAGTGTCCGATAGACCATGCTGCGTTTATTGAGTGTTCTACCGACAAAAATCCCCTTATACAAAATAGAAACAATTAACAATAGTCACGTAAAAGGGCAATAGCAATCAAATAGCCTCGAAATTAATTTTTTTAATGAGGTGTTTTTCTTTGATGCGCGAAACTAACAATCCTCCCCCCACCCCACCCACACACACATACAAGCGTTAATGCTGCAGAAAGCTATAACTTTTATAATCAGTTTCATAAAGTACCACTATTTTAATAATTTGTTTTAAAAAACTACAACATTAGTGGGTTTTAGTAATTATTGGTCCCACCTATCATTTAATTTGGGATGGATGCCACATCGTTGTGACATGCTATGCAGGCTGTCAGCAATGGCTAGGACGAACGACAACCATGGCAGGCGTTGGCGAGTAGCGTCTTGTAGGCCGATGACGTTACCGGTAAGCAAAAGCTCAGGGGCCGCCACACAGACCAACGATTGGTGGCCCGGTGGGCATCGGTGAGCACGAGCTCGTAGGTTCAATCTCACGCCGGACATGGTCAATATAGAACAATAGTAGTGGGATACAGAACCACTCAAGTAGGGTGTTCATTAAAATTGTAGTTTTCTGAAATAACTAGTTAAAATAGTTTTAGTTTTCAAGAGATGCAAATACTTAAAGCTTTGTGAAATTTACTCACTATCATATTCATACTTTTAAAGTTCTTGTAAAAGAAACTAATATGTATGAATATATCTAATCTAAGAATTCTAATATTGTTAACTTAGTTAATTTGGTCTTTATTTAACTCTATGTTTTGATGAAAACAATGAGTCTAAGTGATTTATGAATCCCAAAAAAATCCAATGAAAAATCTTTGAATCAAATTGCATATATATTGAGGGAAAAGTTCAATTTACTCCCTTGAACTATAGTCAAAGTCTATATAACCCCCTAAACTTTTTATTGGTTTATTTGACTCCTAAAATTATGTTATTTGGTTTAATTTACCCCCTAATATAATTTGTTTTTTTTATTTCTCCATGTATAAGTGAAATTATAAATCAAAATTTTACGTGATAACAGTTCACATCATAACACATGTTAGAAAATATTTCACAAAATGTTACCATCATGATAGAGAAAGATATTTAATTATAAAATAAGCATTATGATACAAAAATATATGAAAAATAATGTTAACAAAATTTAAAAATTATTTTTTAAATATACATTATGATGTCCCCTACCATCATATAAAATTTCAGATTCAAATTGAAATTGTGCATGAAGAAATAAAAAAGACAAAAAATTTTATTAGGGGGTAAATTAAACCAAATGACATAAGGAGGTAAAATAAACTAAAAAATAGTTTGAGGGTTATCTAGACTTCAGTCATACTCGAGGAGAGTAAATTGTACTTTTTTCCTGTTATGAGTCAGGGTAAAATAAAAACAAACAGGTTAATGATTTATTCACAATAAACTAATTTATAGATGAAAATTTCAAGCTTCAAATGTTATATGGACATGGTTTATACAATTGTCTTGAAGAAGAGTACTCATTTTATTTTCAGATACTACTATGGAGCATTGGATACGATAGCGAGACCTTGTACAAGTTGGTCTTTAATCCAACTCGGTATGAAGTTTTTTCTTATGAAATGAACGCATAGACACGCATATGTACGTACGAGTACTCACCCCTATGAACACAACACGCACATTCTACCCTTATATGAGCGTCAACGAATGATTGAGTCGAATTCTTAAGATTTTATGAAGTCACCAGAAACATCTCGTTGTCAACAGAAATGTCGCTTGTCATTAAGCAAATAATTTATCCGTAAATACAACACCATACCATATCTAATAGGATTTGAACCTGGGTGAGTTGGTTCCACCATAACAAGCCTAACTATCTGAGCTACGCTCAGTTTGTTGGTACTTAAAAGTTATTTAATGAGTTACACAGCATTCAAAATAGGGCATAGTTCAAGAATCGAACTACTGACGTTTTTTAATGGACCGAGAGTACGTGTCACGTTGGCACATGTGTTACTTTTTCCGACCATGATATGTGGAAAAAAGACAAAGTATCGGTGGATATGTTGAATATAAAATATAATTATATTACATACTGATAATAGCTATAAAACTGTCGTGGTGACTGGATGGTGGCTGCGACAGCAACTTGAGGACGGGCAACCGCGACGGTGGCTACGGACGGCAGCGGAGTGAGGAGAGCCACATGGCGGCTGCGGCCCAAGGAAGAGGACGGGCGGCAGTAGCCTTAGAAGGCGGTCGCAATAGCGACTAGAGATCCGGAGATGGAAGCCGTGACGACAGCCCTTGATACGGCCGCGATGGTGGCAATTAAGATGAGTAGCACCTTGCGATGCGACGTGTTGAGGGGGCTTGGTAGTGGATGCATCAACGGAGGGGCGATCGCGTGGAGGTGGCAGCAGCCAAAAAAAAAATTGATCATGGGAGAAAAATGTGACCTAGCTCGAATTAGGACTATAGCCGTAATTATATTCCCAACAGATAATAGTTCTAATTAAGACTATATATATATGAGGAAACCCTAACTAGAACTAACTAGAACTATTACATGAGAAAACCCTAACTAGAACTATTACATCTATACCCTTAAAACAATAGACAAAGTTGTAACTTCTGTAAATCATGGATTGAGTTAGTAAGTTTTTCACCATCAAAATGTTTGATATAATAGACACAAGTTTACATCCATCTGTAAGCGTTTTGATTCATTTTCTTAATTGATTCATATAGGTGATATGTTTTGTCCTCGTCTTTTTTTCCTTAGGAAAAGCCTTTTATGTTATTATTAGTTTAATCTAAAACATCAAATATATTATTGTGGTTCATATGATTGTGAGACAACATTAGGAGTTTGTTTTTTTAGATTATTCTATCAAGAACAGTTTCGTCTTTCATCTATTTATGAGAAATTTTTAAAATTAATCTTTCGTCTATAAATTTAGTTGAATTTTTCTTACTCTTGCTTTGCGTTCTAAATTAGCCTTCTGAACGAAATCATCCATATTCATACAAGTGACAACCATAATAGACGTGTATGGAAATGAGACATTCACACATGTCAAAATGAGACGGTGTGAGCATTTGCATGTTGTGAAATGCGTTTTTTCTAAGTGGTGATTTTAGTGAGCCTTTAGAAATGCCCATTTCGATTACAACTACAACGAAATACAAGCGCTTGACAAGATTAGATGAAGTGGAGATGGCATTGTTGAAAAATGGTAATCATGATTAACCTTGTACCAAAAATATTACTATAACTTGTTTACTAACCAAAACTATTAACCAAAAATACATTTTTCAAACATAATCACGTCTTCTATTGATCTGACCACGTACAAAAAAACCAGGCATTGCAAAATGATGGTAATCAAATATGTTAACTGATGTAAACACTATCTAGCAGTCTTGGCCGATAAGTATGTTTGCAAAAAGAAAAATGTACAGGATATACTACGTATTTAACGGTTTAACTAAAACCTTAACAAAGGTCCTTTATGATCCTTTGATTAATTATTAGCTGGCTAAAAATTAGTCTCTAAATCTACAAATAGGCTGGTTAATGCAAAGGCTAATAACTTCTAGCTAATGAAAAATCATAAGTCCTTTCACCTTGCTAATATAGACGAATTGTTAGTCAGAAGCAAAATTAGTTCTCTATATTAAATAATTAGTTAGGACTTCAAAGAACTATAGGACTAATTATTGCGGGTTAATTTTTAGTCAACTAACAATTAACTATGAATTAACAATTAATCATCTGATCCAAACAGACCCTAAATTGACAAAAAGAAATTGAAGATTGGAATGGTTGGCACCTATGGCGGCGCCAGTTTCTTCACTAATTTCAGCTGGAGACAACAGTACAGTACATTTATACTGTTGTAGCGGCATACGAGACATCTGAATGACAGTACAAGGAGTGAACAAGTAGTAGTAGTGATGATATACTTAGTTGTTTAATGCTGTACTAATATTAGTACTTCAAGGGACGCAAAAATCAAGCAAGACAGACGAGCGACCAGACGCCGTATGATGACTGTGTGTCCTTGACTGCCCCGGTAAGCAAGCAATCTCCTCCTAATCTAATCCAAATCACTCCTCGTCTTGTCTTTGGCGGGCCGTCTCTCTCTCTCTCTCTCTCTCTTACAGTCATACTGAACACCACCTCCTACAACCAGTCCCAGCTAGATCAGTACTACCGCCGCTGCACCAGTAATATCTTCTGCGTCTCCCCCGCTCAACCACCCTGCTTTAAACTCGAGCAACGGCCGCGGCGCCGGTGGGGCGGTTGCCGTCGTTCAGGTTGGCAGCCGGCGGCGTGGCCCGAGGGAGGAGCAGGGGGAGGACAAGGAAGCTGCCCCGGGCTGGACGCTCTTCTTCGTCCGTGAACGGACCAGGTTTCCACGAATGCTCCTTTCCCTTCTTTCCGTGTCTGAGATTCAGCAGAGGCCTCTCAATCTCGAAGCTTGGGCAATGGGGGGCTCGCGATCCCTGGTGCTGGGGAGCAATGCCTGATCTAGATTTGATCCGGTTCCTGCCGGATCTGTTTGTGCTTCTTTCAAAGGCCCGTGTGTTTCTCCGGCGGGGATGCGCAGTTGGTTCCGCCGCGGTTCTAGTCGTCTTGGGACCCAAAAAAGAAACAAAAGAAAAATATGGGGGATGGATTTCGTTTGAGCCATTCGCTTGTAGCAGGTTATTAGACAAGCCGCGGTGTTTTTTCTTTTTTTGTCAATTCTCGAGATTTCCTAGTAGTTCTAATAGATAGAATGCATTGCGTCCGATTGCTCAGTGGAGTCTCGTAGCTTTTGTGAAAGTAAAAACGTTGTTTGCGGATGTACTTGTAAGTTGTTAGGGACCCAATTAGTGCAAAAGGTCCAGACTTCTTTTAGCCACAATCAGTTAGTTGGTACTCGGTAGGTTCCGTCCCTGCTTTAGTGTCTATCTTTTTGGGATTGTGTGGCTGGTGTGGATGGTATCGTATAGTTTGAGCTCCTTGTACATCATCAACATTTAGAGTGAAGCCGTGAATGTCTTGGGAAATTATTATCATGGGTTATCGTATTGTTTGCTCCTTTAAGCCTTGTGATGAAATTTCGCTATTGCTGCTGAACTTTTGTTGTATCAGAAGCTGCTCCATGCAGTCAGCATTGCGCAGTGCATCATTAGTACAGGGCAAGCTTTTAGAGCATCATATTTTGGTGAACTTCATAGAGTACCATTATATCTTGTACTTAGGACAGGTTCAGATGCTACATTTGCTGTTAGTTGCACTAATATTGTGGCTTTTGGAGGGTTTGGTAGATCTGAGCTGGCTTCCTCTGCTTCTTTATCAATTCAGAGCTTTTCCTGTTAGTTGTTGGATATGCTTTTGGTTGGTTGGTTCTACAAGGCTGGGGTGCTTTACTGTTTTTGGGTCTTTTGGGTATGTACTCAACTCTGATTTATGTTTAGTGGAAAGATGGATCCTTCTGGAGGTAACGCTGTCTTCAGATCTAGTCGGTTCTGTGCTGCTTTAGGGGTTTAAGTACGCCATAATATTTTCGAAAGTACAGCTTTTGTGGAAGCCTTCGTTGTTGCATTTGAACTGTTCCGGATAATTTGGAGCTTATTCTTTGTAGACTGGGAGCTTTGCTGTTATTGTTTGCAGCTTAGTTCCGCTTGGCATGTCAATTGCTTTTGGTACGATCTAAGCCAACTTACGAAATATGTTTAGTTTTTTTTTTCGTTATCAGAGGATGGTTGATGTTTGGTTGTTTATTGTTCAAATTTTAGCCCACTTTCTTTTCTAACATTTCAGACGACGAAACTACATATGTTTTAACAGGTCTATGTAAAGAAGTTTGTGTTGCCTTGCATTCAGGAAAAGAATGTTGATCCTTGTACAAGTCAGGAACATTTGAACAAAAAGATTTCCTTGCTGTCACAATGTCAAGGGTACCAAAATGGAAGGTAGAAAAGACCAAAGTTAAGGTTGTATTCCGGCTTCAATTCCATGCGACTAATGTAAGTTCTGATGCATTACTTGTGTTATGTTAATGATAATGTGAATGCTAATGAATAACTATACTTTCATATTAACAATCTGGCTTGTGCAATGTCTATAAAAAACTTGATATTATTGCATGTTCTGCAAAGCATGCTTCATAAATCTGCTGGCAACAATCATTGTTTCTATTGCAGATTCCGTCAACAGGATGGGACAAACTATTTTTGTCTTTCATCTCTGCTGATACAGGGAAGGTAACTGCAAAAACAAACAAAGCAAATGTGAGGAATGGAAGCTGCAAATGGCCAGATCCTATCTATGAAGCAACTCGACTTCTTCAGGATCCTCGAACTAAGACATATGATGACAAGCTCTATAAGCTTGTTGTGGCCATGGTGCGTTCTAAAAATTGGTCACTGTAACAAAAAATCTTGTTAACCATATTCTTTGAAATTCTGATGCTGACTGACTATGGAACAAAATGAAAATGCTGGAAGAATTACTTATAAGATATTCTGAAACACAGGGGACTTCACGATCTAGTATTCTTGGGGACGTTGATGTCAATCTTGCCGAATTTGCAGAAGCACTAAAGCCTGTCTCAGTTGCACTTCCTCTTCATGGTTGCGACTTTGGGACATTGTTACATGTATGAATGCTCTAGATTATATTTTAAGCCTATCAATCAACTAGAGTTATGATGTTGTCGAAGTAATTTATCATTTATATTATCTATTTTTTTAGGGAATATGATTATTCTTTCTAAATTTTATTTTTCTTTCATAATACTATCTCAGGTCACAGCACAGCTCCTCACTACTAAAACTGGTTTCAGGTTTGCTTACCATGCAACAGTGACGTTTTTAAAAAAGAAACTATTGATTACAAACCTTATGAATTACTGCTTGTGACAGAGAATTTGAGCAGCAGAGGGAAACTGGTGCTAGAAGTTCTCAGCAGCTATTGAATCAAAGAAGTCATGATCCGGCTGAAGTTGCTGCGACCTCATCAGACATTGGTACTGATAAGGTTGGTGAATCAAATGAGTGATGTTTCTGTATTATTTATGCCCACGGATCATGCTTATTGTACTTATCATTCGAAATAGGTCAATGCAAGGATTAAGCTGAAAGAAACTTCTCTGGGGTTGCCTACAGTGGAAGATTCTGCAGGTTCAACTGAAGACTACGAAAATTCGTCACATAACTCGGATGGCATCTTTGCTGAAAAGAATGATCCATATGGTGGACCCGAGGTCAGTAGCTTGAGGAGCACACTCTCAGGTGACCTACCTCTGTGTCCCACCAGTCAAAGTCCTACACCAGAGAAAGGAGCATGTTGGAGTAAGCACCTTTCACCACAAGGGAGCAATGATTGGACTCATAGCTGGAGTCCTGACTACTCTGTTGATAAAGATCTAGCTGCTGCTCGTGAGGACGCTAACCAGCTCAGAACAAGAGTGGAGATGGCTGAGATTGGCTTTTCTCATCTTAAGAGAGAAGCAACATCTCTGGAGCATGTTACTGACAAGTTAGGCACTGAAACTAAGGGCCTAGCTCAACAGCTTGCAGTTGAACTTATGTCACGGAACCAGCTGACGGCTGAAGTATCGTTGTTAAGAACTGAATGCTCTAGTCTGAAAAGGGAGCTCGAAGAAATGAAATCTTTGAAACTACTGCAGCAAAGGTCTGATGCAGAAGGCAATAGTCTGAGTAACTTTGGAAATGATGTTCTTACTACTGGTACTTCAGTTCATGATTTCCAAACAGAATGGCTGCATGGTTTGCTTCTTCTTGAAAGTAAACTGCAGCAGACCAGAAATAATGCTCTCCATGGGCTACAAGCAAGTGATCTTGATTTTCTTCTTGCTGATCTGGGTGCACTTCAGCGTGTCATTGAGAATCTGAAGCAAGGTGTTCAACCAAGGCAAATTAAAGAAAATCGCTATGTAGAAACGTTGGTTCCACCCTCAAATGCTGCTCTGCTGCTGACATCAGGACGTGATCATGATAACCTCAAGAAAAGTCCTGGTGGTAGTACAGGAACAATGGAGGAGAAAATGTGTGAGCTCTTGCAGAAGTTGGAGGACTCAAAAACTGAGAAGGAGAATCTACTGGAGAAAATGAGCCAGATGGAGCGCTATTATGAATCGTTTATCCATAAGATTGAGGAGAGCCAGAAACAGATGGCCATAGAATTGGAAAATCTCAGGAAAGAACATAACTCTTGCTTTTACACGGTTTCTGTCCTCCAAGCTCAGAAGCAAAAAATGCATGAGGAAATGAATGATCAGTTAATGAGGTTTGTTGAGGACAGGGCAGCTTTGGAAGGTCAAAATAAGGAGCTTGAAAGGAGGGCTGTTTCTACGGAAACTGCACTCAAAAGAGTTCGATTCAATTATTCAACAGCGGTGGAACGTCTTCAGAAGGACCTTGAATTACTCTCCTTTCAGGTTCTCTCAATGTATGAATCAAATGAAACCCTTGCGAAACAAACCTTCCTAGAAGATTATGAAAGTTTGCCTGAGGAACATTATGCTATGCTGGACTTATGTGGCAATAAAGAACTCGGAGAGTACAAAACTGATCTCAAACAAATTAGACCTCAAATGTTTTTAGCTGAAAATGGCACTTTGGATAGAATGAATGACCAGACGAGTCATCTTGGCACCCTCAGAATTGAAGAGCTCCGTGCTAGATCAGAGTTTCAAGTAGTTAGATGTGGTGACTCACAGGGGAACCACTCAAATGTGGAACGACCTAAAAGGCCCTCTTCCGCAGTGGATGCCGAGCTTTTAGAATTGTTTATTGCAAACATCGAGTGGCAGATATTCTCTGATGTGCTACGAGAATCTCACCATGCTGCACTGGATGTAATTAAGAGCATTCAGGGAAGGTTTTCCATGCTAGAAAGAGAGCTTCATGAATCTAATGATACTAGGCAATCTCTTGTGCTCAAGTTAAACTCTGCACTGGACCAAATTAAAAGTGTCAAAGAAAGTGAAGCAGTATGCCTTTTGAAGTGTGACGATATGACTGTGAAGAACCAAATATTAGAAGCCAAACTTCAAGATACTACAGCTGAAAATGCTTTGCTTATGGAAAAGCTCACAGAGTGTGAAAGACTTACCCAGGAACATAAAATGTGTGAAAACAAGTACAAGGCCTGTGTTGAAGAAAGAACTAGGTCTGAGAATCTCTTCATGCAAGAAAGTCTTAAGATAGATAAGCTTAAGGATGAGCTCAGATCAGTAAGAGAAAATTTCAAGGCGATGAAGGATGATTTGGATAAGCAATCCTCCTTAAATAATGAGATGCAAATTGTTTCTATATCTCTTGAAGAACAACTGGGTGGCCTATGCTCTAAAATTGTAGATTTTAACAAGGAAATTAACATTGTAGGTTTGGATGAGGCATCTTTGCTACATGAAGTTGATAGCAAGAATTACACTGCAGTGATTGGAAGCTTGGAACTCTTTCAGCAGCAAATATGTAAGAAATTGCTTCAACTTCTTGAGGAGAAGAAGGTAGTGGAAGAAAAATGTGATGCTCTCCAGAGAAGGTCAGAGATGGCTGAATTAGAATTACATGATACAAAAAGGAAGTTTGCATGTGATTTGGATGCTACAAAAGAGAAATTGAACATATCTGAGGAACTTGTGGAAAACCTTCAGGAAAGACTGCAGGACATGGCTGATAAGCTTAAGATTAGCACTGATTCTCAAGAACAGTATTATACTAAAAATATTGACTTAACATCAAAGTTGACCCAAATGGAAGTTGAGCTACATAACATAACTAGTGAGAATACAGCTCTTGTTGAAAAATTAAAAGAATATGGTGGTACTGTAGAAGAACTTGAAAGGGCCAAAGTAAGTATTGCAGAACACGAGGAGGATACACGAACTTTGACCCTGTCCTTGCAGTGTAAAGACGAGTCATTGATGCATATGGAAAATGAAATCAGACGCTTACAAGATGATCTGCGATTCGCTGATGAGAATTTGCTAAGAGAAAAGAACCTTAAGGAAGAACTTGAATCTTCCCTTGCAGCTCTTACATCACAGCTTAGTGAGAAGGATCAAGTGTTACATTCTTTTGATGGGCATAAAGCAGAGTTAATGCATCTCAGGAACCAGATTTCGGCCATGGAAAAAGCTAACAGTCTAATACAAGATGCACTCTCACGGAGTCAGCAAATTGAAACAGACCTTAACTGTGAAAATTTCAATCTCCACTCCCAGCTTTCAAATTTGCAGGACCAGTTAGGAGCAGTTCTCGAGGCCATGCTTTCCAGTGAAATTGAAGCTAGTTATATGAGAAGTCAGCTAAGAGAGGCTTTTGTGCAGCTTGATTTGTCACGAAATGACCTTGAAAAACTTCAATTCAAGTACAATGATGCAGATGAACTATTACGAACATACATGTCTACTGAGGCAGAATTAGCTGATAGAAATGCAACACTTCAAGCAGCTATCCATTCTTTTGAAATCAACCTTTGCAATGTTATTAAAGAGAAGGAAATCCTTGAAGAACGTGTCAAAGGAAATTCAGAAGCATTGACTCAAGTTAATAATACCAAGTCTTGTGATATCTCAGTACTAGTAGATAACAGTGAGATACTATTGAAGCATAAAAATGAGATTGCAGAGCTTAGAGCCTTGTTGACCGGTTTTGAAGAGCAGGTTGATGATGTGAAGTCTGCAAAAGATGAGATTGAAATTTTAAACGTGATTCTCCGGTCGAAATTGGAGGAACAGCACACTGAGATGTCATCATTGCTCCAAAATCATGGACGTGAGTTGAAGCATTTAAAAGAACAGAATAATGATCTATCCCAAAAACTTGCAGAACAAAGTCTGAAGGCAGAAGAGTTCAAGAATCTGTCGATTCATTTAAGAGAGCTAAAAGAAAAGGCTGAATCTGGAAGAAAGGAGAAAGAGGGGTCTCTATTTGCCATGCAAGATTCCCTAAGAATTGCATTTATTAAAGAGCAGTATGAATCAAAGGTTCAAGAGCTTAAAAATCAAGTTTTGTTCTCTAAAAAACATGCTGAAGATATGCTGCTGAAGCTGCAAAGTGCTTTGGATGATGTCGAAACTGGGAGGAAAAATGAGATTGCTCTTGCTAAGCGAATTGAAGAGTTATCAATGAAAATTTCTGAAATGGAGGTGGAGATGCAGGATTTATCCGTTGATAAAAAGGAGTTGTCCAATGCATATGAGAGCATGGTGACCGAGCTGGAATGCACAAAATTAAACTTAGATTGCTGCAAGGAAGAAAAACATAAATTAGAAATCTCTCTACTGGAGTGCAGTGAGGAACGTGACAGAATAAGAGTGGAACTTGACTTGGTTAAGAAATTGTTGGAGAATATGGCTTTAACTAACAAGACATCACATGATAGTTCTGGATCATGCAATCCTGCGACATCTGTGGAAAATATTTTGGGAGGTGTCAAATCTGAGTCTGCCTCTATGTTTACACCAAATACAAGACCAGATAACATTGCAAAGTTTGATGAGCTTGAATATATCAACTGTATGACAGACAAGAATTTGGAGGTAATTAATCAACAAACTGTATGTCTTTTGATAAATTTGACTTATTGTAAAGAGCAGTGGCAAATAGCAACAGAAACTTCATTTTCCGTTTTCCTTGTAACCAACGTTTTCCGTTTTCTGTCACAACTATTACCTTGTAGCATAGCTTACTCTTCAAAATCTTTAAGGTGTACATCCTAAAACGTCTGTATGGTGGGCGCATGTGCTCCGTTTGACAGCCCTGAGAGTATAGAGCATTTGCATTTGTCTGGACTAGCACAGTTGAACATATAGTACAACATACCATAAAACTATCCTGAACTGAAACTGAAGCTATTTCAACATTTGATAATGGTAACTTGTTAGTAAATTTTCTGTATTTGATTGAATTGTGCAGAAGTAAAATGGCCCCTGTGACACTCATACTTTCAAAAGTTGTATGGTTTCGATGAAATTAGATTGTGTCATGTATTGGCCTTCAGCCCATCGATGAAGTAAAATGGAGCAGCCCATGGCACTGTTAGGATAGGATCTTGTTAGGGTTTGAAAATTAGTTTCCTTAGTTCGGATTAGTTCGTCTAAGTTACCTCATCTATATATAGATGCGGATTGTATCCTAGGCCCTCTTTGGAGCCCAAACTGGATTCTAATAAAATAAATAAATAGATGAGACTGTTTGGATACCAAGTTTCTTGGTAAAAACTCGGAAAAGGTGGGTTCGGCCAGATTCTTGCTTTCTTAGAACCAGAGAAAAATTAGCCTGTTTGAAACCATTTCAATTTCTAGAACCTAGTT
Organism: Oropetium thomaeum; assembly: GCA_001182835.1. Classification (NCBI taxonomy): domain Eukaryota; kingdom Viridiplantae; phylum Streptophyta; class Magnoliopsida; order Poales; family Poaceae; genus Oropetium; species Oropetium thomaeum. Next base: position 1,839,088 of record LFJQ01000045.1, on the reverse strand, counting down.
TCTATGAAACTGGAGTGATCCAAACAGGGCCCTAGTTGATTAGGCAAGAAGAGAACAGATCTAGTATTCTAGTTCTCTGCCCTTGGAATGCGGTCACCGCATTTGGCGAGCCCACGCCCCTTGGGTCCACGGCAATCTACAAGATTCGTGACAGATAGTTTATTTCTGAGTATTATATAGGAATCAACTAAAGTAAACATTGATGTGGATGATGCATTTTTTACACCAGAGCTTTATTTATCATCCCTTACTTCCACAATGACTTTCATTTTGAACAGTGACTGCTTCTTAAGGTTCAATTTCTTTGTTTTGACAGAATTGTGGAAAGGAACGTCAATCATCTATAGAGAATGATATGAATGCCAATAACACCATCAAAGAACAGAAGGAATTAGCAAATGATTTGAAGCTTTTCCAAAAGGAGGTATTGTGAAACTTCTCCAAGTGCAATGTTTCATTGTGGTGCTTCTTTGTTCATAAGAAAATCAAATTTGCAGTCGAGAAAACTCAAACAGGAATATTACATGTCACATATGCATTACTAGAATGAAGTGATGTATGTGGCATACATGCTGATTCTTATGTATTCCCAATGAACAACCACCTACAGACAACTAATGTGATAATTGAATATAATATCTAATTAACAATCAGCCATTTCAGGCAACTTTCTGTTCCCGGTCCTTTATTGTTTTATTTATTTATTTTGTTACAGTACAGCCTAATGCCAGTACAATTTTTGGCTAAGGTGCAAAATCTGAAAAACTGGGGCTCGATCAGTATTAGCTCTAAAATCTATTGGTAACATGCTAGTGTCCCTTTCGAAAAGCTTAAGATCGGTATATAGTTGGTGCCTGGTATGATGTGGAAGGGAGCTGATGCGCTGGAATCGATTCCATTTGCAGCTGGAAAAACTGAAGAATGAGAACCTGTCCTCACTTCTTCCCCTGGACATAGATATAATTGATCCCTCACTCAGTGGTTTGGAAAGGACATTATCACAACTTGAAACGGTATGCTTCCAGTTCTGTATAGTAACTTTAACCTTTAGTCTGAATAATCGATTCTCATTTTTGCTTGTTTGGTTACCATAGGCAAATGAGCATTTGCAAAGTGTCTTTCCTTCTTTTAAAGAGCTTCCTGGATCTGGCAATGCCCTGGAAAGAGTACTCGCTTTGGAACTCGAGCTCGCTGAAGCACTCCATGCAAAGAAGAAAACAGATATCCTTTTCCAGAGGTAACCAGCACATTTAGGAAACACGGTTGCCTTTTTTCTCTTTCCTGCCGATCTAATTTAGAAGGTTCCTTATGATATATATTTTTCCCTAAATCATTGAAACATGAACTTAACAACATTCTAAACATTCAGCCCTCTAGCATATGATGTTCGAAATTATATTTTCTATACAAAATTTTGAATTGATAATTGTGGACTTATCTTGCTTAACCTTTGCTGTATTGAACTATGAGATGTTCAGCTGATAAAACTAGCTATGGAAAAGTATTGGTATAATTTTCTACATGTCATTGCAAATGAACCGATCCTGTATTTGCAGTCAGTGACACTGGTGGCGACCACCTGTCATTGACACACTGACGGTATAAGCAATTACAGTTTGCTTCAAGGGAGAAATAAAATTCTACCCTGTAATGTAAGTAATACCAGCAACTTATAGCTTGAAAACAGTTCTGTGGAAAGCATATAAGCAAGTTCATCCCACAAAACTAATATAGTAAGTGTGGCTACCATAATCATCTGCTAAATAAGTAAATCAGAGCAAATCCAACAGATGCAAACTACAATTCAGTACAACATTTGTCACTTTTAGTAAACTAGTAGATGAAATTAACTAAATGCTATATATTTTTGTTCTATTCCCCTTGCTAGTTCATTCTTGAAGCAGCACAATGACGAAGCAGCAGTCTTCCAAAGCTTCAGAGACATCAATGAACTGATACAAGATACAATTGAGTTGAAGAGAAGGCAGGTGGCAGTAGAAAACGAGCTGAAAGAAATGCAGGGCAGATACTCAGAGCTCAGCGTGCAGTTCGCAGAGGTAGAGGGTGAAAGGCAGAAGCTTGAAATGAATCTGAAAAACAGAACACCACAGTAATCATAGGAACCAAGAGAACTAAAGAGAAAAAAAAATGTCAGCCAATTGCAGACTTTGTAAACAGTATTCTGCGATGGCAACGGTTTTTTTTTTTTTTTTTGTAATGTAAATATCAGTAGTCTCACCATCTGTTAATTGTAGAGTTGCATGTCATATACATAAATGTTACATCTTGTACAAGATCCATGAGGTCAATTAATCATGCTAACAAGTTATGTGCCAACAGCCAGCAGCCTTTCCAGAGTGCATTCACATTTGTAGGCAGCACTTCGCTGCTTTTTATAGGGTCTTTGACGTTGAATTTTTATGTGGTCATGATTAATAAAAGAAAATTTTTGCACTGAATGATCTGATTTGAAAATAAAATACCCCTATGTAACAGGTGCAGTTTCTGTTTGGATTTTGCTTCCAAACTCTTGAACTAGATGTGTCAACAGAACTGATTTTGTGCATGTAAGAATGTGATATTGAACAATTAGACCGATTTGTAAAGGTAATTTGGACTCTACAGCTTTCTTTGCATTGTAATTTGAGATATTACTTAGCGATTCATCTTTTTCTACATTGTAAATCCTATGCTTTCCTCCTTAATTAAATGCTCATAACCAGCTGAATGGCCTTCGCTAGTAGCCCTGCTAAATTCCAGAAGAGAAAACAAAAACGATTTGAAAATACGACCTGTTTGCATTCACATATTTAGATTCAATTTAAAATTTTATCTAAGTACTAGTACTCTTACCTGTGCTAATGTCATGGATTAAAACAAAAATAATATGATAATCTAACAAATATGTTTTTTAGTTATATGAATATAATGTCCATACTAACATCATAATATGAAAAACAAACAATATGATAACTCAATATTATAAAATTCTATGTAAAAAAGGATGATAATTTTTGAGACAATATGAGGGGTCTCCTTGCCATATCAGGGGACCTCGGGTCAGTCAGCCAGTGTGAGATGATCTTCTCTTGCAGGAGCACAGCGGCGAGCGCGCATGTTATTTCAGGTATTGGACATGTGGAGGTACGGATGGCAACGGGTACAAACCTATCAGGTTTTGCTTTCCCATATCCATATCCATTTAGCTATCGGGTAGAAAGTTTTACCTATACCCATACCCACAGGTATCGGGTACCCATTAAGAATACAACTTTAATTATAATTAGCTAAATTTATGACATATATTTATAATAAAAATTAATTTATTGGTGCATAACAAGTTAAATTAGGTTAAATTTATGCTAAGTATGGTATATTAGATATAAACTATACAAGGAATCTATGTAACATATTATGTACTTTATATGTAATAATATATCGGATATTGAAGGCGGGTATGACAATACCTATTAAATTATACAGGTATAAAAAGTATTCCATACCCGTATCTTAATAGAGTAATTACCCGTCGGATTTCGGACGACGGGTACCCGTTGCCATCTTTATGTGGAGGTGACGGACGAGCACAGACACCTCTTGAGGGTCGCGCGTCATCAGCCGGATTTGCTCCTCTATCTGCCGACGTGCGTCGTTATCTACGAGCGAAGGATGGGACGAACGACGACAGCCTCACAACCTCGTGCCGGCAGGCAGAGGACGCGGCGGACGACGGCGGCCTCGCGTCGGCGGACAGAGGGCGCGGCGGGCGAAGACGGCCTTGCATCGACGGGTGGTGGTGGACGGATGACGGGGCAGTGGCCTCACAACGGCAACGCGTGAGGACGGGTCAGGCGGCGGTGACTTCGTGATTGCGGAGGGCGGGGCGGCGGCGGGTGATGGCAGCCTAGCATCGGCGGGCGGAGGTGGGCAGATGACGGGGCAGTGGCCTCGCAATGGCAACGAACGGAGGAGGGGTCAGGAGGCGGCGACTTCATGATTGCGGAGGGTGGGGCGGCGATGGGTGGAGGACGCGGCGGTGGTGATCTCGTGGTTGTGGAGGACGGGACGACGGTGGGCAGAGGACGCGGCGGCAAGATCTATGATTGCAAAGGACGAGTGGATCACGAGTCGTGAGAGAAAATAACAGATCAGATTGGATTTACGATTGACTCAATATTGTCGTATGGATACGTGGTGCAGGTGGTTTGTAAAATTGTGTAATGAAAGATACAGAAATTAGCAGTCATTAGATTTGAGTAAATGTAATTTTATTAGTATAAGAAACGCACGTGAGTTGTTGGATTTGAGTTAACGTAATATTATTATTATAATTGTGGGGATATTACTAGGATGTTAGAATTCTTTAGGGGGTGAGTGAAAAATGATAGGAGTAGAGAGTTTATTTCCTGTCCTTTTTCTAGGTTACCAACGGAGGCAATTTAAAATTTTATCTGTTTTCATTCACCCATTTCGCTTTGATTTCATTTAGATTGAATGTAGAAATATTACTCGTTCTCATTCAAACAATCACACTAAGAAACTTCACCCTCTGCCAGCATCACAATTTTGAGATGCTTTCCACATTTTCTGTTCACAGTTATTGCTGACAAATTGAGAAAATAACTAAGCCGAAAGTGACAGGCAGAGTCAACACAACTATTTTCATGTCTCGAGATAACAGCGACCGCATCTGTAGTTCTGTACACGATAGCTTTACATTTTTGACCGCGCATGTTTTAAGATAAGCCGGCGGCTGATGGCTGATGCAATGTGTAAAGCATCAGCTCGGCATATATCCGTTTCATACTGGTATTGTTTAGCTTCAAAGATACTACTAGAAATCATAAGATATTGTCCGAAGAATAATCTGCTCACATTTAAAAAAATTGTCACTTCCGGCCTTAATAGGAAACGCAAAGACCAGGAAGCAAGAAACGAGCCAAACCCTAACAGTCGTATCACATCTAAGATACCAACTTTGAGTATAGTTTCTAAATGAAAAGGTAAAAACATACCGGTATCATGCATGAGGTATATTGGCATCCTAATGCATAACTAAATTACAAGGCATAGTCGAAATAAGAACCCAGGAAAATGAACAGATCAAAGCAGAAGTATTTCAAATTGCATTTCTTTTTGGTTGTCACTTGGGAGAAAATGAAAAACGCAATATCCTGCACAAACCAAAATGAAGTACTGATAGGTTAACAAGCACAAAAAGTCAGTTTTGTTGCACTGAGAAATAAGAATATTATGAACCGCATAGTCAGTTTTGCTGCACTCAGAAAGTATTGAATATGTACAATTTACAGCAGGATCCACAATGGGCAGGGTTGAAGACAACCAATTTTATGGGATGCTATATGCACATGAGATGAAAGTACATGCTTCTACAATTAACTTACACAGATTGTCTGTAAATATTTATTTTGTCAGAAAAAAATCTTCTGTGCTTCACTAATCACATATCTGAAATAATGTGGAGATTTGTTCTTTTGCACCCCCAGCAAGTAATCTGATCTGATCGGATGTGTAGAAAACATATCTCCTCAATAACTGAAATTATCCACCCATTAAAGCAGGAATTTCACCAACTCAAATGCTGAGCACTTGGCAACTGACAAGTTCAGCAGCTCCAAAATTCTTTGAAGCAACGGTTTTCCAAACATCTATTTCCGGCTCCAAAGAGGCATCTTGGTTTTGGCATGTTGCGACAGCCAAAGCGGCTGGTGGATCCATTGGCTTCAAAGTATCTGTTTGCATAATGTTGATCTTGTTGTCGACATCCATGACGATCAAATGGAGTTTCCCGAGAAATCCTGCAAGTAAGTACGGACTTTCTGATTCAGCAAAGTCCCCAACAGGTACCCCACTAACTGCAACCTTCCAGGTATCATCTTGAGGATCATAGATCTTTATCCTAGCTCTATCAAAAGAAGTTGATGGCTCCAGGACATACAGTTCCCCATCTACAACGGCAGTTAATTTAGTTCCAGCCTGCCTTGCAGGCCAACCCTCGCCCAAGCCAACAGGCATCTCAGCCCATGAATTGGTCTCAGGATCAAATATCTCTCCACCAACATCAACAAAGAAGGGCCAGGAATAAAGGCTCTGAGGAACATACAATTTGCCTCTGTATGAAGTTATTCCTGTAGCGATTGGCTTCAGCAGCTCAGCCAAGAATAGTGTTGGTAGAGCTTGCGTTTTGGAGAATGTCATGTTTGGAACCTCAGCCCAAACCCCAGTTCTGGGATCAAACACTTCCGCAGATTGCAGTGGGGTTAAGCCATTCTCGCCCTTGCTGATACCACCAACAACATACAGCTTATTGTTGAGCAGGCTGGTCTTGCAGAAAGCTCGGCCAATGTTCATTGAGCTCACTTGCTCCCATGAATTCACAAAGGGATCATACCTCCACACGCGTTTCATTGTGGAATCTCTGGAAAACCCACCCAAGACATAGATGCAGCCATCCACCACCCCGACCGCGCAACCACAGAACGGGATTCTGTCAGTCAGATCCTTATGACCAAGCCAGCCTCTGATCGCATCAGATATCCTGATGCCGACACTCACCAAATCGCCTAACTGCAGACCCAGAACACCTCTCCTGCAATCTCCTCCATGACTGATACTAGGCATAAGTGGCAACCTCTGCCATAGATTGCTAACCGGATCGAAAGCATGCCACAGAAGGCTCTGCTGATCCACCTTAGTCAGTATGTACAGCCACTCCTCGTCAACGCCTAAGTCCTTCCTCAGCCGGTACAGGTCAGCGCCAGTTATTGCTGCCTTCCAGCTCCGGGAGACCAGCTTCGCCTTTAGGTACCCCATCCTCGGCATCCTCGCGAGGATTTGCAACGAGATCTCGTCCGGGAGCCCGGGGATCAGCCTTGGGTGGTCCGAGCCAGTGGTAGGGATCGACGAAAGTTGCAGCTTCTTGAAAAAATCTGGTCCCGGAGCTTCGCCGTGTCTCCATGGCTGGTTCCTGCAGTTGGGGGAGCTCAAGAACGCCCCCATTTGAACCCTTCTCAATTTCCACCTAGAAAATCTAACATACAACAAAACTAGTGGTAAGAGAATTCAGTATAATTCACAGACTAGCAATTTACCCATACGTTGCAACGGAAAAACTTAAAAAAAATGAAAGTATCATGAGACTATTGTTTGCTTTTCTACATAGTTATATATTGATAATGTGTGCATGGTATACTATTATACCATTTTTTTAAAAAAAATCTCAAAACCACCTTGCTAGGATTGTAAAAACAAAATTGTACAAGCAATATGGTCATTCTAAAATATCAATTACTATGCATTATCCATTGGGATATGCTGAATTAGCAAAGACTGTACCAATTTTGCACTGGTCTACAACTTAAAATATCTTTGAGTAGGTACCTTCATGCTTTTACCGTTAGATCTGATAAAAAAATAATTAAATTGTTTTTAATTTTAATCACCATAACGAACCTTTGAGTACAACATAACCTTTTAAATTTTCTTTTGGCTTGGTAGGATTTTGGTTCCTCATATAGTAGATGTTTGTATCACCTAAATATCCTTATATGTAATTATACGTGACATAATCAAAATAATATATACATCTCTTTCCAATTTTTTTCTATTGAAAAATATATGAAATCCGTAAAGGTGTGCACCTAGTAATTTAATATGATCAAAGGTGTGACTTTACCAACCAACCAGCTGGTCCCACCTGTAAGTGGTACATGGCATCTTCTTCCTCGGAGGCACAAGCAAAATAAAAAAGGGAGCATGCCGCCATTGCTGTTTCATGGAGCTTGCTTTTATCCTTACGGAAAAAGCGGCAGACCATAGTGGAGTTCAAATTGGGTCCAGGAGTTATAGAGGCAGCAGGATTTAGTACTGGACTTGCTCAAGCTCTGCAAGAAAGTCCTGTGAACATAGCTTTTCGATGAACTGGAATTAGGCCTATCTCATCGATTTTCTGCTGTGATGAGGGGCGAAGACAGACCCTCATATCCGTGTGTGATCGTGTAAGGGGCGGGAGAGCTTACAGTGGGGTGCAGAACACACATACATATTTGACGCAAGTCGCGAGGTACCCAAACTCTACGTGAAGCATCGTCTCATAGGCGGACTCCACGCGAATCAGATAGACGGACAACGGAAGAAAAAAAACAGAAGGCGGACGACGAATAAGAGAATTAATAAGTAGTAGAGATTGAGCAGGACAATGGAGAAAAAAGGATGGCGTTTACATACCTAGAAAGGGAAAGAAAAATAGCACTTATAAGCCTACAACTACAAGTTCTAACTCATGGAATGGAAACGAAAGACTGCATATTTGCAAACGGAATCGCTGAAAACTCAAAGAACATGACAAGAAAATCCCAGCATCCAATCTTTAAGACTCCGAACTACAGAATCTTGAGGCTTTGCTCACCGGAACTCAAAGACATGTACCAGTTCCCAAGAATCAAACCCGAAACACCGCCGCATTACCAATCAACTAATCCAAAAGCTTGTGATTTTACCTTTGATATTTGTGAAGGGGTAGGATGTGGCTATGTGAGCTGAAGAGGGCCCTGTTGCGGTGGTGCCACGGCTCCTGACTAGGATAAGGAGAGGGAAAGGAAGGAGGTATTCATTCCATTCACCAGTATCTTTCAAGAATTTGCCTTTTCTTTCTTTTTAATGTTTGCGTGCACTAGCCGGCTATATTTTATTTTCTTCATTTTTTATATTCGCCTCTCCCTCTCTCTTTTTCATCAACGACTGCAAGGATGTTTATACTAGGAATGATATAGAAAAATTGCAACGTGATTTTATAAAAAAAAAATACAAAACAATATATATGGATATTTATCCTCTTTCCTTTTTCTTCTTTTTTAAATTAAAGAACTTTCTTGGATTAGGTTGCTTCTTGCTTTAGATCTAGAGCAATTTTTTTTTTTGAAACGTAAAACAGTTGGAGAGGTTCCTACAATTAAAGTCCGACTGGGTGCAGCATCTAAGGTTGAATTATGGGTGTTCAATAAATTACTCATCCGTTTTTATATTTTAGTCGTTTCCGATAAGTCATTTGCACTAGCCATAGTTTAAAAAAACTGGTCTGAACGACAAGTATAAAAAAATGAAGGAGTACATTTTAAGATAGTTCTTAGCCCTCCAACCAACACAATAATTTTACAATAAACTTTTTATTCTCGCACGAGTGAACTTCAGCGCCTTAAAAAGAGACTAAGAATGATTAACTGCACTCTTCATTACTATTGTTAAAAAAGAAAGTCAAGCTCGCTCCCAAACTAACAGTCGTTCATACTAATTAAAAAAGAAAGTGACTGGTGGGGGGTCAAGTGGAAGACTAAGAAGCCTGGCTGCTTAAGCAATAGATTACCTACATACGGCTCGCGCTGGACTATTCTAGAAAGTCAGGTGACAGAAGTACGAAGGGTTATATACGTATGTACGTTGTCATCCTAGTGACGCAAGCCACGGCGACCATAAAAGATTTTTCTTTAACTTCATATATACTTGCATAGGATATGAATTTTCAAACAATGGGTACGAGCGGACCCTAATGAGTTTGGTGAAAATTAGGTGTGTCTCCTATTTTCATGTGATTGAGATTTTGCTAATGTCTCCATCACATTTTTAATTATTAGATGTAGATCCATCCATTTAAAAAAACTCAAATCTCATTTATTAAAATATGTTATGTTGAATAATAAAAACTTTCTATAGTATCATATTGGGTGTCAAATGAAGTATCTAGAACCCTAAACTTTTTTGTAATTTCTATGGTAAATACAAAACTCGGGCTTTGATTTATATAAGAATGAAAACTATTGAAAATCTTATGCAAGCGCCTGATCTGTATATGTTGTGGCGTCGGCAATCCTCTGCTCTAATCCACCGCATCGCAAGACCTTGCTTCAAAACAATGTCCCCATTTTCTTCCTTCATAATTTAATTCAAGCATCTAAAAGGCTTATGTAATTAAACCTTGTAGATTTTTGTGTTGATACTCATTTTATTACTCAGTTCAACCATTATATAGCTGTTGTAGATTAATTCAAATTCGTCCTAAAATGCTATATTTCAAATTTGTCTAAGAAGTTTCAAATTCATATTTTGATTAGTACGTACTATTTTATTGAGCTGACTTGTTCTATCATAGGCGTTATGGTTTAAATTTTAAAATGCTTCACAAGTACACGTTCAAGTTTAATTCAAAATCAAAGCCCAAATGCCAACAAAAATGAGGATGCCAGATGGACATTTATGCTCCTTGGGAAAAAAAAGGGGGTGGGGGGTGGGGGGGGGGGGGGGGTTAAGGAAATATGAACATGGATTTTTTTTTTCTGAGGAAATATGTACATGGATTAATTAGTATACAGCCAACCTAATAGATAGTTCATTGTGCAAGCTATATATTCTGTCGTGTGGTTACTCACTTCCAGAATACATGAAGTCATTTGTCTTGTTTCCTCAACATCTTTAGGGATTTTAACACTACAACATTTTCTCTATAATTCAGGAAACTCCCTGTGTGAGAGCTTCAGCACTTGAAGGCTTGAAGCACAACCATTCCTTTTCGATGGGGACCTTTCACCTGTCCTTATCAAGCAACCCAATCTCCCCGTCAATCATGTACCCCAAATAGCACTCCGTTGATTCAACTACCCGCGTCACAATCCCTGAGCGCGCAAATGACATGGAAGAATAGAAGGATCAGATCACTGTCCACATTGCGCGATTGAGACTTCACATTGCTGCAGGAATTTTAGGTTAAGAAAATGAGAATTGTTTGTTCTAAAAATGAGCATGATTGCACCATCGATGACTTTCACATATCTTAGTGTAGAACAACATAAAATGCAGCTAATTAGCACTAGAAGGCAAAGTAAGTATACTAATTTAATAGATACACCCAGATCTTTTAGGAGGCAAATGTCTTGATCCCTAAATAAATAAATCTAGGAAAAATTGGTTGCTAGACATCGTTCGTTGCTGGTTTTAGTGTACGTCGTTCTTTTCAATATTTGCTCATGGACACTTAACTTTGTTATTCTTAGCTCTTGGACACGGCCAACCTCTGTTGGATAGAGAATAGTTTGAAAATGATGAATATGCCCCTAGGGCTGAACCAGACCAAGTTCTTGTTGAGCCCAACCAGCTTATCCACATCTGACGTTGCAAATTGGTTGGTTATTTAGTCATTCTATTGATAATTATGGCCTATTATTTTGTCACGTATGTTTGACCATGTTATCTATGAATGTGTGAAATGTAGTACCATATAAGAACAAATTTCAACAACATAACATGGTTAATGAACTATAGAAATGTAATGTCATACAGATTTTGCTGGATTACACAATTTGCTTTAGTTTTGTCTATGGTCAATTGACTTGGTTCGATCAAACAATCTAAACCTAGTGCAACTCAGCCATGCCACTGAGCAGATCCCAAGAGCAAACTTGACCTTTTACCCTACTACAAAGGCTAGCGGTGTCCAACAGTTAAGAATAAGAAAGCTTAGTGTCCATGAGAAAATATTGAAGGCTTAATTGCAAATCCCACCCCATAAGCTAGCTTTGGTTTGATATCCCCGCCTCCCCCTGCCTAAGCTAGTTTGTTGCAAATAACCACCCACCCACAACTTTTAGGCTAAATCTCAAACCCCCCCCACCCACACACACACCCCACCCACCCACATGGCACACTAATCTTGTGTTTTCAGTAATATATTAGATTTTATATTTTATGGGGCAATTTAAAATATTTATTAGATTTTGAATCTACTAGAACATTTTATTTTCTTGAAACAATTCAAAAAATTTATTTTCATGTGACAATTTAAAATTTTCTGAAATTCCAAAGACATAAATCCTAACATTTGATTTTTTTTTGACAATTTATGTTGGAATTCCAAATTGAATAATCGAATACTTTTGAATTGTCCTATGAAAATCAAATTTTCTAATAGATTCGAAATCTAATAATTTTTTTGAATAGTTTTCTAATAAATATTTTGAATTATCTCAAGAGTATTATAAATTTAATAAATTATTAGAATAAAAAAGACTAGTGTCATGCGAGGGTGAGGGGCGGGGGATGTAGCCTTAAAGTTGTGGGTGGGTGTTTGCAACAAAATAGCTTATAAGGGGAATATCAAACCAAAACTAGTTTATGGGGTGGGATTAACAATTAAGTCAATATTGAAAGTCCAGCAACCAAAACCAATAACGAACGGGTCCAGCAGCCCATTTTCCCTTCAACATCTTTTCCGAAATAGAAAAGGCTGGACATTTCAAGAAATTAAAAAGGCATATCCTGATTTGGAGGATATCCTTTTCATATAAAGTTAGGAACAATGAAGAATAATATTACCTTTCCATGAATACTTAGTATGCGAATGTTTGTTTTCTTGATGCTCATCCTTGAGGTAAATGTAACGTGGCTGCAAAACATCTGTGACGACCATCTTGTATGGACTGAACAGCTGAAATTCAATCGTTTTTGGAAACTGTATCCCAACCCTTCAGCATTTGGAACGTTCCACAGGGAAATTTGCTGTGTAAGATGCAGGGCTACTCGATCTCCACCTGCTATTTGGATATCTTGTTGCAAACATGATTACAGGTAGGTGCCTAATTATCATGAATTCACCATAACCTTCTTCGTGATGATTCGTGCAAGAAAATTTACTATGAAAGAATATCCCTCCATTCTTAAAATGTTGTCATTAGGACAACAACTTTAGTACATTTTTGATAACCAAGTGGATCATTCTATTGCTCCAAGATGCTTAATTCACTGCAACTTAAGCTTTCAGGAAATAATATAATCATATGAACCTTGAAGAAAAAATAGCAGCAAGAAATATGTTTGTAAGTACATGATGGAGGGCTGAAAATTCACACATAATCAGTAGTTTCGTTAACTGAAGTATGTGATAACAAATTATGCAGATAAAATGATGATAGAATTATATAAAGGTGTCCATTTCTCATTTACATGTACATATGATAGTGTCATGTTGAAATTTCTTATATGACAATCTTAGACATTTTCAGTGACTAGATTCTTCATGTCGTTAACATTTTAAACTGTCAGACTACCCAGGTACACAATTATTAATAATATAATTTCAACTCAGTTCAATGTATGCAAAAGAGTGCACCATGGACGATAAGGATGAATGGTAATGTCGTAGCTCATTCACTTCAGAAGAAGAGAGTCAATGACGGTGCACGCTAGGAGGCACATAGCATCATTGCAGAAAATTAGAAAGGATACAAATTTGATAATGCTGGATGTTTCTTCTTTCAAGTCCATTCGCTTACACTTTCTCGCTGCAGCCAAGCTTTAGCTAGAACTATCCTTCTGCGTCGCTCAGCATGTCAGAAAGAACTCAATAACAAGAGTTATTGTGAAGGAGAATACAAATATGGTGAGCACAGCACCTGTGACGTATAAACAACTAAGCAAGTTATAAATCAGAATAGTAACCAAAAAAATCTTGACTTTTCCAAACAAACATATTTGAATTGATCAGCAATTTATACATTTCTGTGACACTGTCCAGAGTCAAATGCATGTTAACATGTTGCTATATCCATAAATTCACCTGTATAGTAGATATCAGGAATCAATTTTGCACCATTAACAGCTGAACGGATGTGCTCCGCTAGGTGTAGTTTCTTAGCTTCAGAGATTCCTTTAAAGAATTCATGCAGCAAGGTGTTATCAGGAGCCATGTACCTCTGAAGCATGTCTCTTATAACATCTACCGCGCCTTCAAAATCCTTGTTCTTACAGAAAGTAGATGCAACACTCTTATATGTGTCATAATTTGGGTGGAAACCGCTTTTTTTCATTGCAGTTAATAGCTCTAGTGCTCTCTCCGAATTCTGCTTTCTACATTGCCCAATAATCAGAGCAGAGAAAGTTGATGCATTTGGCTCAAGTTTAGCTGAGCAAAGCTGCTGAACCAAACGCCCAGCCTTCTTCATCTTCCCTTCATTGCAATTCGCAAGAATGAGTGCATTGTATGTCACCATATCAACCCCCACTCTAGCTTTCATCATCTCCTCATGAACCCTGGATGCTGACTCGTTATCACCAAGTGTCACATACCCATGAATCAGCGTGTTGTAGGTGGTTGTGTTTAGCGACACCTTGTTCATCCTCATCTCATTCACCATCTGATTAGCTTGTCGCATCTTGCCTTGCTTGCAGAGTCCATGCACAATTGTGTTATATGTGACCTCATTCGGCATGAGCCCCTCTCGCTCCATCTTTTCCTTCAACCGAAGAGCAGGCTGCATGCCACCGATGTCCCTGCAGTGCGCGGCAATCAACGTGTTGAAACTGGCCACCGTCCTGCTGACTCCCCAGTGTGACATTTCATCGAGCATCTTAGCTGCATCTTCGAGCCGCCCCAGGGCACAGTGCGCCCGCATGACCATATTGGCCGTGTAGACGTTGGGCGAGATCCGGCACCGGCGCATCTCTCGAAAAAACGAGACGGCGATCTCGGGGCGACGCAGCCGGAGCGCGGCGGATATGAAGACGTTACAGGACTCGACGCTCGGGAGCAGGCCGTGCGCGCGCATGGCGCGGAAGACTCGCGTGGCATGAGAGAGCTTATTGCCGCGCGCGCAGGAGGAGAAGAGGACGTCAAGGGCCGGCACAGCAGAGGCGGTGGTGGCGGCGGCGGAGAGGGCTGCGACGCGGGCGGTGAGGAGGACGTGGTTCAGGAGGTCCGGGAACGCAAGCGGCGCGACGGAAGGGAGGACGGTGGAGAGGAGTTCGCGGCAGCGGCGCGGCGGGAGGGAGTGGAGGAGGATGGCGAGCGGGAGCGGAGGCGGCGGCGAGGGGAGGAGCGCAGCGAGGAGGTCGTGCGGGCAGCTCCGAGAGAGAGCCGGGCCGGCGAGGAGGAAAAGGTGGGAAAGGCGGAGCGGGGTGAGGCCTGGAAGGAAGCGAGAGAGGGAGGCGGATGCAGGGCACGGCGTGGCTGAGAGGTGGGCACGGAGCGTGGCCACGAAGAGGTGGTCCTCCCCGGCAAGGGGCGGCAGGGTTAAGTTGGGAAGTGGCAGCGCACGAGGCGGTGGCATTGGTGGCGATCAAGGGAAGGTCGCGTCCTCGCCGGAGCTACGCGCGTACAGAACCGGTGTCCGGCGGCTGCCGCGGACAGAAACGATCGATTCCATTATGACATTAGCAGTGGCCTCCCTGAAAAAAAAAAAAAACAGACATTAGCAGTGGCCGTAGGATCCGTAAGCGTAGTGCATTTTGATTGGGCTTGGGCTGAACTTGGGATAATGCAGGCCTACCATATTCCGGAGTCGAAGTTTTCTGTCATACATCAATTTAATCTAACTAATAATAAAACCTCAAAGTTTCTATAGTGTTACTATTACCTAGCTCATAATAGAAAATCCATTCTCCGTAAGATACTACGTAAATTTAGACCACTTATCTTATTCAAAAAATTAGTTCAAATACGTAAAAAGAAAAATTAAGATTCAAAAACTTTAGTTATAAATCAAATCCAAATTTTTTTTTTTGATATTTCTCATATTTTTTTGAATAAAATGAATGGTCAAAGTTACTGGTCAAAGTCAACGACGACACACAAAAAAGAACAGAAATATTATTACATAACTCAAAGTTAGTTGCTATCTTCATAATTTTCTAATTATCATTGTTGCAATTTTAAATAGAAAGTGTCAATAATAAAACAAAACTAGCTTTCGCAACACACGATATAATATGATAACAACATACGTTCCTCGGTAAAAATAAATAAATAACATATGTTGAAGCGAACGTAAAAATAGTTAAATTCTTATTGGTATAAGGAGGAAAATTAACTTTATAAATTCAATTAGTTCCATTAGTACAAAAACAATAAATACATACTTTTAAATGAGCCAACATGAGCGGGAGTGATTGTATCGGAACATCAGACAACATTCCATTATGTGACTAAAGCATGGCGGGAGGGAGAGGTTAGCTCATATTTATTGCTAGAGTAGTAGAAAAAATTCTCCAGACAATTGATTAATAAAGGCTAACGCCACTTTGATTTGATGATTTAGAACATAATATAATACATTGCCCGTGCAAACGTGTCACACTTGCCGGCAACAGCTTGACGAGCCACAGTGCGACACAGGCTCCAGCGGGAGAAGTAATAGCGGGAGCCCACGCCAAAGCCCAAGAAGAAGAGGAGGGAAACCCGTTGGGCCAGGTGGCGACCACCGCGCCAGCCTAGGAAGAGTGACACCTGTATAAGAAGCAGAGAAGAAGAGAAACTTGGCGGCAAAGTTGAACCTGAGCATCTCTTCTTGCTCTTCTCCTCTACCTACCAGTTCTTCTCCTTTACCTACCAGTTCCTCTTTCCATTCTACCCCAACTACCTCTCTGAATTCATGAACAAATGTACCCTGGATAAGTGTGGAGTTAAATCATTTGATCCGGATGTTTGATCGTGCTATGAAGTGATTTTCTCGACCTCTGGATTTCGCATTTTTCTTATTGTTGCTGTTCGTTGTTGATTTCGTTACTGTTGTATTTAGCGAACTGAGGGTTGTGACACTGGTATCAGAGACTGGGTTTTGTGCGTGTCGTCTCGTTCTTTCTCGGCTTTGATCTGTTCTCTGCTTGCCTCCCGAGTAATTTTGACAGTGAGCACCGTCTCCCTGTTGGATCAGCCGGAGGAGAGGTCACCACGGATTCGTACAAGCCAGGACCGCAGGCTCGTTTCCTCGTTGCCAAGATGAGCGAATCTAAGCACTCGGTTCTGCAGGCTGTCCAAGCCCTGGCGGATAAGGTCGATGCTGTGGATGTGCGTATGGAAGGTTGTTCCTCTGATCTACTGAAACTTCAATCTCAGGTGGATCTCTCTCTGAAGGCCATCGCCTTACTTCAACAAGAGCAAGTGAATGTCGCCAGAACGCTGAAGCATCACTTAGAGTTCCTCCTTCAAGCGGCTCTGAAGATGGCTTGATGGGCTTTCGACCCTCAACATTCATTCCACACCCTGACACCACTACCAAACCTGAGGTGATATCTGCTCCACCACCCTCGCTTCCTGTTGATGCTGCTATGGTTGACACTTATACTGATAAGAAACAATGGATACCTAAAATGGATTTCCCCAAATTTGATGGCACTGATGTTCAAATCTGGTTGGATAAATGCTTCTCTTATTTCCACTTGTACCAAATTCCTGCATCATTCAGGGTTACTGCAGCATCCATACATATGGTTGATCAGCCGGAGGAGAGGTCACCACGGATTCGTACAAGCCAGGACCGCAGGCTCGTTTCCTCGTTGCCAAGATGAGCGAATCTAAGCACTCGGTTCTGCAGGCTGTCCAAGCCCTGGCGGATAAGGTCGATGCTGTGGATGTGCGTATGGAAGGTTGTTCCTCTGATCTACTGAAACTTCAATCTCAGGTGGATCTCTCTCTGAAGGCCATCGCCTTACTTCAACAAGAGCAAGTGAATGTCGCCAGAACGCTGAAGCATCACTCTAGAGTTCCTCCTTCAAGCGGCTCTGAAGATGGCTTGATGGGCTTTCGACCCTCAACATTCATTCCACACCCTGACACCACTACCAAACCTGAGGTGATATCTGCTCCACCACCCTCGCTTCCTGTTGATGCTGCTATGGTTGACACTTATACTGATAAGAAACAATGGATACCTAAAATGGATTTCCCCAAATTTGATGGCACTGATGTTCAAATCTGGTTGGATAAATGCTTCTCTTATTTCCACTTGTACCAAATTCCTGCATCATTCAGGGTTACTGCAGCATCCATACATATGGTTGATCGCGCAACACACTGGTATCATTCTTATAAGTATTCTGTGAGTTTACTATCTTGGGATCAGTTTGCTGCTGCTGTCATTAATGAATTTGATGTGAATGTTCATCGTATGAAAACAGAAGAACTACTGAGCTTGAAACAAACAGGTACAGTGGAAGAATACAGGGTGCTCTTTGAACAACTGGTTTATCACATCAGGCTATATGAGCAAATTATGAGTGATACCATGTTAGTCACCCAATTCTTGTTAGGACTGAAGGAAGAAATTCGCAGTGTGGTTGCCATGCACATGCCCACTTCTATTCATCATGCTGCGATACTTGCTACTCTACATGAACAAAATCTTGACAAACAGGAGAATTACTCTGCTCCTCCTGCCAACGGATACAGGACTTCGTCTGCTCCTCCAGCTAGAAATGACACCAAATATGCCTTTCCTCCTAATGAACCGTTGAAAGCTCGCCAATTGAAAGAATTCAGATGCAAAATTAATGGATTATGCTTCAAGTGTGGAGAGAAGTATACTCCTGCACATAAGTGTGCTGCACCACCACGCCAAATGAATTCCCTCACACCTAACACTTCTGATGGTGGAGGCCTACTTTTTGACGAATTGCTGACAACACTAGAACTTGCTCCCTTGTTTATCAATAAACCTTAATTTTTTTCTGTCTACTCAAGCTATCTCTGGGTCTCAGACCAAGCTCAGTATACAGTTGAGAGCATTGGTCAAGAATTAGGTCTTGCTCAACTTATTGGACTCAGGCAGTTCTCAATACATTTCTGAATGCTGCCATGGTGCCCAGACTGGCTTGCACTACTTCACCAATCTCACCCTTGATAGTGCAAGTGGCCAAGGATCACGTTTACACTGCGAGGCCGAAGTCAAGAACCTGGAGTGGTGGTTACAGGGTCACACATTCCAGGTTGATGCAAAGGTATTGGACATTGGTGCCTATGATATGGTCCTTGGGATGGAATGGCTGGAGAAATTTAGCCCTATGAACTGTAATTTTGAAGGAAAAATGGATCGAGTTTCACCATCATGGCCGTCTTGTTAAGCTCCAAGGAAGTTCTTCTCATACTCAGCACTTTCAACTTGAGATGTCTGGTGAGCACATGATGAAATGCCACAAGGGGAATGATCTTTGGGCAGTGGTTGTGGTGGAACCTCCCCTAACTGAATCATCAACTTATGATGCATATCTTTAGGCTGGTATTCCCAGTCCAGTTAAAGATGTCATCTACAAATTTTAGGATGTGTTCCAAGACCCCACTCAACTCCCACCACCTCGAGTGTATGATCACTCTATACCTCTGCTTCCTGATACCGCTCCTGTAAATTCTAGGCCCTATCGCTATTCACCTGAGCAAAAATATGAGGTTGAACGGCAAGTCTCTGAAATGCTTCAGTCTGGACTGATTGAACATAGTATTAGCCCTTTTGCTTCTCCTATTTTATTGGGTAAGAAGAAAGATAACACTTGAAGGTTTTGTGTTGATTATCGAAAACTCAATGCTATCACTGTGCAGAACAAGTTCCCTATGCCCATCATCGATGAATTCTTAGATGAGATTATAGGGGCCCAGTACTTTTCTACAATTGATCTCAAGTCTGGATTTCATCAAATCAGAGTGACACCTACAAATGTGATGAGGACAGCTTTTAAAACCCATCATGGGCATTTTCAATTCAAAGTCATGCCATTTGGACTTACCAATGCTCCTGCTACATTCCAATGCCTCATGAATGCAATCTTTGCACCATATAAGAGAAAGTTTGTTCTTGTCTTCATGGATGATATCTTAATCTTTAGTAGAACCTTGGAAGAACATGTGGACCATCTCACTCAAGTGCTCAAAGTCCTTTCTGACAGCACATTGTTTGTGAAATTTAGCAATGCACTTTTGCTCAGAAGAAATTGTCCTATTTGGGGCATATCATTTCAGACAAGGGTGTTCAGACTGCTCCTGCTAACTGAATTCATGCTTGAATGACCTACTTCTCAAACCTTCACTGAATTGAGAGGATTTCTGGGATTAACCGGCTACTACAGAAAATTTGTTAAGAACTATGGTATTATTGCTAAACCCCTAACTGCCCTACTGCATCATAAGAAGTTTGAGTGGACTTCTATAGCTCAGGCAGCATTTGAACAGCTCAAACATGCCATGAATAGTACCCCTGTGCTCACATTCCCTGATTTCTCCAAGCCATTTGAAGTGGAAACTGATGCTTGTGACACTGGAGTGGGTGCAGTTCTTACACAGAATGGCCACCCAATAGCTTTCTTCAGTAAGGCTCTGAGTGTTGCCAATCAGAAACTACCCGCTTATGAGAAGGAATTTTTAGCTGTGATGATGGCTATTGACAAATGGAGGAGCTATTTACACAGAAGCCAATTCACCATTAAAACTGACCATTAAAGCTTATGCCATTTACAAGATCAATCCTTATCCACTGAACTTCAGAAAAAAAGCAATGAGCAAACTTGCTGGTCTTCGGTTCAAGTTTCAGTATAGAAAAGGACAAGATACCAAAGTAGTTGATGCTCTCTCCAGGGTGGGTCACCCCTTTGGTTGTCATGCTATTTCAACAATAGTACCTGTCCTGGATTCAGGAAGTCGTCAACTCATATAGCACTGATGACAAGGCACAACACCTGTTGGAAGAGCTAGCAATATCCAGTCCAAATTCCTCTGGTTTCTCCTTACATGATGGCCTGATTAGGTTCAAGAAAAAAAAATCTGGGTGGCAGCTAACCCACCATTACAAACCAAAATCATCTCTGCTTTCCACAGTTCTGCAGTGGGAGGCCATTCAGGAGTGCAAGCAACTTTCCATAGAGTAAAAAAGGTTTTTCTGCTGGGTTGGTCTGAAACAGATTGTGGAAGACTTTATCAAACAATGCACTATATGTCAACAGGCCAAACATGAGAATTGCAAGATCCCTGGTCTCCTTCAACCACTACCTATTCCTGCTAATTCTTGGCAAGACATTTCTATGGACTTCATTGAGGCCCTTCCCAAATCAGATGGTTATTCTGTGATTCTTTTAGTGGTTGACAGATTCACCAAATATGCTCATTTCTTTCCCTTGAAACACCCCTATATTGCATCCAGTGTTGCTTCAATATTCATGAATCATGTTGTGAAACTTCATGGCATGCCTCATACTATTGTATCTGACAGAGACAGTCTTCACTAGTTTCTTTTGGCAAGAACTCTTCAAACTGCTGGGCACAACACTTAAATGTAGTTCAGCTTACCACCCTCAAATGGGACAACAGAAAGAGTCAATCAATGCCTCGAGATGTTTCTCAGATGTGCTGTCCATGACAGTACACACCTAAACAATGGGTTAAGTGGTTGTCACTTGCTGAACTGTGGTATAACACATCCTACCACACAACACTTCAGTGTTCTCCCTTTAAAGCACTATATGGTGTCGAACCCTCTCATGGAATGCTTCCCCACCTGGCTGATTCTGAATACAAAGAAGTTGTAGATCTACTGCTGGAACGACAGCTATTTTCTGAACTTCTAAAAGAGAACCACGCCAAAGCTCAAAATAGAATGAAGATATATGTTGACCTGAAGTGCTCTAACAGGATTTTTCAAGTGGGTGACAAAGTCTTACCCAAGCCGCAAGCATATGCTTAGTCGTCCATTGTTAATAGACCTTATCCGAAGCTGGCATCCAAGTATTATGGACCTTTTACTGTTCTGGCCAAAATAGCAACCGCCGCATACAAGCTGCAGCTACCTGAAGGGAGCCTTCTTCATCCCGTCTTCCATGTTTCACAGCTCAAGCCCTATAATGCTGACTACACACCAGTGTTCTCGGATCTTCCCACACCGCCAGCTTTGGATACTGCACAATTGGTGCCTGAGGAAATTCTTGACCGCGTCTATCCAAGCGAGGTAACTCTGCGTAACTCAAATTTTGGTCAAATGGTTGACTCTACCAGTTGAGATGGCCACCTAGGAAGACTACTATGAGCTGAAGGCCAAGTTTCCAATGGCACCGGTTTGGGGGCAACCTGGTCACGATTGATGTTAGAAGTCAATGATGTCAACATTTAAAAACCGGAGATAATAACTATTTAGCTTGTCCTCCAAGGCTACCTAAGTGCAGCACTTGCGTTGGCCCGTAGTTGTTAAAAGTTACATGCAACGTTGTGCACTGTGTAGTTTACAACTTGCTGCGAGATAGAGTTTTAGTTGACGGAAGCCAAATCAACTATGGCATGCGTGTAATATTATACTTTGATTACTGGCTACGAGATCACATTTTACAGTCTAAAAATGAGCAAGAGCACCGCCACGTGCCTAAAAATAATAGTAACGCATACACGGGTCAATGATATAATATAATTAATCACATGCATAGTGATCATCAACACAATCAAGCACATCGTCCACTGTCGTTCTTGACTTGACATTGAAGCAGCGACCTCAAAGTTTTCGTAATTGACTTTGAAGTAGTAGTACATTTAAGTTTGGTAGTAATATAAGAGTTGAGTCCCACCCACAGATTTTTTATTTTTATTTTTTTGTTCGAAGAAACAGCAAGGGGGAGCCTCTACCGATCGCCCACAGATTATTAATACTCTCGTATTATACAATTCTATTTTGTGAATGCCACAATTTACTTAAAAGTGTTTTATTGCATGGAGGTTTCGACGCCATTACAGGGTTTTAGACACTTCACTATTGAACTGGGTATAGTGCTTTGTATTCAGCCACTCAGCCACGACTCACGTACTGAAAGCTAGTTAGGCACATGAAATTTGAAGAACGATGAACAAAAACAAGTTAATCTCATGGAAATCCAGTTAACAATAAAAGCTCCTTTACTTACTACTTACGACATTATTATGATTCAAATTTCATCATATTTATTGGTGGCATGGTGAGCTTATTATTGCCATTCACCACGAATAATAAGTATCCTTGTGCACCATCTCATTAGCCTCCTTCACTATGTGACAGAGGGGTTTGCTCGTACAAACCTGTCTTCTCACCTATATGAAATAAAAATCTCGACTTCATCTCGCCATATAGGTTTTGGGTCAATTTGGTATATGTCATTACAAATGCATCTAATATGATATCTACTAGTACGAAACTTGAAATATGGGGTATATGTCATCAGATGTACAAATATTAATGGTTTATGCCATCGCCGTTATATGTTGTTAGAATTTTCTATTAACTTTTTTAAGAAATGCTCATTATACCTAATCTTCAACCTACGAGCTATGATACACACAAGGGTTGGAGTTTGACATTATTGGAATTATGGAAAAAAATAATGGGATTTAGAAAAACAAATAAATAAATTGAGATAAGGATTGTCTATCCTAAAATTTCCTGAACCCTTATATAATTTAAAATTCTAAACTTGGTAAAGTATTTTCATTGCATAAAACAGATTCATAAGTTAGAAAATCATTTACCGTTTACATTAAAATTAAGAAAAGTTTCTAGAAATTTGCATATTATATGGGTTTAATAGGTATATGTAAAAGATAATGGAATATTCTACAGTGGTTAACGCTGGTGGCATAAACCATTAACATTTGCATATCTAATTGGCATACACCATATTTAAAATTTTCTAATGAAAACTATCATATTAGACACATTTGGGACGGCACATAGCAAATTGTAGCGCTGGTATATAGATAAGTGTGTATTTGACTATGCTCTCCATCCTACTCGAAAAAAAAAAAGACTATGCTCTCCATCCTTGGTGTTAGAGGTGAGCGAAAAGCATCACAACAAAAGAATTACGAGATCGGCTGTGTAGTAATAAAATTCAGACATAATAGTGAATTGGATACGAGTCAGTACAGCACATCATATATATCCTATATATAACTAATATAATGCACCGACTCATCTGGTTTACGCCTACCCTTCAAAAGAAGCTCATCTTTCTAATTTATCCTTAAAACTAAAAAAAATTAATCATTCATTCAAATCTGAGCTTCTTTTACTCAAATCTGACAGATAACAGACTTTATTATCCTACTTCACTTAAATCCTATACTATTCCCGGATGTTTAATCAAACCCTCCCCACCACCCCCTTGCAACACGTCCCAATCTGTTACACACCCGTTCACAAGATCACAACGAGACACGGCCGCCACCACAAGACATTGCCGCCCCTGTCCCGTCTGCATGACATCACCGCCGCCGCCGCCACGATGACGCGCCGGCCGCCAACACCCTCTCCGCGAGTCTTGGACGCTGCCCGCCCCGTCCTCCGCTCGCCACGGTGAGGCCGCTGCCGTGAGACTGCTGTCGCATCCTCTGCCCCGCCGTGAGGCCGGTACATCCTCTGCTCATCGAGCAGGAGTCCGTCGCCCTCCGCCCCGCCGCACATCTTCCCCGCGCGTGGCGTCCACACCTCACCCTATGCCCTCGCGATGCATCCCTTCGTGTCGGGCGCACTAGCGCACCGCCGTCACAGCTGGCGCCCAAAGGGTGGCGTATCCTCTTCGCATTCGCCGTTGTCTGCCACTTCCGTGACGCCGGCGTGCCCTCGCTGCCCGTCTTCCGTCCTTCGGGAGGAGATGAATCGAGCGCTCCAGGGGCAGGTTCGTCAATCATCCATGGGTCCAAGCTCGTGCCCAGGCTCGGCTGCATAGGAGTGCGCATCGTGGGCATCATCTACAAGGTGTTCCACGGATTGCCTGTTGTCCTCTACGACCACGGAAACATCTGGATGAGCTGCCACGACCCCTAGGCTGCAACCCCAACTCCCCCACCATCGTGGCTTGGTTTCCAGGTGAGGCATTCGTCAATTGAATGGAGCAGTGGGGATGGATGGGGATGTGTGCTGTTCCAGCTTTGGTCTACGCATGTATAGCAGCACGGGAGGCTCTACGACAAAAATGGTGAGCAGCACGGGTGGTATCAATCCATCTGTTTCCCTTTTTTGTTTCATGCTGTGGTGCTGTCTCTTATTGACCTGTTAATTTCGTGGCATAATTTTGTAGATCTCAGTAAGGGATGAAATGTTTAAAGAGTTCAGAAACTAGGAGTTAAGAGTCATTGTTCTTTTTCAAGTGTGCCAACGTGAGCCAGTTTTTTTTTTTTTTTTTTAGCTTGTTAAACTGAACGATAAACTTTGAGAAATTTCAACAAACTAAACTTTGAGAAATTTCGAGAAACACTTTTTGTTTGTTAAACCAAACCATTCTTTGACACAAGTAATCTTGAATGTTCCAAAAATACAAGGTATTTATGTTGAGTTTTGGAGGGCACAAAAATGATCTGTGTCAGCAAAGGTGACAACTTGTAAGTTGGAAACATCTATTTTATTTACAAAAGTGCAAGGAGAATGAAGTGAGAGTAATGTGCACCTAAATTGGTTTTCGATAACAGTTCTTGTGTCAAAGAATGGTGTTACCTATTGTGGTATCTTGTTTTAGTGTAAGATTACCTCATTACCATCATTAGTTAGTTATGTAAAGACAACTTCATACTTGATGAAATCTTCTATTAAGAGGTTGTAAGTTGTAACAGATGTATAACTGTTTCGCCAAATCAATATTAATTCGTACTCCTTCGTCATTGATGCCGTTGACTTTTGCACAAACTTTAACCCTTGTCTTTTTCAATAAATTTGCTTCAAATGTATAATTACACTTTGTTTATTAGTACTATAGAAGTACTCATATTTTGTTTCTTCTACAGCAAGCTCTGAAACTTGCCTTTGTGGAAAACCAAAAGAGGTGTTGATTCATTTGAAAGAGGTTGCCTTTAAGATTTCATCAACAGGTATGTTACCTTTGGCCTTTAAAACATTTCATTAGAACAATACATTGCACGCATTTACCATTATCTGGTCATAGTCAGTGTCATGCATTGAGTGCTGCCATATTGTTATTGTTCAATTTGTTTCAACAATACCATTATTTTATATTGTATAGCATACATATAGAACTGCATACATCTTGTTGGTTTACTTATATATCTAGCTCCAAGTTTCAAATTCTGCATTCTAAATAGAAATATCGGTCCACTTTGTTTAAATTTCTGTCGAAAAGAGCGATGTCTTCTATTATCAGTGGCTTCTGTTCTTTTCTGATACATTGATATAATATTGTTTATGCAGGAAAGAGAATATACTTTAAGAACTTTCAACAGCAGCAGAACTTCTATTCTTGTGTTAGCTGAAGTAGCAGCTCGTGAGATTTTTATCAGTTAATGTTGTTAAAGTGGTTGTCACTTTTCTTATGGATCATTATCATTTGATTGTTGATCACTGGGCCTAACTGTTGCATGTAGTTACTTTTCTTCTTGTGAAATATTGAGCTATGGAATTGTAGTTATATTAATATATGATGCCTAGGGTGGCATCACTTCTAGCAACCACGCTTTTTTGTTTTTAAGTTCAAGAGGGCTAAACACCCCCCAGTCCATGAATGCAAAACATTGTCAAGACCAGTTAAATAGCAACCACGCTTTGGCAGACATCTCAATAGAAATCAAAAGTAATGTTGTTAGAATTGGCTGTCATTTGTTTCATTCAATTAATTTCAGAGAACACATGTGGATGTTTTAACGACTTCATTTTGTTTCTTGCCAGTGAAACATACGCAATGATTTCAGAGCTCCTATAAAGAATTATTATATTTTTCCGTTCAAGGAATGATGTTTAATTTATTTTATTATAATCGTAGCGTTAGCACAGGTAATATATTAGTGAACAATAGTAGGGCAGAGCAAAAATAGACCCCGGACCCGGATCGACACATAACTCCACATACGAGAAATCAATACAACCATGAGTGATCAATTGAACACATCCACTCCCTGAGTGGTGACATTAGCTGATCAATACAAGCCTCAAGATATATACACACACACCATGACTTGCACGCATGCCTGCATACTTACACATTATTATCACATTGACATACATATACAACGATGAAGCCCTTTATTTAATTTAACACTACAGGTGAAACATAGAAAAACAAGCTCTGAGACAAAGATAAAAAATTAAAAAGATAAACGTATAGATGTTTGGGTCCACCATCTTTTTGGATGATGTCCAACACGTTTATGGCTGTGCATTACCAAACCCAGATCCAGAACCATTGCCACCACCATTACCACCATTTTGGCCACCACCATGGCCACCGCCAGTTCCATTAACATTGACGTTAGCATAACTAGACCCATCATACCAATCATAATTAGCTTCACTATATCCAGAACCGGTGCCACTAACAGCACCATGACCACTAGAGCCAGCATAACCTCCAGCTTGTCCTCCACCGCCACCACCTCCACTCCCACCAGCATTAGATACCCACCATCTTCCGCATACTGGCTAGAACCTGAGCCTGAGTCTGACCCACCACCATATGCAGAGCCACCATAGTTACTACTGCCACCGCCTCCACCTCCTCTGCTAGCACTCGCGTAAACACCATTTTGGCTGCTCTAACCTAACCCATCACCACTTCTAGACCCTGAACCAGCACCGTTCACATACGCACCACCGCCACCCCCTCCTGTACCCGTCCCTCCTGCACTAGAGTACCTAGCAACTCTTGCAGCATTGGCTAAACCCATGCTCAAAAGGACAATTAAACCAAGGGCTACTATTTTGATTCCAACCATTGTGTCGATCGAGCTTGTTGCTACTGCTAGCTATTGTACTTGAGATGAATGCTGAGAGACAGCATTACCTGGGTATTTATAGTCCTGGAGATTGTGCATTAGCTAATTGTCATATTAGCATGTTGGTTCCGTAGAGTTGACAAGAACAAGTGGAGATTAATCAATAATTTTTGAGTTATGTCGATTTAAGTGTCTTGCAAGTTTTACTTTGTTCTTTTTGCCCTAATTGGATTCCTCTAAGATATAGAAAGTTGTTGGTGTGCGTTGCAGATAAACACATGATGTCCAGTGCAATAAGTATTTCGGGCCTGATGCTACACCAGCAGTACTGGTGCATTGCAGATAACATTGATAAATAAATAACCAGCTTGTATGTACGTACGTACGTACAGTGCAATAAGTATTTCGGGCCTGATGCTACACCAGCAGTACTGGTGCATTGCAGATAACATTGATAAATAAATAAACAGCTTGTATGTACGTACGTACGTACGTATGTATGTATGTACATAACACTTATTATATCACACCGCACATGCTGGTTTGTATGCACTTCTCTACATTTCATAGCCTCCTGAACCAAAAAATATATACATATATATAGAGGCTTTTCTGCATATTTGTACATGCTTGTATATGTATATATTTGGATTTAGTGTCCCTGTATTGAATATAACTGTTATTCATAAGATGGTATCACAGTCCGACAATTAGGGTTAGGGTTATTTCTCTCTCTCCCTGATCGATCCACTGCCGCACGTGGAACTTGCGTGCAATTTTTTTTCACCCCGATTGGTTTTCTCGTTTCTCATTTGAATCAATCCAATCTTTGGGTGCTCTTCGTCTAGATCAAGATTGTGGATCCGTTGACAGAGCCGCTGTCCTTGCAAACCCGCGTCTGGGGCTTGTCGCCGCGCCGGCCAAGGCCACGCGCGCCGCTGTGGGCTCTCCACCACCGCTAGAACTCGGCACGGGCCGCCGCCGCTCCAAGCTGTCGTCGCTTTGAGCCGCCTCGACCCGGGCCACGCTGCTCCGAGCCGCCTCACCCCGGACCTCGCCGCTACAAGCCGCCACCTCACCGTGTTCCGCTCCGGGCCATCTCACCTTGGGTCACCGTCGCCGCTCTGAGCCGCCTCGCCCCGGACCGCGCTGCTCCAAGCTGCCGCCTCCCTGCGTGCTGCTCTGAGCTGCCGTCATCGCTCCGGGCCATCTCGCCTTGGGTCACCGCCGCCGCTTCGGGCCATCACAGCCGCCACGACTCCTTTCTCGATTTGCCTTGTTGCCAGATGTTTCATGTTCTTTTGATGAACCATCTTCTCCTAACACGTCGACTCCTTCGGGAGCATCTTCGCCTAGCGAGCCATCCTCTCTTGATGTACCCTCTATTTCTAATGAGACATCTTTTATCGAGGATTCTTCACCTGAGCCGTTCCTAGGACGTGGTCATGGTACTCATCGACCTCCTGATCGGTTTCTTTTGCTGCTACCGTTATTTCTGAGCCGAGTTCTTACCATGATGCATTTTATCATCAAGAATGGAAACAGTCGATGGCCGAGGAGATTGCCGCTCTTGAGTGTACCGGTACGTGGGATCTTGTATCATGCCCATCTCATGTTCATCCCATACATGTAAGTGGGTTTATAAGGTCAAGACTCGTTTTGATGGTTCTCTTGAGCGCTACAAGGCTCGTCTTGTGATTCTTGGTTTTCAGTAGGAGCATGGTCGTGACTATGATGAGACTTTTGTCCCTGTTGCTCACATGACCACTATACGTACTTCCTTGTTGTGACTTCTACTTGTGAGTGGTCCATCTCTCAGTTTGATGTAAAGAATATTTTTCTTAATGGTGAGCTGCGTGAGAAGGTGTATATGCAGCCACCACCTGGATATTCTGTTCCTAAGGGTATGGTTTGTCGTCTTCGCCACTCTCTCTATGGCCTCAAACAGGCTCGTTGTGCTTGGGTTCAACGTTTTGCTTCTATGGTCACTGCTGCTGGTTTTTTTGCCATCAATCATGATCTTGTGCTGTTTGTGCACATCTCATCTCGGGGTCAGACTCTTCTCCTTTTTTATGATCATCACTTGATATGATTCTGAGTATATAGCCTCGTTAAGGCATGACTCAGTGAGCGGTTTCTTGTGTCTGATCTGGGTCATCTTCGTTATTTTCTAGGTAGGTCACTTCTAAATTTGAGGGTTTATTTTTTACTCAAGAAAAAAATGTTCAGGATCTTCTTGATCGAGCTGCTCTTACTGATCATTATGTTGTTGAGACTCCTATGGGGCTCAATGTTCATTTCTGTACTACTATGGTGACCCTCTTGATGATCCCACTCGTTATCGTCACATTGTTGGGAGTCTTGTTTGCCTTAGTATCACTCGTCCTGATATTTTTTTATGTTGTACATATCCTAAGTCAGTTTGTGTCTCATCCCAACCAGGTTCATTATATTCACATTTTCGTGTCTATGCTACCTTCGTGACACCAATCCTATCGGTTGTTCTTTCCTCATTCTAGTTATTTACAGCTTTAAATTTACTCTAATGCTACATGGACTAGCGATGTCAGTGCTACATGGACCAGCAATGTCAGTGATCGTCGCTCTCTTTCTGTCTTTTGTATTTTTCTTGGTGGTCCCTCATTTCTTGGAAGACTAAGAAGCAGATAACAGTTTCTAGTTCAAGTGCAGAGGTTGAGTCGCCGCTTATGGCTCTTGCGACAATAGAGGTTACTTGGTTGCGGTGGTTGCTTGAGAATTTTGGTGTTTCTGTTTCAGGATTGATTCCTCTTTTGTTTGTCAGTATAAGTGCTATTGGTATTGTTCGTGAACCAATAAAGTATGAACTTGTCAAGTATGTTGGTGTTGATTGTTACTATACACGAACACAAGTTAAGTTTGATATTGTTGATCTTCGTTATGTGTCTTTAGAATTATAGTTGGCGGATTTCTTCACAAAGGCATAGACTCGAGCTCGGCATGGTTTCTTTCTCTCCAAACTCAATGTTGTTGATCCACCATTAGTTTGAGGGGGGTATTATATATATATATATATATGTATTTCTCTATTATATAGGAACTTTTTTGAATATTTGTATACACTTGTATCTATATATATTTGGCCTAGTGTCCTTTCATTAAGTACGAGTGTTATTCATAACAATAAGTGCTTAACAAAAATTGGATCCTATATTAGAGGATGGCAGCTTCTGTGAAATTAAAAAGTTCGATCCATATACACATGTAATATTTGACTACAGCCTTCAGTATTCTCTAAACAGCCGGCTTGCGTTTAACACAAATATTGAGTGATTTTAAAGCTACAGCTATGTGAGGCGACCTTGACATTGCAGCCGATCGAGACGACCTTGATGCTCTCGCAATTGACTTTGAATCTTTGACATTTTCGTAGCACGATCCAGGCACGTCTAACAGCTGGTGCTTACATGCCTGCGGAGCCTGGGAGTAAGAATTCCAGTGGGTAGCAACCTACAAACAGTCCACTGTACTACCCTCTTCTCAAAGTGTAGGCGCATTAGGTTCATACTAGTGAAGAGCGGCGTGTGGTTAATCATGTGTCTGGGAAAAAAATAGAGTAAAGAAAAAGTGGGTATTATATTGCACGAGCTGCGTTGCAGGTAGGTACAGTTTAGTGTACAAAACGGTATGGAGGACTACAATTTATTAAGCTAGAAAGTGATATAGAGTGTTAACCTATTACGGGACAAACTTTCACCAAACATTGCATATTTGTACAGACTAGATACATAAAAATACAGGTTTATCATAGGGTAAACACCGGATGAGAGGTGCATATTATTACAGGCCAACAGAAGACTACAACTGAGATGTCTACATCTAAGATTGTAACAATATTAAAGAGGATCATGAGACAGAGATAGTTTGATAGTAGGTACGCAACCATAAGGAAGTCACATTTCTTATATTCACTTGGTTACAGGGGAGTGTTTCAGACGCTGGTAAACATCAACTAAACACGCTGTTAAACGTTGGACAGGAGTCACCGCAGCTGTTGGACCGTCGTACAGTATTACAGGCAATTCATTTCCATCAACCGTGTTTGAGGTGGGAGCTGAAATGTGAATTTGAATATCAACACTATCTTTTAAATCCATGCACACATCACGTATCTGAGTAGTAAATATCTCGATGCAAAACCTTAGCTGTTGATATCATGGTTCAAAGTGAGCTAGCTTTGTCTCGAACGAGTCAACCCAACAATTAGCACGTAAAAGTTCTTTTTTGACTTTGGAATTGAAATCATCGATGATAATAAGACCATTGTTCTGAAGATAATTTAAAGCAGACTCACAAGCAGCTTGTGTAGCAAGAGACGTAGATTTTAGGCTGTCACCGTAGAAGATTTTTTTCGATGGTTCAGTATTGGAGGTATGTGGTGGTAGATCAACTATGATTCTCGAAACATGCAGGCCATCATTAAAAATTCATCGTCGATTATCTTTTTCCAATCAGGTTGATGTAACTGAGAGAGCGCAGTTGTTAGGAGCAATCCGCGGTCGACGACAATTAGAGACGGTACCTATATAACGGGGAATAAAAATGTTTCAATTTTAAGAAAGAAACATTTTAGATCAGAAGGGAATAAGCGAAAGAAATTGGCAGAGGCTGAGAAAGTATTAAAAATGGACAATACTTACCTTAGGTAGAAGCAGCTCGTCTGGTGCAAGAAGTGAGTCTGCATGAGACTGTCGTATGCGGTGCAAACGATGGTGCCGGTAGCAGCATTGAAGGAGCCGGCGACGAACCGGCGATGTCAGGCAGGGATAGCGCCGGTGCCGGCACTGAAAAAGCTGATAAGTAACCACCGATTTCATCCATGGGCAGTTCAGTGGAGGTGCATGTGCCGGTTGTTCAGCGGTATACGTTGCTTCTAAGAGAACTCTGAATATTTATGAGGCAGGGATGGAACTTTTTGTGTTAAGGGACAGGACGTGCACGTTGTTGGCCGTAACGTCGTGTCCTGCACGATCAGGAGGGAAAGCACGCCTGCCGTGCACACGTCGTAGATGTGACTGGCCGTGTAGCCGGCAACTCAGTGTTTGTTCGATCGTTATTGTATCTCTATGTGTTTGTGTTACCGAATGCACGCACCGAGTCAAACGAACTGAGGGATTTTTTATTCTGTCTCTATCTCGAACGGATTACAACCAGAAAGTACACGGTATATATGTATTTTTTTAGTAAGCGTATAATAAGGAATGTTGTACATACAAAGACAAGAAAAAAAGGTTGTGGTGATAACACACAAAAGAAAGACAACGTCCGACATGTCAAGGTGCTGAGAGGTGACACAGCAACATCATTAGTTAATATATAGCAGCACGCTGATCAGATAGCAATGACTGTTAGCATCATCCATGGCTTGGCAGCTGTATCAAGGAATAGTTTCTGGATCAGGCTACATACAACAAAAGGCTACAGCCGTAGTGGGAAACACATAAGGTAACAGCTAGTTAATCTAGGCATAGGAGTAATGGGCACATCATCTCACTCATCAGCATAGGCAATATACTGCTCTAGGTATGTACAGCAAAATAATTTTATATCACACTCCATGGAAGTTTTCAGCATTCCTAGCCAAGGGTATAACAAAGTTATGTTAGTGAAAGGGAAAAAGGAACCAAAGCTATGTATAGCATAGATGTAGAAAAGAAGTACCTAAACTGTCTTAAGCTTCATAGCGTGTCCATGTCTGTGGATGGGTTTATGTACAACAAAAGCCATATGTTCTAGCAGGAAGGAGATGTGACTACAGCGAGGTGATTCAGTCATAGGGATAATAAGCATGTCATTCTACCCATCAGAGAAGATAACAGACTACTTCAGTAGGAATATGTACAACAAAACAGGCTTGTATCATGGTGCACGTACGGCATCTGCATGTTTAGAAAACCAACTGAGAAAGTTAGCGTACCAAAGGAAAACGATAGCCGAACAAATCCATAACAAAGTTAAAAAAAAAAAACCATCCTAGTTTGTTTTACGCTTATTGGCCACATGGCATGTCTTAGGTGAGACAGCGCATCTTGCGCGACTGAGCTGGCCTGGAGGGGGATCTGAGCATAATTGGTTTTGACGTTAGAAAATATAGTACTGTGAACATGTGAATCACAATCAACTTTTGTAAAGATGAGGAAAGAGCAACAACTGACTGAAGTAGGCAGGAGCACATACTCTTTAGTGACGTTAACCTCATTGTCTTCTGATCCTGAGCCATCATCATTTATTTCCTATAGCACAGGAATGTAAATTAGTTATTAGAAATCATGGATGACATAATCAATTATTGAGTGTGCTACCACCATAGAGGAGGAAAAAAGCAACCCAAGCATGGGGCATAGCTGTATTTGGCACCTGATCTGACGTAAATAACACCTGATGAATATTTCCTTCTTTTGCAGATTTTGCAGAGCTTTGATCATAGAGATTAAAATCAGAACCAAAGGGATTCTTAGGCGATGTATACACAATAATAAAAAACCGGTAATGGACAGGCATTTGAAAAGCATGTGAACAGGTACCTTGATGATTTGATAGCGGCAGGTGGAGTTTCATCAACAGGAGGAGGCGGTGGTGGGGAATTATTGTTTTTAGCACCCTAGAAATAGAGAGAATACAATCATTTTAAATAACAGTAGATTCAGTTATGGGGTAGAGGGTAAGGGTAAAGGAAAGCAGGTTAGAGGTTAGTATTGACCTTTTGTGTAGCTTCAGACTGCTGAACAGCAACATCTTCGTGTTGTTCATATTGAGTTTGAACAGGCTCAGCAGAAGAGGAGGCAGCCAGGTCAGTAAGTGTTGCTTTGTTAGCATTGTCAACAGGAGGAGTAGGAGGGACAAGTCTCACTGCTTGTCTACCATAGGCGGAGTGAATCTTCTTAACTTCATAAGGATAGATCAAGCTTTCGAATGCCCTTTTAGTAACATTGACAGTGACATCATATGTCTAGCCAACTTGGGCAGCTATTTCAGGTGGGACAACATCAGGGTCAGGGTACACGTGCATCATGAGCTTAACATCCTTTCTGACGATACGATAACCCATTTCATGGAAGAAAGCTACCTCCACTTCCGCCGTACTTTCGGTAGCAATGTAAAACAACTTGTATCTGCATAAAAATGTTTAGCAACTATAAACCCTAATCACATATTCTTTGAATTAGTTAACAATTTTAGTAGTAAGAAATATATACAAGCAGGTCTATTGAATATAGGCGAAAAGTGTGGTTGTTTATTACTTGAATGTATAGCCTCTACAGTTATCAACCGGACACTTGTAACCGTCAGCCTCTGGAATGCATGAACTGCTGCATTTGTTGCAAGAAGGGAACCACCAACTCTGAGTATTACTGTACCTCAGAAGGCTTACAGTACAACGAAACCCCTCACGCTATTAAAAAGAAACAGAAAAGAACAATTGGTTAAAACCATTGGGGGTGGAACAAATGGTTTGTTAATATTTGAAAGAAGCATCAAGGAGATAGTTACTGGGAAATCATAGGGATTAGTCTCCTTAATTTCTAATAGACTCTTGATGGATGGCTCAGCAGTAGCTCTAGAGGTCTCAGACCGAGCAGAACTAACTGGTATATGTATAACTGGCTGAAAATTAGATCCCATGCTGATAGAAAAAGGCAGAATTTATACTCAGTACATTCTTTGGCATGGGTAAAGAAGGCAAAGTGCAAATAAGAAGAACAGCAGAGTAACCTATTCAGTAAACATCATAGTTTCAGGAACTGCAGGGTTTATGTACCAACGAGATGAGTCGTTGCCACTGAGAATGCACTCTCGTGAGATTATTTTATTTACATAGGTAAGCTTGTTACTGCAAAGCGTTAAGGCAGGTGCAACGAAGCACACATGCAAACCAAAAAGACCAGGGTAAGGAAACTTGACCTTTGTAGGTTTTCGCAAGCAGACCAACGAAAATGGCAACGACAGGTTTTTGTTCCCCCAAAGCACATATGGTATTAGCATCACACTCATGAGCTTTTTGTCCCCACAGAGCAACCAGCATCTCATGTTGCCTGTGCATAAGAAGTCAAATCAGTAGGTGAAGGAGAACATCAGCTGTGTTAGCTGCGTGAATATACGTGCATACACTGGACGACATGAACCTATTAGTATGTCTTAGGTATGGAATTCAGCACATGCTTGGAATCTTTCATAGCGATCATACGTTTTGGAGTCGCTCTAGTCTGTTGTTTTACGTGAACTTCCGAAACATCATGAACTTCAGTAATAATTCCAATTAAGTCTAACCAGTGCAATCAAAAAGGAAAATATATTAGCGACAATATTCCCAGGAAAATATATAAGTCAGGGTCGTAAGTAGATCAGAACAAACTGATGAAGTCCTTTGTTTCACCCACAAGGGAGGGTATGTCTGTGAATTTAGTCAACTTGTAAGCATAAAGTGGTATATCTGGGACAGGCTCGCGTGCTTTCTCAATAAGAGTATGGCAAGTGATGTTGATCATATAGGGTGAGTCAACAAGTCTGTATGAAGCCTTTGATTTGTTCACCCTGAACCTCTTAAAAACATAAACCTCTCCCTCAGAAAGCAAAGGTTATTTGGTCAGGACATCACCACGGCCAACTTCAGCATAGATAGCAGTTTTCTTGGGAAAAAAAAAACAGGGTAACACAAAGGAGGAAAGCATGTACATTGGTAGCCAGAAGAAAACAAAAAAACTTAAGGTGAAATAAGGCTGAATATATGACTGGGATAAAGTACTACCTGTTCATCAATGAGAACCATACCAACATGAATGATATCCCCCTCATCACTCCCTCCATGGTAGTCCCACAGGCGGGACACCCTAGCCAAAATGGCACCTTGCCTGAAAGCTGGAGTCAACTGGTTGACTTGTGTGAATGTCATTGTGTCTGAGCTCCTATTAAAATACCATAGAAAGGTAAACATCAGGAAAAGTGTGAAGAAATATTGTTAACTAAATAAGGAGTAGAAACCAAAGCAAAAGTGTAAAAAGGAAGAGTACCCCATAGATAATGTAGAAAATAAAGAGCAACACAACGAGGATATAACTAAACAGCATCTCCATTTGAGTGGATTACAGCAAACAGCATAGTAGGAGAGACCAAGTCACAATTCAAGATAAGCATAACTACAACCGATGTGCAAGATGGGTACGCGAAATAATAGATATGTATGAGCATATATGTATATGCGCACCTGTATGCACACACACACACACACACACACACACATATATATATATTTAGTCTTCGAAGAGCAGGATCCATTATCATCCTCAACTAAGATTGCTAGGCCTTTACTGGACGTAACTCTGAACTCACACACACACACACACACCACACACACACACACACATATATATATATATATATATATGAACACGGTTGTTTAGGTTATAGCTGGGAAGACCTCCCTATATACAATATTTTTAGTCTTTGAAGAGCAGGATCCATTATCATCCTCAACTAAGATTGCTAAGTCTTTACTGGACGTGACTCTGGAAACAGCCACATAAAGCTGACCATGTGTAAAAATGGGTCTTTTCAGGTAAACACCAACAATATCAAGAGTCTGACCTTGGCTTTTATTTATAGTCATTCCGTAGCATACTTTGACAGGAAATTGACGGCGTTGTAAAGTAAACGGCATTTTAGATTTTTGAGATGACAGAACAATACGAGGAATGGAAACGGTTTCACCAATATTTTTACCAGTAATTATCATTGCCTCAATGACCATCTTAGCAAGGTTAGTCACAATCAGTCTTGTTCCATTACACAATCCTTCAGCCTGACTTATGTTATGCAATAACATTATAGGGACATCTTTTTTAAGAACCAATTTATGTTGAGGGAAGCCATTCAATTTTATAGAATTCAAAAAATCAGGTGGGTATAAAAGATCAGGATCACCGACGCTGTCGTCAGCTTTAGACACAGAGTCGTAGCTAAAATATTCTTTTTCAGGACCTGGAACAAGCGAGAGCATGTATGAATTGACAGCATCAGCAAGTTCCTTCGTTGGGGTTAATATCGCTCTTGTGCAGAGGTACGAGGAGTCAGAAAAGTTTGCTATAAAATTAGGGTAAACAAACTCAACAAGAGCAGGGATTTTTTCTCCATCAGTACGAATTAGAAAGTCATCAGGTATGTTAATCCACGTCGGTTCTAGCTCGTCTTGATCTAATTTGTGAGTAGGCAGGTTTCCGTCACCAAGAGGAAGAACCCATTGACTAAATTTTGCAATTTCAGCCTGCACATTCAGGTCCATATTCAGTG
This sequence comes from Oropetium thomaeum, assembly GCA_001182835.1. Classification (NCBI taxonomy): domain Eukaryota; kingdom Viridiplantae; phylum Streptophyta; class Magnoliopsida; order Poales; family Poaceae; genus Oropetium; species Oropetium thomaeum. The sequence goes on along the minus strand of LFJQ01000045.1, from coordinate 1,801,278 downwards.
AGGCAAGTCGCATGTTAGTAGTAAGCGTTATAATGTTGACAGCATCCCAGAGACGAGAATTTGTAATAGAAGCATTAATGATTTCAGCCCTAGTTCCTCCTTCTATAATAGGTAATGTCTGCCTTAAGTCATCTCCAAGGACTACAACCTTTCCCCCAAAGACTAAATCTTTTGCAGATGGGTCAGCAGCAGATAAGATATCACAAAATGTTCTATCCACGGCTTCAAAACTTTTTCTATGTGTCATGAGGGCTTCATCCCAAATAATAAGTGAGGTTTGAACAATTAAGTCAGCTAGCATTGTACCCCTCTTAATATCACAAACATTTCGATCATCAACATACAAAGGTATTTTGAAACGCGAATGAGCAGTTCTGCCTCCAGGCAGAAGCAAAGCAGCAACACCCGAAGAAGCAACGGTAAGTACATTTTTTTTCTGCGCTCTTAAAAACGAGACAATAGCATTCCAGAGAAAAGTCTTTTCAGTGCCACCGTATCATGAAACGAAGTAGAAACCAGGTTTGCCACCCGAAACAGAAGCAACAATTTCATGGAAAGCTTGTAGCTCTTCAGTGTTCAAGCGAGCACAAAGATACGTCGCCTCAGCCTCTAGCTCAGCAACGTTATACCACATTTCTTCGTCAACTAATCTATTAGAAAATGGCGTAGATGAACACTCAGTTTTAGCAGGCAAGTTAAAATCTTTTATATCGGCTCCTCGTTTACTAAGTAACAAAGAAATATCATCTAAAACTATGTTTCTGAGTTCTGAATCAGGAAGAACAAAACTGCGGTTCTGTAGACAGGTCTGGAAACGGTATTGAATGTCATCTGCTAATAGATGCCAAATTTTTTCAAAAAGTGCTAGTTCATCTTTAACATCACATAAAAGTAACATAGTGACGAATAGGTGCCTCAGCTGTGAAGAAGATGCCCAGCAGGCTGCTTCGTTTAAGGCCATAAACCACTCATCATCATTTCCCAGAAGGCCGCGTGCTGCACATGCTTCTTTAAAAGTGGTATGAACAGTTCCATTGTACGTTCGTAGAGCATCATAACCTGTGGCACCTTTTACAATCATGAGAAGCATCCGTAGAAAATAACGTTCTCCATAACTCGGATGAACAAAGTATAAGCAACCTATTTTGAAATCACAGCGTCGGATTCTCCAACGTCTGTCCTTGTCATCCCAAGTAAATCTAATAGGGAAGTCACAATATGTTAAATCGTGGCCCTCACTCGTCATTTGATTAGCAACAAACCATTCAGTTAACATTGACCTTTTTAGCCGTTCCTCCGTAATAATTGTGGCTAGATTTTTTTTTTCGTCCCATGTGACATGGTTTTCACCAAGTAAATGAACAGACATTCTTTCTACAGATGGATAGTGAGCGTGGATGTCAAACCCAAAAACTCTCCAACAGGAATCTGGATCATAGAGGTACCGAACATCTAGGCACTCCTTCACCTCGTCTATAGTTTTGGTTTGAGTATTATGAGCTGTGTCTTGACCCTTTTTAATCCGTTCAAAACAAACCTTTGCAAAATCAGGGCCTTTAGTCACATATTTGCACACATATTTCAACACATGACTTTTATTACAGAATTCAACATTTATATGAGCGTTATATTTTTTCAACAGGGCCATATTATAAGGGACAACATGTCTATTATCAAGCTTAATATTTCCCTTCATGACATATCTACCGTTGTTAGGACGACGATATATAGGAAACCCGTGAGGATCAATTTTTGTTTGTTCACAAAAGTCTTTTGGAAAACCTTTCGTACAAACACCATTTTTCATACAGGGGCATTTTGGGTTTCGAGGACCACAAGGACCGTGCATCATATGTTCAGGAACCAAAGCATACCCAAGCGGATCAACCATTGGGTCTGGAATCTCAGTGGTAATGAAGGAATCTATGAAACAACTTATTGACTCAATACCCCCAGCGAGCCATATAAACAAATGAGCGTGCGGCAGCCCTCGTTTCTGGAACTCAACAGCGTGCAACACTTTAAGAAAGCCGGGTAAAATTAAAAAAATGTAGAATTTGTTAGCAAATAGAAGACAACAGGTACAAACAGCACCTTATACTACCATAGATGAAAGGAAAAAAAACACTAACCAGAGTTAATAGGGCCGAAAGCTGTGCCATCCTTAATATCAGATAGCATCTCATTTAGTTTCATATGAAAAACGCGTACGACAAGCTCAGCTCGATCAGTATATTTTTGTCCAGGTTCAAGTTTCAACGCTTCCTTAATTTCAGGCCATTTAGGATTTGACGTAAAAATCAAGAAGATGTCAGTAGGGCCATAGACTCTGGTTATCGCAACAGCATCATGGAAATTCTGCAGCATATAACGTCTACCACCAACATGGCTCGAAGGAAGATAAGTTTGTTTTCCAATGGAATCACCATCCACAAAACCAGAGGCTACAGCATCAATTATACCCTGGTAATGGTGTGATCTTAATTTGCCCTGATTCTTAAGAATCCAATGTAAGTTGTGTTCATCAATCAATGCTCGAGCATCAACCCGACATTGTGACGATAGACGACCATAGCATAAATATGGATTTGGTTGTTTTTTTCTGTAATGAAACCAGAAACGGAAAAAATCTTGCATAGTCAGTCTTTCCTCTAGCAGAGTTTGTAACATCAATACCAACATATGGTATTCCTATCTGGTAGCCACGTTCACTATAGGGGAAAAGCAAAGGGCGCTGTACGGACATAAGGGCAGGATGAAGCGATGATACGTGTTGTAAGCGGCCGTCAGAGCACTGGACAATTATATCATGGTTATATGTATCAACAGAGAAGCCACCAACAACAAGAATAGCCAGGCTGTCTAGATTGGGCATGTTGTATTCAACAGGGTCACCCTGACGGGCGCCGACAATTTGGATCCCTACATTTTCATTTGGGTTTTCCCTCAAACGATCTCTAGACATTCTAAATTTCTTAATCAATGGATTGTGCTCATCCAGTATATGAAGGAGGCCATTAATAATATCGCGGTCTAAATCATCACTAATGTTTTCAGATGGGTCCAATGCTCGAATCCTATTTGTCACTTCATTATCCGTGTCATAAATATACAGTTCGCCAAAATGCGGTGGCTCACCTTCACGAGGCAACAAAGAACCTATAAGATGATGTGTCTGACCGTTAATACAAAAGACATAAACACCCCTGTTTCTATTTATTTCATGGTCTACTCATGCACCCATAGAAATGAAATTGAACAGGCAATTGTATTGCCGGATGTGCCTTAAAAACTTTTGAGACCGAGAATCTCCATCAAAGTTAAGAAGGTCACGAAGAAACAAAGGTGGATCTTTCAAAGGTGGGACATACACTTTCCCGCCTCTGCAGCAGGCGTAGTATTTAGGTCGAGATCCTCTAACAGTAGAGGTGGCAGAAGATCGTTCTTTATACCAGAAAATCGCACCACAATACTCACACTCATAATCAGGAGAACCATGATATGACCTCCCAGGAAACGTTTCTACAGGCAGGAAAGGAGGAAGCGCAGCCAAAAAAGAGTTTTATTTTAGTTAGTAAGAGTCTTAAAGTAACAAAACAACACTACAACAAACAAGGGAGAGCGTAATACCTTTTAAAAAACTAACATATTCATCAGTAAAGTGTGCTAACTTGTCAGTAACAATGCAACCCTGGGTTGGGCCTACCGAACACAACCAAGGACATCTAACCAGATGAGACAAAAGAACGGACCAATTCAAAAAACAAAAATAAAGGGACAAGTAAACACCACCTAAAAACCTCCCACGTTTATGATCAAGACGCATCTTTCGTCTCTCTCGATAATCCGCGGCGGCGCTAACAGAAGATGAGGTAGGCAATGCTGAGTCCCCTATTAAAAATCTAAACAGAAAACACCCCTCCACATTAGACGCTACTTCATACAGTGCCCATAAAAAACTTTTTTTAGATAAATAAGAATGAGGTGAGGAATAGAGGCCTCACTAACTTTTCCTTTTATGAGCCATGATCGCACGAAGAGGCCTGAGGAGGGAGCACAGTTCTAAAAAATAATAGGTTAGGAGGTAAGAAGAGAAGAAAATAAACTCTGTAGGGATGGCTATATGGCGACGGAAGGCACACGAGATCCGTAAATATACAGGCAAACAACATAACGAGAACCGAGCTCATGCAATTGTCTCACTGTGCTCACCAGATTACAGCACTAAATAAACACATGCATCACAAGCCTCAACCGAACACAACAGCACATTCATGCATCACATTGGATGCATCAAGCACATTCATAACAAAAAAAGCAGGGCTCAACAAAGCAGCAGCATGACAAAGCACGGTATGATGGACCAAAAAAAAGGGAGGAAGACGAGAAGCTAAAAAGAAACGAGCGTACCTAATGGACGGCAGGCAATGATGTAGAAGTTCACCAGCAGCAGCAGGAAACAAACAACTTACGAGGATGAACTCAACAAATTCTATAAAAGGTAAGAGACAGCTGTGACGGAACACCTCAAACACACCAAACCACTAAGAAATGAAGTGAAGACAAAAAAAAAAAGGAAAAGGAAAAGCACATAGAACCTACAAAAGTAAAAAGGTCAACAAAAAGGAGAACAAAGAAACATATGAACTACAAGAGCAATAGATCAGCTAAGATGAGCACTGTCTTGACCGCTGAAGAAAAGGAGCACCGTCAAACAAGAAAAAATAGAAAAAATAAGCCCAGCAATTTGGCAGATCAAAATATTAAGCCTATCATTCGAACCTCTTTTTTACAGTTAAACGTGGCATACGTTAGATTAGTCACCAATTATTTGGAAACATCTATGTTGATCACTCCAGCAAATCGATCGAACTGATCCATACCACCTAGGATTGAAGCCAGCTGAGCGGATGAGGCCATCTTAGAACAATAATGTTTTTTTTAGAAGATCTAAATCTGTAACAAATAGGAAAAGAAGAACCATAACAAGCTATTATTAGAGAAACTGTCGGCGTTCGTTGTGGCCGACGAGTAATTAGTATCGTGGAGTGCGTGTTTTGGTTCGGATGGTTCGCGAGAGGACACAAAGATTTATACTGGTTCGGGCAACGTGCCCTACGTCCAGTTCGATGAGGCTGTTCGTGTTACTCGCGACGGTTTGTAGTAGGGGATTACAAACGGGCGAGAGAGGGACGAGCTCCCAAGTCTCTGGTGTTCTACGTGTGGTGGGAGGTTATGTTCGCGTGTAGCCTAATGTTCAGCTTGCCCGCGTCGTTCTCCCGCCTCCCCCTTTTATACTGCAAGGAGGGAGGTGGGCGTACAGAGGGTCGGCGCGAGGGAGTGGGCGACGGCATGGCCGTGCGTCCTGTAGGCCGCGCTGTTGACGCCTCAGACTCTGTGCCGGCCGTTGTGGATGACGTCGCAGACATGACGATGCTTCTCCGGTCGGTGGCGCCACAGGGATGGCCGTCAACGAGGGAAGTCTTTTCAGCATGGTAGAGCGTCCTCCGACAAGGGGTTGGAGGAGAGAAGGACCAGTCGCCGTTGCTTCTGTACCTGGTCAGAAATGTCAATCGTGGCCGTCCCGTCCCGATAGAAGGGATGGGCTTTGACGGGGGTCGTTCGCATAGTGGCGGCCTTGCCCTCACTGTGCGACGTGGGCGGTTACCGCCCATTTGTACGGGGGGCTTCGGTAGCCACGGGAGTCGTTGAGCTTTTATCACTCAACCACTCAGTGCCAATCACCTTTGTTGTGGTAGGCGGCGCTCCCGACCCCTGAGGGTCAGGAGGGAGCGATTCGCCCGACCCCTGGGGTCGGGCGAGGCGGGCTCTGGCACGAGCTTCCGACCCCGTCATGGTGAGGTCGGGCGCCTGAGTCGAGTGGCGGATGATCCGACCCCGGTCGGGGGGGTCGGGCGAGGCGGACCTGTCTGTGGGCCCGAGCCACTGTACGCGCGTCGTGGCATAGAGGTCGGGCGAGACGGAGGTCGCTCGCTGCTTTATACGTAAAGCAGTCGGAGGGCCGGTAATACCGGTCATCACCGGTATTGACCCTCAACAGTAGCCCCCGAGTGAGGTCCGACCCTCCACATAAGAGGGGTCGGGCGTCGCTTTAATCGGAGGTGGTTGTAGAAGCGTTTCCACCGGTAAGGGGCGCGCGCGAGCGCGCACCTTACAGGTGTAGCCCCGAGCGAGGTCTGATCCTTTCTCGGGATCAGGCGTCGCTTAAGTCGGGAGGAAAAGCGATCGTGGTGATCTTTCGTTTATGCTGTAAGGGGCGCGCGCGAGCGCGCACCTTGCAGGTGTAGCCCCCGAGCGAGGTCTGGCCCCCTCAGGGGCCGGGCGTCGCTCAGGTCGGGAGAAGGAATTTTCGTTCGCGAGAGCGAACTCATCCTTGGGACTTAAGGTTCTGCGACCCCGCGTTGGATCTCTTTTTGCGATTCCGTCCCCGAGTCCTCTGCTCGTCGCAGTGACCGGTCGGGGGTTCGGTTCCTCTTTGTATCGTGCCTCCAGCGCGTCCGTCCGCCGGACGAAGAGGTTGAGCCGAGCCACGCCTTACCTCGATGGCCGAGGCGTGACGCTCATCGAGCTGCTAACGGGTAAGTTCAAGTGGAGCCCCGGGATCCCTTCGGGGGGATCCCAGCCGAACCGGCTGGCGGTTGGCCCCAATATTCCTAGTCGCCGTCCCACGTGGTTCTCAGATGCCGTTCGATAGGCTTCTGAGGGCTCGTTGCCTCTCTGCGGGGAGATACCCGTGGGTCGGATCGGACCGGGACTCGAACGCGAATCGTGATGCCCCTGGGCGGTCGGCCGCCTGGGGGTACTGGCCGCTAGCGGACCCATCACTCTTCACCCCTCACTCTGTTTTTGCCCTGAGCGGCTGTCGAACCCATTCACTGGGCCAGCCTTCGAACTCTTTGGGCCGTCGGGGCATGTTTCAGCCCATGTGTTTTCCTTACCTGGGCGGGCCTGGCCCGATAAGTCGAACCGTCGCTCGTTATCACGAAGTTACCTGAGCTGGCCCGGCCTGATAAGTCGAAGCGTCGCTCGGCGGCGTGCGGTGGCGCTCGATCCGGCGGAGCCTGCAGGCGTGAGCAATAAAACGTGACGAGACGTTTACCTGCCTCACCTGGCGCGGGCGTGAATGGGGCGCGCTGCTCGAGGGGGCGCGCCGCGGGCGTCGTCGTCTCGGTCGAGCCTATATAAACGGACCCGCGGGCTTCGTCTGTTGCACTTATGCTTTCTGCCTCCTCGAGCTTCCGCTGTCTTGCGCACTTTGCTCCCAGGCCCTTTCGCCTTCCTTCGTCCTTGCCACTCCCGAGTCCCCCACAGCCACTTACTTCGCTCATCTTCGATGGCGTCTTGGGGGAAGTCCGACGTGCGGAGCATCCGCCTAGAGGGCCTGGTGAGGCGCGGCCTCCTCCGCGCGCGCACGGCGGCGGCGGAGTGGCTGGTGCCGGGCGACGAGACGCTGCCATCCCCGCCGGATGGTTACATCGTTTCGTTCGCGCCGTTCCATGAGCGCGGGTTCGGCGTCCCCGCGCATCGGTTCTTCCGGGGGCTGCTACACTACTACAACATCGAGCTGCAGCACCTCAACCCCAACGGGATCCAGCACATCGCCCTCTTCGTGGCGTTGTGCGAAGGATTCTTGGGGATCGAGCCCCATTTCGACCTCTGGCGGCATTTCTTCGCCGTCAGCTTGCTGAAGGCGGAGCGTGGGCCGGCGCCGATCGGGTGCGCCGGCATCCGCCTTCGCGGCAACCGCTCCGCCGACTACGTTTCGGTGAAGCTGAGGACTTCCCACAGGGGCTGGCACGGCCAATGGTTCTATCTCAAGAACGACACCGCCGGTCCCCTACGGGAGTTCACGGGGCGGGTCTTCCTGGTGGCGCCCGAGTCCTGGCGATGGGGTCCTCCGAAGAGGGAGCAGACGATGCTGGATGGTCTTCTCGCGGCCATCGCGTAGCTGAAGGAGGCGGGCGTGCGCGGTGCTGGGGTCATCGCGGAGTACCACGCCCGCCGCGTCCTTCCGCTGGTGGCCCGCCCGCTCCGTCTGGACCAGATGGGGCCCGGCGTGGACGCGGAGGGGTCGGTGATGGCGGGAGCTCCCCCCTCCAAGTCGGAGCTCAAGCAACGCCTGAAGGAGACCCTCCTCCCGGAGGAAGCCGACGTCGACTTGGACGACCATCCTCGGGCCCTTCCGTGGCCCGGGAGCGTCCAAATTGTAAGTTCTCCCCATCCTTAGCTTGTAGATCGTCTTTTTTCTTTTCTAGAGTCGATATTGACTATTTTGATGTGTGCCAGGAGGGCCTGGTCTTCCGTCGATCCCTCGTCCCCGTCCCGGAGGATGCCGCGGCCAGGGAGGCGAACCGCCTCGCCGCCGAAGAGCAGAAGCGGAGGAAGGACGCCGCGAAGGCGAAGAAGGCGGCAAAGCTCCAGAGGCGCGGTCGCCGCCAGGGGTCAGAGGAGGAGGAGAGCGACGACGACGACGACGACGACGAGGAGGAGGAGGAGGAGGAGGTCGGCCCCTGTCAGGGGGGTCAGGGGCCGAGCGGGTCGCGCCCGCCGGCCCAAGTGCTGACATTGGAGCCCCCGAGGTCGGAGCCTCGGGGGCCGAGCGGGTCGCGCCCGCCGGTGGAAGAGAGGAGGCCCGAGCCTCGGAGGCCGGAGGCCTCGGGGTCGGGCCCCCAGGGTCCGGCTGCGACGCGCCCAGAGAAGGAGCCACCGAGGTCTGAGCCTCGGAGGTCGGAGGCGACGCCGAGTCGCGCCCCGGCCGTGCCCGCCGCGGGGTCCGCGACAGCGGGAGCGGCGCCAAGGACGCCGACGCCGGTGGGGCCGTCGGCCGGCACGCCCCCGAGCGGGAGGGCGGCGCCCACGGCTGCCCCGGGGGAGCTGGCGGCAGCGCGGGCGAGCGAGAAGCGCCCCCGCCCTTCGGAGGGGCAGTCGGATCCGACCCCCAAGCGTTGTCGGGGGATGGCCATAGGGTAAGTAGTTTTGATTCTTTCTTTCTTTTCTTTAAGTGTCCTGCTCACCGCCGCTCGCTCGTTGTGCAGGGTCGGAGGGATGGTCCTGGCGTTGGCCACGACGCCCAAGAAGGCTCTTGCGCGGCGCCCGTCCGCCGGTGCGCCAAGGGCCGGTGACACGGAGTCATCGGCGGCCGGTGAGGCCAGGGCGATGGAGCCCCCGCGCGCGGTGGCGACGGCCGTCGAGGCGGCGCGGCCCGCGGAGCAGGAGGTGGCGGCGGCGGAGCCGGTGCGGGCGGAGGCGATGGTGGTGGCGCCGCGGGAGGCGCCAGAGGGCGCGGGCACCAGCGGGCCTGCGGCCGCCGTGGTGCCAACGGCCCCCGTGGCCGAGGGGTCGGCGTCGGGGGGCGCCGCGGTGGGGTCCGTAGACCAGGCCCTCCAAGAGGAGCTTTCGGAGATGGTCGCGTTGGACAACATCGCGGCGTCACTCCGACATCGCCTCTCGGGGGGTCTCAGGAGGCGCCAGGCACTCGAGCGGCAGCTTATCGCTGCTCGCGGCGCGGCGGCGGATGCCCAGACCCGGGAGGAGTCCGCGGTCGGCCGACTCCGGGGGGCGGAGGAGGAGGCCCGCGTTTTGAGGGAGGAGCTGGAGTCCGCCCACCAGGCTCGCAACGCCGTCACCGTGGTGGCGGTGGAGAGGAGCCAGCAGGTGGGCGAGCTTTGGGCGGTGCTCCGAAAGGAGAGGGAGGCGAGGATGGAGGCTGAGGGCGTGGCCGCCGGCCTGGGAGCGGAGCTGTCCGACGCCCGGACAGCGGTGAAGAAGCTTCAAAAGGCGGTGGCGGGTATGTGGTACCCTTTCTCCTTTGCTCTTTTTAGCTTTCTTTTCCTTAGGCAACGTGGTCTGACCATCGGACGATGTGTGCAGCGCTCACGGAGCAGGTGAAGGAGCGCGCACGGGAGGCGTCAAGGGAGGCACTCCGCCGAGGCGTCCACCGGTCGTTCGCTATCGCCCGGTCTCATTATTCCAGCATCGCGCTGGACTTAATGAGTCAGGGGTTCGCGCCCGGGTACACCGACGCGGAGCTGGACGAGATTGAAGATGAAGTCGCCCCCTTGGCGCACGCTCTGGCGGCGAGGATAGAGGAGGAGGATCGCCCCCCGACCCCGGAGCACGAGAGTCCCCCGACTCCAAAGCAGGAGCGGACCCCCGCCCCCGAAGAGTAGGAGTAGATTAGTTAGTATGTATTTAGGGTGACCGAGGCCGAAGCGCCCGGACAGCTTGTAAAAACAAGTTTTTGTATCACAAGTGATTTTGACCTCGGCGGCCTGTTTCCTTATCACTTGCGTGAAAAAGCGCTCGGTCCCTCACTCGTCCGTTTATGTGTCCCCAAAGAATCGTAGGTCGTAGACAGGATCGACACTTAGTTTTTGCCGGTGAGCGACGTTGCCGTAGCCTTTCGCAGGCGGTAGGCGTTTCGCAGTCCGACCGACTCGACTTCGTGTTTCTCCTATCCGCGACCTATCTTCTCTGAGTCTTAAACGTTAGGTGGGGGCCGAGGCTCGGTGCAAAACGTAAGTCGCGGATAGGAGCGATCGTTAGCTTGACTGGTGAGCGTTGTGGCCATAGCCCCCGTGGGCTCGTTAGCACTTTCGCGGTCCGACCAGTTCGATCTCAAGCTTTCCTATCTTTGACTTACTTGTTTTTGCACAAGTTTTTTTTGAAATCATGCGAGGGTCGGGCCGCGCACGTATTGCACATGGAATACATGCGCGCACCTTGCAGGTGTTGAGCCCCCGAGCGTGGTTGGACCCCTGCGCAGCAGGGGTCGGACGCTGCTCGGGGGGTGTGGAAAACAGACAAGCTACGAGTTTTAGGGATAGAAACGACGTAGCTGTTCGATGTTCCAGGCGTTGTTGAACTCTTGTCCGTCCGCGGTCTGCAGCTTGTAGGTGCCGGGCGACGATGTAAGGCCCCTCCCACGGCGGCGATAACTTGTGTCGTCCTTGGCTGCTGGTGACGCGACGAAGGACGAGGTCGCCGACGTTGAACGCTCGCTCCCGCACGTTCCTTCCATGGTACCGGCGTAGTGCTTGCTGGTACTTGGCGGATCGGAGGAGCGCCACGTCTCGGGCCTCGTCGAGCTGATCCATCGCGTCTTCGAGGGACGTCTGGTTCCCTTGGTCGTCGTACGCCTTCACCCTCGGAGCACCGTAGTCGAGATCGGTTGGTAGGACGGCTTCGGAGCCGTATACCATGAAGAAAGGAGTAAACCCCGTGGCCCGACTAGGGGTCGTCCGCAGGCTCCAGAGTACGGCAGGGAGCTCGGCTGCCCACCGACCGCTGAATTGCTTCAGGCGGTTGTGGATTCGAGGCTTCAATCCCTGCAAAATCATACCGTTTGCGCGCTCGACCTGCCCGTTCGTCCGGGGGTGCGCTACGGCTGCCCAATCGACACGGATATGGTAGTCGTCGCAGAATTTAAGGAATCGCTTTCCTGTGAACTGCGTACCGTTATCCGTGATGATGGAGTTTGGTACTCCGAAGCGGTGAATGATGTCGAGGAAGAATTCGACCGCTTCTTCTGGTCGGATCCTTGCAACCGGTCGGGCTTCGATCCATTTGGTGAACTTGTCGACGGCCACCAAAAGATGGGTGTAGCCCCCGGGTGCTTTCTTGAGTGGTCCGACCAGGTCGAGTCCCCAGACCGCGAATGGCCATGTGACGGGGATGTTCTGCAGCGCCTGTGCCGGCAGGTGGGTCTGCCGGGCGTAGAACTGGCAGCCTTGGCAGGTGCGCACGATATGCGCAGCGTCGTTGACGGCTGTTGGCCAGTAGAATCCTTGTCGGAAGGCGTTCCCGACCAAGGTCTTGTGCGCCGCGTGGTGTCCGCAGACCCCACCGTGGATGTCTTGCAGCAGCAGCTTTCCCTATTCAGTCGGGATGCAGCCCTGCAAAATCTTGGTGAGGCTTCTTTTGTAGAGTTCCCCATTGATAATGACAAAGGACTTGGCTCGACGCGCGATGCGTCGAGCTTCCGTCCTGTCTGTGGGGAGTTCTCCTCGGACGAGGCAGTCGAGGTATGGGGTCCTCCAATCGTTCGGAGGGCCCGACCCTGATGCGGGTGCCTCGTCTATCTCCATAACGTCGGGTCCTGGAGGTGCGGGAGTCGATCCGACCCTTTCGCCTGGGGTCGACTCGTTGCCGACCCCTTTTGGGTCTTTGAGTCGGATCGACGGTTGGCTTTGGTCGTGGGAGAAGACCCCTGGCGGGATCTGATCCCGACCCGCCGCCATTTTCGCGAGGGAGTCAGCTTCCTCGTTCTGCCGCCTCGGGACATGCTTGAGTTCGAGACCGAAGAACTTGTGTTCGAGCTTGCGTACCTCTTGGCAGTACGCGTCCATGACATCGCTGTGGCAGCTTGACTCCTTCATGACTTGGTCGACGACGAGTTGGGAGTCGCCTCGAACTTCGAGACGTCGGATCCCCAACTCGTCGGCGATCTTGAGCTCATTGATGAGCGCTTCGTATTCCGCCATGTTGTTGGAGGCGGGAAACTGGAGTCGGATTGCATACCTCATGCGTACCCCCATGGGGGAGACGAGGACGAGTCCGACCCCTGCTCCTGCGCGCATCAACGAGCCGTCGAAGTAGAGGACCCAGTACTCTTGGTCGTCGGGGGCAGTGGGGAGCTGGACCTCGGTCCACTCCGCCACGAAGTCGGCCAAGGCCTGGGACTTGATCGCTGTACGAGGGGCGTATGTGATTCCCTCGCCCATGAGCTCGAGAGCCCATTTCGCGGCCTTCCCCGTTGCGTCGCGGTTTTCGACGACCTCACGCAAGGGGGAAGAGGTGACCACCGTTACCGGGTGCGACTCGAAGTAGTGTCTGAGCTTTCTCTTGGCGAGGACGACGCCGTAAAGAATTTTCAGTATCTGGAGATACCGAGTCTTTGTGTCAGACAAGACTTCGCTCACGAAGTAGACGGGGCGTTGAACCTTGAGGGCGTGGCCCTCCTCCCTTCGCTCTACGACCAAAGCAGCGCTGACGACCTGAGTCGTCGCGGCGAGGTAGAGTAGGAGTGGCTCTCTCGGGGTCGGGGGCACCAGGACCGGTGGCTTGGACAGGATAACTTTTATCCTATCGAGAGCCTCCTGTGCCTCGGGTGTCCATTGAAATCGGTCGGATTTCTTCAGGAGCTGGTAAAGCGGGTGAACGCGCTCTCCGAGGCGTGAGATAAAACGGCTTAGCGCCGCCAAGCACCCGGTCACGCGTTGCACTCCCTTCAAGTTCTGGATGGGACCCATCCGGTTGATGGCTTCGATCTTCTCCGGGTTGGCTTCGATGCCACGCTCGGAGACGATGAATCCGAGCAGCATCCCCCTCGGGACCCCGAAAACACATTTTTCGGGGTTGAGTTTGATGCCGTTTGCTCGGAGCTTGGTGAAGACTCGTTCCAGGTCGTCGACGAGCTGGTCGGTCTTCTTGGACTTGACTACGATGTCGTCCACATAGGCTTCGACGACGTCTCCGATGAGCTCGTCGAAGGTTCTGATCATGCAGCGCTGATATGTAGCGCCTGCATTCTTCAGTCCGAACGGCATCGTGACGTAGCAGTACGAGCCGAACGGCGTGATGAAGGACGTCGCGAGCTGGTCGGACTCCTTCATCGGGATTTGATGGTACCCGGAGTACGCATCAAGGAAGCATAGGGTTTCGCACCCCGCGGTTGAGTCGACTATCTGATCGATTCGTGGCAAAGGAAACGGATCCTTTGGACACGCTTTGTTTAGACTGGTATAGTCAACGCACATTCTCCATTTCCCGCTCTTTTTTCGTACAAGAACGGGGTTGGCTAACCAGTCGGGGTGATACACTTCCTTGATGAAGCCGGCTACCAGGAGTTTGGCGATCTCTTCCCCGATCGCTCTGCGCTTCTCTTCGTCAAAGCGGCGCAGGCGTTGCTTGACCGGGCGAGAACCCGGCCTGATGTGCAAGGCATGCTCGGCGACTTCTCTCGGAATGCCTGGCATGTCCGAGGGTTTCCACGCGAAGACGTCGATGTTCGCGCGGAGGAAGTCGACGAGCACGCTTTCCTATTGGGGGAGAGAGAAGTCCCGATCTTTGCCGTCTTGCCGTCGGCGTTGTCGGGGCAGAGCTGGATCTCTTTGACGCCCTCCGCGGGCTCAAAGGACCCAGCGCTGCGGTTGGAGTCGGGGGCATCCTCGGTGACTTGCTGACGGATGACGGCGAGCTCCTCCGTCGCCACGGTGGTAGAGGCGAGCTCACCAGTCTCCGCCTCGCATTGGTAGGCGTGCTGGAAGGACGTCCCGACGGTGATCACCCCCTTCGGCCCAGGCATTTTGAGCTTGAGGTAGGTGTAATTGGGTACGGCCATGAACTTGGCGTAGCATGGCCGTCCCAGTATGGCGTGGTAGGATCCGTGGAATCCTACCACCTCGAAGGTGAGAGCCTCCGTTCTGAAATTGGACGGAGTCCCGAAAGTGACGGGCAAATCGATTTGCCCGAGAGGAATAGCTTGTTTCCCAGGGACGACGCCATGGAAGGGTGCACCGGTCGGGCGAATGCGCGCCCGGTCGATGCCCATGGCGTCGAGGGTCTCGACGTAGAGGATGTTGAGGCCGCTGCCTCCATCCATAAGCACCTTGGAGAGGCGTTTGGTGCCGATGATAGGGTCTACCACCAACGGGTACTTGCCTGGTTGCGGTACGTGGCTGGGGTGGTCTGACCGGTCAAACGTGATCAGAGACTCCGACCACTTGAGGAACGACGGGACGGCGGGCTCGGCTGCGAACACCTCACGGCGCTCCAGCTTGGCCCGACGTCGGCCACCGTGTGGCGCCGGCCCAGAGACGATCATAAGGCAGCCGTCCATCTCCGGGAAGTTGTCGTCGCCGTCGGCGGCGTCGACGTCGTTGCTGGTGTCATCGGGAGCCTGTCTGGGCTTGCCTTTCGGCTTGCCCTTCTTGGCCTCCTCGGCCAGGAACTTCTTCATCAGCGAACACTCTTTGTATAAGTGTTTCACTGGGAAGGCGTGGTTGGGGCACGGCCCGTTCCACTTCTTTTCGAAGTGGTCCGGGGTGTCCTCCGTGGGTGCCTTGGCACCCTTGCGATCCGCGGCAGCGACCATCCGTTCTCCGGACGGACGCGGCCGATTCTTCTTCTTCTTCTTGCTCGGGGGGTCGGAGGAGCCTCCGCCGGCTGTCTCGACCCGCTTACCTTTGGCGTTTTGGGCGCGATCGAAGATCGCACCCACCGCCTCCTCGCCAGAGGCGAAGTTGGTCGCGATGTCCAGCAACTCTCTGGCGGTCCGGGGACTCTTGCGCCCTAGTTCGTGAACTAGGGAGCGACAGGTCGTCCCGGACAGGAATGCGCCGATGACATCGGCGTCACCGACGTCCGGCAGCTCATTGCATTGCCGGGAGAAGCGCCGGATGTAATCCCGGAGCGACTCTCCCGGTTTCTGCCGGCAGTTCTTGAGGTCCCAGGGGTTTCCTGGGCGGTTGTAAGTCCCCTGGAAGTTTCCAACGAAAACCTCCTTGAGGTCAGACCAGCAAGTGATCTGGTTGGCGGGGAGATGCTCGAGCCACATCCTGGCCGAATCGGCCAGATACAGTGGCAAGTTGCGGATGATGAAATCGTCATCCTCCGCGCCCCCAGCCCGGCATGCAAGGCGATAATCCTCGAGCCATAGGCCAGGGTTGGTTTCCCCCGCGTACTTTGGCATGTTGGCCGGGGGTCGAAAGCGCCGCGGAAATGGCGCGCTCCGAATGTGAGGACTGAAGACCCTCGGCCCCGGAGCGTCCGGGCTAGGGCTTCGATCCTCATCGTTGTCGTAGCGTCCCCCTCGACGCGGATGACGCGATCGGGAGGTGCCATCGTCGAACTCCAGGCGGCGCCGCCGCGCATCCAGGGTGGCACGGGCGTCCCTGTTCGTCCCCAGACGACCGCGGACGGAGGCTTTTGCCGTGCCGTCCGCTGCTGGGGGAGTCTGGTGGACAGAAGTGTTCTGGGCACGTTGTCCACGCAGACGCGACAGCGAGCTCTCAGCTTGCTGCACTGCCGCACGCTCAAGTAGCGCCTCAGCCTCGCGCTGGGCGCGTCGGGCTTCCGGCGTGACAGGCTCAGGGAGGCCCCTGAGCAATGCCGCCGCCGCGGCCAGGTTCTGGCTCGCCCGTGGGAAGCGCGGGCGGCCATCGTCACGACTTGCGACTCGTAAGTTGTCAGTGCGGGTGTGTTCACTGGACTCGCTCTGAGCGAGCTCGTGATCAATCACCGCACGCTCCTGATCCAGCTGACGCTGGACCTCCAGGAGTTCCTCCCTCCGTGCGCGCAGTCGTTCTGACTGCACGTCACGAGGTGGGGTCCCGTCCTACGGGCCAGAAGGCTCCGCAGGGCGTTCGCCCTCCGCAGCGGGAAGATCTCCTGCTCGTATCATGAGGCACTCTCGTGAGGGGTGGCGACTCCCCTCACTGCACCCCGCGTCGGAGCCTTCGCTCGACGCTCCATCCAGGAGGTCGAAGAAAGACTCGGACGCGCAGCCCACCATAGCCACGAACTCGTTGTTCGTGGTGCATGGAGCTGGGAGCGTTGACGCCCGGGACATCGTGCCATCGAGAGGCGACGCACGCCCGGGGTCAAGCGAGGCAACCGGTGGTGCCGCTGCACCGGCCAGTGCCAAAGCGCCATCGGAGATGGCGATGAAATCGAGGCTCCCGAAACGCACGTGTGTGCCGGGAACCCAGGTGCTTGCGCGGCTAGCCATCCGAACAAAGAGAGGGGTTTGACGAAAACACGCACAAAGAACCCCTTCCTGGCGCGCCAACTGTCGGCGTTCGTTGTGTCCGCCGAGTAATTAGTATCGTGGAGTGCGTGTTTTGGTTCGGATGGTTCGCAAGAGGACACAAAGATTTATACTGGTTCGGGCAACGTGCCCTACGTCCAGTTCGATGAGGCTGTTCGTGTTACTCGCGACGGTTTGTAGTAGGGGATTACAAACGGGCGAGAGAGGGACGAGCTCCCAAGTCTCTGGTGTTCTACGTGTGGTGGGAGGTTATGTTCGCGTGTAGCCTAATGTTCAGCTTGCCCGCGTCGTTCTCCCGCCTCCCCCTTTTATACTGCAAGGAGGGAGGTGGGCGTACAGAGGGTCGGCGCGAGGGAGTGGGCGACGGCATGGCCGTGCGTCCTGTAGGCCGCGCTGTTGACGCCTCAGACTCTGTGCCGGCCGCTGTGGATGACGTCGCAGACATGACGATGCTTCTCCGGTCGGTGGCGCCACAGGGATGGCCGTCAACGAGGGAAGTCTTTTCAGCATGCTGGAGCGTCCTCCGACGAGGGGTTGGAGGAGAGAAGGACCAGTCGCCGTTGCTTCCGTACCTGGTCAGAAATGTCAATCGTGGCCGTCCCGTCCCGGTAGAAGGGATGGGCTTTGACGGGGGTCGTTCGCATAGTGGCGGCCTTGCCCTCACTGTGCGACGTGGGCGGTTACCGCCCATTTGTACGGGGGGCTTGGTAGCCACGGGAGTCGTTGAGCTTTTATCACTCAACCACTCAGTGCCAATCGCCTTTGTTGTGGTAGGCGGCGCTCCCGACCCCTGAGGGTCAGGAGGGAGCGATTCGCCCGACCCCTGGGGTCGGGCGAGGCGGGCTCTGGCACGAGCTCCCGACCCCGTCATGGTGAGGTCGGGCGCCTGAGTCGAGTGGCGGATGATCCGACCCCGGTCGGGGGGGTCGGGCGAGGCGGACCTGTCTGTGGGCCCGAGCCACTGTACGCGCGTCGTGGCATAGAGGTCGGGCGAGACGGAGGTCGCTCGCTGCTTTATACGTAAAGCAGTCGGAGGGCCGGTAATACCGGTCATCACCGGTATTGACCCTCAACAGAAACCTACAGCAATAATTACGTAGGAAATAAACATGAGGCCCTAGAACAAGACATAAAAAAAACATGGTATAATACTTTGGATCTCAAAACATGGTATAATAGGCGGCACGAAACCAAACAACAGAGTAAACAGAATTAACCAGCACTACATAAAGTAAAACTGTAACCTACAGCGCAGACACACGGGTAACACGGTACAGAACCACACGTTGAATGTAAACCAAAGAAATCAACAAAATCAGTAATAGATTATGATGGTAACAGGCCGGGAAAGGATCAAGACGACAATTCAATCCTATCGTGCACAATTCGTACGGCGCACGACAAGATCAATCAACAATATTAAGCGACAAATTAGGACGCACCTCAGAGAAGCCAACCACCCGGAAGCCAAAGAGCACGCCGTTAGCCTGTATAAGACAACCATAAAAAAACCTGCATGAGCGACACCAAGGAATAGAGCATCGTAAGACATAGAATTCCATGGAAAAAAGACCAACCTCACTCAAAACCTGCCATGAGCACGAACAAAGCGATGCAGCACCACCAAGAGCGACCTCCGTCCACTACAAACCATCAACAAACGAGCCACATCAGGCGAAAGGAAACCAAGAGAAATAAAACAGAAGGGGGTCAAAACTGAAATCTAATGCATAAGTAAAAGAAACAGAAAGAGGATAATACCGCACAGAACAAATCAACGACAAATTGAACCGTTGGTATGAGATCAGAGGTAGCTCAGTCGTCTTCTTCGTAGACTCTATCCCCCCAAGTCGCCGGAAAATCAGAAGTCAACAACGCCACCTGCGCCGGACCTCCTATCGCCGGCTCCCGCGGCTCCCGTGTGCGCGCATGCCGCCGGACCTGTACCCAGCACCCCATCACCGTCCCCATCCTGCACGACGCCAGGGCACCAACCCGCGCCGGACCTCCTATAGCCGGCTCCCGCGTGAGCGCATGCCGCCGGACCTGTACCCGACACCCCGCCAAGGCATCCCATGGCCGTCCCCATCCAGCACTACGCCACTGTCCCCATCCACCACCTTCCAGACGAACGGCACCCGACGGCGCCTCAGGACCTTGCTGCACATAGCGGCGGTTGGGCTAACTCCCCCAAACCCAAGAAAAAAAAGGAAACCCAACAAGCAGGACAGAAAACAATCTTACACGAACTGGAACCTAAACCATATTGAACAACGTGGAGTGATTTGACGACGTCGCGGCCACCAGCGCAAAAGGGAAAGACAGAGGAAGAAGCAGGGCGCCGTACCTGAGCAGCAGATGCGCGACAAGGAGCCGAAGGAGCAGAGGAAGAGGAGCCGGGAGTGGAGCGACCAGCAGTAGCAGATGAGAGTGAGAAGAAGTAAAGCAGGGTGTCGAAGTCGCCGGCCGCGGCGCGTGGAGCGGACAACCCACTCCGTCGTCTTCAATGCGTGCCAGGACTGGAGCGACGTGCGGAGCGACATGCCGGCGCCACCAATGGGAGAGCTCCGACGGTCGCCGCCGTACGCCATGCTTACAGGCACAAACGGCGAAGAGACCCAGCGCCTAAAATCACCGTGGATGAGAGATCGAACGGGAACGAGTTGACGGGGTGACGTGGACGCTGGGTTCGTCGCGGGGGAGAGAGCCGGTTCCTGGGGGGAAATATAATGGGCATGAACCGAGCCTCCACAGTGTCAGAGCGTTCAAAAGGGGTGTGCTCGTACCAAACCTGTCTTCTCACCTATACGAAATAAAAATCTCGTCTTTATAAGATGACTGTTGTAGCATGAGTTTACTTAAGTGTGCATTTAACTGTGTCCTCCAACTATATTAAAGGTGAGCGAAAAGCAAACACAAGAACAGAAGGATCACGAGATCTCGGCTCTGTAGTAATCAGTCTTCAGTCGTAGTAATGATTAGTTATTAGAGGTCAAGCACTACAGTAGTACAGTATATATACCATATGAACAATAGTAGGCCGGAGAAAAGATGACCCCCGTCCCAGATGGACATTTTCATTACTCCACACTCAAAAAAAAAATAGCCAACCTAAGAGGAACTAGGTCTTTTAATTAAGAAGAAATAGGCATCAAAATTCACGTCGAATAGGACTTGAACTTGGTGGTCAGGGTGGACATCCACACTTAGACATCCACAGTGAACCAACTAAACTAGGCTCAGTTCCTTCCACAGTCACATATGAAAAATCAATACAAACATCATGGGACAAACATCCGTATGACACTGCAATTTCACACGAATCCTTATTTGGCACTGCAAACGCGAAAAATTCTTCTACGACATTGAGTAGCAATTTTAATCCCTTTTATTATATTGACTGTATAGTTCTAATAAAAAAATTAAAAAAACTATAATTCTAGAATTCAATAAAATCTCAAAATTTTTATGGTAATAAATGAAATCATTTTCTACAACTTTCCTTTTTGATCTGAGTTGAAATTCAAAAATAATTTTGATTTAAAATATAGATTTTAAAATCTACCATAACCTCATTGTCTGAATTGTATAAATAGTTATATTTTGACATAAATTGTAAAACTTGGATCACATATCTCTGTGAGGTTGATGGTCACTATAAAATTATGGTCATTGTGTCTTGCTACAAAATTTGTGAAGGTTAAAAATTTGGTTTGAATTCAAATTATTAAATTATTTTCAGATATTGGATTGGAAAAAAAAATAGTGTACATAATTTTAGAGTGATCAGGGTTCTAAAAGAAATGGTTAGACCAAGTTTTACAATTTATTTTAAAATTTAACTATTTTAAATAATTCTAAATGTTTTTATGGTAGAAATATACTAATTTTAAATTAAATTACTTTTTGAATTTGGACACAGCTCAAATTAAATTACTAATTTCACCTACAACCACAAAAAGTTTGGGATTTCTTTTAATTCTAGAAGTATTATTTTTTTTAGTTTTCTTTATTACAACTATACGATCAATGTCATAGAAGAGATTAAAATTGCAACTCGATGTTATAGAAGGGTTTTCGGTGTTTGTAGTGTAAATAAGGGTTTGTGTGAAATTGTAGTGTCATGCAAGAGTTTATTATCCGAAACATGAGTTATCAAATTGAACAATTCTACAAGAGTGGTGACATTATTACAGAGTGCAGAGGCTCTAGATTCTTGTATAGTTGGCTTTGGAACAAACAAGGTCATAGCCACAATCCAATGGAGGCAACTCGCGACTTCTACAGCACCCCACTCTATCTATTGTGTGTGAGACACAATGCATGTAACAAATTCACCCCTAAAAATACGCAGAGCTATTGCCTAGAAAGATAAAGATTGAGGTTCTTTATTATCAGTTTCCAAAAAATTGATTACGTAAACCTGCGAATATCAGTCCGATGATCCCGAGACCGCTATTGTAAACTGCTGTGCGTAGCTTTCCCATGGTAGCTGGAACAAGATTGTTTCATATTTGAGATGTATCTGACATACAAATATATAGATAGTCCTTTGTTCTCGTTTATTTTAAATGACGTTGGCTCAGGCTTTAAATGCAAAATTGAACTTCATATTTTGTCCTTACGTCATTGAAATGCAAATGGGAAGAGTACAAAACCTAGTGTGCGAGCGCGCTCGGGGGGGGGGGGGGGGGGGGGGGGTGAGGGCGGGCATTCATTCCTTTAGTCCCTGCATAGGCCCGCCGGTCATGTCGGTGCTACAATTCCTGTCCGATGGGGTTCATAGTTTACCTCAAGATATATATGACCTCAAAAACCACAGTCACATAACATGAGCGGCATGCATACATAGTGACGAAGCCCTTTATTCAATTTATCACTACATCTGGAAACAACATAGGAAAACAAACTCTGAGACAAAGATAATAAATTAAAGCTAAAACATATAGACGTTTGGGCTCCACCGTCTTTTCGGATGTCAAACGTTTAAGGTTGTGCGCTACCAGACCCAGATCCAGAGCCACTGCCACCGCCGCTACCTCCATTTTGGCCTCCGCCATGCCCACTGCCACCTCCATTAACATTGACATTGGCATAACTCGAGCCATCGTACCAATCATTGTTAGCTTCACTGTAGCCAGAACCAGTGCCACTACCTGCACCATGACTGCTAGAGCCAGCATAACCACCAGCTTGTCCTCCACCGCCACCACCTCCACTCCCACTAGCACTAGAATACCCACCATAGTTGGTATAGTCTTGTGAATACTGGCTAGAGCCTGAGCCGGAGCCTGACCCGCCGCCATATGCAGAGCCACCATTGTTACTACTGCCGCCACCTCCGCCTCCTCCGCTAGCACTCGCATAAGCACCATTTGGACCGCTCTGACCTGACCCAGCCCCACTCCCAGACCCTGAACCAGTGCCATTAACGTACGCATCGCCACCACCCCCTCCTGTACCTGTCCCTCCCGCACTAGAGTACCTAGCAACTCTTCCAGCATTGGCTAATCCCATGCTCAGAAGGACAATGAAACCAAGGGCTATTAGCTTGGTTCCAGCCATTGTGTGTCAGAACAAGCTTACTGCTGCTGATTGCTAGCTATGGTATTTGAGATGAATGCTGAGACAGCATTACATGGGCTATTTATAGTGCTGGAGATCATGGTTAGCTAATTATCATATTAGCATGTTGGTTCCGTGTAGAGTTGACAATATCCATGTTGGTGAACAAGTATCGTTTAATCAATAGGTAGTGAGTTCTGTCGATTTGACTCTGTCTTGCATGTTTTACTTTGTTCTTTTATTGCCTCTAATTGGATTCCCCTAAGAAAGAAAGTTGTTGTTGTGTGCATTGCAGATAAACGGTTGATGCCGGTGCAATAAGTATTTCAAACCTGACCTGATGGTATACCAGCATATTTTTTGTTTTAAAGGGCTATGAAAATGTAGACAAGCGCATCCACTCAAACCACCACGTCAGCAAGTGCTTACAAAAATTGGATCCAATTAATGAGAGAATTGAAGCTTCTATGAAATTAAAGTGTTCGATTCATGTACACATGTAATATTTTAATCCAGGCTCCAGCATTCTCTAACCAACCGCCTTGCGTTTAACACCAACTATTCAGTGATTTTACAGCTACAGCTTAGCTAGTTGAACTTGACATTCAGGCCGATCGAGACGACCTCGAAGCTCTCGCAATTGACTTTGAATCTTTGACATTTTGTAGGTGCCTGACGAAGCTAGGGGAAGTTGCCCTGGTTGTGCGTAGCTCGTAGCACGTCCCAGCCACGTCTAACCCGGCCGGTGCTTACATGCCTGCATAGTGCCATGGAGTAAGAATCCAGTGGGTAGCGACCATCAAAGTGTAGGCGCATTAGACTACAACACACCTGTCATTACAAGGCATTTTAGAATGCCATCAAAAGTCATGAAAATGCCTTTAAAAGTCTTTGATATGAAGACACTTCAGAAAGTGTCGGTGATAGTTTTGTCGCTAAATGTCTTTAAAGGCATTTTACCAAACTGCCTCCAAAAACCAAATTAAAGGCATTTTAGCATTGCCTTCAATTGTTTTTCCAGGTATTTTAAAAATGCCTTCTAATATATTTTGAGGTGATATGAAACACCTCCATATATAAAGGAAGGCACTTTTGAAAAGTGACTTCCAAAGCCATTTATAAAGATCTACTTAACAACTAAAGTTTCAATTACAATGGCATCCAAACATAAGCTTTGAACACACGGTTCTATAACATTGCTTTAAACTAAATAAACAAAGTACCAATTATTAACCATCAACCACTGTTAATACTTTCAGTTCAATTCTCAAACAAGAGCGCACACAAATGATGAGAAGAACCAGGTCCAAATAACTTAAGGTAAAAGTACATTGGCTTAAACTTTGTAATGTACAAACACACGACATCAAAAGGCTAAGGATAACGGACTGCAATGGACAATATGCTGATGACGAGACTAGTCCAGTCAGCTGGAACAACATGGTGAAGAAGACTTCCACCACTTGTTTTCCTGCAAAACCAATTTCAAAGGGCCGTTATTTAGAAAGTAAACCATAATATGCAATTTTGATACATGATTTCTTTCATGATTTAGCAAAACAGCAAGCATAACCTCTTTGGCAAATATGTATAGCGAGAAGCTTACTTTCAGATTACTAGCAGCGAGAGCTGGATATACGATAGTTGCTCGTCTCTCGTTCTGCAAATTGGGAGGATGAGTTGCAGTTCAACTTGTTACTTTTTCTACCAAGGTTCTCTTCCATTGATTTTTCTTTATAGATCTTCCTCGTACGCTTGTCTCCCTCTACATGTTGTGAAGTACCACTTGAAGTGAAACTTGGTCAGCTCTGATTTTGACTGTGCTACGATTCCTGTCCGGTGGGGAGTGTTAACTACTTTTCCATACGAATGTGTTCACAGTCATAGTTGTCAACGATTTGATCGGCACATATTTGAGGTTCGGAGGGAGTACGCTTCTGGAGAGAATCGATGAAGAAGATGACACGAGGATTTATACACGCTTCTGGGGAGTGTTAACTACTTTTCCATACGAATGTGTTCACAGTCATAGTTGTCAACGATTTGATCGGCACATATTTGAGGTTCGGAGGGAGTACGCTTCTGGAGAGAATCGATGAAGAAGATGACACGAGGATTTATACTGGTTCAGGCCCTCCGTCAGGAGTAACAACGATACGTCCAGTTCGGATGCTATATTGACTTAACCTGAGAGTTTGTGTTTGCCTTCACTAGCTCACACGAACTCTCTATGGGGCTGTTTTTCAATGTGTTCCTCGGTCCGGTTTCGATGTCCTTTTGTTGGGAGGGGACGTGTGAGAGATCCGACCAATTTAACATTCAAGTTTACCAAGTTGACTCGCGGCCCACGCATGGTATGCGAGAACTCAACCCGATAAAAGAGAATATAAACCCGACAGTCCCCCGACATGCTTATCAAGCAATGCCCAAGATCCAAGCACGTCGTAACATCACAGGTGATACATCACATAGGTCATATTAATTAATAATATTAATTTAAAATATTCTTACATACGAAGGTTCATCATAAGTCTTGAAACTAATAAATTAAAGAGCGGAAGCAATTCTAAGGAATACGATAGTCGCAGCGGTTGCAGCAAGAAAACAGCAAAGGATTGCGATGCCCAGCCCACGAACATCGCAAATCACGGTCACTCGAATGTCTTGACTACGCCAGCCCTCGTCGGCATCGGCGGGGACAAAGTAGCCGAAGACCAACTCATCCTCACCTGCAAAAACTTAAGCAACAAACGTTGAGTACGAAGGTACTCGTAAGTCTTACCCTGTTGTGGGAATTAGTTCCCGACTCCAAGATAATGCAATGAGGCTGTAGCAAGGTAAATGAGGTATATGAATGGAGTCGATTGCTTAAAGAAGAAACTAAGCATATGTGAATAAGCATAAAGTAAAAAGGACTCTTGCGGGCATGAACATCTAATAAACCCAATCCCTAAGTACCTTGTAACCATAAACCATGACAGACCATCATCCATGTTTCATCTGAACCATGGATACCAATACCCATATTCCAATTCCCAACATGTTACGTGACAACTCTACGATATTATCCAAAGGACACTGAGCTTGATCATAACCGAGATCGCGGCGGATTCGAACCGATTTTACACCCTGCAGGGGAGTCCAACTGTACCCACACGACTGAGGACCATACGGCTCGTCCAACCCGCTAAAGTTACACAAGGGGGTACTCATGTCAACCTTTTTCACATTCGTGCCCACACGGTTGGAAAATCCACACGGTGCCGAGTACCACGGCCTCGCAGGCACACGTGAGTCCCTCGTCGAGTATCACGGCCTCGCAGGCACCCATGACTCCCTCGTTCCACACACCGTGTAGTCATCGGCCAAACGTTTATACGCAGTGAGATACTCAGCTTGTCTTAACATTATATCGGACATGTGGTATGAACAGAAAGTGCTCAGGCCAAGAATAACACGGCCGGGTCCTAGGTCAACCCAGACGAGGCCTACAGCACACAAGACCTCCATGTCTTGCTGCACTACTATCCCACCGTCCGGATTTCAGTTTTTAATACTTTCTAACTTTTACCATCATATAAACTCGCCACAAGTCCATAAGTAACCAAGGATAAATCCTATACGTGCGAGTGGGACTTACCACTCGACTTCTACCGTGTTATCTAAGCATGGCTAAGCATTTCGTGACTCGAACAAAGACACTCTACCCAGGTTGTCAAGGTGATGTATTCAATACCAAGGAGGGGTATATGCAACAATAATAGGTGTTCCCGACTTTATCACTATGTCCGACTTAATGCAGTCCTATACGTAAGCATTCATATTAATCATTAAGTAAATTACTTAGGATAGCAATATGAGGTGCTTGCCTTCAACAACGGCGGTGTTGTCTTCCTCAGAAGCTGGATCAACCTCTGGTGCTTCTCCCGTAGCAGTACCCGCGTCACTCTCTGGCGGATCGTAAGCTATAAAGTAAAAACGCGTCGATAAGATGTATGCCATGATGCCATGATGCACAAATGATGCGATATGGTGCAGAGAGGTAGCTACTGAGCCTACAAAAACAATACAAAAAGAACAAAGTCAATCGGAGTTCTACAGCTCAAGTTATGTTCAAAACAGTTTTACCAATTCCGGTTACGGGTTCCCGGTTCCCGGGTTTCCGGTTCCGATATCGGGTGGCACACGGATGTCGTTTCTGGGAAAAAAATCCCAACACACATCTCATGTACTGGCTTTACTAAGTGGCTTGAGTTACTACAAGACTAAGTTTGAGTGGTTTTGACTCGCGTTAGCAGGAACACGAGCTCTCCGACTGTCGTTGTCCGTTTACGACATCGGGGAAAACCGTAACGGTGCCGTAAAAGTCGTAACAACTTTTCCAGTGAAATTTAATTTACAGGCATGGCACCATTTTTAGTTTAAAGTAGGCTCTAAACTAAGACTTTTGGCTCTAGTTTGGGGTCAAGTTGATCTTCTATGAATTTACTAAAAATCAAACAATGTTTTGTTTTCCAAACTTATAAAATCAGAAACATGTACTAACACCTATGGAAAAATCATGAAACTTTATAGATCTACTACTGAGCATCTAAAATAAAGTTTTTGTTAAAGGTCTCGGGCTTTTGGGTGACTTTCCTAATGTACTTTAGATAAAGGCAATTAAACTAGGTTTTTAGGGATATTATCAATGACATGCATGCACAAATGTTCATGAAAATTCTGGTAAAAATGCAGGAGATGCATCATGCCAAGAAAAAATTATAGTACAAAAATAAACCCTAGAAACCTTCTGTAACTTCAAATAAAATCCAACAACAAAAATAATTCATTGAATTATTAAAGAAATTCCAGGGACATTTTTGAAAACTTGCTTTAACAGAAAATTGACTAATTGTTCAAGGATTGAAACAAAATTAGGTTTGTCATTTTTAGATTTTTACATGATTTGTTACATGCTCAACAATCTCTAGCTAATTAAAGGAAAATGGAAAAAGGATAGAACAGTATCACAGAACAGGGAAAATATGGCCGTGGCGGCTCTCCGGTGGGATTCTCGCCGGAGAAGAGGGTTAGGGAGGGAATGGAGCAGTCGTGGAGCATCACTGTGAGTCAATGCACTGATTTGAAGAGGATTAAGTCCACGGGGAAGAGTGCAAGGTGGTCGTCGACGTGAGCTCCGAAGCGGTGTTAATGGCGGCCGAGGTGGTGGCACGTGGCGTTCTTCGTCACCGGCGATCACTTGTGGTCGAGATCATGTCAAGTGGGTGCGCAAGGACAAGAGAGAACAGCCATTGAAAGGAATTGAAGAACCGGGCTACCGAGGCGACGAATTTTGGAGAATGGTGGCCGCCGGCGTGTCCTTCGCCGAAAAGGAGGGACGGCGGCGTTCCTGAGAAATTAGGGCACAACCGGGGGGCTAGATGGTTGGAGAGCTTCAGGGGGTTGAGGAGAACCTAGGCGGCACGGTGGCGAGGCTGGGGACTCACCGGAACTTGCTGGCGTCGTGGGGGCGGTAGGTCGGCACTGGCAGCGGCGGTGCTGTGGCATAGAGAAAGGAAGGGAGGAGAAGCTGGTGGCTTGCTTTGTACTCGAAGAGGAGTGAGCCGAGCGGGGGAAAAGAGGGAGACAGAAAGGGCGCCGCGGATTGGTGCAGCGAGCGGCAGGCGGCGATAGGCGCGGGAGGGCGGTGGCGCTCGGCAGAGATGGCGTGCCGTGCGGTCTGCCGGGTGCCAGTGGAGAGAGAGAGCGAGGAGGGAGGGAAGAAGAGATGGGAGAGCAGTGGTGTGAGATCTTTTGGTGAGATTCGGTTTTGGGCGAGTAATGGAGGCGCGGGAAATTGGCCGGGGCAGTCGGCTCTGCCGGGCGAAGGCCACGGCAGTGGTGGCTGTGGGCGGTGGGTACTATAGCTCATCATGTCGTTTTCAAATTAATTTTCAATTAATTCAATTACCCTCCCTTGAGTTAATTGAAAACCCTACCTACCGAGCTCCAGAATTATTGAAACTTTTTGTATGAGCTAACTGAATTATTTGGAACAACTTTGCTTAAAGGAAGGTGCCCTGATTCAACCTCTAAATATCTATGAATTTTCAACTTTGTTCAATGTCGTTGGAATTTTAAAAGGGTTTAAACCTTTACCAAAAATTTTGATAAAATTTCCAAAATTATATTTTAATGTGTAGTTAATTTTTGTGCAAAAACATTGGGGTAGTGTCATTAAGAAGAAAAAGAAGACTCCTTGAAAGCACAACTAGGGTTTACCCGAAACGATAAAACTTCGAAACCCTGACCCAAAACTCAACAGGAAAATGATCAAAATCAAATTCAAAGCTAGTGAGCTCATAAACAATTGGACAAAAGTTTGAAACTTTTGGGATGTGACAGGACGTACATATTTATATCCATACCAGATCCTTCTAAAGACCTACTCGGATCTGATATGGATTTCTATACTAACAAGGATATGAGTCCTATTACAAAAAGTATAGAGTCTGGTGGTATTACTTTACACATCTGTTATCAGATGTGTCCGACGCGGTAGTACCTTCTATTTCTGCTATCAGATGTGTTCGCCGTGGTATCCAGGACGTCGTCATTTCTGTCATCAGATGTGTCCGCCGCGTTATCCAGGATGTCGTCACATCTGTTATCAGATGTGTCCGACACGGTAGTACCTTCTATAGCTGTTATCAGATGTGTCCGCGCAGTATCCGGGACGTCGTCACGAGCCCCTGAAATTGTCTTTTAAGGAATTCAGATGAACGTCCGTCCTTCTGATGATGTTGAAGATCTTTTGATGTGAAAGAACCTTCTGGCGAGGGAGAGTTCTGTATCCTTTGAATCCCGTAGGGTTTACTAGTTCTGATGTAGCACGATACTGACTTGGAAGACAATTTCCTGTGATTTTTTTTACTCGTGGCCCTCGTGAATGACGCGCGCTTGCTAGTTCTGTTTGAAAAACCGAGAGATACTTCTGATGGGATACTTCTAACGGTGGCGTATTAAGACTGCACCCAGGATCGCAATGATGGAATCTCTTTCGGATGAAGTTGCAAGGGCAGGGCCTTCTGTTATTTCGCACGAACCAGGAAAAATTTTTGACATTGGAGTTGGTGGTTCCGCCATGACTTCTGTTATTGCTGCTGCTGCTCTGACATTTTCTTCGTTTTTTGACCGTGAAGATTGGTTTATTATAGGTCATCTGATAAAGCACCTTCAGTTCTGACGGGAGATACTTCTGATGGGAGACTTCTGACGGTGGTGAACCAGGAATAACTTCTGTTAGCTTGCCTTCTATGTCCACCTATTTGTTACTTCTTCACATATCAGTTCTGACTGTTCTTCATTTGGAAAAATTTGGGATTCTAACGCTTGTAGCCCCCGGCTTGTTCTAGCAACGTGTTACCAGGGCAAGCTATCTAAGATTTGTGAACTGCTGACAATAGTAGATGCCGCTCTATTCTGATGATAAAAGACATTGGAGGAATAAATGCAACTCAGGACTTACTAGGAGCATTACCATTCCCGATGTTTGAATCTCCTGACATATGCCGTGCCTATATATGACGGATGATTTCAAATCTTGAGATTTGAAAACCAGCGCACGTGTAGCCGTGATCAGGACAGTGTGTAGTATAGACCGTGTCTTCTGATAACCAGCCGGTTACAGAAACACTACTGTAACATGCCTGAGACAAACAACATAAATTCTTCATGTGATGATAGAAGAAAAAATGTTGGTGGATTTGACTATCCATGAAAGCATCTGGCCTGATGCATTTAGTTCTCCAGGATTTGACTATCCATAAAGACATCTGGCCTGATGGATTTGGCTCTCCAGGATTTGACTATCCGTGAAGACATCTGATCAGGTGGATTTGATGATCCAGGATTTGACTATCCATGAATACATCTGATCTGATGTCCTGATCAGATAATGAAAGACATTGGAGAAATAAATGCAACTCAGGACTTACTAGGAGCATTACCGTGCCCGAGGTTTATATTCTCCTGACGTACGTCATGCGTGTATATGACAAATGACTTCAAATCTTGAGATTTGAAAACCAGCGCAGGTGTAGCCGTGATCAGGACAGTGCGTAGTATAGACCGTGTCTTCTGATAACCAGCCGGTTACAGAAACACTACCGTAACATGCCTGAGACAAACAACATAAATTCTTCATGTGATGACAGAAGAAAAAATATTGGTGGATTTGACTATCCGTGAAACATCCGGCCTGATGTATTTGGCTCTCCCAGGATTTGACGATCCATGAAGACACCTGACTACAAACGGAGCCCCCTGCGTATATATAATTGTGAAGGGATGATCTGGATCAGACTCTTTCTGACTTGCTACGCATAGAATTTGCGCAATTGATCCATGTTCCATGTGTTGGGTAGCATATCTCCATCTATGTTTGCTAACACGTATGCTCCACCTCTGGCGATGGCTATTACTATGTATGGTCCATCCCAACTGCTACATAACTTGTGATTGTTCTTCGTTGTAGTGTCTTTTTTCAGAACAAGATCTCCCACGTCGAGCTCTCTTTTATTGACTTTTTTATTGTAATGCCGCTTCAATCCTTCTTGGTATCGCTACATTCTGGCGAGGGCTTGATTTCTATTCTCTTCAGCCAGATTGATGCCCAGGCATCTAGATTCTTCATCTGATTTCTGTGTCCATGCTAGGACTCGATCTGATTGTAAGTGTACTTCTGGGGGAATTACTGCATCAGCTCCGAACACTAGGAAGTATGGTGTTTCTCCCGTGGCTCTAGTTTATGTCGATAATGCCATTTGCCCTTTCAACTTGACCGTTGGTTTGAGGGTGCGCTACTGATAAAGTTTCATGCGAGATACCGAGATTTGCTAAAAAATTTTCAAATACATGACCTCTAAACTGAGGGCCATTGTTTGATATCAACTTGTTTGGGATACCGAATCTGGTGACGATGCTTCTGAAGAACTTAATGATTGACTCTTGAGTTGTTTTCACTACTGGTTCTGCTTTGATCCATTTAGTGAACATATCAATGGCCACGATGAGAAAACGATACCCATGTTTGCCCTTGGGAACGGACCCAAAATATCAATGCCCCGTACTGCGAATGGCCATGATAACGGAATGGTATTCAGCGTATTAGCTGGCCGTGTCATCTGTTTCTGAAACATCTGACATTTTTCACAGGTCTTGACTATCTGCAGAGCGTCTAGCTTTCCTGTGGGCCAATAAAATCCACACCGAAAGGCTTTGCTCACCAAGGATCTGTGTGCCGCATGCGCACCGCAAATTCCTTCGTGAATGTCATGTAGAAGTTTGACTCCTTCTTCCCTTGGTACGTATTTTAATAGAACTCCATTGGCAGATCGTCGGTACAATAAGTTCTCAATCATCTAATAAGATCGGCTTTGTCGACTTACCCGAATCGTTTATTCATCATCATCCGGTGTAGGTTGATTCTGACGAAAGGCTTTGATTGGCGTCATCCAACATGCCTTTTCTTGATCTAAGATCATGATACTGGTATCTTTTGAGACATCTTGTTCTGACGCTAGTGCTGTCGATATAGATGGCTGCTGTAACTTGTCAAGAAATACATCTGGTGGAGCTGGAGAACTGGACGATGTGATCTAGGCCAGATAGTCCGCGTCTCTGTTATCCAATCGACGAATATATTGGATTTTGAAATCAGCAAATGCTGCCTCTAGTTTGCGGACTTCTGCCAAGTATGATGCCATTTTTCATCTGAGCATTGATATTCCTTCTGGATTTGCTTGGCTACTAGTTGGGAATCGCCTCTTACCAACAATTGCTTCACACCCAAAGATTTTGCAATCTTCAACCCATTGATCAATCTTTCATATTCTGCGACGTTGGTGGTGGCTTGAAATAACAGTTGTATGGCATATTTCAGTGTAGTCCCTTCTGGCGCGATAAGTACTACTCCTGCCCCCGCTCCTTTGAGAGTAAAGGAACCATCAAAATATAAGATCCAATGTTCTGGGTTGACTGAACTCTTGACTGAATCCAGATCTGTCCACTCTACAATAAAATCAGCTAAGGCCTAGCTTTTTATTACTGTTTGAGGAACAAATTCTAAATCATATTGGCCGAGCTCGACTGCCCATTGTGAGATTCGTCCTACTACATTCTGATTGAACAATAGGGTTCCTAGTGGACGATCTGACACAACCTTGATTTTGTGTCCCAAGAAGTAATGCTTTTGCTTCCGCGAGGTTGACAATATTGCATACATGAGCTTTCTGTGCTTGGGGATATTTATATTTGGCATCATGTAATACTTCGCTTGTGAAATATACTGAAGATTGAATAGCGATTCTTTTCTTCCCTATTTCACGTTGCTGTTCTCGCTCGACCGCCAAAACTGTGCTTACCACTCCTTCTGTTGCTGCGACGTATAACAGAAGTTCTTCATTGAGTTTTGGAGGAGTGAGGGTAGGGATTGTTTTCAGATATGTCTTGAAATCTTGAAAAGCTTGCTCTGCTTGTTCATCCCATTAGAAACCTTCTACCTTCTTCAATAATTTATAAAATGGTCTTGCCCGCTCTCCTGCTTTGGAGATGAACCTGCCAAGAGATGCTATCTTCCCTGCCAATATCTGGACTTCTTTCTAACATCTGGGGGATGGCAGATCTTCAATTGCTTTTATTTTGGCTGAGTTGGCCTCAACACCTCGCTCTGACACGATATACCCCAGCAATTTTCTGGAGGACACTCCAAAGACACATTTGCTAGGGTTTAATTTCATTACTTGCGCAAGTTATCAAACGTTTCTTTAGATCTGCTATCAGATTTTGATTCTCCTTTGTTTTGACTATGATATCATCAATATATGCTTCCAGGTTTCAACCGACCTAGTTGCTAAAGACTATATGCACGCAATTCTGATATGTGCTACCAGCATTTTTCAATCCAAAAGGCATAACTGTATAACAGAACGTACCAAAAGGCGTGACGAAGGCGGTGGCTTCTTCATCTTCTGGGTTCATATGGATCTGATGATATCCAGATATGCGTCCAAGAAGGATAATAGTTCACATCCCGAAGTAGAATCAATAATCTGGTTGATGCAGGGCAAGGGATACTCGGCCTTCTCACGGAATTTATTCAAGCTGGTATAATCAATACACATACGCCAGTTTCCATTAGGTTTTTTGACTAAAACCGGGTTGGCGAGCCACTCAAGATAAGCTACTTCTCTAATGAATTTGGCATTGACTAGCCGTTCTACTTCTTCCTTGATAGCCGTCCTTCTTTCTGGGTGTACTTCCATTCTTTCTGCTTGACAGGTTTTACTCCTCCTTTGATTCCAAGATTGTGCTCAATTACCTTCCTAGGGATGCCAGGCATGTCAGATGGTTCCCAGGCGAATACATCTGAATTAGCCCGAAGGAAGGTGACGAGCGCGTCTTCCTATATTGGAGATAGCTGGGCCCCAATCTTGGTCACTTGTGATGGCATGTTTGGATTGAGGGTGACATCTTTGGTTTCGCCTGTCTTCTTCTCTATCTTCTTCTTGGATTCTTTGATATCAGGAGTTGGCTTCATTCGCTTAGATGCCAAATTATTCTTCAGGAACTCTTCTTCTGCTTTTTCTGCCATCTCAAGCGCCTCACATTTGACTGCTTGGGATTGGCTGTTATGCTAATCGTGTCTTGAGGTCCTGGGATCTTGATTGCATAAAAACCAAAGTGTATGACACCCATGAACCTCCTCAGAAAAGGTCTTCCTATGATGCAGTTATATGGAGAATCGAAATCAGCAACCACAAAAGTCAGTTTTTCTTTCCTCTCGTTTTCTGGTGGTCCTACTGTGACATCCAAGTCGATCTGACCCAGGGCATAAGCGAATTTCCAGGTATAATCCCATGAAATGGAGTGCTAGATGGCCTCAGATCTTTGTGGGTGAAGTCTATTTTCTTGAATGGTTCGTAGAATAACAGATTGATCGCTGCTCCGCTGTCTACCATTATTCTCTCCATTTTTACTTATGTATGAGGATTTTGACTATCAATGGTAGATTCTCTAGCTCTGGTAGGGTTTCTGGATGATCCGTTATTCCAAACTTGATTTCTGCCTCGGACCATTTTAGCTTCTGCAGACAAGGTTCGGCCGGAGAGATCTGTCCATGCACCTCCATATACTGGCCTTTTGAGGTAGTTCTGGCTGATCCTTCGAAGATCATATCAATGCTGTTGGTGTCAGAGTCGCTGCGATCTCTTCCTCGAGCCGCTTTTTCTTCTGGATTCTTGCTGTTCTGTATCTTCAGAAACTCTTGGTACATGTAACATTCTTCCAAGTTATGTGCACTAGAATGATTCTCTGACACCACTTCTTAGCATTAGCAGGTCTTTCCCTTTAATTTCAATCACTGTGTCTTTCCTTTTTTCGCTTCTGAAACTTCTGATCAGAAGTCTTCTTACTGGAGTCGACGGTATTGATTTCCTTTCCTTCTGGCTTGCGCTTTTTATCAGATTTTCCATGGTATTCTCTTCCTTGGACTCTTTGACGTGCATTTGATGCTTTGGCGTATGCATCTAGGATCTGAAAGAGTTCTTAACTGTATGTGGGCTTTCGACCTCCAGTTTCTCAGCAGTATAGACATCTTTTACTCCTTCTGCAAAAGCCATGATAACCGCAGAATCATCTATCATGGGGATAGAGTTCCATGTTGTGCTGAATCTCTTGATGTAGTCGTGCAAGCTCTCGTTGTCCTTCTGTTTGCATCGGAACAACTGAGCTCTGGATCCGGGTCGAGTGTATGTTCCTTGAAAGTTGGCTGAAAAAGCCTCGGCGACTTCTCTCCAGGAATCATAGGTCCTAGGAGGCAGATTCATGAGCCAAGATCTGGCACTACCCGTTAATGTTGTGGGAAGGTAATTAGCCTTGATAGTGTCATTGCCCCCTGCAGCTTCAATCACAGTAGAAGAATTCATCTGGATTGGTGGTGCCATCATACCTTTCCACCGCTCTTGGTTTGAACTTATCTGGCCATCTGATGTGACGTAGCCTTGGTGTATACGCTCGACATCCTCCATCTGACGGCCTCCACTGTTCCTTCCAAGCTATTTTGGCGTCGATGGTATGTCCAACATCATGGGGAGCGAGACGGCGATTCTGTCGATGAGTTTGAACATCTGATGATTCCGCCTCCCAGTCATCTTCTGGAATTTCTTTCGGAGTCTTTCCAACAATTTTGAGGGCTCGTTTGAGAATTGGTGCTGCAGGAGAATCTGGCGACACATGATCCTTCATAGCCTCCAGAATAGTTTGTAACCTGACTTGTTGGAAGTCATGGTTGAGATTGCATGGGGTTATAGATCTGATTCGATTTGAGCCTTCACCATACACGGACTGACTCCGTCGTGACATTGAAGAGATAGTTCTGCTTCTGTTTGGATCTCCACTGTTGACCATGAAGATTCCACGCTCGTACTCACAGATCTCGCTCCAATTGATATCATCATCAACAATATTTTCAATTCGAGGGCCAGTGCGATACCTTTCATGGTTGACGCCGTATTGAAGTTTTGACGCTGATCTTCCCAGAGCTCCGTCAATTCCAGAACCCCGGATTTGTTTGACATGAATCTGAGACTTCTGAAATAAATCTCGTGGATTCTCGATTTGTTCACCGACATCTTGATCAGATCTTCCGCGAAGACCCCTACCTGGCGCAGATATTTCTTCTGGAGAAAATCGATCAAGAAGATGACACGAGGATTTATACTGGTTCGGGCCCTCTGTCAGGAGTAACAACCCTACGTCCAGTTCTGATGTTATATTGACATGACCTGAGAGTTTGTGTTTGCCTTGACTAGCTCACACGAACTCTCTATGGCGCTGTTTTTCAATGTGTTCCTCAGTCTAGTTTTGATGTCCTTCTGTTGGGAGGGGACGTACATATTTATATTCATACCAGATCGTTCTAGATACCTACTTGGATCTGATATGGATTTCTATACTAATAAGGATATGAGTCATATTACAATACGTATAGAGTCTGGCGGTATTACTTTACACATCTGTTATCAGATGTATCCAACGCGGTAGTACCTTCTATATCTGTTATCAGATGTGTCCGACGCGGTATCTAGGACATCGTCACTTCTTTCATCAGATGTGTCCGCCGCGGTATCCAAGATGTCGTCACATCTGTTATCAGATGTGTCTTACGCGGTAGTACCTTCTATAGCTATTATCAAATGTATCCGACGTGGTATCCGGGACGTCGTCAATAGTTTACCTCAAGATATATATGATCTCAAAAACCACAGTCACATAACATGAGCTGCATGCATACATAGTGACGAAGCCCTTTATTCAATTTACACTACATCTGAAAACAACATAGGAAAACAAACTCTGAGACAAAGATAATAAATTAAAGCTAAAACATATAGACGTTTGGGCTCCACCGTCTTTTCGGATGTCGAACGTTTAAGGTTGTGCGCTACCAGACCCAGATCCAGAGCCACTGCCACCGCCGCTACCTCCATTTTGGCCTCCGCCATGCCCACCGCCACCTCCATTAACATTGACATTGGCATAACTCGAGCCATCGTACCAATCATTGTTAGCTTCACTGTAGCCAGAACCAGTGCCACTACCTGCACCATGACCGCTAGAGCCAGCATAACCACCAGCTTGTCCTCCACCGCCACCACCTCCACTCCCACTAGCACTAGAATACCCACCATAGTTGGTATAGTCTTGTGAATACTGGCTAGAGCCTGAGCCGGAGCCTGACCCGCCGCCATATGCAGAGCCACCATTGTTACTACTGCCGCCACCTCCGCCTCCTCCGCTAGCACTCGCATAAGCACCATTTGGACCGCTCTGACCTGACCCAGCCCCACTCCCAGACCCCGAACCAGTGCCATTAACGTACGCACCGCCGCCACCCCCTCCTGTACCTGTCCCTCCCGCACTAGAGTACCTAGCAACTCTTCCAGCATTGGCTAATCCCATGCTCAGAAGGACAATGAAACCAAGGGCTATTAGCTTGGTTCCAGCCATTGTGTGTCAGAACAAGCTTACTGCTACTGATTGCTAGCTATGGTATTTGAGATGAATGCTGAGAGAGCATTACATGGGGTATTTATAGTGCTGGAGATCATGGTTAGCTAATTATCATATTAGCATGTTGGTTCCGTGTAGAGTTGACAATATCCATGTTGGTGAACAAGTATCGTTTAATCAATAGGTAGTGAGTTCTGTCGATTTGACTCAGTCTTGCATGTTTTAC
The DNA here is from genome assembly GCA_001182835.1 of Oropetium thomaeum. Lineage (NCBI taxonomy): Eukaryota > Viridiplantae > Streptophyta > Magnoliopsida > Poales > Poaceae > Oropetium > Oropetium thomaeum. Next base: position 1,763,644 of record LFJQ01000045.1, on the reverse strand, counting down.
TTTGTTCTTTTATTGCCTCTAATTGGATTCCCCTAAGAAAGAAAGTTGTTTGTTGTGTGCATTGCAGATAAACGGTTGATGCCGGTGCAATAAGTATTTCAGACCTGACCTGATGGTATACCAGCATATTTTTTGTTTTAAAGAGCTATAAAAATGTAGACAAGCGCATCCACTCAAACCACCACGTCAGCAAGTGCTTAACAAAAATTGGATCCAATTAATGAGAGAATTGAAGCTTCTATGAAATTAAAGTGTTCGATCCATATACACATGTAATATTTAAATCCAGGCTCCAGCATTCTCTAACCAACCGCCTTGCGTTTAATACCAACTATTTAGTGATTTTACAGCTACAGCTTAGCTAGTTGAACTTGACATTCAGGCCGATCGAGACGACCTCGAAGCTCTCGCAATTGACTTTGAATCTTTGACATTTTGTAGGTGCCTGACGAAGCTAGGGGAAGTTCCCTGGTTGTGCGTAGGTCGTAGCACGTCCCAGCCACGTCTAACCCGGCCGGTGCTTACATGCCTGCATAGTGCCATGGAGTAAGAATCCAGTGGGTAGCGACCATCAAAGTGTAGCCGCATTAGACTACAACACACCTGTCATTACAAGGCATTTTAGAATGCCATCAAAAGTCATGAAAATGCCTTTAAAAGTCTTTGATTTGAAGACATTTCAGAAAGTGTCGGTGATAGTTGTGTCGCTAAATGTCTTTAAAGGCATTTTACCAAACTGCCTCCAAAAACCAAATTAAAGGCATTTTAGCATTGCCTTCAATTGTTTTTCCAGGTATTTTAAAAATGCCTTCTAATATATTTTGAGGTGATATGAAACACCTCCATATATAAAGGAAGGCACGTTTGAAAAGTGACTTCCAAAGCCATTTATAAAGATCTACTTAACAACTAAAGTTTCAATTACAATGGCATCCAAACATAAGCTTTGAACACACAGTTCTATCACATTGCTTTAAACTAAATAAACAAAGTACCAATTATTAACCATCAACCACTGTTAATACTTTCAGTTCAATTCTCAAACAAGAGCGCACACAAATGATGAGAAGAACCAGGTCCAAATAACTTAAGGTAAAAGTAAATTGGCTTAAACTTTGTAATGTACAAACACACGACATCAAAAGGCTAAGGATAAGGGACTGCAATGGACAATATGCTGATGACGAGACTAGTCCATTCAGCTGGAACAACATAGTGAAGAAGACTTCCACCACTTGTTTTCCTGCAAAACCAATTTCAAAGGGCCGTTATTTAGAAAGTAAACCATAATATGCAATTTTGATACATGATTTCTTTCATGGTTTAGCAAAACAGCAAGCATAACCTCTTTGGCAAATATGTATAGCGAGAAGCTTACTTTCAGATTTACTAGCAGCGAGAGGTGGATATACGATAGTTGCTTGTCTCTCATTCTGCAAATTGGGACGATGAGTTGCCGTTCAACTTGTTACTTTTTCTACCAAGGTTCTCTTCCATTGATTTTTCTTTATAGATCTTCGTCGTACGCTTGTCTCCCTCTACATGTTGTGAAGTACCACTAGAATTGTGAAACTTGGTCAGCTCTGATTTTGACTGAGTACCATTGTCTTTTTTGCTCCGTGAGATGTGGCTAATCGCATTAGTTACCTGCGCTAGGCATGTTTTAGATTTCAAGAATAAAACTTAAGTACTATTGTTGTTCAAGATATAGACATATCTTAGAGGGCAATGAGGTCACATCAAAACATGTGTTCTGCATTTTTGTAGATAAAAAACTTAATGAGTATGACACATATGACTTAAGAAGAAATAACATGTTGAACTATGATCAGTCAAAAAGATGAGCTAGATAGTCAAGAATAACATGCTGTATATCTATAGAGAAAGCTAACTGCTGTTGTGCTAGATTGTAAAAGAAACAAGCTGATATGGATTTAGCAAAAAAGCAAGAAAATAATTCAGAAATTACCTGTTCTCGATAGGGATGACTGAAAAGGGATAAATCCACACTGTAATCACTTCAGCCATTGCTTGTGATCAAATTCGATTCCCAAATATGTAAGTCATTTGCCTTAAATAACAATGTAGAAGCCCATACCAGCTACGCTATGAACAGCTTTAAAAAAAGGCACATCATCATAAGTAAAACTTAGAACTCATGCTTACTTGTAGCAGATGTTGACAGGTTTTCTGGAGCTAAACAAATTGTCTAATGCATAATATTTGAACTGCAGGCATCAAAGGCAACCATTGAAGATAAAGTGTATATCATCACAACAAGTCAGCTCACTGCACGATTATATTAAATGCCATGGTACCTGTGAGAACATTATTGCACATATGTAAGCCGGATTCAGATTCTCATCGAACCAAAGAGAGGACGGAAAATGGTTTTGGAGGTACCTAGAGAAAAGTTCACACAACCCCACTAATAGGTAGCAATTGGTTCTGGCCTTGGAAAATGGTAATCAATCATTCCACTCACATTCCATCTACAATTGCACCCAAGAACCTGGAAGGTTGTACTTGGCCATCACATTCTGGTTCAGATTGACTTTTTCAAATTAAAATTTACACACATTGTGCTGACTGTTGAGTAATAAACATATGATAGATTGCTATCTAACACCTCAGTGCGCTACATTTAATAACGCAGCATGAACTTGTTTGGCCACACAAACAATCAATCACAATTGTAGAAACAAATCCTCACAGGAACCATACCAGTTTAAATTAGTCCAAAATTACAACATTGTATTCGGAATTTTTGACGACATAAATCAATCAGGCAGAATTTACTGATAATTAGAGGGGAACGAACTAATCGAGCTAGGGTTCGATGCAGGTAGTGTAATGGCTGTCCATGCTAGCTTGTTGAGCGCTGAAGAGACCCTAGGACTACATACCTGCAAGGGGTTCTCCTTCGGCGATGGAGCAGACTGGCAGCAGCGATGTACGAGCTCAATCTGAGGCGCAGCAGCAGCACTGCTGCAACAGGGGCAGGGGAAGGCGCACAAGGGAGGAGAGGAGAGGCAGGCGGGGTTGAGGGATGCAGTATGTGGTGGAGGAGCGGCGCGCGTCGGAGTAGCTCCACGGGTGGCATAGGGCAGGGGTAGTGGAGCAGCCCCGGCGACGGCCGCTGCTCGGCAGCGCTCTCCTTTTTTTCCCTCGATCTCTCTCTGTCTGCTTGCATTGTACGAACAAGTATGCAGAGGATACGGATGAGTGAGAGGAAGAGGTGGGAGGAGTAATGTAAATTTCTCTGAATAGTAGGGGATTTATGTAAAATAACAATATTGGGAGGCATTTCTTCATTTTTGCCTTCAGTTTTAGGAGGCATTTTTTTCAAAATGCCTTTAAATGTGTACCTTTTTGAGGCAAATTAATTAAAATGCCTTGTAAGACTATAGTATCGAACGCATTATAGAAATTTGCCTACAAATATATACTTTGTAAGGCATTTAGGATGAACTGCCTCTACCAAAATGCCTTTAAATGACTTGTAGTGTTAGGTTTATAGTGGGCACATAAAATGAAAAATGAATATATTTTTGGGAGGAAAAGAAACCCCATAAACCAAAAAACTGATTCGTCTTCCCTGAGTCTAGATTGTCCAGGCCCCTCGCCTTCCACCACTGCTGGTCCCCCTCCCTCCTCCAGTATATCGTCCAGAGGATGGAGGGAGTGGGGATCCATCGCTAATAATAAAGTTTTTTAATAGATCAAGACTTTAGAGTTAGGGTCTCGCTTTACCAAATATTTTAGTTTTGAGGATTTATCTCTTCCTTTGCGACGACAAGCAGAAGGCAAGGTGGATTAGTTTCTCCATGACTCCTCCGTTGAAGATGAGGACGACAATACGGCGTTATCATCCTCACTGGTGTGACGATCTTGAGACTTTTATTTCCAGACAGTGACATCACGGCGGAGATGGTGTTGCCGCTGTGGAATAATTTTCTCCAGCTCTTCTCTGTTTTATTGTGGTTAGATCTAGCCACGATGAAGGACTAGAGAGAATAAGTTTCATATTAGTCTTTATTATTCTTTGGTGGTAGAAAGAAGAAGGAAGACATCAGAAAGAATAAGTTTCCCAACTCCGCCTACACGAATGTTGGCCACCATTCGTTGAGCATCTGTTCTCGGGCTTTTGCCGAGTGTTTGTTTGTGGGGTCATCCATACTACAAAGTATCGTACAGGTTTGGTTTGGAGATTTGGAGTTATCACAGTGTGAGTATAACTTAAATTTAGTTTCCGGATATTTATGTAATACGAAGAGCTTGTAACATGTTTAGGTACCTAGCTATAACTAATAACTAATTGATAACCCCGCATGATGCGCCGAAATTTTAATTAGTTTTATACTAACGAAAAAGTGTGAACATGAAGTAGATTATGTAATTTGATGATAAGGCAACATCTTTAACAATATTTATAGCTTTTATCTTAACAAAAAGTGATGTCGGTAAGGAGGTTGTCTTGATTGTAAGAGGTCATGAGTTCAAAATCTTGATTTTAACATAAGTTTTATTCTAATTATCAATGAAGTGTATGATCTTTAGACTAATCGGACTGTTATGGTTTGTTGATGATGCTAATCGGATGACTGATGTGTATTGATGATGTGGCGCAATATGGTGTAAAAGAATTAGGGTAGTGTGCAATAGTTATTATATAATGGCGTAGTGGCAATGGTTATTATGTAACGGTAGATTCTTCTTTCATTGAAAAATAAAGTGAGAAATAAATCAAATTGATGAGAAGGGGACAAAAATGATGTACCACTCATCATTTAACTATTTTTACGGAAACTAACTAAGAGAAAATAATTGGTTCTATGAGACTGACACTGAAAGATAGTCATTGAGTGGTAGATCTTTTAAGGATTTTTCTCTCCAATGTACAGAACTCACTCCTTGAATTCTTCTGTTCTTTTCGTGTTTCGTGGTAGATCCATGTTCTCAGGAGATTTAAAAACTTTGGGGGTATGGATATAGTAGCCCCTATCCTAATTTCCATCATTTTATTATTTGTAATTCATTAGAACATAATAGATACATTTTTTTTATTGAAGATGATAAACAGTTTTTGGATGTACTACGGTCCACTACAATACTTTGATCGGGTATCTGGATTTATTCAGGCCGCAAAAGAGCACACGTTACGACAGAAAAAAAACAGAAAATATATTGTCGTATGAGAATAGAATATTGTTTCTCAACACCAAAGATATTCGTAAGCAACTGATATGTAAGGGGTTTATATCCAACTATCGAGTCTGGAGTTACCAGGTGAAATAAATGCATTTGAAGAATCATGAAGCACGAGGAACAAGCAACAATGTTGGGGCTGCAGGAGGTGGTGGTGGTGGTTTCGATCATGATTCTGTGCATGAAGGTCCTACTGATATTCATTGTTTAGACATGGAGAATTGTTGCATCGTATGAGCCCCGAAGTGATAATGCCAAATATCAAAAAAGAACTCGATAGCTTGGAGATGTTAGAGAAGGCTTTTGAGATCTGTTATGGTGCTTGGAATCAAAAAAAACAGTTCATTTGATCAGATCTAACGGTTAAAAATAGGAAGGTACGTACCTACTAAAAGGTACTTTAAGTTGTGGACCGGTATCAAAATTGATGGGTTCGGCACTAATTTTTTAAATCAACAGCTGAGATTAATTCAAAACAAAAGGTACTTAGGGATACCTTCCAAACACCATAACAAAACTCTTTTAAAAAACCTTCTTCACAGGGAGGCACGAGGTCTGATAAAAAGTGTGATAGAATTATATTCAGTGCTCGAGCTACTAAAGAAAATGTCATTAAATTTTTTTTAATACTTTTACATAGCCAAGTGACATCTTGGTGTAGATTTTCAATTCTACTTGTGATTTTAACCCGGGTTTGTGATGTTCCCCACTTTTCTTAAAAAAGAATGCATTAAGAGTTTATGATTTTACCCCTATTTTCACATGATAGAATTATGTCTACTTCAGATATTATTGAATATTTCCTCACAAAAAAAATGTTATTGAATTTTGACTCGTCCCTTGGTTTTCCGTTCAATATAGTTTACAATGAATGTACGAAGTAAAATAAACCACATTGAAACATAAGTTTCCTTGATCGCATATGATTATAGCCAAATGTCCCTAAGTTGTTACGGGTGATGAATAAAAATATTATGGATAATAATTTTATAAATCAAATCAATTTATTGCAATAGATTAGTCACTTTAAAGTCTTTAACTTCGCAATAAGCTTGGGTCCTTATATTTGTAAAAAGACTTGGATATAGATATTTGCACCTTCTGGGTGTCCACATATATTAGAAATAAAAAATACATGATTCCTATATTCTAAAAAGACTTGTTAATATTCTATTTGTCACGAAGTATTCAAATAAAAGAAAGGATCTATTTTTTGGTCTCTTAATTATTATCTAATTTTGTCCCTCTAACTCAAAATATTCTACTACGACGTGGCACACCATATGGAACCGATTCAGCATGTTGAATAAAAAGAAAGTGGAACCAGTGTGTCGGTTCCTGTTTCCTTATCCATTTGAGCCAATTGGAATCCTAGGCGTAGCGAAGAGCTTGGCAGCAATAGCGGCGGCCCCAACAACACAGTTGCGATTGATTGAGGCGGCAAAGCAGTAGATCTGTCCGGACCCTGGCGGCGGGGCCCACCCTAGAATTTGGTGCATCGGAACCCCACCAAATCCCCTTGCTCACTCGGCGTTACTTGCCAGATCAAAATTGAAGCGGCAGGTAGATGAAACGGCAGCGCGGACTGCAAACGGCGTCGCTGGTTGCGATGGAAACGAGGGCTGGGCTAGGTCCCGCTGCGAGGCCACTGGAGTTCAATCTTGTTTAGTTCGATCCAATACGAATACAGACAGCTATAATATCTGTCATGAGTGCTAGTATTAGGAAATATTTCATCCATATTGCCACGTTTTTAGATCTCTCGGAAGATTCGGATCATAGCTACATATACCATAATCTATATTGCAGCAAGGTAGACCCATAGATTAAGCAAACTCAGCGTCATATGCCTTTTTTATAAAACTAAAATAGCCTCAAAACTCAAGAAAACATAGAAATTCGCTGATTTAGCAGTAACGATCAAATAGGATTCCTAAGTTTGTACTTGAACAATTATTGTTGATTTTACTATTTTATTAAGCTATTTCACTTGTACTGGGACACGTAACTTCAAATTTGTTGTGTGAGAAAAAAAAAAAAGATTGTCGGCCCACCCAAGGTTAGAATCCTAGCTCCGTTGTTTGCTAACAATCTAAATTTTGTTACAGGACATCGTGTAAAAGCACTTTTTCCATTTTTTTTTTTAATGCTGCAGGCTGTGGGGGACACAGGGTAAGCAGCGACGCAATGCATCACCGCAGTGCTTTTCTGCCGCGTGGTAGGACGGTAGGTGGAGCAAAACGTGGAGGGGTCACGGATGAATTGGCAACTGACTGTTTCTTCATACGGCAGTTGGGACAGGCTCCTGGTAGGCGCACTCGTCGCTGGCAGGTGGGTATACCGCATGGTAGGGAGGTGGGCGGAATAAGGGGTGCACGGACCTTCAATATAAAATTAATTAGTAAAAATAAGTAGAGAAGATTTGAAAAAAATAAAATAATTACTTGATCAGATTTCTGTTGTATCTGTACGACGTGGCCATGAGACTGGCCAAGCAATTACAAGGTTAAATACAACTAAATGGCTACGATACAGCAACAAACTTGTTGCCCGTGCAAGAACTCACATCAAACATCCAGTGGGGCAGATGCGTACGTGCGTGACTTAGGCTTGTATGTGTGTATGGTATTGAGACGCCGCCTCCAGCGCTTATGTGCAAACAATGTGTTGGGTCCTCCACTGCAGTAAAACCTCAAAGACGGCTTCTGTATTGCCTACCCAAGAAATCGTTCGACTGTGCTACCGATCAACCAAGAAGCTGCCGCAAGCCATCAAGCACATGTGCCCTCTTGGAAGGATCCATCTGTAAACGAACATTCAGAAATCAGCATATGTCGATAAATAGGGAAAAAAAAAAGGAATTCCAGCATCACAAGTTCAACTTACCTTGTTTAGCAAGAGCGAAAGACCATTTGGTAAGGCATTCACGTCTGAGCTTTCAGCAAGATGAGAGAACCATTTGGATACTCTTTCCGCCTTAAGATCAGCAAGATAATTCTCATAGTTCTTGCGATCATCCTTCCAAGCGAAGAAAGATTCATCATCGTTCCACTTTTCACTCTCTCCTCCAGCTTCCTTGGAAGCCATATACCATTTCATGATAGACTCAACTGCCGATTTGTGTGACAGCTTCTCCCCAGCAGCTTCTCTAACTTCCTTGGCAAGTGCATCTTCGGCCACCCTCCTTCGCAATCTACTATAGAAGAAGGCTCGTGACTCCTCCCAATCAACAACCTTACCAATCACACCTTTGGCAGCCATTCTGGCAGAGGTGTCATGCAATTCGGCAAACCGTGTAGCAACCTGAGTATATATAGGCATGAGTTGTTTCATTCGGACAGTTATGCTCCTCCGAACAGTCTCCAATTCTGAGACGTTAGTGTTTTCTCTCTTCATTTCTTTCAGCCTAGCATTCAGGCCAATCAATTCTGGGTCAAGCCTTAGCATACAATCTTCCAATTCCTTTGGCCTGAATTTGATCTCAACCAATCCTTCTGGCTCAAGGACATTCCCTTTTGCAGTCCTCTCCGCATACATCTCAATGTGCTCTGGATTGATCTTGCTGTCCACCACAACCCAAGCCCCACCTCGTAGCTCTCCACCCATTGGGATATACACAAAGGCAGGCTGATTGTATGTCCTCAGGTTCTCTACAATTGTAGACCCAGCCTGAAGGATCCCTTCAAACAGATCCCGTTGCCCACCGGAGAAACCTCTCCAGTTAGCAAGTATGAACAGTGGAAGCTCTTCGCGGTTGAAATCCTGCAATGCCTGGGCTGTTTTACTGGCAGAATCTGGGAACCATACCTGTCCTGCCTGAGGAACTACACGCTCTGCAGAATCAAGCTGCCCTGGATCGGCAGGGATGACTTGCATCACTGTCTGGGTCTCCACGGCAATGACACCAACTGGTATTCCACCAAGCTTTGCTCTTCCAGTAATGACAGTTTTTGCCCAACCATCCAATGTTTCCACAAAGCTTTCTCTGTCAAACATGCCACCCAACCACTTGCCTTGATCATCCTGAATGCCACAGATGGCTGCACGCGCATCACAAGCATTCTCAGGGAAGTATGCTACAGGTCTATCTGGTGGGTCCAAGGATTTCATAATAGGAAGAGGGCCACCAACATAGGGAGGAACATAGCTGAGCCATTTCAGGATGGCAGAAACACCTTCAAGATCATCTGACACAGTCTGATGGACAACACCATTTGTCGCCATAATTTTGGGACCACCCAGTTGCATATGAGAACTGTATACCTCACGTCCCAGAAGCTTATTCAGTGCAGAAAACCCAGTTAAAATTATTGGTTGATCAAGACGTTGTATACACCTCATACCTAAGCGAGCCAGATAAGCCCCAATGCCAACAGCCCGCCCAGTCACAAATGTCAGAGTGAAGGTCTCCTTGTATGCCTTTGAATAGGCACTGGCAATTGCACCACTTCCATGAAGATTCTCACAGCCAAGTCCATCCTCTTTCCCAACAATGGTATCAACCACCCATCTGGTTTCTCCATTTTCTAATTTCAGCTCGTGAGCTATAACTGAAGTGCTTAGACGTGAGTAATCTTCTTCAGTGAGGTAAATATAGTGAAAACCACGTTCAGGGCTCTCATCATCAAACCACCCAACATGGAAGCATGCCTTTATTTCCTCTGCTACTCCGAGCCTGGCACCAGCAGTTGCTGACAGGTATATAAGAGGGAGTTTCCTCTCACAAGCAAGATTGGTAACAGCATCGAAGAATGCATCTTCTCGTGGACCAAAGGACCCAGCCTTAAATGTCACATCATTTGCAACAACTATAATCTCCCTGCCACTTGGGAATTCCGGTGTTGACAGCTTCATGGTCCAAGCAACAATGCCAATATCATTGATGCCTGGTGGACGCTCAACTTTAACTAGTGGAGTGCCCCAAGCTCCAACTGAATCAGCAAATATAAGCTCTGTTACTTCAGCATAGCGTTGATTATGCTCATCAGCTTCTGCAACACTACATTCAATTGATTTCCATGATTTCTTCAGCGCTGTTTCAAATGCCTGAGGAAACAGTATTAGTCTCAATTTATCTGTTTCATAACCAATATTTAGATGAAAAAAGCATGGAGCTGCAACAACTCACCAATGGGAAATCATAGCAGTACGTAGTTTCATTCTTCCTAGCCGAATAACGTTTGAGGTCAATAGCATCCAAAGGCTTGTACGGTTCATTCACTGCAACACCATGCAAAGGACCAGCTGTGGGTGTGGCTGAGTGGTAGATAAGCTGGTGTGTACTGGGATCCTCCACTTCTCGGTAAATCTTGAACCAAGAAGGAATTGTGTATAAGGGAAAATGATATTTAAATAATGTAAAAAATGATATTTTAAAAGATTTTCCCCAACATTATCAATCCTTGCACGAGTTACTTTTTTTTGAAACATCTTTGCATGAGTTAGCAAGTGTTACCGTAGTTACTGAATTATTTCTACAACTGATGGTATAGTACTACTGCAGAACTTACATCAACAGTGCAGGTATGGCCAGTGACGTTAGTAACAACAACTCTCCAAGAACCACTAGCTTGTCCATCACAATCCAACCAAAGCTTCACTTCCCACTGACAGACAGAAAGACGATGCATCCTGACCCCAACATGCTCATATATATTCAAAGCCATATGCTTTAAAAGAGTGCATGCCGTTGCTTCATCCTGATCAACTTCGTCCGACATCCTAATACGATGAAATAGCATGAATACAGTGAGCATTCATATAAGAAAATAAAATGACAAATCTGCATAAAGAAACATGGTGTATTGACTGACCTTGAAAAAGGAATCAGATCAAGCAACCTTTGCTCCCGCAACATGCACAGATACATGTGTGAATGGCCTGATCTCACAGTCTCACTATGAGCATGTAGCTCTATTTCTTCTAGTGCTGCCATCAATGATCTGAGAATGCTGTTTGATGTGAATGATGATGAAGCTTGAGCACGGACTACTTCATTGTCAATACTTCCTGATAGGAACCCATTGGTTGTACTTGGTTGTCTGACTATAGTACGAAGGAACATCCTCTGGTCGTTTAATCTCTGATCTTTCTTGTTCTTGATAAGAGTGTAAATATGCCACTGGCGGTCACGTGATGGGGTGTATTTGACTTCATTATAACCTTCCAAATTTACTTTGTCCTGTATTTATAGATAAATTATTAAGTGGTACATATACAGTTGAGTAGAAGATTAAACTTTTTTAAAAGGATATAGCTGCGTACCAGCTCAAGGAATGTAGACAATGGAGGTTCCACATGGCGGAGCATTGGGTCCTCTTCATAGTAAAGCTTGTCAATAGACCATTGGAAGGAGTGGCGCATTGGCGGACGCCCTTCATCTCTTTGAATAATGCAGCTGACAACCTTAACACCAGCATCATTAAGATGCGATGTAACAGCATTATCCTTCAAAATTTTAGAAAGTTTGTTGATTCTTTCTTGTGCTTGATCCTCATCACCACTAGAAAGAGAAAACAATGTAAAACAGTAGCATCAGAATCAATGCAATCTGCTAATTGTCATGGAATCACTCTGGAAGTTCTAGGATATGGAGAGTAAACAAACCTGTCTTGAAGAGTACTCATCTGATTGTTGATACCAACCAAAGCAATATGCAACATATTACTTTGGTTAGAATTTATACGGTCGCCATTTGAGACATTTGCAAAACCTGTTCTGTATTGTGAAGTCTCCTTCAATGCAGCATCAATTGCAGTTGACAGAAACTGAAGAGACTTAATTATAACCATAACACCCCATCTCTTCTCATCGGGATTCTCTACTTGCTGCTTTAGAGGAGCGTCTTGCCCATTTCTTTGCTTAAAATGCTCTTCAGAGAACTCCCATAAAGCGATTAGGCCAGACCTATGCCATTGCATGCGGATACTTCCCTTTATGAGATACGGCTGCGATGTGAGTTTTGGTTAGCCAACATTATTTTTAATATTCAAATTGTACGACGATCATTGAACTAATGGATGAGTGTGACAGTACCTGATACAATCTGCGTATGTATGTCTCAACCACTCTCCTCTGAAGAGTTGGATCGCTGTGGTCAAATAAAGCTACAAGTGCATCTTCAACAGCCAGTGGAGCACATACCAAATCTTCCATTCTCTCATTGATAGCCATCTTTCTCCTAGGCGTTGAAACCCGCTCTCCCTCCTCCGTAAACATCTCAAGCTCGGAAAGGCTTCTTGCTATGCTTGTCCGGAGTTCACTCAATTTAGTGTGCTCAAGAAGTTGGCTTGCTTTAAGTGCCAGCTGCACCAACAGTAATATGTTATATAATCAATATCGAGTATCACATGAGCAAAATAAATAGAACTTATATCTTTGAAAACATCATGCGACCTCTGAATATGATGTATGGTTCAAGGCAGAGAAACGAATCAAGTGATCCCTGTAAGCAGATGGGTTTGGATATACTAATGCTTCCATAAGCCGTAGTATTAATTTGTTTTTGTTTCTGACACCCTTCAAAAGGAAACAATTGTCAGCAATGACACCATTGGATATCAATATGAACCAAAATAAAGAAAAACTCACAACTTACAAACATTACCTGATGCGAGAAAACAATGTAGACAACCTTTTCAAGGTCTTTTGCATGCTGAAGTCGTAGACGCTCTATAACATCAGACTGGAAATATGAAAGAAGAAAACACACACAAAAAAAAGTTAGAACATTTTGGTGATCAAAATATTGATCGAGTAGACCTACTTCAAAGACTTACCTGAATATTATCGTTGAAGAGTTCTTCAACTGACAGATACTCCTCAAAAAGAGACTTGACAACAACACGAGCATGGCTTTCTCGTCCACCCTCGTATGACTTGACAAGGCTCATAAGCGGTTCCACAAGCCTCTCATTAGTAACCCTATCTTTCTCAGAACAGTACGCAAGATTTGCCTGCAGTTTTACTTGTGTGAGTAAACAGTATAAATAGTACAACAAATCAATGAGGAATAATGGTCTCAAACTGACCTCAATGACACCCCTCAGCAACTTTGCAGGGAAATCCTTGTTCTTGCAGTAATCTGGATTCAATTCATACTCCTTGTACTTCCCATCCAACTGAAAGCATGAAAATTAGTTGAGATATATAATGTACACCAAAAATAGCACAGAACATAAACAAGATGGCTATTGATCTAAAATAAGTAATCACCTCATTCCTAAGATCTTTAGGAAGCCGAGTTGCCAAAACAGACATAAGCTCTTGCCATTGTAGAAAAGGAAGCTCAGGGCTGTCTAGGCAGTTTAGCAAATCTTGTACAACCTAAAAAAGCGAGTACAGTCAGACAGAAACAGATTAAGCGGTTGCTTTTTGTTTTCAGGAAAATGGTACAAAATATTTGTAAGATAGGATAATATGTGCCATAAAATATAAAATTTGCAGATTAGGTTGGTCCTGATGAAGAAAAGAAAATAGAGACAAATATTTCTGAAAGTTAATGGCTTACTTCATTGATATTATGTTCATATCCTGCAAGTATCATGTGTGCAGAATTCACACTTGCAGCAAACTTTTGATGAACTTTGCCAGAAACAGCAGTAGGAGGTCCCAGTTTAGGAAAGGTCCCATGAAATGGTTCGGCTCTCCTCACAGAAGATGGGTCGTCAAGGTCCAATCTTGCTATCAGGTCATTTGCCTAAAAGGGAAACAGACACCCCGAATATGACATTGTTCAGAGATTGAGATTGAGAGAGAGAGAGAGAGAGATGGTTACGAAAAAAACCTGCATGGCCTGACCCTCAGGCATAACGAAGTGAATGACACCCGAAGCAGGTAGTAACAGTGGCATGCACATCTTCATGACCTCCACCTCAGCATATGGTGTGTCAGCCTCCACGTGAGAGCCATCCGCAACCAAGAATCGAAGAAGTTTGCAAGGTGTATCAGCCAACAATTTTGAAGGATCATGTTCTTTCTGTAAACATCATAGGAGGAAAAAGATGAAATTATTTTGACATAACATGAGAATCCAGTCAAGAGTAGAAATCTGAAACTATTTATCCATTCATGTCAAATTGTTACATCGTGAAGATGTTTTAATAGGATGTCAAGCAACCTGGATACATTTTATTTATAAAAATGCGGAGACTAACAGCTGCTAACACTAGAGGTTTTGACAATTGAAATCACAGTCATGGAAAATGCCAAGCAGAGAACTTTCACGGGAAAGAAATCGAACCACAGACTAGATATATAATTCAAGGTTCTTTTTCTTCTTAATGCAATGATATGCAGATCTTTTGCATATTCGAGAAAATAAATAAAACTAGTATAACACAAGGCACCTTGTATCTTGTCTTCCTAAATTGTATTGCCTATACTGTATGTTGTGGACATTCTTATCTCATTCTTTGTAGGGTGTTTACTACTGGAAAGAATTCTGTACTTTCACAAAATTCAGAAATATTTGTTAACTTTAGTTTCAAGTACAAATATATACTCTGTTTTAGTATCAGTATGAGCCAGAATAAGAGCATTGCCATCTTTACCTGCAATAAACATGTTCTACCATTGATGAGAAGGCGTGTACCAGCAGCCTCTGTTTCCGCATAAATCACATGACTGTTTCCATCCAACTGAAGAAGTTATAATGAAAACATGGTTCAGAACTACTTCAAAGAGAAAATGTGCACGATGGTTGTATGATGGGAAATATTTACCTGCATTAAAAGGCCACCATCTCGCAACGAATGTATCTCTGCTTCAATCTCTGATCCATTCATTCTAAGTTTGTAGCTGCGGGGTCCACCTCTTACTGTCTCGATCTACATTGAAGTTTAATGGCATTTTTATTTGCTTAAAAACACATCAAGTGGTAGAACACAAAAATGAAAAAGAAAAGGAAACACTATAGATGAGTACCGTGTATTTGCTCCCCTCAATATTTAGGGTGACAGTCAAATTAACAAGTGAAATGTGCTGCAATGCAAAAAGAGTTACGTGGTTACAAAGATGTTTATGTCAACTAGCAGCAAGCATAGCTAGAAGAAATTTTAGTATAAAGTATAGTACCCGTGGTGGTATTTGACCTTTGCTAAGATAACCAACATAATCGGTAACAACGCTTGAGCTTCTGCTTGATGCTTCCTGTGTAATAAAAATGCATTATGTGACGACCAATAATATGTGACAAACATAAGAAATCATAGTTTGGTCAAAAAGAACATACATATAGAGCGCCTCCAACAACTGATAGGTACCATGGTGGCCTCTCTGCTCTAACACGCATAGCTATTCTACTGTCAAGCCAACCAGTATGGATCTTATTTTCTCTGTATTCTGCGGCCTGTACAGGTGGAAAAACCAAGATAATTTACGTAAGGAGATCAAGTATATCATGTAAATAAGATCATTTACTCTGGGGATAAAGTCTATCATACATTCAAGAGATCCACTGTGTAATCAACGTTTGTGCGTATCTCTCCACGGATTTGGATCTCTTTGAGCCCAAGTACCATATTGGCTATGGCCAAAGACCTAGATTCCCCAAATGCAAAAACATGACCTGCAACAGAGCAGCACTTGATTTAACCAAAAGCATCAAGAGATACGAATAGCACCGAAAAATTTATTTTGTGTTACTTACCAAATTGAGAATCAGAAAATTCATGAATTGCTCCTCCCGACTGAAAATTAAGAAAAAAAACAAGAACTATTGGTTAGTATGTCCTTTGTATCAAGATACAGATTTTAGCAAGAAAGACTTATTCAAAACGAGAAACATAAATACTCAGGAGCAATAATATGCAGCTTTGGTGCTGTGTGATATAAAGAAACATTTGTATGGAAATATACTTGCCTTAACGGAGAAATAGGCCCACACATTTGGTTTGCTCTTAAAGTTTAACTCCTGATGAAAGGAAAGTAAAAATAACAGTCAATACATAGGTGTACAGGTGCTGCATTGCTAGATAAACTTATAATCAAGTAATACCAACCTCCACTCTTCCACTAGTAGGCTTAAAACCATCATCCGGATCCTCACTAGTAACTCTAACTGCAACACAATGGCCCTTTGGCCTTACAGACTGTGCTTTATCCAAGTCAAATTTAGTTGCGAGAGCTGATATTTTTCTCCAAGCATGGTAGCCGCCCCCATGATCCATTCCATAAAAACGCCTAATCTCTGCAAGGGAACATTTGTTCTTGAGGACTAAGGGTAAAAGATTACCTCCTCAGTCATCAAACAAGATAGTTTAAATACCTGGAATGTTATAGAGGGGTATGCCCATTCCTACTGCAACTTGGGCCGCGGGCAAGTTTATTTCAGCTATCCATTCGGTCACAGGGTGCTCCACCTGAAAGGAAGCCAGACAAAAACTCAAAATGCTAGAACCATAAAACAACGCAGGCTCTGGGATTTAGCAGGAGCTTGGGGTATGTCTCTCTTAATGGCCCCGCTCCCGGTGATTAGTTGTTAGGAGTGTTGAGTTCTGGTCGCATACTAATTTGTCACTGGCATGAACGAAACCATGTAAGGTGGGTGGTGTTGGTGTGTGTTGTATGGGTTCTACCCATTTTTTGTTCTTAATATAATGATACACAAGCTCTCCTACGTGTTCAAGAAAAACAGAACCATAAAAGAATGCATTTTCTTTCTTAAGAACCTAAGTTTAGAACTGACCTGCAATCGTGGATTGAGCTCCAGAAAATAATATTCGCCTGTTTCCATGCTGTACAGATATTCAACAGTAGCAGCGCCAACGTATTGCACACACTTAGCAAGCCGCCTTGCTGCCTGCTCAAGCTCTCTTACCGTGTCTGGAGGGGCAACTGTGATTGGGCCCTCCTCAATAATCTGTTATAGCAAATGGTAAAAATATCACTTCATAAGATCCAGATGTATATTCATTTTTTGTCTTAAAAGTCTTTTTCATGTTTTTTTGTCATCCAAGAGATCAGACGAATTCAATAACTCACAACGGAAACAAAAGATTTTAATAAAATTCTAAAAGCGAACCTTTTGGTGCCTTCTTTGAACACTGCAATCTCGACTGTGAAGTGCTGCCACATTGCCATGTTTGTCACAGAGCAACTGAACCTCCAGGTGTCGACTCTGTATAGAAAGAATAAAATGTGATTAAAGAGACATACAATCTCATAAAAAAGCAGTAACGAGACAGAAGGGATTTATTATTATTTCATAGACCTCATCTGTCCACAATGTACATGGATCGCATTGTAAAAATTGACATCAAAAGAAAAATCTTTGAATCTGTTCTCACCTGAGATGCCACTTTCATGATAAAAATAGGTGAGCCAGGGACTTCTCCTTGCACTTGCTTGAACAGTGCTCTCACTTCATCATCATTATGCACCTGCAAATACATGCAGATGACATTAAATTACTCATATTTGTTATTTGAAACTTCATATTTTCTAATAATTGGTATTATACTCATATACTGTCACGGGGAGCTTATTAGGAGTCATTATTATCCAGAGTCCAATTGAAAAGGAAACCAACCTTCCTGATTCCTTTGCCGCCGCCACCCCATGATGCCTTGATCATGGCAGGATACCCCACCACCTGACAACTAGCCACTGCTTCCTCTGTGGTGGAAACACAAGCATTCTTGTATATCTCCTCCGGAATTGATTGGCAGCTTTCGGGTGGAACAATCACCTACATAGCATTTTTTTTTTTCAAATATTAAGGAAGCACTGAACTATTGGAGGAAAAATAAAGAGCGAACAAAAACATACATGTGAACCACTCCATGGAAGAGTTGGAACTCCAGCTGCTTGCGCAATAAGAGATGAACCAATCTTATCTCCTAGTGCAGCCATCGCAGCGGATGGTGGCCCAAGAAAAATTATTCCTTTCTCACTTAGAGCATCTGGAAGTTCTGGGTTCTCAGATGCGTGACCCCAACCCGGCCAAACTGCAGAGACATGAGTTCTCTCTGCTATCTGTGAAAAGCAAATTTACAGTATATCAGCTAACAAACTGTATAAAAGTAAAAAAAAAGATGACCAGGATGATGAATTGTGCTGATTACGTCCAAAAAAGAGAATTGTGCTAACCTCCACAATAAGCTGTACGTTTGCATAGTTGTTATTGTTTGTTCCTCCGGGAACTTCTATGAATTGGTCGGCGATTCTTATGTGCTCGGCGTTTATCTTCAAGTCTTCCGGAGTCGCCATAGCCACCAAAAGAATCGCCTTCTCTGTCCCAAAGGTCTCCAAAGCCCACGTACGGATGCTGCGCATGAACTTGACTGCAGCCATCCCATTGTTGGCAACAAGCACACTGTGAATCGGTGAGTCGCCTCCAAGCGCTTTACAGAATTCATCAACCTCAGATGGAGAGGATGGGTGCCGCAAGTTCGGCGTCCCATTCAATATGCCGTTCATTTGGTAGGGCTCCGCCATCCCTGCACCTTGCAACTTTCAGACTGCCTGGTACATGGAAGAGAAAAAGAAGATGCAAATTGTGAGCACATGAATTCTAACTGGTGAAAGTTACATGAATAATAAGAAACTAGTGGCGTGAACACTAGTCCCATTCATTCATCAGACATATGTGTTAGTTTCTGAAATTGTAGGAAGTGACTATTTGAGGAGCAAGCATCAGAAAAGCAAGACTGCAGGCTTCAGTTTTAATAAGCAGGTGAATAGGCTGCTGGGTTGACTAGGTGCGCGATCACTTAAAGTTAAAGTCCACAGTAGAGGTCAGTCCAAACTGCAAAGCACTTGCGGCGAAGCAAAGCGGGGTCCCCCAGCAAATCCCGGCTGCCGAGTGACGAGCACGGACAAAACGAGAAGGTCCCAAAATCAGAGTCAGGAGGAGAACTAGAAGTAGGAATGGCAGCGGCGTCGGCTCGACGCAAGCCCGCTCGCCAGCAGCCAGGATCTCCGACCCCAAGCGGCACGCCAGCGGCCCGCTCGACAGAATGCCGCGCCGAGCAAGTGGAGCGCGACGGCTGGCGGCCAGGACCCCCTGGCGCAGAGCTGGGACGACGCGAGATCGCGTTTCGGAGCTGGAATCGATCGCGGACGGACTGGAGCCGTCTTCGCCGGCGGGCAATTCGAGGCGCGCGAGCAGAGCGCACGGCAGAGACGGCGCAGTACTTACTGGAGAAAACAGAGCAGAGCGGGAAACAGAAGCGGCGGTAGAGATAAAGAGAGCGTACGTCCGTTCGTGCGTACAGAGGGCCCGACCCGACGACGCCCCAGCGCCAGCCGCCGCCGCCGATGAAGACGAGGAGCTGAGGAGGAGGAGGAAGAGCAAGCCGCGGCCAGATCAAGATCCACAGACACGCGTCGCCTTAAATGCGAGCGAGCAGAGCAGCCGCCCGGAGGCGCTGTGCTGCAGGGCCCCCGTGGGGTAAGGAAGAGAGGAGAGACGGAGGAAGAGGTGGTGGTGGTGCGTCACGGCCCGCGGCGCCGCTGCTGCTGCGGGCAGCTGCCGCGCCCGCGCGCGCCTTTTAACTGCCCGCAGCGGGCGGGACCACCACCAGAGCAGCAGCCAGACGCGCGCGGGTAGAGAGAGAAGGCGGATGGTGTGATTGATGAATGATGAATTGAGCTGCTGCTACTACACAAGCTGGGATTTTGACTGGAAGATGGGAGGGAGGTTGGGGGTTGGATCAACTAACCCCCAACCCCAGCCAGCCCTCACTTCATCACGGTGACCATGACGTCGCTCTTTCTGCTCACACACAACCCTGTCGGGTGTTGGTGTTGGTGTGGTCTCTCCCCGTGTCAATCAGCCCGTACAAGATTTGATATTTGCGTGTCCTTGTAACCCCGATAAAAAGAAGGAACTTCTTCCTTAAGAAACACTCCTATGTTCATTTTTATTTGACGCTAGTTGGTTCATTTTTGAACTAATCAACGTTAAACAAAATTGAACGGAGAGAAATTCATCTTATTTTAAAAAGGTATGTTTGTACACTTTCTATAATATATATATTCTTGTAGAAATTTAAAACATAAGTTATAAGTTCATATATTTAAACTAATTTGTTAAATAAGATAAATAGTCAAAGATGAAATCAATATTTCAAAATAGAGCAGCAGTACTATAAAATATATGGTCAGAACTGTTTTGTTTCAAGTAGCCGAAAATTGGAGAAAAAATTAATCTAGTAATTTTAGGACACGTTTACATGAAAATATAGTACTACATCGAAAAATTGGGTGGATGACGCAATTACATTTCTCCTTACTGAAGTGAGATGCACGTGTACAAGTACCTAAGGATTCTCTTTGATTCTATGGGACAGTCTTAACCTACGTGATGAAAGAACTTTGCAAACAAAAGCGCAGGTGGGCCCAGGGGTTTGTCAGAAATGTGCATTGCCTTTTTCCGGTCAGGGGATGTGATGTGAGATCACCTCCTGAATCCTTGTGACACGGGAACGAGACCCGCCAACCGAATGCCTTTGGGAATTGGGATATGATTGGTTAAAGTAAAGAAGCATGCTAACTTACGTAGTAGTACTAATCCTATGCATTGAGGAGGGAAATGCTGTTTGAAAACAAATACTACGACTAGTACAGTAGTGCTACTGCTTGGAAACAAATGCTTCTAACGGCGGTTCTCGGTATGTTTAGAAATTAACTAGAGTTCCCCGCAAAAAAAAAAAGAGTAATTAATTAGAGTTGCTATTCTACCGGTAACAAATGTTTAAAATGTAGAGAAGGTAATCTTAATGTTGACTCATCAAGCACTGGTAGTAATAATTGTGTGAAATTGATGAAAAGAGAGGTAAAATGAGTTTTATATGAAGATCAAACTAGTATACTACTGCATAATCTTGTTGTCTTCTTTTTTAAAATCTGAAAAGTTGTTGTCATGTCAAAAAACAATAATATAAAAAGCAAAATAGGATATAGTATAGTACCGGAGTTTAGTATTAGTAGTTGGTGTCGACGATTGGATCGATAGACGTGTTTAAGTTCGTGAGGTCTTCACGTCTGGAGAACTCAATCAAAT
Organism: Oropetium thomaeum; assembly: GCA_001182835.1. Classification (NCBI taxonomy): domain Eukaryota; kingdom Viridiplantae; phylum Streptophyta; class Magnoliopsida; order Poales; family Poaceae; genus Oropetium; species Oropetium thomaeum. Next base: position 1,742,430 of record LFJQ01000045.1, on the reverse strand, counting down.
CGGTTGACACAGGATTTATACCGGTTTAAGCCCTTCTAGCGGAGCAGTAGCCCCATGTCCGATTGCTTATGCACGTATGTATTGCTAGATCTGGAGTTGGTCAGTTATTTTCTATAGACTAACGAGTTTCAGTGGTGTATCAAAATTAGATGTCCCTCTGGGAGAGGATGCGTACAAATTTATAGGTTAGGTAGATATCTTCTAAATCTAAATCATAATAGGACTCTGTCCACTATATTCCTACTCGGACTGAGGCTCCTTTTGCAAGGGCGCTCGGTAGTAGTATAGGGATCCGACGTCGCGTACGTTGTCCCTGGCGAACCGGACTCACAGGCACTGTTGTGTGCGCAGCGAGCGCTGACGGGTTGCGTCGATTCGCCGTGCGACTGGTGAGATAATCGAACAGCCCCCGGCCGGCTCCCCACCTCCAACCAAAAAGGAACTGTTTTTTTTTTTTTTGAGGGAACAAAAAAGAAGTGTTTTGTTTCGTTCCCATTCCCAGCGGTTAAATACACGTGGTACCTGATGATGATTTGTAAATGAAACAACTCAGGGATTCTGTCAATATAGACAGATAATTCTGGCCTTTTTTCTTTAAGAAACGAGCAGATGGAACGGAAGCCGCCGAGTATCACTATCGATCGAGGACGTGGACTGGTCTGGTCTGGTAGCAGATCGATCGATAGAGGACCTGTGTGGATTGGCACGAGCCGGCCGGCATCTCTCCCTCTGTTCTGGTCTGGTGGATGCCGTGGCCGCGGAGGCGTACACATCCTCCGCACGTATTGAACGCCCACGCGCTGCCCCTGTCCCCGCTTGTGTGGCGCGGCGTTTCTCCACATTGATACCGCCGTGGGGGCTGACAGGTGGCCGCTGCGGTGTGTGGCCGTGGCTCTGTGGCGACGGCCGGTCCCAGTTTAAATTCTAGTCTTTATTATACTTTACTTATCTAATATAATTTTAATACACGTATTCACCCAGTACACGTGCAACCACTCACCCATGTGGATACATATACACCATATCTTTTTGTTTTAACAATGAATGCCTTCGAAACATTATACCCCCTCTTTCGAAAATTTGGACTGTTAAAATGAAACTATAGATCCATTAGATTAGATGCATCTCTGAACTTTTTAATTTAAAAAATGAACTGAGTTTTCACACTTGCTTTCACTTTTTTAAAATTAATTTATTTTTTCTAAACTAAAGAGGTTTGAAGGTACCATTGCCTGCAACTTTTACACCCCTAACTGTTGATCTTAAGATTATTTCAAAAAATAGATATGACTCACAAACATCTACCTACCACGGCGTATCTATAAGTAGAGCTCGGCTTGGTCAATGCTCGGTTGGGCTCATCAGGTTAACAGGTCCACTCAACTCGACTCGTTATACTACGAGCAAAATTTGTAGCTCGTCTCGACTCACTATGCTCACAAACTAGCTCATTATAGATTAACGGCTCTAAAAATAATAAACAATGTTATTTTTAATTATTTATTACAAGGAAAATAATAATATACCGCATATAAACTCTTCAAACATTATAGAACACAAATATATAAGAGAAAAAATTATATAAGAATTACTTATTCTTATGTATTATTCGTCAAGTTAACTCAAATATTAGGATAAAAAAATCAAATCCAATAAATATTTAGCTCATTATGCTCATAAGCTTGCTACAAGTCTAGCGAGCTTATGAGCCACGAGCTTTAGTACCAACGCTGTCTATAAGTATTACAATCATACTGATTTTAAGACTATGTATATGTTGATAAATTACTGTTATTAGCATCTCGCTTACCACGGCGTATCTGTAAGTATAACAATCATGCTTATTTTAAGACTATAGGTTTTTAAATTATTTTTATTAATAGAACTGTTATAATTGAATTATAAAAGTTACCATATCAAGAAGTAGTTACTAATAAAAAGCGAGTGCGAGAATAATAAAACAAAAGTCGTATTTTCTCCACGCCAGACTTAGGGCATGTTTGATTGCCCCCCTTGATTTTTTAGATTATGGATTGCATAATTATATTGTGAAACAAATAGTCAAATTATAGAAATCAAATTTCACAATCTAAGTATGAATATGCCCAAATTTACAATCTAGATTTTTGAGTACTAGCTTTTAGCGGATTGGGAGAACATCAATACGAGATTAGATTTCTAATTAGAAACAATTAACATCTCTAATATTGTGAAGCAAAATAAAAATTATTGTACCAAGATTAGAAAGAATATAGATTATGGTTTATATTTAAAATAATAAATTTATCTCTAAAAATAATATAATTTTTTAAGGTATATATTTTGCATTTTTAATATTTAGGATTAAATTTAGAGTTAGTGTTTGTAATATACTATTTTTTATAACCTTTATTTGTAGGGCACCGTGTTTTTTTCATATAGAAAATAGAAATCAAGCCTTTAAGAATCCTTTTTTTTTGCGATCAAACCTTTTAGAAATTTTTTTTCGATCAAACTTTTAAGAATTCAAAACAAAGAAACAACAGTAGATTCTAGAATCCAAACTTTACACAATCTGAAATATGAATTTCACGTCCCCCTTTAAGTCATGCTTCATGGTTCTCTACGGTACATGCGTTGGCCCCCGCCTCGTCCTTCCACTCCCGGCCGGGACCTCGGCACAAATGTCCTTTCGCATCATTTTCATTGCCACAGACAGTAGCATCACGCATTGATGTCATACAACAAGAATATTCAAGTGGGAGAAAAACATGGGTATCAAGGACCGAGGGCCGCCTCTCAACTGTGCATCAAATGGTGATGGTTAGGCTTAATTGAGGACCTTGATGGACCCTGGTCCCAACGGCCCGGGGCTTTGGTTTGATAAGAAAATATAAGCTACTCAGATATTAATGTAGCCCTGGTTGACATACTTTCAGCTTCAAAAAGATTCATGAACTTCTTAGGTTGCTCATATATAGTATAGCTCTATAAATCTGTGGAGCTGGACCCGTGAATAGTTTAATTGTTTTAATTTAGAATTGAAATTAAAATCTAAAATAATTTATTTTATCGTATAAATTCTAGCTCCAACATGGATTCCAGAGTCGTTGGATCTGTGCTAAACAAGGCGGTCGGTACGAGCGTCATAACGTTTTCAAGTTGGATGGAGGCCATTTTGATTGTTACATAAGTCTGGCAAGGTGAAATTGTTAATCCTGTACTAGTACCTCGTTTTTTTTTTTGGCGCAGCTACCTTTTTTTTAGAGTTTAAGAAGGGCCCGAAGACCCCCTAGCTAGTCCATCAATTATATAGGACAACAGAGTTTACAGCATAGTATTCAAGTTTTACAGCATAAAAGTGCATCAAAGACTAAACACACTTGCGCTCAAATTGATCTCAGCTAACTCGAAGTAAAAGAAAGCTACGCCAACGCCGTCAGCTAGTTTGATCTCCCAGCTCATCTCTTTTGTTTTAAAAGGATAGTTTCTTCACTGCGCTGAAGACCATCCCTGCTTAATTATTCATGTGTAACGCCCAGGTTCCTGTCAAAGATCAGGTTGCTAGAAGGCTACTACCTCTGTGTTTAATTGTTGATTTGTTAAGAATCCTATAACTAGCTAGATTAAGAGGATTGGAGTTTCAGGTTGCTTTTTTCAAGGATCCACCCAGCTGAAAAGAGTGCAGATTTGGACTAAGAAAACAGAAATTGTCGAGAAAAAAACGAAAATTCGAATGTCAAAATTAAAGCATCAAAAGGATCTCACGTGCCGTTGCCGGACACGTACGTATATAGTACTCCATGTTAATGATATGGTTCAATAATACTAGGTCAAATGATGTACAGTAGTACTTTAGGTCATCACCCCACATCCTTTTACAAAGTCAATCACATTCCCTTTGGGTTTTTCAAGACACGAGAAAAAGCAGAATCAAGAACCCAATCTGCTCTGACATTATTCTCGCACATTATATTATATAATCGCTGTCTGCATTGCTAATCATCATCACGCAATTAGCCAAAAAGAAGTGATCCTGTGGTCAAATACGTACGTAATTTTCGCAGGCAATGGGATATTGACTTGACGGCACGTCAGCTAGAGCGAGCACTCTGGACCGCTGTGTCGTGCACTCGTGGAGTTTCCGTTTCCAACAAGGATCGGAGCTAGAGGCCAGGTTGGTGAGGTGTGTGGAGGCGGACGGCCGGGGTTAGGTTTCGATCGGGTACGTACCTGCTTGTCTTCCGTTTCACTTTCACGGTATGTATTTATACGTAGTAGGTTTGGTTTGCTGCTTCTTTTCTTCAGGCAGCTTCTTCTTCAGTAGAGCTGTGTTGCTTATTGCTTGTTGAAAAAAAAAAAACATCTTATTATTTGTTGACAAATTAACTAGCTAGTCAAAAGCATATTCTGTGACTCTCTCTAGTTCGTTACGAGAAATAACTAAAACCGCATTCCGGAGGCTAACTATCACGACAGCTTGGGAAACATAACTTTTGTGAACCAAGTTGTGAAAACTTGTGTCGAACATACCTCATTAGATTGTACTAATGTTTTAGCCTTTTGTACGTACCTTTCCGCATGCATGGATGATGACGGGAACCCTGAACACAGAAAAATTCTATTTTCCCATGTGCCCCTAGCTAATACTCTTTCTTATTTGATTGTTAATTTGCTGTTTACTATGCTAACCACATATGAGTAGGTGGTTTTTGATGTGTGGTGCTGCCCTCTTGAAGCGGGTAGGTAGATCATGCGTACCTGCATCTTCCATTCCTCAACAACCACATACTGAAAAGGCCTCAACCTGGAAAAATATAACCAGATATGTGGATAGAGAGCTGTTCAGAAAAAAAATAGCAGGAAGAAACAAAAATAATAATGGAAAAAGGTTTAATTTACTCCCCTCAAGTATAAGTAAAGTCTGGATAATCCCCTACATTATTTTTTGGTTTAGTTTACACCCAAACTTATGTCATTTCATTTAATTTATTTGCTACTATAATTATTTCTCCACACACAAGTTAAATTTTAATTTAATAGGTTATAGTGAACATCATAATGTATATTTTAAAAATATTTTAAATGTTTAACATTACGTTTCATATAAATTTGTATCTCAATGATTATACTTTACTATTAAATGCCTTTCTCTATCATATTAATTATAAAAATTTTGGAAAGTAGTTTTCTAAAATGTTTTATGATGTCAACAACCATCACGTAAAATTTTAACTTCTGACGTCATTTATACATGAAGAAACAAAAAAAAATATATATTAGGGGGTTAATTGGACCAAATGACATAAGTTTGGGAGTAAAGTAAACCAAAAAATAGTATATGGGAATGTTATCTAGACTTTGCTATATTTGAGGGAAGTAAATTGGACTTTATCCAATAATAATTGTCTTATAGTGAAGTGTTAAGGGATAAAATGGTCATTTCTGATCTCTTCACGTGTCCCAAGATAAGCTCGTTCTTATTCATAAATATTCTGGTACATACTAGCTGAGAGTACTAAAGGGCAAACACAAATAAATGAACATTAGGAAGAACAAAGTCTCTATTAATTGTTAAATTCCTTTCCTCAAGTGTCAAACAGCTTCATCGAATGCTCAACATCTAGATCTATTTTGTCTCCCCATCATGCAGCATTGCCTAGAACCACAATAAGTATGTTTTGCAGAAAAGGAATAATATTTTACATTGTAAAAAAATTATATCATTAGCATTTGACATATTTCTCCAAGAGTGTGTCTGTCCTTGCTAGAATATTATTTTTAACTTTTGTACCCTAACATGTGCTGTGAATGCAGTTAACATAGTAGCTATGTAGACAGTCCTCTAAATTACATTACAATGGTGGTGAAAATGATAAAAATGAGATGTAAAACAAATGCAGTAACTCCTTTCTCTTAATCTTTGTTATTTGTTGTTAAAACTAGCGCTCTTTTATAGGAGGTGCCCAAGGAATATTCTAGAGAGAAATGTAAGTTTCAAATCAATTTATGAGGAGTGTATTGATTCTTAACACTACGTAAGAAACGGACAATAGTGCCGCGACAAAAGTGACGGTTGAAAGACAACGATAACGGTCTATATTTCCAACCGTCACCAAGCAGTGAGTTGAGTGCTCTACTGCCAATAGAAAAGTAACGTAACGGACTATGTCGTCGACCGTGACTTATTTGTGGGCATGAATAAAAGTGACGGTTAATGTCACTAACCGTCACCTTTATTAATGGATACAAGTAACGGTTCTAGATTACAGCCGTCACATTTATGGAGCTCAGAGAAAGATGATGACTATAGTTGTTAGCCGTTACCTGTTTGTGTACCCTACGTGATGGTTGGTTAGTGTCATCCGTCACCTTTATTTAGAGTCTGTCCTCATGTTCACTCTTATCCCTCCAAACTCGCAGAACCAAAAATTATCTGGTTGTTCCGTCGCGACGCCTAGGGTTAGGTCAGGGGTGCGGCACGACGGCTTGTGCAGGAGAGCGACCAGCCCGCTGCCATGGATGACCTGTTTGAAGCAAATCGAGGAGAGCGATTGGGCTTGCCGCCGACGACCTGCTCACGGCAAGGGGGCACGAGCACAACGACCAGGAGCTCACGCAACAATGATAGGCTCGAGCGCCAACCAAAGCCCGGCTGTGATTCGCCTTCCACCAGCCACTCGAGCGCCAACCAAAGCCCGGCAGTGATTTGCCTCCCGCCAGCCATGTAGCCGGCGCTCGCAAGGCCAGGCGCCGCTACTGTGCCTTCCGCTAAGGACTACCCCGTGTTTGCCCCGGTAAGCGAGGCCTCCCTCGAACTCTTGGTGATACTTCTTCCAAGTTGCAACCGTGTCTTCATTTACTGCTTACTGTGGCGTATTGTGTCTTTGGCACCACACACTTAGTACTGAATTCCATTGTCATTCTTCTTGTAAGAATGTTCTCTTTCAGATTCCAATTACTGCTGCATCGTACTTTATCTCTTGTGGTGAACTTGATTTCTGGGTTTAGGTACTACTAGATTATGTTAATTATTAGCCTGTTTGTACTGTGGTCCACTGTATTTTACTTGGATTGCCTTCAATTTACTTGCCTTTGTAGTTTTGTACTTTCCATTTCATCTTGTAGCAGTTATATTTCTTGGTTGTTCAAATAATTTCCTCAGATTTATCACGATGAAGCGTTGTATGTGTTCAATACATAATGTTCTTTCTGTACTTTCGGTTAACAACAATTGAACTGTATTGTTCAAAGCCATTATTCTGATCATCCAATATGCATTTATCCCATAATCTGCTTTTTGATGTAGTTGTTAAGTTCCATTATTCTGATCATCCAATATGCATTTATCCCATAATCTGCTTTTTGATGTAGTTGTTAAGTTTTAAACATATCTTCTGTTACATGCCTGATATGTAAAAATTCTAAAGCAATAATTTGTTTTTATCTGTAGTGTTATGACCTGGACTCCTATTTGGCTCATAACTTTGTGTGATTACTTGATTGTGGGATTCTAGCTTCAAGTTCATTTGAAAGGCAAGTCATAAGTGTAGAAACTCACTTTATGGCCATGGATATGCTATGTGCTGCTCTGAAATATTGGTGATATACTTATAAGCATGCTTCCTCCATTCTGATGGCATTTCTTAACTCAATGAAAAAAAAAGAAGAAAGCAATGTCATTAGTTTATAGTTTCAGATTGAATGCACTACTGCAGGTATATTGTGGCATACAACTATAGAACATTTCAGATCATCTAAACAGTATGGAGGGCTTCATGCCTTCATCACATTCAAGAGTGCATGAAACAAAAATGTGATGCTTTGAATGATTTGACACTTAGTAATACTTAGAGATTAATTTCTCTTATGAGTATTACTATATATCTCTAAGTAGTACTATATACCTTGCTGGTCTAACTATCACGTGACATCACTAGGGTAAGCGCGGTAAGTCCGTGCTGTGTTTCTAGTGTTGAATTGAAGCACACACTATGAACCGAACTGCGGTATAGCTCCTGACTTATTTGGATTATAAGCTGCAGGCTCAAATCAACTGAGTTCCTGATTATATTGTTTTCAGATATGTATGCTGATAGTATCTCGAGGTAGACATTTTTATTGTGCTTGACTGTAAATGATCGACTTAGTAGGTGACTCTCTTAAGTAGTTGACTTTTGTATGTGTTCATTGCAAAATTGATGTCTGAAAAATTGTTCTAGATTATGCATCTTGTACTTCACCATTAACAAATTTTAGTTGTTTGAACATGAGTGTTGTAACTGAAATATAATGTTTCATGAATGACACTTAATGCTTTATTAATCCTTGTCGCTATATGCATGTTCGCCTGTGAATTACTTGTGGTTATAAGTGCTAAGTTGCATTTGTGTTGTTATTTCAATCTTCTTGTAGTGCCCAATGCCATTTTCTTGATTATTATGACAAAAAAAGGCTGATGAATAACAAGAGGGCTACAATCTATGGCGGCATTGGCTGATTGCAGATAACTCATTTCATTTGCTTGGGAATTGCAAATCTTCTATAGGTGAGATCCTTACATTCAGGTTTGTATCTACTTTTCTATTATCACTGCATTTGGGGTGTAAATGTAATATGTATCAATGTAAAATGGAGTTAACAGAGGAACTTTTAGACCTCTCTTTTAGGTGCTAGTTACCAGCTTATATGGTTCTAGACTAATAGATAAATCTGACATTGCATTGTATCTAATTTGATTTGGGTTTCATGGAACATGTTGTCTTTGTTTGTACATTTTGATGAGTTATCTTCTACTTTTCTTAGTAGATTATTCATTTACATTTGTGTTGTTTGACCTTTCAATCTTAGTTTTATATAGTTAAAGTAAGCCACTAGTAATGATACAATTTTTGTTCTGAAACAAAATTATTAAATGAATAATTAGACCTACAGAGTAGAGGGAATCATCCTAGTGATTTTTATTTTTATTTTTTTCTTCATAAAATATAAATAGGTGACGGTCAATAATGAATGCACGCTAGTAAGCAACATAAGTGACGGTTCGCAATGTCAACCGTCACCTGGTAAGCAACATAAGTGCCGGTTGATATTTATGCCTGTCATCTTTATGTTCCACCAGGTGACGATCGCGCAACCGTCACCTTTTTCCTTCATATCAGTAACTTCTGCGAGGTGACGGCTGCCACAACCGAAACCTATTTTACTTGTTAGCCGTCACTGATGTGTCTTTCTTATATAGTGTAACAAACATGTAAGTATTTTGTTTTGTTGTTTTATGACTATATAAGTATTTAAAATATACTAATTTATAATTTTACATATTTAAATTTATTTTTTGAATAAGAGAATGATCAAAGATAGTACTAAAAGTCAATTATGTAAACTATTTGTTAACGGAGGGAGTGTGCTGCTTTATCACACACTTCATTTTTGAGAACGATGTTTGTTGTACCTATATCGGACAACACCAAAGAGCCCCAAACCATCATTATATTTACGCGAACACATTTGTAGATATGTTTATTATTCTGTCCACGGGAAAAACCCCCTTTTTCATCACCACTAGAGTTTGATTTCACTAGTCATATCAAAGCTCCAATAAATTAAATTAGGTCTTAGATGGATTGATATAGTAGCAGTGAGGGTCAATGTCGTTAGCGTTGATACACTTACTCCACCTAACTACGGACCTAACTAACTCCTCATACATGCTAAATGAAGTGCAATGTTATTAACTTCTTCATTCAGACACGCACCTGCCACTTGTCCATAGAGAGAATTAAGGAGGCCTAGCTGAACAAGAGGCGGGTTATTTAATCAGTAAGACAGTTAACATGAGTACATGACGTTTGCTTGCTTTTAACATCTGAGACTCAGTGGCTGTAGATTGTTACAGTACTATATATACTCGTTCTGCTTTAAAATTGGAAAAAAAATTGCAAGATTGTTATCAAAGATAATAATAAAAGGCAACAACGTCAAACACGTCCGAACTAAGGGAGTATGGAATATAGAGAACTTTGAAAATTATGATATAGGGAATTTTGGAACCATTTGGAGCAGTAATTTCTTATTGTCCAGGAGCCATTAGAATTGAAGTGGGTAGCATAGTGGGCTGGTGTGCTTAATTGTATCGTCGAGTTGTAATTATTAGCTTCCGCTGACTATCATTGTTTTCGAACTTCGCTTCCGCACTTAAACTATTTGAACCACTCTGTAATATTAAGAATTTGAGTACCCTTTAAATCATTTTACGTGTTCCTGTTAATTATTGTACTGTAACGGTCATTGCTTCGGCAAGTGGCTCCCCAAAATGATCCTGGATGAGCAAACCGTACGATTTATCGGACGGGGTTGCGACATATACTTCCTCCATCTTGTAATCTTGTTAATATTAGACCATGACATATGAATAAAAAAACAAAATATTATCATAATTTTCTCTCAGTAATTAATATGTGCTCCATAATCTTACGTGCATGCAGCCAGTAATTCCACGTGAGATCACCAATTTCTTTTGAATATGAGGAATTAGTATAGGAATAAAGAACTAATAACTGATTCAATGCTTATACAAAGAAGGTTATGGGATTTTTTATTTTCTTTATAATATAAGAAAATTATAGGATGGAGAAAGTACTAATTTAGGATCACGTTGCGTCAGGTTAATAAACTGGAGAAATGAACTTCAATACCGGCAGATAAGTGTGTAACGAAATGAATTGTGTAACACATAGTAGTAGTGTATTCGGTTCACAAATGAATGGTGGGTGTTAGGGCAGTTGCATATGTTTTGGGCTGGCATTACTTATGGTCCATGGGCCCTCCAAGATTCCCAATTCCAATTGCGTCCAGGATTTTCATCACTACCCATGAAGACGTAGCTCTCAGGATTCAAATGCTTCCAGAAATATAATAAGTATTCTTAGATTTAATAAAAAAATCAAATATTTTCAATTTTGATCATCAATGGGTAAAATGGATATTCGAATGATTATATAGAAATGATGCTATTAACTATGATTATATATAACTCTTTTGATTTAAAATATTTCATTTATATTATTTTCAGTTAAAATTAAAAAATATGACTTGGACTAAACCCGGAAACGCTACTTTCTGGATTGAGGAAGTATACTCGTAATAAAATAAGATAAAAGAGATACCAAAATTGAAACAGATAGATAACGTCATCGATTACATTTGTAAATATATATAATACTGGAATTAATAACTTCATCCTTTAAAAACTAACTGAAGCGCACAAATCATAAATCAGTACGTACTAAAATGAATAATACATACTAATAAATAATAGTGTAAGGCAGCATTAAACGGTACAAATTTTCTTTTTGTTCACGGCACAAGTTCATAAAACGGCACAAGCAAGATTAAGGTTACGTTTCTTCCGAGAAAGAGGCTAAACACTGCCCATGGCGAAATAAGGAGCTGTGTCGACATCGAGTCGGAGTGAAACCAATCAACGTTTTGTAGTATGAGCTTGGAACGATAAAGACCCAGTTTCACATGAGAGTCGCTACACCCTGTGCTTGCCGCACTTAATACTACGTAATATATTGTCAAAAAATTTAGTCCAAGCAATTAGTACTACGTAATATATATTGTCATTGAGGTTCAAAGCCGAGCAAAAGACTAGAGACCATAACAACTCCAGGATATAAGCACCTTTGTGACGTGAGTCGATGCAGTAAGGTGAGAAATCTCATAGCGAGTATCTGGTTTTGAGTGGAAGAGAAGAAAGAAGACTATGGGGAAGGCAAAGGTGGTGGCTGCGTTACGACTGAGGAAGTCGAGTTTATTATGGTAGGCATGTTGATGGATGTTGGGCTTGGTGGGCTGGCCAGCCCATCACGCGTAGCTCTACCCTTTTTCCGTTTTTTCTAACCAGGTATTACCTTCGTTTTCATTTTGTTGGTCCTTTCTAAATACAAATTTATATCGGAAAGGGTTCATCAAAATAAAAATGGAGGTGGTATTTCGTATTGTTGCGTAATAAGAACCTACACAATATTGGGACTTTTGTTACGTAAAAAATACAATATTGCAATGTTATCATTTGACCATTTGATATGAATATTTCTGCCATTTTAAGCATGATGATGTGAGTACTATCAAATACTCTCTCCCATTGCGATTCTCACTATAAACTTTGTCCCAGTATTAATCAATAAAAGAACCATATAAAAAGTAAGGAGGAAATATTTCAAGAGACGCCGGTTTTGCAGATATATACTGGAATCACAATTACGCATGCTTTTCTTGCTTAGATTTGTTTTGGAAGCAAAGAAAAAGAGAGGTGGATAAGGAAAGTCTCAATCTCAAGGCACGTCATCGATGACCAACACGTTGTTAACTCGTGGACCCCAGGGATGATGCTATAATGATGTTGCCACATCAAAAATTTGCACCTCAGCATGGCCCCACTTCTTGGCTCTAGTCTACCAGCAGGAGCAGCCAGTGTAAACACCAACCAGTAGAAAGAAAACAGAGCAGGAACCAAGAGAGAGAGAAGAGGATCAAAAGGAGCACGGGGCAGGGGCCGCACGGCGGAGGAAGAGAGAGAGACACACCACACTACCACAGAGCATCGCGGTAGGCAGCTTTACCGAGCAAGACCAATAGTAGACCAGTGTTTTTTTTCCAGTTGCTGCTCAGTTGCATCCTGCTCCACCCCTTTCCCCCTCCCCTACCACCCACTCTCACCCTCAAAAACCTGGGCAGGAAACCAGGAGCAAGAGCAACAACTCCCTTTGCAACTTGCATGACGAGTTGGGTGGGTGTGGGTTCTTGGATCACCGTTTCCTCGGCGTACCAGAAAGGCGGCGACAGGCAGGGAGCAATCATTCGCCCCACTACCAGCCTTTTGCCCCCGTTTCTTGGATAGGTTCACAGGTTGTCGTGCAGGAGTTCCCTTGCCCACTCATCCTCTTCTTTCGGAGCTGGTTCTCTGACTGCCAGTGTTCCTGCTGCTCTTCTTCCTCATGTCTGTCTTAAGGTTCTTAGGGACAAATTCGACCCGGAATTCTGGAGAGGAAAACTGGAGCTGTAGACGACTCTGAATTGTTCGGTGCTGGGGCGGGGGGTGTTTCTTGAGGCCGGGAAGGCTTGTCAGTGCCTCTGGTCTGTACAGTTTCGTTGAGGTCGGTTCCGGATGGCTCCGGAGGGAGCAGGGGAATGCGGAGGCGGCTGCCGGCGGAAGAGGGCGGCGCACGCCGCCGCCGGGGCGGTTGCCGGCTTCTTTACGTGCCTCTTGGTGGTCTGGGCAACTGGCGGGTCTGGCAGGTCTGGCTGTGGCCGTGTGGCTGTGACGGACGAAATGGTGGGGCAGTTCAACCTCAGCCGGAGCCAGCTGCAGGTGCTGGTGTCCCTCCTCTCATCGTCCCAGGTACTTGCTCGTTTGTTTTCAGTCTGATGAATTTCATTTTTGTTCTCAGTAGGTGGTTAAATCGATTGAATGGAATAGTGTTTTCTGTTATGGCCATTCTGTGTAATCGGCAATTACAAACGGGATCGGCCAAATGCTTATTAGTACCATGTTCTGTTTTCGTAGTCACCATTTTTAAACAAATGTTACTTCTAGATTATAGTTCAATAGTTACAGGGGCCACATTAGAGATTTCAGAATACAGACTAGCACAAAAAAAAAAAAGAAAAAAAGAAAAAAAAAAAAGAGAATACAGACTAGCTAACGAATGGAGATTACAGAGACTGATATTAAACTCCACAGAAGGGTATAAAGAGTAACAGATGATAGTTGTATATCTTTGATTTCAAATATAAAGTTTAGCTATCCTCCTTCCAATTTTACATATATTAGTACTGAACAATACTGGCATACCTTCCTTCGCAACAATAAAAAAAAAAAATCTGGCTTACCTTTTTTACCGCAACAATCAGTGCTGCTAACTTGCCAGGACCATACTTGACAAGGTCTAAAACCATTGTACTATCTCGTATTCTCGTATCTACCTTGTTTCTTCATTTTACTTGCCCATTTGAAATTGTTTTACTAGTCAAGTTTCATGGTTATAGAGTGATACAATTATGTGGATCAATTGACAGCTTGATTATCCTGCTCACAATTTTCTTCTTCAGTATTCCATGCCATGCAAGTATTGTCCTTTTGAAATTGCTAACCTTTTCTTAATCCATACGTGTATGTCATATTAAAAGCTGAAGCCTGAATGGGTATATTGCTTAATGCTGTTTGGTTACATGGAAATGACAGAGTGACAACACTTATGAGACACCATTAACAAATTTCTTTTAAAGATGCATTTCCAACATCCTTTTAACTATTTCTTCCAAATTATGATTTAGAGAGTATGTGTGGGAAAATCCGGATTGATCAATGATGGATATGAAGTCAATAGCATGGCCCGTATCTCAGACTCTCTTTGTGTTGGACATACAACATCTGCTGGAAAGAAAAACTGGTTGAAGGATGTATCTCTTCAAGAGTTGAGCACAACTATAGATAAGTACGACAAAAATAGTCATCATGCGCCTGCACTATTGGAAAATAAGTTCTTGCAAAATGTCATACAGCAAGAAATTAGCTATAGCGCACAACACAATGTGAGTGTTTCATTTTCCTCCCCACAATCTGAACCTTCTGAAGTGGCAAACAATGTGGTGCTCTTATAATCCAGTATGAACTCATGTTATGAGAATGGGTGTTGTTGCACTCATCATCGAAATGGTGTTTCATGAATCATTTGTAACTTCAATTTTTACATGTAAATTGGTTTTTCGATACCTCGGGTTTCCAAATGTTTAAAATGAGTTCAGTATATCTTGATCGGTTGCAACTTTAATTTGTGATAACCTTGAATTAAGTTGTACTGTACCTAGTTTCTTTGTCTATGTTCTGATGTTGGAATATACTTTAAGATATTTGCCATAACTAGTTCATCACCTAAGAAATTAAATTTTACTATACTGTTTCGCCATTTTGTTATATGTTACTATATCATCATATTATATTAAGCTTCGGTCATTACAAAGCTACATTATTTTCCATTTTGTTTTCAATGAATCCAGCTACAAGAATATGACTTATGTGTCGGAAACAATGGCCGAAATATGGATCCGAATACTGGGTCAAGTTCCCATCAGTCACTGATGTTCTACGTATCTGCTTTACTTGGGGCAATTATGATTTATATTTTTCAAGCTCTACGCAAAAGGGGGAAGCAGTCAAATAAGCAGCATCACTGTGAGAAACATCTCCAGGTATCAAGTGCTAAAACAAGCAGAAAGTGGTCAAAGAGAGCCCTATTTATTGGTGTGTTACTTGGACTTTGTAGTTCCGTATGCATATTCTCAAGCATGTATGCTGATACTATTGCTAGGAGAATAGAGAATCTTGCTAATTTGTGCGATGAAAGAGCTAGGGTGCTGCAGGATCAGTTTAACGTCAGCATGAACCATGTGCATGCTTTGGCCATTTTAGTCTCAACTTTTCACCATGGGAAGAATCCTTCTGCCATTGATCAGGTATCCTTCTTTAATTGCTAGTTTCTTCCTCAATTCCATTGGTGATTAAACAAATTTTCAATAGAGCGGCACGAGGGACATCTACTCTAATTTTGTAAAATTATCTTACATGACTCTAATGTTGTAAAGTTAACCTAAGCTATTTAGCACAACCTGCTTACAGATAATTTTGAAATTTATGTCTACTGAAACTATCATCTTCTCAGTGTAAATTTTATGTTAGTATAACAATTTGGCTGATGTTGTAATGAAATAGTTCATCCTCTAGTTATTTTGCATTTCAAATCCTGGGTTTTCACAATTTCCATTGATGCGTCAATAATATATTCCTTATTGAGGCAGCTCTTGGTGCCATTTTATGCAAAGCCATTACATTTTAATTGGCAAGCAAATAATAGAATTCATCCTGGGTCAAAAAAAAAACATTAGTTGCTATTTAGTATCTCACACTTTAGCTATCTATTCCGTTACAATAGCATATTCAACTACCTGATTGGGAGGCAACAAAAAAAATCAGGAACTTATTATAATTACAAATTTAAGATATAATTCTTTTACTAGTTGTTTGAACTCGAAGTATGTAGAACAAAGATGAAGTTTCCCTATACTACAAAGATACGCAGCTCTCTTGCATGTTTGAGAAAAAGAAAGGAAAAAAAACAAAAATGAAGTTAAATATTCTCTTCCTTGGACAGGCCATTTCCCTATTGATTGAATATACATATCTCAAACACTTTACTAATAAGGAAACAAGAAATTAATAGGGGTATTTATCAATGATTTTTGTGCCAGAATTTTTCTTGTCAAGCTAAGCTATGCACACCTTTGATTATCTTAAACCTCTGGTATTATTGAAATTTGACAGAAAACATTTGAAGATTTCACTGCAAGGACAACATTTGAGAGACCATTGATGAGTGGTGTAGCATATGCGTTGAAGGTATTGCACAGTGAAAGGGATTGGTTTGAGCAACAACATGGGTGGCAGATTAAGAAAATGGAAGCTGGTGATCAATCTCTGGTTCATGACTATAATCCTGAAAAGCTTGAACCATCACCAGTTCAAGATGAGTATGCGCCTGTTATCTTCTCCCAGGAAACTGTGAAGCACATCATATCTGTAGACATGATGTCGGGGATGGTGAGTTCACATTTGTAAGCGTTTTCTGTAATATTATCTTGTTGCTAGCCCTGATATAAATTCAGTTATGAAAAGAATATACTTACTTCCTTTAAACTAGTTTGGAGGAAATATGTCCAAAAATATGTTTCAGTATTACTTCACTTTAGTTTGTTACTCATGTATGAGCTTTGTGCATAAGTTCTTACAAGAAAAGGGATGGTAGCACATTTTTAGTCTCTCCTACTAGAAAATATCAAGCCACAGAATTCAGGGGCCATGGTTTTGTTTATCAATGTGTATAGCCAAATTACCTTAAGCTGATTCATTTCAGATATGCTGCCTCAATGTTAATCTCTTGCTCTTGCCTACCAAATATTGCAACTTCCGAAGTTGTGAGCCTTTTATTTTGTTAATCTCCTGCTCTTGCCTACCAAATATTGCAGGGTTGATAGGGGGTGATACTAAATCCAGTCAATTCTTACTTCATCCTCTAATGACTTCCTAGCCTCTGTTTATTTGGAGGGGGACGCCCGTAACCCTAGGTTCTACAGTTCTCATGTGCTACAGTAGGCCACTAACCCATGACTCCTAATAGACTCCCATTGCACAAGTGAAATAACAACCCTATATGAGGCTAGTGAACCGACATGGCTACATAAGCTATCATCTTTTTTCTTTCTTTTTGATGATTCATGCTCTCTATATCTATATTCAATCTACCACTTAATCACCAACTTTGATCTGTGTCAGGAAGATCACGATAATATTTTGCGCTCCCGAGCAACAGGTAAAGGGGCTCTGACCTCCCCCTTTAAACTTCTCAAATCTAACCATCTCGGTGTGGTGCTTACATTTACCGTGTACAAATATGATCTCCCTCCACATGCAACACCAGAGGAGCGTATTAAAGCGACATTGGGGTAAATCTGTTTCCAAAGTATCAAGTCAAAATATTGCAATACACCTTTTTTCTTTTCCATTTGGAAGAATTGACCTTATTGCTGTTATTGATTCTCCGCAGTTATCTTGGTGCCTCATTTGACGTTCCTTCTCTTTTGGATAAACTCCTAGAGCAACTTGCTAGCAAACAAAAGATAGTTGTCAAGTTGTACGACACCACAAATCGTACCAGTCCTATTAAAATGTATGGTTCTGACTTTACTGCATCCAGTAATCTGCATATCAGTACCATTGATTTTGGTGATCCGACACGTAAACATGAAATGCATTGCAGGTATTAATCTTAATATGGTCTCATTTCATCCAATGTATTTTTCTTCAAATGAGCTCAGTGTTTCCTTTTCACAAATATATTTCAGATTCAAATATGAACCTCCACTGCCATGGTCCGCCATTACCATATCGATGGCAGTAGCCATAATTGTTTTACTTGTTGGACATATTATTTATGCCACTGTGAACTCTCTTGAAAAGGCTGAAGATAACTATAGAACAATGAGAGAACTAAAGGGACGAGCTGAAGCTGCAGATATTGCAAAGTCCCAGGTTATTTCCACCTCAGCAGTATCCTTGTCATATGCTTTATATGTTTTTTCTTTTTCTTGTCAGCTGAGAGGATATTCCTTGCCTTGCAGTTCCTGGCAACAGTTTCCCATGAGATTAGAACGCCAATGAATGGTGTTCTAGGTTTGTCCTTCTAAGATCACTTTTTGTTTATTATTTCACGTTATATTTGTTAGAGCTCATGCAAAAGAAGCTGAAGTTTGGAATAACTTTTCTTTGTGATTCAGGTATGCTGCAGATGCTAATGGACACTGAACTTGATACCACTCAGCAGGATTTTGTAGTTACAGCTCAAGAAAGTGGCAAGGCATTGATAAACTTAATAAATGAAGTACTTGATCTGGCTAAGATAGAGTCCGGCAGGATTGAATTGGAAGCAGTGCCATTTGATGTCCGTGATATTCTGGATAATGTGGTATCTCTGTTCTCTGAAAAATCACAGACAAAAGGAATAGAGGTGAGACCTAACTTAAAAGATGATGCCTATTCACTTAAATATCAATATCTTTGTAATGACAATGAACCTTAACAATATAACGTTTTGTCTGATAGTTAGCCGTGCTAGTATCTAATCAAGTACCCGATGCCCTAATTGGTGATCCTTGGCGGTTTCGGCAGATCATTACAAATCTTGTGGGGAATTCTATGAAGGTTAGTAACTTAGTTTCAAATCTTGGGTACCTTCCATGTTTCATCTTATTCGGAAGTGGAAGCTGCTTTTACAGAACGTTGAAATCTTAGTATCGTGGGTTTGTCTTACTTTATATTCTTGTACATACATATACCACAATAGTTAACATCACGACAGTACCATGCCTTGGATAAAGGAAAAATTTACTGAGCAAAATACAGTTTACTAAGCAGGATAAAGTCTACAAAAAAAAAGAGAAAAAAGTTAGCTTTGTTCATTCTTTCCATTGATGCAGAATAGCAATGATCTAACTTAGTCCCATTATAATGTGGCTATCTTTAAATACAGTTTACTGAGCGGGGCCATATCTTCATTCAAGTACATTTGGTTGAGGAGCTGAATCGGAAAAGTAATGTTTTTGACGATGTTTCTGCTCAAAAGAGAGAAACGGTGAATGATCCCAACATCTTTATGCTATGGAACACACTAAGTGGACTCGAAGTTGCCAATAACTGGGAATCTTTGAAGAATTTTAGGATATTTAAAAATTCAAATGATGCAATAGATACAATTAACTTAGTTGTGACGATTGAAGACACAGGCATTGGAATAACAAGGGATGCTCAGATGCGAATATTTACCCCTTTCATGCAAGCTGATAGTTCCACTTCTAGGACATATGGTGGAACTGGAATCGGATTAAGTATTACGAAATGTTTGGTTGAATTAATGGGCGGAGAAGTAGGGTTTGCGAGTAAACCTGGAGTTGGTAGCACATTTTCTTTTACTGCCGTTTTCAAGAAGAATACACCCATTTTCAAAGAAAACAGAAAAGGTTCTGACAATATTAAAAGGTATTGTTCTGAAGCTACACCACCGGACTTTCAAGGAATGAGGGCTCTTATTGTCGACGGAAGATCCGCCCGTGCTGAGATTACAATATACCATCTGCAGAGACTTGGAATACAGTGTGATCTTGCTGGCAAATCTGAATCTGCATTTTCTGCTCTGCAGGACAACACGAGGTTCGTTTTCTTTCTTGTGTAGCCTGCTATGTTTGATTCTTTTTTGCGTTATATTTCATCCTCTTCACTATCTTATGACATCAAGTTGCTATAATTTTCTGAACTGTTGACTCCCAAAGAATTTAACAATTTCTAATCAACTGAGGGAAGGGGAGAAACATTGTGAAATAGTTATTCCTTATTTTTCCTACCTGAATGTCTTGCTGACGTTTTCATTGATATTTTACATGCCGAGCAGCAAAAGAGGTCTGAACATGGTTCTTCTAGATAAAGATGCTTGGGGTGAGGATTCAGGTTTGGCATTTTATCGTCGGTTTGTGGATTTTCAACTCAAGCGCACAAACTCATCTTCTCAAGCCAAGCCAAATATTTTTCTTTTGGGAAACTCAATTAGCTCTACTGTGTCAGACTACTTGAGATTGACAGGATATGGCGATTGCATTAGGAAACCCCTCCGTCTTAGCACTATTACTGCTTGCCTTCGCAAAGCATTAGGAGGTGGTGTTACAAGGCAGCATCATAAAGATCAATCTCTTGTTCTTCGAAGTGTACTAACAGGAAAACAGATACTGGTTGTGGATGATAATGCGGTCAATCGTAAAGTTGCCGCTGGTGCTTTGAAAAAATATGGCGCCATAGTAACCTGTGTGGAAAGTGGAAACGATGCAATCACTATGCTACAACCGCCTCATACATTTGATGCTTGCTTTATGGATGTTCAGATGCCTGAGATGGATGGGTAATCTTTCTTTTCCAATAATTAACTAATGATAAACTATTCGATGTTATGTGATTTTTGTGGATGTGTAATAAGAAGTCTGATAAAGAATAGATCCTAGGTGTATAAAACTATAAGTCCCTTATGGTGTTGAAGTATAAGTGAATTGCCACCTTTCTTCATCAGTTTAAGCTTTTGGGTGCAACTGGTCAGTACATGAAACCCAATATAGTATTAGAGTCAGAGGTTTCGAGTTCGACTACTGGCATAGGCAATTTAGGTCCTCCGCGTCACTCCTAAATTCCATGTTTGTGCATAGGAGGATGCACGTGATGAGAAGGGTTAAAGTATAAGTGTATTGCCCACTTTTCCACTTCAATTTAGGCTTTTGGGTGAGTTGGTAGGTGCACTAAACTCAATATATGGAAAACTATTCAAAGTATGGATATATTATAAGAATTCTGATTAAAAAACAAATTCAAGGTGTAGAAATCTATCATGGATGTCTTACATGGTTCTTGGGTCTACATGGAAATAATTTTTTATCTAACTTAATAATGAAATTTGTGGAAGCATGCATCTAATATTATGAGTAAGCTAGTGATATATAGGAGACTAGTTGGGGACAAGTGTGGTTTCCACATGACGTTAGGTTACTTTGTCAAAAATTCACCACATGCTTGTGTTCTTTTGTTTTATTTTTGATGTCTGAATGTCTCACATGACAAATAGTTATTTGCTTGAACCCTTTTCAGTTACAAATTTGAGAACTGTTTCCTTCAATTACAGGTTTGAGGCTACTAGAATAATCCGTATTGCAGAGAAAGAAATCAATGATATGATCCAGACAGATGAAGTATCAGCTCAAAATTACGGTGATAGGACACATTGGCATGTACCAATACTGGCCATGACGGCAGATGTAATCCAAGCAACGTTCGAAGGATGCATTCAATGTGGGATGGATGGATATGTCTCAAAGCCGTTTGAAGAACAACAACTCTATTCTGCAGTTGCTCATTTCCTAGAGACTGATGCATCAGATTCATCGTCATAGGGATTTACTTGCAGAACATAAGGTTCTATGTCACTCATGCAGCATCTGCTAAAGAGAAGTGTTTGGAGGTCAAAGGCCTGTAAGGCTGCAAAGCAGGGGAGCCATAGCCAAGGAGTGCTGGTTCCAGATTTGACTACCCTGTTTTCTAAGTTGCATCTGCATCTGGTGAGTTCCACCTGCATACTTTTTGAACCAAGCTTATGAAATTAAGTAAATGCGCGCACTTCATAGCACGTATGCGTTTTGTTGGGCTATGTAATTTGTGAGCTATATATTGTGTCATGCTGTTATATAAAGAAGGAAAAGACTGCAAACGGCCTTGCAGCCCAGTGGCCAAAACGCAAGGGCACTTCAGTACTGGTGGCACATCCTGCACCCCTGGTCTCATGTAAGGCCGCACAAAGGTGGTATGTATCTAAAAGAAGAGGGAAAATAAACCTAGTAATTTGCCTGCCACTGGATACTGAAGTTGGATAAAGCATCTGTCTTTTTTCACCTGAGTACAGCTAGCTAGTATGTAATATACCCAAATCTCAATATGGTAGATTGACCTTACTAATTGTAGCCAGTTGTTTGGTCCCTTTTGGATAGTTTCCTAATGGATGGGAAACTTTAGCCAAAATTTGACCAAGTGACAATTACAAGCGCACATAGATTTTCTTTAAATAAAAAAAGCATCTCTTATGCACTTCAAACAAGAGCAGGCTACCAAAAACTAATCTGGTTTTTCTGCATATCTTGTTTTCTGCAGCATGTTGTTCTAGGGAAGTTTTTGGGACCAATGGAACTTCAGCTTGTAACAGTGATAAGAATTGTTTCTAGGATGTCTTTCTAATCATATCCCAATTCTTTGTGCCGTACAGATAAACCGAAAAGGACAACATCTTCCCACATGGTGATTTGTGAGTTCAATTACATTGCCACTTATCTTCTACTAGATAGAGAGGGTCTTTCAAACATTGGTCCACAATAGAAGACCAGAAATGATATATATGCATATTCTCATCATCTTATTCCGCTCTTGATAGGCCCATGGTTGGCTTAAGAATGTAGTTGTTATACTGTTAATGCAATGGTAAAGAAGCGATTTTTTGGTGTTGGCATGACTTCAAGTTGGATAATTTTTTCTATTACTTGAATATGGAGATAGAGGCGGCTCCATTAGTTTTGCTGGCTGTATCAGCAGGTTGTGTAAATATTTTCTTTTTGAGATTTGCTCTTTCTCAGACATTTGAGATCTCTGTGTCATATTTTGGAACAATCAATATCACTTGTAGAACATTGTGTTTGCAAAGCGGAAACAATTTACATTATAGCTGTAACATTTAGGACCCCGTTTGAGAACGAGGGAATTCACAGGAAAGAATGGAGGAACTCATTCCAGAGGAAAGTTTCAGCTGCTGCCGTTTGGAACAAAGGAACGAGCCATTCGATTCCACAGGAAAGGAACGCTTTCCTCCGTAAGACACAGGAACTAAAAAGTCCAGTCTGAGCTCTGGTTTCGCTGAAGTCTGAGGCAAAGCGGAAGAAATTCTCCGTGAACACCCCTGCTCAACGGTAACAGTAAACGTGCTGCTTGTTTGACTTGCTCGAGCTGGGAAGTAGTGCCTGCTTAGACTAGAGTGAGTTTAAAAAGAGAGCGGTTTTAAGCTCCAAAATAACTTTAGGTATTTTTCAAGAATATCTATAGGTACCGAAGAATCTAGTCGCAATAGTAATACTAGAAAGTATTTTGTTTCATTAAAAGTAATATTGAAAATAAAAATATAATATAAATTAATTAAATGATTACTATTACTTAAAATAATCTAAATCTATGTTTTTGTATTAATTATTATTGTCAACAATTTTCTCATTTATGACTCACATATTTTACCCACAAAGTTATTAATAAAATAAAAATTAGTTAAAATGTTTAATTAAATAAAAAATAAAAAGTATTAAATTACTCTTTAAATACTGAATAGTATTTTGATGGGAGTACTGGGCTAATATTTTGGACCTTAAAAGCTGCCGCTTGTTTCACTTGCTCGAGCTGGGAAGTAGTGCCTGCTTAGACTAGAGTGAGTTTAAAAACAGGGGACCTAGCTGCAGGTTAGGGAAAGAGAGGATCGACCAGGCATGAGAGAGAGAGAGAGCAGCAGCAGCAGCTTGCAATTTGCAGATTAGGGAGAAAGAGGATCGACCCAAAAAAAAAAAGAGAAAGAGCAGCAACTTGCAAGTTGCAGACAGCTTGGACGAGAGCGAAACAGAGTAGATTATGGATGGGCCCACATGTAAGTACGTGAAATATTTGCTACGAGTAATCACTCACGTGATATTTCATAATTATTATTGGTTAATGATTATATTATAGACTAGTTGATAATCCTGCTTGATGCCGCAGAATTTTGAGTATAATTTTAAACTAAGATAGAAAAAAAAAAGTCTATTCTCACATGAAGGTCGATTATTTAATTTGATTGTCAGGGATACCCTATAACTATGTTTTTAGTTTTTATCTAATTAAATAAGTAATGATGGTTAGTGGTAAGTGGTTTGATTCAATTCCTGAAGATCTTCAGTTCAATTCCCCATTTTAGCATAAATTTTGCACTATTATTAAGATTTAAATGAAGTGTGTGATCTTTAAGCTAATTGGATGGTTGCGATTTTTTGATCATGTTAATCGATGATCCACATGTGCTGATGATGTGGCTATTAAGAATTGAACAAAATGTGTGATATTTAGGCTAATTGGATGTTTGTGATTTATTGATCATGTTAATCCGATTGTCCACATGTGTTGACGATGTGGCGCAACGTGGCAAGAGGGAATTAGTTAGTGGCAATGTAGATTGGCGCACTATTCTTTAAAATTATCATTTTCATTCATAATTCCTACATTGTAAATTCATATAATCCAAAAACAACAAAAATATTTTTTTGTGAAGACAAAACATTTTTATTCCTGTGTTTTCTATATTCCTATGATTTTTCCTATTCTTATATTTTCTATTCCTGTAATCCAAAAGGGGCGTTAGTGTCGTAAAAAAGTATCATATTTGAAGTGTCGTAAAAAGTATCATAAGCATTAAAATTGGAAGGTACCTACATGCAGATATTCTTATTGAAATTATATGGTTTATAAATTCTTTTTTTTGCAAGGGATATGGTTTATAAATTCATATTTGTATAATATACTGCAAACGAGAGTGGACATGGATCGAGTAGATAATAACGCAGAGAGTGGACAATTCGATCCATGTGATGTGGTGGCTGAACCCTGTACGTACAAGCCTGAGGGAACATAGGTCTGATCTCCTGTCTGTGCTAGTGCCAAACTGCATTGACAACAACACTTTCTTCTCTTAGCAATGGCATCTTCTTAGTACACTGAAGGATAAAAAGCATTATCGTTGACCCTGTACTGAACAGATCAAAGATCCAAAAAAAAGGGTTCTCGAACGACTGAAGAATTAAAATATTAGCACATTTCTCTAGGGTTACGGAATGAACCGGGGCAGCATTAATAACAGTAGTGACTAGTGAGGTGATGACGACTGAGGGCAGCACATGCATCAGATTGACTTCAGAACCCAATTGAACTTGAAGGAGCTAAACATGGTGCCAAGCTCAATCCCGCTAATCTTTCTGATCATCTCGCTGTCGATACTTTTATCATCCCTTGCTAAGAACAAATTCAGAGCGAAATCCAAGAACAAGCGGCCTCCGGGACCATGGAGTCTCCCCTTGGTCGGAAGCATCCACCACATGCTCACCTCGCAGCCGCAGGCCGTCTTACGCGACCTGGCCGAGAAGCACGGCCCGGTGATGTACCTGCAGCTGGTCAGGTTGACACCATCGTCGTGTCCTCGGTAGCGGCGGCCCAGGAGGTGCTCCAGCCCAAGGATGTCAGTTTCGCGTCGCGGCCGAGGCTGCTCGCCGCCGAGATCGTGTGCTATGGCTGCATCGATATGGCGTTTGCGCCCTACGGCCCGTACTGGCGGTTCCTGCGCAAGGTGGCCGTGCTCGAGCTCCTCAGCGCTCGCAAGGTGAGGCAGTTCGCCGGCATCAGATGAGCGAGACCATGTCCCTCGTCAGGAATCTCCGCGCGAGCAGCCGCAGCGAGCCCGTGAACCTCTGCAGGATGCTCACGGCGTGCACGAACGCCATCACCGGGCTGGCAACGTTCGGCGCCAGGTGCAGCAGCGAGCGCAGGGAGCAGTTTCTCTCGCCGATGGCCGTGGTCACCAGCACCAGCCTGGGTTTCTGCGTCTTGGACCTGTTCCCGTCCCTGTGGTCCCTGGACACCCTCACGGGGCTGAGGCGCCGGCTGCGCAGGGCCAGCGAACAGCTAGACTATGTGTTCAACAAGATCATCGCGGAGCACGAGGGGCAGCGCCGACGACGGAAGGACAAGAATAATGACGAGGGAGGAGAAGATGACCTCCTTAGTGTCTTGCTGAGGATCCGAGACAATGATAGTGCGTTTGAGTTTTCATTCACCACCACGAACATCAAGGCGATCATTTTTGTAAGTGTCCGATCCCTCGGCATAATAACATTTAGTTCTTAAAATTAAGGGGCAATACCTTATTTGCCATTGTAATTTTTTACGAATCCTTATTTGTCACTGGTATCTCAATGACACGTGGGGCACATATGAGTCATTGACATGTACGGTAGGATAGCAAATATGGGTTTGGGCAAAATTGCAATGGCGTTGAGGGAATTTAACGCAGCTGCATATTAATTCCATAGTATCCATTTTGATGTTCATATCTTGCATTTGGCACAGGACTTGTTCGCAGCGGGCACCGAGACGACTTCACCAGACGCCGAGTGGCTCATGGCGAAGCTCGTGAGGAATCCGGAAGCCATGGCGAAGGCGCAAGAGGAAGTCCGGCGAGTATTCGGCAACACGAGCCCACGCAATCATGAGTCCCGCTTGGACCAGCTGCCATACACGAACATGGTGATCAAGGAGACCCTGAGGTTGTACTCACCCGTCCTCTACTCCTCCCCCGTCTCTGCCGGGAAACCTGCGACGTCGGCATCTTCGAGGTGGCCAAGGGCACTCGAGTGATCGTCAACGCGTGGGCGATCGTCAGAAACCCAGAGCACTGGGAGGACGCCGACGAGTTCCGGCCGGAGAGGTTTGAGGGAAGTACGGTGAACTACAACGGCTCGCAGTTCGAGTACCTGCCGTTTGGAAGCGGGAGGAGGATGTGCCCCGGTATGAACTTTGGCATTGTGAACCTGCAGCTCATCGTGGCTCGGCTCCTCCACTACTTCGACTGGGATCTTCCGGCCGGGACGTCGCCGGCCGATCTCGACATGGAGATGATCGTTGGCGCAACAGCAAGGAGGAAGAATTAACCAGCTGCATCTCGGGCAACGCCTTATCAGGGTACTACTTCTGGAAAAGTGACAGCTTCAGCTGGTTGATGCTGCTAATCATCTCTTTTTATATTGTTACTGTATCGTCATTATCGTGCTATAAATAATGTAAGAATCTGTACAATGCGGATGCGTGAGTACCTATTGAGTAATGTTGGTCAAATAATTTGCCTTTTAATAGCGGAATAAGGTGATGCAAATATGCACATATATCATTTCTGGTCTTCTGTTGTGGACCAACCGCTACCGCCCGCTCTTTGCCAAGTGGCAGAAGATGCCGAGTGCAATTCGTTGAGCACTCAGCAAAGAAAAGTCTTATAAAAGAGACTCGACAAAGCAAAAACAATCGACAAACTTAGACCATGTTCGGTTGTGATTTTTGGAGCTGTAGTTTTTTTCAAAAGTCTCAAAGCCAACCAAAGAGCTACTTCATTTGATACCTTTACCATAGCATAATAGAAACTAATATTTTGGATCTTTTGTGCAGGAAACACTTTTTTTGGTTTGGTTGCGTATGGTGGAGTGCATGAGCTGGCCTACATGTGGGAGCACTACGTCGCCTTCCCCGATTTACCGGGTTGGGTGTCAGGGTATTCCCCAACAAGGCAAAACGGGTGAAGACCGAGCAATGGGTAAGGCTTCCTCGGACAATGTTGCTCAATACATCACAGTTATTGGATTCTTGAAAAATGTCTTGACACATCGCATTTCCTATAACAAAATTTTCTTTTTCAAGGACCTAGCTTGACACACAAAAAATAGTTTAGGGATCAGTAATCAGTTTAAAAATTTAATGATCTAAGTGACACAGTGCGAATAATTTAGAAACCTAACGTACACCACAAGCATGCGACATGTGTGCGTAGCGCAGCCCATTAGGGGCCAAGGAGGGGAAGCACCGCGCTTAGCGGCACAGCGAGGTAGTCAGGGCCCAAAGCGCAGCGCTGGAGTTTTTTTTTCTTCCTAGTAATAAGCAGTGGCTTGACTTTCCCTTGTCTTAATAGGAGGCGCGTTTGACCTTTTTTTTTTACATGGACACGTGCCAGACCTAATCATGTTGGAGTATAAAATTTGATGTACATATTTTTTTTTCAAAAAAAAGTCCCTCCAGAACAACAAATTCAAATTTAAATACAGAAGCAACTGATTTTGCCAACTGCAAGTACTAATCTTGACAACTAGAACAATTGATTTTGACTATTGGAATATTTGATTTCTATATACAAATGAAAATTTAAAAACTATAAACATGTATGTATGTTGGAAAAATTGATTTTTACTACTAATACAACTAATTTTCATGAAAAACATTCTTCAAGTTAAAAAAACATATATTGAGTAGACATATTTGATTTCATTAGTTGTATAAGTAATTTTCACTACCCCAACAATTTATTTTCGACACCAAAACATTTGATGTCCATAAAACAATTAAAATAGAATTCAAAAATTGAAATTAAAAAAAAAGTAATTCGGATCACCAATCAGTGAATATTTGTACTTTATCAGTGATATTCTGACAAAATTTATATAGATTTTGAAAAAAAAATAGAAAGAGTTCCTTGAGAAAGAATTTCAAAAATTCACATATTTTAAACGGTTGGATGGACCTTACATTTTCCGCAAAAAAAAAGGGATGGACCTTACATTCTTGAGCGCCTTTACGACCAGTGTAAGTGAATACTGGAAAATGGATTGTCCTGACATGCACATTATTGTACAGATTCTTACATTATCTATAGCACGATACTGACGATGCAGTAAAAATATAAAAAGAGGTAATTAACATCATCAACCAGCTGAAGCTTTCACATTTCCAAAGTAGTGCCCTGATAAGGCGTTGCAACGAGATGCAGCTGGTTCTTCCTCCTTGCCGTTGCGCCAACGATCATCTCCATGTCTAGATCGGCCGGCGACGTCCCGGCCGGAAGATCCCAGTCGAAGTAGTGGAGGAGGCGAGCCACGATGAGCTGCAGGTTCACAATGCCAAAGTTCATGCCGGGGCACATCCTCCTCCCGCTTCCAAACGGCAGGTACTCGAACTGCGAGCCGTTGTAGTCCACCGTACTTCCCTCAAACCTCTCCGGCCGGAACTCGTCGGCGTCCTCCCAGTACTCTGGGTTTCTGGCGATCGCCCATGCGTTGACGATTACCCGATTGCCCTTGGCCACCTCGAAGCCGCCGACGTCGCAGGTCTCCCGGCAGAGGCGGGGGAGGAGCAGAGGGATGGGTGGGTACAACCTCAGGGTCTCCTTGATCACCATGTTCGTGTATGACAGCTGGTCCAAGCGGGATTCATGGTCGCGTGGGTTCGTGTTGGCCAATACTCGCCGGACTTCCTCTTGCGCCTTCGCCATGGCTTCCGGATTCCTCACGAGCTCCGCCATGAGCCACTCGGCGGCTGATGAAGTCGTCTCGGTGCCTGCTATGAACAAGTCCTGCACCAAAAATATCACGTCAAAATTAACATCAAAATGGATACGGAAGATTATGCCCAGAGACACACTTACAACAATGATGGCCTTGATGTTTGTGGTGTTGAATGAGAGCTCAAGCTCAGTATCCTCATCTCGGATCCTCAGCAAGACACTAAGGAGGTCATCTTCTCCTCCCTCATCATTATTCTTGTCCTTCCATCGTCGTCGCTGCCCCTCGTGCTCCGAGATGATCTTGTTGAACACGTCGTCGAGCTGCTCGCTGGCCCTGCGCAGCCGGCGCCTCAGCCCCGTGAGGGTGTCCAGGAACCACAGGGACGGGAACAGGTCCGAGACGCAGAAACCCAGGCTGGTGGTGGTGACCACGGCCATCGCCGACAGGAACTGCTCCCTGCGCTCGCTGCTGCACCGGTCGCCGAACGTCGCCAGCCCGGTGATGGCGTTCGTGCACGCCGTGAGCATCCTGCCGAGGTTCACCGGCTCGCCGCCGGTGCTCGCGCGGAGATCCCTGACGAGGGACATGGTCTCGCTGTCCCTGATGCCGGCGAACTGCCTCACCTTCCGCGCGCTGAGGAGCTCGAGCACGGCCACCTTGCGCAGGAACCGCCAGTACGGGCCGTAGGGAGCGAACGCGATGTCGGTGCAGCCGTAGCATGTCATCTCGGGCCCGAGCAGCCTCGGCCGCGACGCGAAGCTGACGTCCTTGGCCTGGAGCACCTCCTGGGCCGCCGATGCCGAGGACACCACGACGTACTCGGCCTGCCCCAGCCGCAGGTACATCACCGCCGGGCCGTGCTTCTCGGCCAGGTCGCGTAGGGCGGCCTGCGGCTGCGAGGTGAGCATGCGGTGGATGCTTCCGACCACGGGGAGGCTCCGTGGTCCAGGAGGCCGCCGCTTGTTCCTGTTGGATTTTGCTCTGAATTTGTTCTTGACAAGGGATGATAACAGTATGGGCAACAAGATGATCAGAAAGATTAGAGGGATTGTGCTTATCGGCGCCATGTTAGCAAGCTTAAACTGGTAATTGTCTAGCCAATCTGATGCTATGGTACAGAGTCCCGGGTCCTCCTGCTAATAATAACGGTAATGCCGCCCCTCCATCATTACGGGAGAAACATAATAGTTAATTCTGCAATCATTGGAGATAAACGTCTTTTCTTCGACCAGGGTCAACGATAATGCTTTTTATTCTTCAGTGATTCAGATAAGTAAGTAATCTAATAATCTAATAATTTGACTGTTCTTCCGTACAAATAATATGCCATTCCTAAGAGTAGAAGATGTCATTTTGGCGATGAAGTTTTCACACTAGCACGGGAGATCGTCAGACTCTCAGCTGGTCCCTCAGGCTTGTACATTATTGGCATGTGTCTCATGGAAACCAACCAGCTATTTATGTGATTGAATTTAAATACGAATTTAATTCATATAGTTTTGAATCTTGAAAATCTGCATGTAGTAGGTAACTTATTACAATTTTGATGCTTTTATGCTATACTATTCTGTGACGTCGACGGTTTTTTACCATAAAATTTTCCCTATGACACGGTAAAAGAATGTCTAACCACAATGCAAAGCTAAAATTTTTTGGGACACTAAAAATTATTTATTGAATATAATTATCTTAAGCGAAGAAGGGCTTTTGGGAAAGTGGGCCTCTTGTGTGCACGCCAGAGAATTAGGGGGTGTTTGGCATGGCTCCACTTCAAAACTCTATGGAGGAGCAGTCTTTTTTCAGCCAAACACCCAAACTCTAAAAAAAGGTAGAGCAACCCAACTCCATGGAGCTGGTGGAGCCCCAGTTCAATTTTCTGGAGCACCTCTTTCCCCACTCCAAAAATCCTTAAGATAGACCTCCCCTCGGAGTTATAGGATAATTACCCACCTTTGCCACTGATTACACAAAAAAAAACGATTCGTTTGCGTTTCTTTCTCTCACTCCTTCACCCGTCTGCCCCAACCCTCCGCGCAGAGCTCCGGCCGGCCCCCCTGCCCGCCCGCCGCTCTGGCCTCCCGCGCCCGCCGCTCTGCACCTCCCCTTCCCGCCCGCCGCTCCACCTCCCCGCCCGGCGCTCTCCCCCCCATCCCGGCCCGCCGCTCCCCCCCTCCCCCCCCCGGCCCCCGCTCCGCCTTCCCCGGGCCGCCGCTCTGCCCCCCCCTCCCTCTTCCTCGGGGCCCCCGCTCCGCCCCCCCACCACCCGGGGCCCCGCCCCCGCCTGCCGTCTGCCGCCCGCCGCTCCGCCCGCCACCCCCCCCTTCCCCGGGCCGCCGCTCCCCCCCGGCCCCCGCTCCGCCTTCCTCGGGCCGCCGCTCTGCCTCCCCTCCTCCCTCTTCCCCGGGCCGCCGCTCCGCCCCCCCACCCCCCGAGGCCCCGCCCCCGCCTGCCGTCTGCCGCCCGCCGCTCCCCCCCCCACCCCCCACCCCAGCGCCGCTCTGCCGCCTACTTCAGGTTTGTGTCTTCTGCTCCATTGCTCAAAATGAAGTTGCTTGCCATTTTTCATAAGTATCGAAAACTTTTTTTATACAATGAAGATCTTGTTGCCTACAGAAATGCATCTACATTTGACAGGAAATTGAACTGGTTTCCATCCATACGACTGTTTCAATCCATGGAGTATTCTGTTGGGTCCATATATAATCCAGCATTTTTCATTTTAACATTAGTGTCGACAAGCTATTTGGTTGAACATTAACTATTTGTACATTACGTTGAGATCAGAACCAGAAATAGACCTGAACGACACCTACAATACAAGTTTAATTGTATTTTCCCTCGCAAAATAGTTTAATTGTATTTCAGAATGCTGCTGCTAGCACTGGAAGCCCACCAAAGACAATGCAATACGCACATTGGTTTCTATTGTTGTTAATATTTCTGCATGGAATGCCAATTGCCCTAGATAAGAGCTTTTGCAATGAAATGTGTCATAATGCTGTGGTTGGACCTGTCGTCCAAGTCACGCCTTATTCAAAAGACTTGGATCGACACGTCTCATGGTACTTCCTAGGCTAAAATTGTTTTGCACCAGCAGTTGTAAATATCCACATGGATGAAAACATTTGTATATGATGTTTGGCTTGCTAACTCTGCTGTGGGGCTTCGTTGTGTTTGTCATGTTGTCGATTGCAATTTCGACTTTGGTAAACATGGTTTAGAACTTCCATATGTTGATGAAGGAACATGAACAACAGAGATGTTTCTTATTTCCTCTATATGTATATGTGTCATAATCTAACATATTGTTTGCCAGAAATTGATTATAGATGCCAGAAATTGATTGGAACACCGAGGCCACACGGGTCCTTTGCCAATTGTTTGCCGAACAAGTTGAAAGAGGAAATCGTCCAAATACTCATTTCAATTCTGTTGGGTATGCTGAAATTGAGAAGGGCTTGAAAGACAGACTAGGGATAGTGGCCACAAAGGGACAAATTAAAAATAAATGGGATAAATTGAAAGAAGAATACAAGGCATGGAAGAAATTATTGATGAGGCAAACGGGAACAGGTTGGTGCCCTGTAAAGGGCACCATTGTTATGGATGATGATTGGTGGAAGAAAGCTAGAGCTGTAAGTGATTCCTCTCTTTTTTTTTTGTTCTATTCTTTCAAACATTATGCACAATCAGATTGGTCTCTTGATTTTGTCATTATGTTACAGGATATCCCAGGATGTGGTAAATTTAGAAAATTGGGGCTACAAAATGAGGACGAGCTGCAGAGGTGTTTTGCAGATATCACAAGTATTGGTGTTGACCATTGGTCTCCTCATATGGCCAATGCATCGTCTACAGTTGGTGGTGCTGAAACGCAAGAAGATGGTGGCACTGGTCAGTCACAAGAGGACGAAGTCGGTGCTCAGTATGTTGACACCAATGAATTTGAGGAAGTGACACCTACCAATCCAAATGGGAAGAGACCACCGAGGGTTGTCCTCGATAAGGGCAAGAAGTCTAAGACTGGCACAGCCCTAATTATCCAAGAGGCAGTGACAAGCATAGCTACTTCGGCAAACTCATATGCTTTAAGCAAGGAAGGGAAGTTTACGATTACTGAAGTGATGGAGCACGTGGTTTCTTGTGGTGCTGGCTACAATTCAAATGAACATTTCATTGCATCTGAGCTGTTTGTAAAAAAGGAGCAAAGGGAGATGTTTATGACCTTGCCTGAAGATAGTAGATTCGCCTGGCTTACTAGGAAGTATAAGGCAAAATATGGAGAAAAAAACTAGAAATTGTCATGACTACTGTGTTGTGGCTTGTATCCCTTTCTTGAACTATGTGTTGGTCCTGTTGTCATGACTCATTTGTTTAATGCTAGAACCAATGTTGTCTTCTATTTTTAATAGTGATGCTTGCAGTATTTTGTTTACTAATTAAATTCATGATGTCATTTATTTTTCAGTTTTGTGTACTCATTATATTGATTGTATCTATTTCCTTGTTGTACAGATGTCTGATTCTGAGAGTGATGCTTCCAGTGATGACGGTGAGCAGTTTTTTGAAATAATATCAAAAGGAGCGAAGCTAGCTGAAATGTATTGTGATTTGTACTTGTACAAGGCAGAGCCAAGGGTGTCAATACTGAGTGGAATGGGCTGGTTGACTGAGACCTTGAATACTCCAGGAGAGTGTCATAAAATGTTGCGAATGAACAGAGAAATATTTCTTGATCTTCATGATGTCTTGGTGGAAAGGTTCGGACTACACCCATCAAAACATATGAACACTTATGAGATGCTTGCAATATTCCTTTTCACTTGTGCTGGATGTGAGTCAAATAGGAAGGGGCAAAATAGGTTCAAACACTCTGGTGAAACCATAAGTAGAAAATTCCATGAGGTGTTAGAATGTTTGATTGCAATGGCTAAGGAATATTTGAGGCCAATAGATCCTAATTTCCGGATAGTTCATAAGAGAATTAGAGATGACAAAAGAGCATATCCACATTTTAAAGATTGTATTGGTGCACTTGATGGGACTCATATACGTGTCACACTTCCACCTGAAGAACAAGTGAGGTACATTGGGAAGACAGGAGTAGCAACTCAAAATGTTATGGCTGTTTGTGATTTTGATATGCGCTTCACTTATGTCGCTGCTGGTCAACCGGGTTCTACTCATGATACAAGTGTTCTGTACCACGCAATGGAAACTGATAGAAAAGAGTTTCCACACCCTCCACGAGGTATAATAATTCATGTTTGAGTTAAATGTTCATATGTCTCATTGTATTTCATTTCTGTAACTAATGATTGAATTCCACGTGTAGGTAAATACTATGTCGTCGATGCTGGCTATCCTAACAGACCGGGATATCTAGCTCCCTACAAGGGTGAAAGGTACCACTTGCCAGAGTGGCATCGAGGTATGGAACCGAACACTCCAAGGGAGAAGTTCAATCGCATGCATTCATCTATCCGCAATGTTGTAGAGAGGTCGTTTGGACTATGGAAGATGAAATGGCAAATTCTTTATAAGATGCCTGGTTATTCAATGCTCACTCAAATGAAGGTTGTGGCTGCCACGATGGTTCTTCATAATTTTATCCGGGAACATTCAAGTGGCGATGTCGACTTTGCTAACTGTGATAGGGAACCTGATTATGTACCTACAATCCCGGACAGGTACGACAAATATGCAGTGTCGACCCATGCATCCGATTCTTCTACTGATGAATCTAGTATTCAAACAATGGATATGTTTCGTGATAATGTAGCAACATCTCTTTCACTTGCGTGGAATGTGTGAGTGAAAGTGATCTTCTTTGCGTAGTAAAATATGGACTTGTAATAATTTAGGATCTAAAATATTTGCATTTCAGTTGGTCAAATATCATGGACTTGTAATATTTTGGAGTTCATTTCGTCGTTGGAAAATGGAGACTATTATATGTTTATGTTTGATATAATTGTTGCTTGAGATACTTGACTGAAAATGTGTTACAAATATAGGCACAATCATGGTAAATTTTGCGAAATTAAAATTTGAAATTTGGCACAATGTCAAAATCAAATTAATTTTTTATTAAGTTTTAAAATTAATTATTATATTCTTTAAAAAAGTCTTTTCAAATAATATACGTTTCATTACATGTGCTTAAGTTACATCCAAGGGTAAAAATGTCCTTACACCCTCACTACCATGTAACTTGGAGCTGAAGGCAACCTTATAGCCAAACACCTCAATATGCAGCTCCAGCTCCACAGCAGAGCTGCTGCTCCCTGGAGTTCTGGAGTGGAGCTGCTCTGTTGTGGAGCAGAGCCATGCCAAACACGCCCTTAACCTAGAAACATGCAATGCAAAGGCGTGATGCGAGCGAGCGAGCGAGTCTGCCGCGCCGCTAGTCAGAGGCTGGACCGGGTTAATATTACAGAGAGCTCTGACGACGACATTATTAAGCTGCAGCAGGGCCGCGATAGTGAGCTATTCTCTCGCGCGTGAGAAATTAAAGGCACAGCTAGCGGCCGTGGGGATCAGCTAGCTAGCATTTTGCTCGCGTGTCCAGACGGCGGACGGCGGCGTCTGTTGCGTGACTGGCGACGAACGGCGGCGCGGCCGGGCCACCGGCAGGGCGTGCGGGCAGACGGCTGCGTGGATCTAGAGACGCGGGCGTACGTGAAGAATAAGGTGATTCTTCTCCGATCATCATCAGAACTCGAATCACGCACGCCTCCTCCGCCGCTCTCTCCCTGATCTCTTGTGCCATGCATTTTGATTATTACATACCGTAGTTTTATTACACACTAATCTGAAAAAGTCATACATCATCATTTGATTTTTCTTGGGATCCTGCCTGCTGCCACAAAATTAATGGCATTTTCCTTTCTATAGACACACATGCCGGAACGAACCCGTACTCCATAGCCAACTGAACCTGCTGAAACACGGAAGTGGCGGCCGCGTGCTAATTAAGCCGTTGTTGGTCCACGACCATGTCGGTCGTCGAGTCGCCATCGCCGTATCCTCTGCCTGTGTGTGTGTGTGTGGGAGGGGGGGGGGGGGGGGGTGGGGTGTGTTGGGGAGACTCCCATCCGAGATCCGATCCTGCACTACTATCCATGGAAGTACTGTCGTAGTGGTAGAGAAGAAGAGTTGTCAACGATTATCGACGTGCTTCCACTAGCTACATGGGAAGAACAAAGGGAATATCAAACTTTGCAAGGAAGGACCAGTGAGTAGTGCTCGTCGTCGTCGTCGTCACACGCACAGCCTGAGATGCCTGACGGCGACCGCGGCCTCGATCGATCGATCGGTTGACGCACGCACACGGCACACTCGATCGGTGTACGCCACCGAAAGCACAGCATGAAGCGCTCTCTCTCTCTCTCTCTCTCTCTCTCTCTCTCTCTCTCTCTCTCTCTCTCTCTCTCTCTCTAGAGTCACTACTACGCGTGAGCTAGGTTGGGTATGACGGATTGACAGATATGGTCCGATCGATCATACACAAACGCTGCTACCTGTCGTCCTCTCTAGCTAGTCTCTGCTTTCTTTAATCATCATCTTTCCTTTTTTTCTTTTTTTTGTTTATGTTTTGTTCTCAAGTTTCTTCGTTCCGCGTCACAGCTGGTGTACTTACTAGTACTTCATTAAACACTCGGGTCCCGTATGCTCTACTAATTAATTAATGTTACTCAGTCAACTAATAATAATATAATAAGATGGTATATATCTGTCAGCTTATTGTGAATCTCCTCTGGAGTTTACAAGGGTGGTACAAAACAAAACTCGCACGATCTTGGTGTACTCTAATTTCGGTGCGCGCGGATAGGATAGACTCTATACGAGCTAGTAGCCAACAAAAAGCCATCGCGTGCTTGTGTTGTCATCAGCTTGAAAACAGTCGCACGCGCGTGGATTGCTGCCGCCAGAGAGGCCATGCATGGATATATTCTTCTTGGTTTTGAGTCACTGTTTTGTTTGATTTGATGGTCCAAGTCCAACGGAAGAAGAAGATGCGTCTGCTTACTCCACTCAGATCGATACTCATCGACTATCTTTTTGGTGGACTCAAATTAATGTGATTCATTAATTTTCCTGGATCCAATAGTTTAGATTGAGTTATACTATTTCTAACCATCAAGTATTATTAAGTACAAGTACTCTCGTCTGTACTAACGTTACGGATTAAAATAAAAATAATATAATAATCTAACACATATGATTTTTTAGTTATATGGATATAATATTCATACTAACATTATAATGTGAAAAACAAATAATATGATAACTCAATATTATAAAACTCTATGTAAAAGAGGATAGTAATTTCAAAGACAATATGCGGGGTCTCCTTTTCATGCGGGGGAAATTGGGCCAGTCAGTCAGTATGAGGTGATCTTCTCCTGGAGGAACACAGCGGCGAGCGCGCATGTTGTTTCAGGTCTTGGCCGTGTGGAGGTGACAGACGAGCGTAGGCACCACCTGAGGGTCACGCGTCATCAGCCGGATCTGCTCCTCCACCTGCCGCCGCGTGTTGTTATCTACGAGCGGAGGATGGGGCGAACGACGACGGCCTTACAACCTCGTATCGGCAGGCAGAGGATGCGGCGGGAGACGGTGGCCTCGCATCGGCGGGCGGCGGTGGGCAGATGACAGGGCAGTGGCCTCGCAATGGCAACGAGTAGACGACGGGTCAGGCGGCGGCGATTTCGTGATTGCGGAGGGCGGGGCGACGGCGGGCGGTGGACGCGACGGTGAGATCTATGATTGCGGAGGACGGGTGAATCATGAGTCGTGAGAGCAAATAACAGATCAGATTAGATTGACGATTGAC
The DNA here is from genome assembly GCA_001182835.1 of Oropetium thomaeum. Lineage (NCBI taxonomy): Eukaryota > Viridiplantae > Streptophyta > Magnoliopsida > Poales > Poaceae > Oropetium > Oropetium thomaeum. The sequence continues at coordinate 1,704,260 of LFJQ01000045.1, read as the reverse complement.
TCAATATTGTCGCACGGATACGTGGTGTAGGGGGGTTTGTAAAATTATGTAATGAAAGATTCAGAAATTAGCAGCCATTAGATTTGAGTAAATGTAACTTTATTAATAAAGGGAACGTATGTGAGTCGTTGGATTTGAGTTAACATAACATTATCATCGTAATTGTGGGGCTATTATTAGGATGTTGGAATTCTTTTTAGGGAGGTGGGTGAAAAACGACAGAATTGGTGCACTATAGTAGTAGAGATATAATAATGATGTATTATCAAATATTATAAATTAGTTTGGGAATTAATAAAATAATAACATCATGAAAGAATTATCCACGTATGAATCAATCTCCATGATGCCGCGCGTTCGCTATCTTCAATGGCTCGAAGCCGCCGCTGCTAGCATCAATGGCCTCTTTGGCCTTCTCACCAAGTCGCGCGGCACCTCGTCGAGCCGTCGACGCATGCGGCGGGGGCAAATTTTGCATGGCGGCGACGGATTTGGACATGGCGGTGAAGTATCTAGGCATGGGGATGACAGATCTAGGCATGGGGACGACGGATTTGGGCATGACGACGACGAATCTAGTCATGACGGCCGCTGATCTAGGCATGAAAGCGATGGATCTGGGCATAGCAGCGGCTCCGGTGAGTCGAAGGCAGTGTGCAGCATAACGGCGACAGTGAGTCGATGAGAAAACGATTTGAGTCCAAACGGTATGTTGTTATAAATATATTGATAATATAGTCAAATAATTTTATCCTTATAAATTAAGGGTTAGAATTAATTATAATAATTTCATGTTTAAAGTAATGTAATCCATCGGAAAGGGCTCATACTCATCAGGGCTGTCCAAGCAGCAGCAGTATAGTGGTGGGCTATGCATGAGAGATATTTTCTGCCTTTTTCTCTCTCTTTATTATGTAACTTCGATTTTGGCTACTTGCAGTTTCAATTAGTGTACTTCCATGTTTTAATGTCATTCGTGTATTATTTGACGACAGTGGTGTGGTACTGCCTACCACTTTGTTAGAAAAAGTGGGGAAAAAAACAGAGGGAGGTTGAGAATAATGAACCATTTTGTTCGCTCCTTTTTTCATGTGCCGTGGGCAAAACTACTCATGTTCTGCGTGATCCTCCTTTACTTATGTGGTACTAACTTGCCCTGTTGGTACAGGCAATCTGCCTGGAGGATCATCATCGGCGTCTGGCTATAAGAGAGAAGCACGGCCGTTTCAGTTCAAAGATACATTTCACAAGCGAGAGAGAGAGAGAGAGAGAGAGAGAGAGAGAGAGAGAGAGAGAGAGAGAGAGAGCGAGCATCAGGAGCAACAGACCATGGGAGAACACGATCAAACCAAGGGCCGCCATGATGGAAATGGAAGAAAGGAGGAGGCCACCAAGAACAAGTACGCCGTAGCGTGTTCCATCATCGGTTCAGTCATCTCTATCCTCATGGGCTACGGTATGGTACTATACAGTACATCTCTATCTGGGGTTTCAAAGATGTTCATGAAGTGTCCACGAAGATGAAGATACGTGCACGTAAACACACGTCTGGTCTGGTTTCATGCAGACACTGGTGTGATGAGCGGCGCGATGCTGTTCATCAAGGAAGACCTCAAGACGAACGACACGCAGGTGCAGGTCCTGGCCGGCATCCTGAACGTGTGCGCCCTGGTCGGTTCCCTGACCGCCGGCCGCGTGTCCGACTGGGTGGGCCGCCGCCGCACCATCTCGCTGGCGGCGTGCATCTTCTTCGTGGGCTCCGCGCTCATGGGCCTGGCGCCCAACTTCGCGACGCTCCTGGCCGGCCGGTGCGTGGCGGGCGTGGGCGTCGGGTACGCGCTGATGATCGCGCCGGTGTACGCGGCCGAGATCGCGTCGTCTGAGATCCGCGGGTCGCTGACGTCGCTCCCAGAGATCTGCATCAGCCTGGGCATCCTCCTGGGCTACGTGGCCAACTACGCGCTCGCCAGGCTGCTGCCGCTGCGCTACGGGTGGCGCGCCATGCTGGGGCTCGGCGCGGTCCCGAGCGCGGCGCTCGCCGTCGCGGTAGTGCTCGCCATGCCGGAGTCACCGCGGTGGCTCGTCATGCGCGGGAGGACCGACGACGCGGCCGTCGTGCTTCGCCGCGTGTGCGGTGGCGACTCCGGCGAGATAGACGTTCGGCTTGCAGAGATAAAGGCGGCGGCTGGGCTCGACGACGACGACGCTGATGGTGCCGCGGCGGCGGCTGGAACTGGAACTGGAAGAAGCGGCGCCGGCGGCGTGTGGAAGGAGATGTTCGTGCGCCCGACGCCGCCCGTCCGGCGCGTCCTGGTGGCCGCCTTCGGCGTGCACTTCTTCCAGCACCTGACGGGCATCGAAGCCGTAGTGCTCTACAGCCCGCGCATCTTCAAGGCGGCCGGGATCGCCTCCACCAGCGAGGTGCTCGGGGCGACGGTCGGCGTGGGCGCGACCAAGACCGCGTTCATCCTGGTGGCCATCCTGCTGGTGGACCGCGTGGGCCGGCGGCCGCTCTACCTGTCCAGCCTGTCGGGCATCGTCGCGTCGCTGGCGTGCCTGGGCCTGGGCCTCACCGTCGTCGAGCGTTCGCACCCCGCGCCGGCGCCGGCGTGGGCGGCCGCGCTGGCCATCGCCGCGGTGTTCGCCTTCATCGCGTCCTTCTCCGTCGGCGTGGGCCCCGTCACCTGGGCATACAGCTCCGAGGTGTACCCGCTCCGCCTGCGCGCACAGGCCGCCGGCGTGGGGGTGGCCATCAACCGCGTCATGAACGCCGCCGTGTCCATGACCTTCGTGTCGCTCTACCAGGCCGTCACCATCGGAGGCGCTTTCTTCCTCTTCGCCGGGCTCGCCGTCGCCGCGGCGGCGTTCTTCTACCTGCTCTGCCCCGAGACGCAGGGCCGCCCGCTCGAGGAGATCGAGGAGGTGTTCAGCCGCGGGTGGCGCGCCCGGCTCAACAAATCGCCGGCTGCGGCTGTGGAACTGCCGATCTCCATGTCGTCAGACGACGGCAAGCCACGTCGTCATTGATCCGTACGTTGCGGAGGCCAGTGCATTACTTCTTGCTACTACTGCGTAGTGCGTAGTACTAGTAGTAGGAAGACGCAAGCAAGCACGTTTACATGACGAAATTATTTCACGCAAAATAGGATGATAGGGAGATTTTGGCTGTGTGCGCACGCGTGCGTTGAGGTAGGTATTTGCGGTGCGAATCCGTGCCTGTCCTCTCGTTTCTGCCCTGCTTTCTGACAAGAAGTGAGAGCATTGCATGGAGACGTATACGCCTTTAGCCGGATCACGTCTAGTGTGGACGAGTGTGTTTTGGATTCTGATAGTGCCATGAGAGAGAGGACATGACAGTCGTTTACCTAGCGCTAGTAGCATGATTTAGTTGCATCTCCAACAGATTGTCAAATGTCAATCCTATACGAGATAAGCATCTCCAACAACTTCCAATAAACTGTTTTGGACGCTTTGGAAGTACCAATGATGTTGCTAATAAGTATGGAATGACCGACTCCATCTTTCGAGAGAACAAATGTTTGGAATGTATATCTTTTTTTAATTATCTAAATGTACGCGGTTTCTTTATAAAATAATCTATCCACATTATCTAAAAAACATGCACGCATCCTTGAAACAAATAGGGCGTGTTTGGTAGCCTGTATGACCTCTGGCCAGTCTAGTGGGCGGATCCAGGCTCTGGTGAGCCAGCATCCATCGGTGTAGGCTATCGTGTTTGATAGATTGGTTTGATGGTAGCCTGGATGAATTGAGCTCATGTTTGTTAGCCTGCATCAGGCGGAGTCCGATGACCTATTTGGACCTGGGTGAGTATACCGCCCGTGTATGTATGTTTTGGTGCAAGGCTAGTCGCTCACACCATTTGTTTCCGCCGAAACATATGTTGTCCTGCCCGATCCTAGCGTCAAGGCTGCTTTACCGCCAGAAGCAAAGAAAATGCAAAGTACAACATAGTCTTCAAGTCAACATTGCAACACAATCAAACATTGCAACATTACAACGGAGTACCATTAAGTCTCAGTTTGAGATGTAGAAAACATCATAGCAGATAGTACCAAACAAGTCTCATCAAACAAACCAGGGCGGAGAAAAGTTCTTTGCAGGAGGGCTGTAAACAGATTGGTTTGCAGGCTGTCCGGATTGACGCCACGTGTACCTTAGATCGAATCTCAGAGCAGCCCTTCTGTGAGCTTCCAAGTGCACGACTCAGCTCACACATCTCGTTCCGTTCAAGCCATTGCTTCAGCCGCCATCCAATCCAACGGGCCAGCCTCCGATCCATGGCTTACTCGACGACTCGTACAGACAAGAAATCGTTTGGTGGCGACAGGGAGGAGTGCCCCTCGATGGAGGTATGGGCGGACGCAGCGTCAGACGTCAGAGCTCTCGAGGGGTTCATGGCAGATCCATGGATGCTGCGCTCGGCGCCATCGCGGCATTTTGCACTGAACCTAGACGACGGCGATCGTCTCCCACGCAACCAGCTTTTTGCACGCGCCATGAAACTGCAACGCTCTTTCGAGGCCTCACGCAGCTCTGCTCCCGTGGCACCGGCCACCGGCAACCAGTGAATGGAAGCGGCCATTGTGAGCAGATAAAGAAGAACGAGTGGTTCCCGATTGGAGCTTTGGATGGCTCGTGGACGGAACTGCTAGCCTTCCTCATTGGTTTGCCGAACCTGCGCTTGCTGCTGCTCGTGAGTTAGGAGCACTACAGGAAACAGGACCTTTGCCGAGTGTATACGTCTTCACCGAGTGCAATTCTTCGTGCACTGAGCACACATAGTATTTGTCGAGTGCCCCATCAAAAACACTCGACAAATCAGGCACACTCGGCAAACGGTATCTTTGTCGAGTATTTTTGTAAAGACACTTGATAAAGAATACTTTTTATCGAGTGTTGACGGAATACCGTCGGTATATTTGAAAACACTCGACAAAATCCCGTCCCGATAACGGCTGTCGCCCAACCCCCCCCCCCCCCTCCCCCCCCGCGGGTTAGGTATTTGCCGAGAGCCTAATACAAACACGCTCGTGGACACTCGCCAAAGTGGTAGTTTGCTGAGTATTTTCCCATAGCACTCGGCAAACAGTTCATTTTTTTTCTTTTTCATGCTTCAATTTTTTGAGTGTAAATACAGTTCATTATAATGACTTTTCAAATTTGGTACATTTAATATTCTGTTTGCTATATTTAACTTGTTAATTTAGTTTAATTGGATTGTTTTGAATATGTCAAATTTGAACTGCAATTGATTTTAATAATGAAATAAAAATAATAGAAAAATGATATTTATACTTATAATATTGGAGTAAAGTTAAAATCCTAGCAAATAATAAAAATTTCGAACATCACTTATAAGAAACACGACCGCGGACTTGTTAACATATAGTATTAAAAATTTTTTTAAAAATAACAAAGTCCAAAAATCATGAAATTTGGTACTATATCATAATATCATACGTGAAAGTTGTGATAAATAGTTTGGAAAGTTTTGTGCAATTTGTCACATACGGTGCTCAGAAAACAAAACATACGACCGAAAGATTCATATGTTAAAAAGAATCCATTAAGATTCGGTCTTACAGTAGATTACTTCTCGTTAAAATTTGATAATTTATCGGATCCATTACATAATTTTAAATTTTTTTAATGTGTATAGAAATATATACTTTGCCGAGTGTATTGGGAACCGCACTTGGCAAATCTTTGCTGAGTGCTCTTAAATTGGTACTCGGCAAAGTGCTGACGACAAATAGATCTGGCCTCTTTGTCGAGTGCCAGATCCAGGACACTCGACAAATGGATCTGGCACTCGGCAAAGAGCGCGCATCCGGACTTAAGTGAAGCCATCTGTAACTTTGTCATTCGTATTGCGTCCGGCGGCCATGCGCGCCGCTCACCTGCTGCCCAAGCCGCCGTACGCCGCCGCCCGCCCACCGCGCGCGGCCACGCGCCGCCGCGTTCCCAGTGGTTGCCGCCTCTTTCCCGCTCCGTCCACTCGTTCCCGCCCTGCTCAGCTGATATCTTTGTTCCCATCCCATCCGCCGCAAAGGTATCGTTATTGTTTCATATACATGCAGCTGTTGTGTCATGTGGTTGTAGGCCATCGTGCCTGCCGTTTGGTTGTTGTAGGTTCCTGAAACCACACCTCATTAGGGAGGTGCTGTCAAAATGTGCGATTGACACTAGTATTTTTTTTTGTAGACAACACTCTGTCGGTCGTATTTTCTTATCTCCACCGTCACCTAAGGTAAAATCATATATTTCATGTCATGTTATTAGGTAACGTAACATAGTTAGATGTCTCTCGTTCGAAAAAGATATGGTTGGAAATATGCAAATATTTGCATATCCATAATCGTATCTGATTCCAATTGTCCATGATTTTTGGACAGTCGGAGAATGCGTAGATGGAGTTTGTTTCCATGGTTTGCTCCAATCCAAGATAGAGTTCAGCATCATCTTCTTGTTGTTGTCCGGATACACAATCTCCTTAGAAGGACGTGTATTTAGAGAACAATGGAGAGGTACTGTCAAAATTCTGTTTTGGATAGGAGTAGAGCATGGAAACTCACTTCATCTACGCATCCTCAGGTGGGATTAGGACCTAACCTCACCTATTACATAGTTGAAACAATGTTTAGATGCAATATATGGTTACATTATTCATTGATATAAATGCTAAAGCATGGGTGACCGTGAGTGGATATATACGGGCCGCACAAGTCAAAGTTCATGGACGGATGAATGGATTCGGAAGACCGATGCTTTCTTTGAACTAGCATTTGCCAATGCTAAAGGATCGAGTGCTACTTGGTGTCCCTAAAGCAAATGTGCAAACAGGCGTCGACAAAAAAAGATGTCATGGGAAAACATCTTTGTAAGAATGGATTTACGCCTGACTACACCCAATGGATCTATCGCGGTGAAACCAATCGTATCAGAGAGGAGGTCGTGAGACAACGCATCGATGATTATGATTCTGACGCCGGCATAGAAGACATGTTAAATGACTATCATGAAGCAAACTTCGCTACCGGTCGTATGGAGGAGGAGCCAGAGGAAACCGCAAAGGCATTCTTAGACATGTTGACAACAGCTCAGAAACCACTTCACGGTCATACAAAGATTTCTCAATTGGATAGCATTGGACGCATAATGGCATTCAAGTCTCAGTATAGTTTGAGTCGAGATGCCTTTGATGCCTTGTTGACAATTTTGGGTAGCTTGCTTCCAGATTGTCACATTCTGCCAAAGAGCATGTACAGTCACAGAAACTCCTTCGCGCATTTAAGATGCCATGTGAGCAGATACATGCGTGTCCAAATGGGTGCATCCTATATAGGAAAGAATATACGGGAGCAAAGTACTGTCCAAAATGTAACTCCTCTAGATTCTTGGAGGTTGACTCTGGTAATGGCCAAAAGAGGCAGCTCGAGATTCCCGTGAAGATCGTACGGTACCTTCCATTCATACCGAGGATCCAACGGTTATACATGACCGAGGAATCAGCGAAACAGATGACATGGCATAAAAATGGTAAACGATACAATCCTTACAAGATGGTGCATCCATCGAACGGTGAAGCAGGCACCTACTTTGATGGGATTCATCGTGACAAAGCATTAGAGGCTCGTAATGTACGTGTTGCATTGGCAACAGATGGGTTCAATCCTTATGGAATGATGGCTGCACCATACATATGTTGGCCCATTTTTGTTATCCCCCTTAATCTCCCCCCGAGTGTCGTCTTTCAATGACAGAACATGTTCTTATCGTTGATAATTCCGGAACACCCAGCGAGTAATATGGGTGTGTATATGGAGCCTATAATTGATGAATTGATCCGTGCTTGGGAGGAGGGAGTATGGACATACGATCGAGCTACAAAGAGAAACTTCAAAATACACGTCTAGTATCACTACTCCCTGCATGACTTCCCGGCGTATGGGATTTTCTCCACCTGGTGTGTTCACAGCAAGTTTTCACGCCCAATATGTAAGGAAGGTCTGAGGTTCATTTGGTTGAAGAAGGGTGGGAAGTTCTCATCATTCGACAAACATCGCCAATTCCTCCCTCTTGACCATCCATTCAAACGAGACATCAAGAACTTTACGAAAGGTGTCGTAGTTACTAACCAAGCAGCGCAGATGAAGATTGGTCTTGCGGTTCATGCTCAGATGGATGCTCTCATAGCGAATCATCAAGAAGATGGTTTTGGGGGATATGGTGAGGAACATATGTGGACTCATATGTCGGGCTTGTTGAGGCTTCCATATTTTGATGACCTTCTTCTTCCATGTAACATTGATGTAATGCACACCGAAAAGAATATTGCGGAGGCACTTTGGTCAACAATAATGGATATTCCTGATAAGACCAAGAACAACGTTAAGGCTAGAGTGGATCTGGCAACGTTATGCGATAGACCAAACCTAGAGACGAAGCCTCCTAGTCGAGGCAAGACATGGGGAACGCCTAAGGCCGCATTCGTTTTGACGAAGCCCCAAAGGAGGAGGTACTAGAATGGTTCCAAACCTTAATGTTTCCTGATGACTATGCAGCGAGTCTAAGAAGGGGAGTGAACGTATCTACTATGCGAATCAATGGGATGAAGAGTCATGACTTCCACATATGGATTGAGCGGCTTCTTCCAACGATGGTTCGAGGCTATGTCCTAGAGCATGTGTGGCAAGTGCTGGCAGAGTTAAGCTATTTCTTCCGTCAGATTTGTGCAAATGAGTTACCTCGGACCATAGTTGTAGACCTAGAAAGAATGACACCGGTGTTGCTTTGTAAATTGGAGAAAATCTTTCCATCAGGCTTCTTCCTTTCCATGCACTTTTTGATTTTGCACCTCCTGTGTGAGGCAAGAATGGGGAGGCCCATGCAGCCCCATTGGTGCTATACTGTTGAGGGGTGCTTAAAGGTTCTTCGAATTAAATGTACGAATAAAGCCAAAATTGAGGCTTCCATTGCAGAGGCATATATTCTGGAGGAGGTGTCGAACTTCACAACAACATACTATGGTGATAAGCTGCCTAGCTTGCATAATCCACTACCTCGTTACAATGTTGGCGAAAATTCTGGAGTTTTTACGCCCGGGATGGGTGGGGTCGCTTATTATGGAATAATTGAAGAAATAGACGAGCTGAAGTTTCATGGTTGCAAACCTCTTAATCCTGTCATATTCAAATGTCATTGGTTTGATCCTGAAGTAACAAGACGATCCCCTAATCTTGGGCTAGTTGAAATTCGTTAGGATTCCGTCTTACCAGGAGACGATGTATATATTGTGGCTCAACAGGCTATGCAAGTTTATTATCTCTCATACCTGTGCCAAACCAACCACCGTCTTAAGGGTTGGGATATTGTACACAAGGTGTCGCCACACGGTAAAGTACCTGTCCCAAACGATGAAGACTACAACATTGACCCAAACACATATGACGGAGAGTTCTTTCAAGAAGAGGGGCTAGAAGGAAGTTTTGAGATAGACTTAACCGAAGCAATCGGAATGGAAGTAGACTATGAAAGGGTTGTTCACGACGAAGATGGAGATGAGGTGCAAGATGTGCAAAACTGAGCATTACTTGAATGTTTAAGTCCAGGCAAAGACAATGAAGACAACATTGCTCCTTCCGATGATGTTGCATATATCGACATGGAGAATAGCGACGATGAGACTTATGATCCATCTAAACCCGATTATGATGATTACTTCTAGTACATGTAATTTTATATTCTTTTATAATTCTGTTTTGTTTGTTTTATAGATTTGTCTTAAAACTTGTTGCTTACCTGTTTTCACTTTTAAATTGCAGGTGATTTGATAAAGATGGTGGCTGGTATGAGGAACATAGCGTCGCTTTACCGAAGAAGTCGCCGTAGAAAGGAGCCATCACCTGAGGCAGAGCAGGAGGTACCACAGACGGAGGAGGAGGCAATGGCGTCGCCTGAGGAGGAGCAGGAGGACAGGGGGAGGAGGCGGCCAACAAGGTTAGCGAATTCGTCGGGTGTCTACCAACGAGGTCTCTCGAGCCTCCCTCAGCGACCGATACCTCCTAAGAGACGTCCGATGATTCGTCCCAGTGGGAAAAGATAAATAACTTTAAATTTTATCACTACTTCTTTTCATATGTTGAAAATCACAATACAAAATAATATATTTTCTTAATTATTTGGAGGGTACACGTGGCTCAAACCTGCAGTGCTTTGAGATTCAATTCAAGGTACACGTGGCGTCAATCTGAACAGGGCTGCAAACCAATCTGTTTACAGCCCTCCTGCAGAGAATTTTTTTTTTCCAACTAGGGCTGCCACATCCGAAGATGCTCCTCCACCGATTCGTACACTGCTCAGATCTTATTGAAATTGGTACAATAACTACATGTCTAACATCACAGACTAGGTACCGAGCTAAACCAAGAAATAAAGAAGTCAATAATTCGAATTTTAGTTTCAGAGTACTGATAGGTAACATGTTGAATCGAATCAAAGAAAACACATTAAAAATCGATGGCATGTACTAGAATGGCTGGCCTGGTGCTGGCCTGACCGCCTGAATGGCTGCGGCGTCGAAGGGTGCTTCGGAGGAAGAGAGTGGAGAGCAGACTCGAGATGGTGGCGTGAATGGGTGGGGAGGCGGTAACCCTAGCAGAATCTTAGTCGCTGCACTGCACGTGCGGAGCCTGGCTGAGGAGCGAAACCCAATTTCTGCGTGCCTGCTCAGCCTGGCTCGGGGGCGATCGGTGCATGAGTTGGGCCTGGTTCCGGCCTCCGACCAAGCTACCAAACACGTCACACCTGCATGGATTGAGATTGGCCCAGGCCGGACGCGAACTAACAAACACACCGATACTATCTATCGATCGGCTCCATAACCAATATCATTGTGAGACCTTGACAATCCTTGAATCAGCATCGTTCCTCCTGCCCCCTCACATCTTTCTCCATCGATCTGTCTCCCTGCCTCGAAACAAAACAGAGAGAACAAAAAAAAAAAAGAGAGATCGAGAAGAACGCAGCCCTGCTGCCATGCGATCTACACACATCCTGTGCATAAATAGACCTTACTCTGTTTTGAAATTGATTTTTTTTTTTTTACTATTTGAAGGATTTTGAACGAGCCAGTTGATTGGACTTGGCCCCGTTGTACTGTACAGTTACTCTGTTACGACGAAAGGATGTTTGCGACAGCTTGGCTTCATTGTTTTCTCTATATTGTCTTCACTCAGCTCCCATTCATCAAGAAAAAAGAAGTTTGAAAACAGTTTGACACGTCGTCAAGTTTGGTAATAACACTGCAGCAGTTTTAACGACGAACCGCCTTTGGTCTGGCCCCCTCCCAAGTTTCTTCGTCCCGTGAAGTGGAGCCCACCGTACGTTGTTGCCTTCTCGAACAAGCACGCCGGCTCCTCTGCCTACAATGTGAAACAGAAGGACTCCCTCGTCGATCGAGCCGCCATTCCCTCCAGAACTCACTTCACCATCATCGTCAGTGTGCTTCGCACGGAAGCCACAAAGCAAATCTTAATTTTATTTCCAGGCCGGTCACTTCGTCCTGCTCGTCGATCGGGCGCCAGCAGCAACAGACCCGACGGCGATGGCGGTGGAGGTGAGCAAAGAATTATTTGCACGCCTGCTAGTGCTAGCTCTTCAAAAGAGTTGTTAGCGGGAAGCTTTAATTTGTTGTTGATCTCATCATCAGACTCTCTTGTTTTCTGAATTGGCTAGGCTTTTGCAATTAATGACGACTTTGTTAGCTTGTTCGTCATGCTCGCTCGTGCATGCAGGTTAGCGGGTGGCAGCAGCAGCAGCAGCAATGGCGGGTACCGGCGTTTGGAGAGTGGAACTACGGGCAGTACCAGTACGACGACCATGGCTGCACGCCCCCTCAGCCCGTGTTTCGACGCCGTTGCCGCCGCGCGGATGAGTGACGACGTGCTTCCCGCGCGCAATCCCACCAGCGATGAGGTAGCAACACAACGATTAGTTAATTATTATTACTCGGTTGATGATTTTGGTGCGTTTTAGAATTATTGAAGCAATTTAATTATCCAACAGTAAATAAGACGACACATGATTTTCTGATAGTTACGACCCTCACTCTTAACAAAACATGCGTGGACTATTAGTTACTAGTGGGTGGAAGGACACGTAGCTAGCAAGGGGTAAATGCATCAATGTTCCGATGCAATTCTCTCTGGTTTATGGATTTGTCACTCAGAACTTGTAGTGTAAATATAAACCAGTTGTGTGGCAAATTAAAAACCCCATCCATCCTCTGGTTTATGGACTCATCAAAGCAGTGACCCATTCTCTGAATCTCAGAGAAATCGTGGTCCTTGAGGCAAGTACATTTAAGACTAGTAAGTACCAGTAACATACTGTACATTTTTCCTTTTCTTTTGACTGAACTACAGAAGTAGTAACATGCATTTTCGTGGCAGTGGCCCCAAACAAATACGAAGCGCTCTGATGAGTAACTGAGTATGCAGTGTAGTCGTCGGCACGGTCCCTCGCACCTCAATCAGATAGGCAAAACAGTCAGCGGTCTCAGCGCTGCACGCTGCCGCGCTCTGGTCTCTATCCGCCTCCATTGGTCAAGGCGGGTCCCACTTCGGTCCCACCTCTCTCCCCCTACGTACCCCTAGTAGCATAGAAGCTTACGAAGCACACCACACACACTAGCGCCGTTCCTTCCTTATAAAATTAAACGCATTCAGCCAGCTCTGGGTCCGGCCCGGGGAAAGGGTAGAGAGGAAGGCTTTTCCTTGTTTTGTGAGCAACGTTACTCGTCGTGCTGCATTGTCTCCCACCGAGTCCGAGTGGACGAGGAAGAGCAGGAGGAGGTTAACTAAACTAATGGAGGAAGAGGTGTGTCGAGCTCTCATGTCTTGTTATGCTCCTCCCCGCTCGCTCGATCTGCAGCTAGCAGCTGTCCTGTGTCGTCTTCTTCTTTCCTTCTTCCGTGCGTCGTGGCTGTCGTCGTTGCTGCGTGCATCATCTTGACTGGATTGGACCCATCTGTTTTCAAGGTTTTTTTTTTTCGAGGCGTGCGTACCAGTGACTTTCGTTCTGATTTTCCCTGTTACTGATTTCAGTTCGTTGGGAGAGGCAGGCGGACGAGGGGAGGCGTCAGAGGGCGGCGCCGCCGCATCCCGGCCTTCGGGGAGTGGAACCGCAACGGCAGCACGCGCCCACGGGGATAATAAGGCGGAAAAGCAAGGTGGCTGACGACGACTCCGGGTCCGGGTCCGGGTCCGGGGGGATGATGTACGCGCATGTGGGGACGACCAACAACAACAAGCAGTCCTGCTTCACGGCGGCGGCGCCGGTGGTCGCCAAAGCAAAACCCGTCGACGACGACCTCTACGGGGTCCCGTCTGACATGCAGATCTGCCGACGAAAGGACGTCAAGGCCGGGTGGCTGAGGAGGATTCTGCTCAGGCTCAAGGCCGCCGCCTGCTTCTTCTGCTCTCAGGAGGGTCGTCACGCGCGCATGGCGTAGCGACTCAGACCGGCAATGGTGGGAACACGTACGAGACCCACCACTCGTGACCCAGGACTACACGCTGCAGCTTTCCGTGCTAACACTGCTACGTAGAACTAGCTACTAATGCTACACTACCTCCCTTTTATTGTTGATGTCCTTTTGTATAAATTTAGTTCGTTATTGTTCTATGTGGACCAAGTGGCGTCTCAAAATTTAGTTTATGTATTATGGTGCGTGCATTTTATTGTTATAGACTAGTATGATCGATATATGTTGTTTTCTTTCTCCGATAACACATCGTAGTGCACCCGCCTTTTTCTCTTACTCTGGGCACAAAACCCGAAGATCGAAACCTGGAAAATCTTAGACCGAATCCAAATTATCTGAAGACTGAATTTCTAGGTTCCAATTGTCAAAACTCGACTCAACTGATACCATCCTCCGATACACGAAATACCTGAAACAAATCAAAGCTCATATAACTATAAACATTCGGTCCAATCCAAAGGCAGAGGCAAACACCCCACGTCACTTCTATGTCCTCCTTCCTCACTCTGAGTTGTTAGTTCTACCATACCCACGAATCCACCAGTTGTGAACGCGGCGACGAGGCCCTACCGTCGGTCGGCCGCCGGCACGATAGTCCCCGCCTGTCTGCCGACTGCCGCCACAGCGCCCTAAAACAGAACTTGTTTTCAAAATTACAATTCCCAAACAAAACTTGTTTTCCAATTCCTCCAATGATGAAGGATAAAGAGGAGGTGGCTGCTGGCGCCCGGCGAGTGAGCGTGAACTGCAACCAGTACTGTTAGAGAATATTTGATAGCTAGAGTTAGAATATTTATAATTAACATATGTATTCAGGATGGAGTATTACCCCTAAGTCTTGTACTCTATATATACCGACCAAGACCTAGCAATACAATCATCCATCACATCATACAACAATATCATTGTTCTACGCATCCAGCCCGATCCCATCAGTTTTCATTTCTTTTGTAAACGCCTGATCCGGGCGAGTGTCCGTCTCGTTAGGAACGCCACCTCATTGACTAAATTAGTCTCATTGGTCAATGGAGACGTGTGCATCTGCCTGCATTATTGTTCAACTGGTTTCGGTCGAGAGTATTTATATAGCCAGCACACATGTATATATTTGTTCAATAATTTTATACTATGTCCGTTCGTCTCTACTTGACAGAGTTGAATAGAAAATGAGGCAGGTACGTAATAGAATACCAACATGTCACGTTGAACTTTGACTTCCTTGTAGTATGTACAATTTCTCGGTTCCAATAATCTACGCACACACGTATCATGTGGATAAGCAAAGGAGAGCTGTGATTGCTTTACCAATATATATTGGAGGTATTGTTCTGTGTGTTCTAAAGAGAGCGTGCGTGAGAGAAGTGATAGAGAGAGAGAGAGAAGCCATGGGAGAAGAGGACCAAAGGAATGAGGGCCATGGACGGATGGAAGGAAGGAAGAGCAAGTATGCTGTAGCGTGCTCCATTGTTGGTTCCATCATCTCCATCCTCATGGGCTATGGTACGTAAGACATCTCTCTCTCTCTCTCTCTCTCTCTCTCTCTCTCTCTCTCTCTCTCTCTCTCTCATTCATTTCCCAAACTCAAACTACTTATGACCATTACGTTCGCATTTGAATTCGGAGCACAAACCTCTTTAGTTCTCGGCTTGTATGTAAATCCGATTTGAATGTTGAAAATCATATCAGAAACTAGCTATATAAATTTGTGAAACATAGATCAAAAGCCTACACGTAGTTAAGTTTAGAGCGTGTCCGTTATTTTCGGAATCACGTACTCTCTCCCCTCAGCTTTATAATTAATATCCAATAAATTAAAAATGTATATTCACAGCCACAAACCAATCAAGCATAAATGAACTGAGGTGTTGACCCTCAAACACCCAATGGGTGCGCACCACTTTGCATCCCTACCATTACAATTATAGCATGCTAAAAGACAATTTCTATGTAAGAATCACTTTTCAAGTGTTTAGCTAAACAACTTCTCTTTTATAGCTTCTAATATAAAAAATAAATGGAGAAGTCATGAAAAACGATATTTTGTTTTTATTCTTTTGGCTCCTATATATAAATTGGAGAAGCGATTTTTAAATAGGGGCGTAGAAATGCTTCTTTTTAAACCATCTAGACAAGTTTTCTTAGAGAAACAAACGCATAAGCTATTCTAGAATATACACCAAACACGTGCGAAAGGGAGCGCGTGAGAAAGAAAGACACCTCAGGTTTAAGAGGAAGTATGGCTCTGATCCAAGATGGCCTCATACGTCGATCGAGGTGGACTGTTTAAAGAGTAAAAATTAGCAGCTCTTTTAGTTTTAAACCAGAAGGAGTGTTGTAACTGCTGTTGCAATTGCAACCCCCTTGTCCAAAATTTATACATGCATGCGGTATTTTATATTATTTGTGAAAATTGTAACTATGTGGTAACAGTATTATTATACATTTTTACAGAAAGATTAAATCCGTTTGTAGCTTAGCTAATTAGATTCCTTAAGTATTGAAACTAATTAACCAACTCAGATTTAAATCCTAGACTCAGCACACGTATCACATTTGTGGCCAATTATTCTTTTGATTTTAAAGGACATTTCAGTTGAGAGATGTTTATTTGAAATTCTTGAATCTCATAGGTATGTACATGACTGTCTGATATGTTGATAAAATACTTACTACGTGCATTTGAAAAGAAAGTAATTTGTTTGTCAGTTCATGTTGAAATGAAGTGTGAAACAACGAATGATTTTGTGGGATGACATATTTGCAGACACGGGTGTCATGAGTGGCGCGATGCTGTTCATCGAGGAGGACCTGAAGATCAACGACACGCAGGTGCAGGTCCTCGCGGGCATCCTGAACGTGTGCGCCATCCTCGGCGCCCTCACCGCCGGTCGCGTGTCCGACTGGATCGGGCGGCGCCTCACCATCTCCCTGTCGGCGTGCATCTTCTTCGTGGGCTCGGCGCTGATGGGCCTGGCTCCCAACTTCGCTACGCTGCTGGCGGGCCGGTGCGTGGCGGGCATCGGCGTCGGGTACGCGCTCATGATCGCGCCGGTGTACGCGGCGGAGATCGCGTCGGCCGAGACCCGCGGCGCGCTGAGCTCGCTGCCCGACATCTCCATCAGCCTGGGCATCCTGCTGGGCTACGTGGCCAACTACGCGCTCGCCAAGCTGCCGCTGGTGTACGGCTGGCGCGCCATGCTGGGGCTCGGCGCGCTCCCGAGCGCCGCGCTGGCCGCCGGCGTGCTCGCCATGCCCGAGTCACCGCGGTGGCTGGTGATGCGCGGGAGGGCCGACGAGGCGCTCGCCGTGCTCCGACGCGAGTACGGCACAGCGGGGGCGGCCGAGGCGCGGCTTGCCGAAATCAAGGCGGCGGCCGGGGTAGCTGATGGTGCGCCGGCGCCGAACAGGCGGAGCAGCGGCAGGGGCGTGTGGAAGGAGCTGTTCGTGCACCCGACGCCGCCCGTCCGGCGCATTGTGGTGGCGGCTCTCGGCGTGCACTTCTTCAACCACCTGACGGGCATCGAGGCCGTGCTGCTCTACAGCCCGCGCATCTTCAAGGCCGCCGGCATCGCGACGCGCAACGAGGTCCTCGCGGCGACCGTCGGCGTCGGCGCGACCAAGACGGCGTTCATCCTGGTCGCCATCCTGCTCATCGACCGCGTCGGCCGCCGCCGCCTGTACCTCTCCAGCCTCGCCGGCATCATCGCGTCACTGGCCTGCCTGGGCCTCGGGCTCACCGTCGTCGAGCACTCGGCGGCCCACCACCACCACGCGGCGCGCTGGGCGGTGGTGCTGGCCATCGCCACCGTGTTCTCCTTCGTGGCGTTCTTCTCCTTGGGCGTGGGTCCCGTCACCTGGGCCTACAGCTCCGAGGTGTTCCCGCTCCGGCTGCGCGCGCAGGGGACCAGCGTCGGCGTCGCCATCAACCGCCTGATCAACGCAACGGTGTCCATGACCTTCGTGTCGCTGTACAAGGCCATGACCATCGGCGGGGCCTTCTTCATGTTCGCGGGGCTGGCCACTGTGGCCGCCGTGTTCTTCTACTTGTTCTGTCCCGAGACGCAAGGCCGGCCGCTGGAGGAGGTTGAGGGCGCATTTAGCAGCGGGTGGCGCGCTCGTTTGTCGTCCGCCACAGTGGAGCTTCAGCGTTCCAGAATCCCAGACGGGGAGGGCAAGCCTGACGGTAACTAATGTCCATGGTGCAGTATTCATCAGTTATGATAAATGTACAGTAATGATGCATCAGCATGCAAGTAGAAGGAATGAGACGAAACAGTGGATCTAAGCAGGATAAACGTACGGTAATGGTGCATCAGCATTCATGTAGATAAGTGAGCAGTGACAATGTATCAGTATCAGCTTATAATTTCATTTTAGTGCCGAACACTGAAATATTGTACGTACGATTATGCCGCGTGTAAGCGTGTTGGTGACAACCAACATTGGCCGATACTGAGATATGTAAAGCTAAGGTTAATATCCAATTTAGCAAATAACAATCATTATTCTGCGTAGGGGTGTAAAAGGTGCACGACCCTGATAACCTCTTTAGTTCAAAAAATCGAACTACTTCTCCAAAAGTGAGGATAAATTTGAAAATTAGATCTTTTTTTTGAACTAAAGATGTTCGGAGCCCTAATTCTGTGGTTCTGCTGCAGCTTGCTGGAACCTGGTGCTGAGGGCGGAGCGGGCCACGGATTGTGTGCACCAACTCTAGTGTTCTTGACACACATTGTATGCACACTTGCATGAACGGAATCTGGACACAGCTTGGGGAACGGTTGACATTAGTTCGAGGAAGGCACATCGACCTAGTAATATCAATGCTACATTCAGCTAGCAGTACCTCTGCAAGAGCAAAAATAAGTGTCAACGTCAGTTGCACCTGGACATCAGCTAACATCACAGAAGTATAACTAAATCACGGATAATACCAAGAAATGTAGCGCATGAAGAATGATAAAGGAAAGATGAAGCCCACTTCTATACTAGGTGCACGCATGGGACAGCTGTGAAGAGCAATCAAAGCGTATTGTCTCCATAAGCAAATAAACTGTCGACCACAAGGATTAGCTAGCTCGTGAAGATTAACCTCATCAGGATTATTTTTTCGATGGGCGCCCTTGGGAAAATTAGACTCGTTATGACAGTTTGGACCACCTTTTCCTGGTTACAGTAAAAATCTGGATAAATATTCAAACTTATCTGATCTACGCCACATGGGAGCATCAAATCGTGCTTGTTTGCACCCTGGCAAGGTATCCGACCGAAGAAGCTATACTTGGGGCAATGGCTAGGCTACAAGGGAAAGCATGAGGTCCTTCATTTTCAGTACAACCTGGTGGTCCTTCCAGATCTAGCCACACGCCTCGCCTTGTCTCCCCTCCTTTTCCCTCTCCCTCAGCAAGTAGCGTGTCGCCACTCACCACGCAGAGTGATGACCATCTCGCGTACGCCCTCACAGGCTGCCTCATGCAACCGATATCGTAAGGTCGACGAGGAATTGCTCCTGTCGACCACCAAACCACAGAAGCAGCAAAGATAATGGATGAACCTCAAGTTTGTATTTTTGAGGATGTGAATTTAGCATGTCTAATGGGCTATCAGGCCAAATGGGATGTCGAGAACAAGCAGCACGGCGTGACTAAGTTCTGGTGGTGCAGTGCCTCCCCTTGCGGTTGAGCACATGGGCTGGGACCGCATGGCCTAGCTAGCCAGTAGTGCTGTGCTGGTGCTATCATTTCTAGAGCCTGTGGGAACACCTCATACATTCTTGTAGATAGTACATTACCATGTACAATCATTGGGCCTGCCATCACTGGGAGGATAGCGGCAGCAGAAGTGAAGAACACTTAAAGTTAGGTGAATGTGTCAGAAGCTTGGCGCTGGTTTGGTTGACGCAGAGGCTGTGGCACGCCACACGAAGCTTAATTGGTTTTCTTCGTTAAAAGTTGTTAGTGTGGCGGACTTTTCTGAGCCACAGACTGGCACCTCCACAGTTGCGGCGTGGCAAGTGCTGGCCAGGAACCAAACATCCCTAATTCTTTCACTCAAGTCTGCAGTGGCAAGGTCACTGGCCTTTACCAAAAGGGAAAAGTCCTTTTGACCTCCCCCAACTTTTGCTGAAGTTCGATTCCTCCCTGTATTACAAAACCAGGTAGTATGCCTCCCTCAACTCTGAAAACCGTTTGTTTTTCCTCCCTCTGCAGTTTTGGACAGTTTTGAAAACCGCCGTGCAAATCAGCAAAACCACCGTCCAAAGTTGCCGAGGGAGGAAAAACAAACGGTTTCGAAGTTGCGGGAGGCATACCCGGTTTTGTAATAGAGGGAGGAAAAACGGACTTCTACAGTAGTTGAGGGAGGTTAAAAGGACTTTTCCCTTACCAAAATGACTGCTTGCCTTCTCAAGAAAGAGCGCAAGGGATCTGTTCTGCTTATAAATTGAGAAAAAAAAACAAGTACAGGAGATGTACCAGAGGCCTGGAAAGTTGTGCTTCATCTGTGACTTTACCCATCCCACCAGCAGCGCCACCTCTCCCCTACAGGTTCAGTAAGGTAGCAGTGTTTACTTGATGAATTTGAATTGAAACATGAACCTTCTCACTGCTACTACATAAATGACAAAAAAAAAAAGAAACAAAAAAAGGTGACCTTAAAGTCATCCAAAAGTCGTACAGCCAAATATCATGGCAGACAAACATCATAATCTTGACTTTCATGATAAAATTCAGTGTGATGGAACAGGAAGGAATTCATTTCCAAAACCAAGACAGTAAGTTTCATTAGAACTTCTAGTATCATCAAACCTTCCAAGTCCTTATCCATCTGCTAGAATTATGCAGCCACTGGTTCACCATACTCCAGATCATTATCATTATTGCATAAAAGCATTAGTTCAGCTGCTGTAGAAAATAAAACTATAGTAGTAACTATAACATGGTTGCTCATTCTTATGTATCAGGAACTAATTCAAAACTAAATGAAATCCCCCGTCTTTGGAATGTCTATATGGTTTTTGAACTGTTGATATGGAATGGACTGAAACTAGCATCCAAAGGACAAACCTTACGATTACTTGTAAGGTGCAAGAATAAAGAACTAAATATTAGCCACCTGAAAAGCAACCCCCCCCCCCCCCCCCCCCAAAAAAAAAAAAAAAAAAAAAAACTTGGAGTACCAAAACGGAAGACATGAGTTGCTCCCGAACAATCATCTAAGGCTGTCAAAGAATTGGGACTGGACAAATAGTAACAAAATTGCAATTAGACGGTTAAAGAAGTATCTATAATGTGTAGAATTTTTCAATAAATATAATAAAAAAAATTCAAAGGCAAGAGTATCGACATATTGAGAATTTATGAAACATGGAATTATTAATACCTCTGGATTGAACAGTATCGACAGAAAGCCTCTTGTATCAGTCATTAATACCCTTCCCATTCATGTATTTCAACCAGCACTATGGTTCAGTCGACCAGAGGGACCCATTAGTATTGTTTTTCTACTGTGCTTCAATAATCCTGCAAAGGTTCAGGTGTCATGCCAATAGCACCGTTCATGTAAGTAACCAGTTATGTAATATTATTGAAAATTTTTCTACTGTTTCAATTTCATAGGGGCTCTTGTTTGAAAATCATACAACAAAAATACAGTCCATGCAGTGAGCACTGCCAAAAATATATTTCATGATTCATGCCATGGTTCGGCTCAAGCTCAAGTATAACAGAAGTGGGACAGGCACCAGCAGATGGTAGGCCTAGGCACACAACCATGGTGTGCCAAGTGGGGTCCAATCAGTCTTCATCATTAAGTTGATAATTTTATGAAATCATATGTTTAGGCTGTGCTCCAACCACTATGGATAATTGTTGCTGCTAAAATTAGCTGTAAATTTTTAGAGCAAGTAAAGCTAATGACCCAGCTAATAATTAACCCCAACAAACAATTATTTCATTAGCTAATCAAACCCAGCTATTAGCAGGTAATAGATGGCAGTTGACCATTTTACCCTTACCCAACCAAAGTAATCTCTCCCTACCCTAGCCGTCCCCAACCCAGTTGCCTCCCATTTCTTTCTCTACAAAAATGCTATTGCTGGGGCCAAATAAAGACAAGAGCACAATAGGCCAAATAATAATTCAACCGTTATTAGCTCTAGTTGTTCAAAACAGCCCCAGCTAACAACTAGCCCAAGTGGTCAGAACAGGGCCTTAGTTGAAAGTTCGAGATGTAATGCTATCTGGTTTTATTGAATCAATCAGATCTAATAGTTTCCTGGGCGTCAATACCAGGGAGGTACAAATCCATGAAATTCAGGACTCAAAAACATGTTAGAAGGGAAAATCTAACTAATCTCTGACCCCCTTGCCTCCAAGAACCGCTTGCGATGAACCCAAGTCCATACAAGCTCAGGACACCAGTCATAAACTTCTAAGAAAAAATAGCCCTTCTAAATAGAAACAATTAGAACTATAAATAATTTGTCATTGTTAGAAATAATGACATGATTGTATTGCATAATAATAATAGCCCCAATGGGGACTATATATAGAGTACAAGAGGGAACCCTAGACTAGGACTATATAGACTAGACGATCTATCTCACAATCACTATTTGCCATTTGCAATAGTGAATCATCTATCTTATTGTTATCTCACTGCTTGCCATTTCGGTAGTGCTTCGTCTCATCTCTATTGGGCTTGTTTTGATGATTGATGAAGGCTCCATCTCATTGACGATTTTTGACATGAATTTTGGATGTAATAAGTCTGGCGTTTAGTGTCATGAACTCGTGTGTTTATTGCGAACCCTTCAAATGCATCATGAAGTCGTGTGTTTATTGTGAACCCTTCAAATGCCACTAGCTCGCCATACTCCAGATTATTATCATTATTTATAAAAGCATTAGTTCAGCTGCTGTAGAAAATGAAACTATAGTAACTATAACATGGTTGCAGTCAAAGAATTGGGACTGGATAAAGAGTAACGAAATTGCAATGAGATGGTTCAGAAGTAGCTATATTGTGTAGATTTTTTCAATAATAAAAAATCAAAGTCAAAGGCAAGAGAGAACAACCATGTTGAAAATTTATGAAACATGGAATTATTAATACCTCTGGATTGAACAGTATTGACAGAAAGCCTCATGTATCAGTCATTAACTTTCCCTTCCCATTCATGTATTTTCAACCAGCACTCTGGTTCAGTCGACCAGGGGACCCATTAGTATTGTTTTTCTACTGTGCTTCAATAATCCTGCAAAGGTTCATGTGTCATGCCAATAGCACAGTTCATGTAAGTGACCAGTTATATTACATTATTGAAAATATTTCTGCTGTTTCAATTTCATTAGGACTCTTGTTTGAAAATCATACAACAAAAAATACAGTCCATACAGTGTGCAATACCAAGAATATATTTCATGATTTCATTCCATAGTTCGGCTCAAGCTCAAGTATAAGAGAAGTGGGACTGGCACCATCAGATGGTCGGCCTAGGCACACAACTATGGTGTGCCAAGTGGGGTCCAATCAGTCTTCATCATTAAGTTAGGGATAATTTTAGGAATCATAGGTTTAGGCTGTGGTCCAATCACTATGGATGCCCCCCCCCCCCCCCCCCCAACTAAAAAAAAAGCACTATGGATAATTGTTAGCTGCTGAAATTAGCTGTAAATTTTTAGAACAAGTAAAGCTACTGACCCAGCTAGTAATTTGCTAACCCTAACAATCAAACCCAACTATTACCAGGCAATTGTTGGCAGTTGACCATTTTACCCTTACCCAACCCAAGTAATCTCTCCCTCAACCCAGCTGCCTCCCATATCTTTCTCTAGAAAAACGCCTGGGGCCAAATAAAGACAAGAGCATATTAGGCCAAACAATAATTCAACCGTTATTAGCTCTAGTTGTTCAAAACAGCCCCAGCTAACAACTAGGCCAAGTGGTTCAGAACAGGTCCTTAGTTGAAAGTTCGAGATGTAATGCTATCTGGTTTTATTGAATCAATCAGATCTAATAGTTTCCTGGGCGTCAGTCTTACCAGGGAGGTACTCATCCATGAAATTCAAGACTCAAGAACATGTTAGAAGGGAAAATCTAACTAAACTCTGACCCCCTTGCCTCCAAGAACCGCTCGCGATGAACCCAAGTCCATACAAGTTCAAGACACCAGTCATAAATTTCTAAGAAAAAATAGCCCTTCTAAAATAGAAACAATTAGAAGTATAAATAATTTGTCATTGTTAGATATAATGATATGATTGTATTGCATAATAATAATAGCCCCAATGGAGACTATATATAAAGTACAAGAGGAAACCCTAGACTAGGACTATATATATATATATATATATATATATATATATACTGTACCATATATCTCATTGTCACTATTTGCCATTTGCGATAGTGAATCATCTATGTTATTATTATCTCACTACTTGCCATTGAGGTAGTGCTTCGTCCCATCTCTAGTGGGCTTGTCATGAACGTCGTTGCATTTGAAGGGTTCACAATAAGCACATGACTTCATGACACTAAACACTAGACTTCTAGTCATATCATATTTTTCTTATTTCCTTGTGCATAAAACTCAAATGTCAAAAAATTGTAATACTATTCTGATGACACTACACATACATATGGTATAGTAAAGAAAGACCATTAAATATGACATTATGTGATCAACATATGTAACTCAGAATCATGGATAGTACAAACTTGTAACAAGAGGAGAAGATGCATGTACCAGCTCAACCTGGATGGCAAACATTATGCTGGAAACTACAATCAGCGAGCTGTCCAAGCTCCATAAACTGTAGCAGGCATTATGACACATAACAGAATAAACAAAGTTTTAGTATGCTTCCAGACGAACCGGCTGCCTGACAACAATTTGTACCATCATTGCCCAGGTCCGTTCATTTGGAATAATTCCTCCACTTACTGCTTTGCTTAGAAGCAGAACCACGTCATCAACCAACCTGGCTTTGCAATGCCAACTAATGAGTATGTTGTATGTGATAACATCAGGATTCACATTTTCAGTGTGTAGCTTTCCTAAGAGATTTAATGCAGCATGCATCCATCCCATCTTGCATAGTCCATTTATGAGTGTGTTGTAAGTGACTATGTCAGGTGTGAGCCCTTTATTCAACATCTCCTTTGAGAGCTCCAGTGCGTCACGTACCCTCCTTGTCTTGCACAGTTCGCTGATCAGGATGTTGTACGAGAAATTATTTGGCTTAATTCCTTTTTCATTCATTTCCTCAAGTAATATCATACTTCGATCAACATTTCCATCTTTGCACAGAGCTTTTATCAACCCATTGTAGCTGAGAACATCAAGAGAGCAACCATGAAGTACCATTTCATTTGCAAGCCGCAGGCCCTCTTGCAACCTTCCGTTGCGCAAAAGAGCATGAATGAGTGTGTTATAAGTTATTCCATTGGCAATGACACCCACTTCAAGTAAGTTTTCAAAAAGGCGCTCGGCCTCCTCAATCTGGTCACCATTGCACAAATGATAAATTATAGTATTATAAGTGCAAATATCAGGCATGCACCCCTCGTTCTTCATCTCATCGATGAGCTTCATTGCAACATCCAACTTTCCATCCTTGCATAATGCATATATAATACCATTGTATCCTTGGGCATTCATAGTCAATCCCTTTGTCGACATCTCATCCAACAGTGCTCTTGTGTCATCCCACATGCCGTTTCTGCAAAAGGAATGCAGCAAGGTCGTATAGGTCACGATACTGGGAGCGCAACCCTTTTCCTCCATGTCTCTAAGAGTCTGTACAGCTGAGCCAAGCCTCCCCAGCTTGCAAAGGCCATGTATCAATATACTGTATGTGTGCACATCCGGCTGGCAGCCTTTCAAAACCATTTTATCATACAACTCTGTAGCCTCATCAAGCTTCCCATCCGCCAGATATCCACCGATCACCGTGTTAAACATGATCACATTCACCTGTGGCACCCTCCCAAGAAGTGCCCGTGCCTCGTCCACCTGCCTCAGTCGACACAGACCCTGCAGGAGGTACCCATAGGTCAGCTCGCTGGGTGCACATCCCTTCATCATCATCCTGTCCACCATCCTTGCTGCCTCACGCACCCGTCCAAGCCCACACAACCCACGCACTACGTCATCAAAGGTGTCGACGTCAGCTGTACACCCCATCAGGAACATCTCGTCTAGGAGCGTAGTGGCCTCCGCAACGCCACCCTGCAAGCACAGAGCATGGATGACGGTCTGGTAGAGCACCGTATCAGGCACACAGCCGTAGCGCGCCATCCCACGCAGCAGGGCGAGGGCCTCATCAGCACGTCCGAGGCGACAGAGCGCGCGCGCAGCAATGCCAAAGGTAAAGGTGGTGGGCGGCACGCGGGCCTTGAGCATCTGGCGGTACAGCGCCAGCGAGTCGGCGTGGCAGTTGGCCCTTGCGAGCGTTGAGAGGACGACATTGTAGGAGCGGAATGAGGGGGTGACAGCGAAGCGGGCGGGCATTTGGTCGAGCAGTTGGATGGCGCGGCCGGGGGGCAGGGAGCGGAGCAGCGGGAGCAGGTGGGATTCGCGGAGCGGAGGAAGACGAGAGGGTGGGAGGGCCTCGAGGAGGGCCAGGGCGCGGTCGGGGTCGCCGGCTGAGAGGAGGGAGCGGAGCGGGAGAGAGTGCTCGGGGTGGGAAGCAGCGTACCAGTCGAGGAGGAGGATGGAGATTGCCGGGGAGAGTGGTAGCGTCAGGAGGCGGGCGAGGCGACGCGGGGTGAGAGGGCGGGAGGCGAGCGTGGCGCGGAGCCGAGAGAGGTCGAACGGGGCGAGCAGCTCCGGCCATGACGTCGCCGCGGCACCGCCAGCCCCAGCGGCGGAGGCTTGGCGAGGCCCTGGGGACTCTCCCTGTCCCATGTCCGCGTGGCGGTGGCGCGACCGCGCACGGCGCATCACGGTTTGGGTGCTAGTGAACGCAGCATGATGCAAAGAGCAAGTGAACCGACTTTTCCTTGTTTTGATGATAGTGAAGAGAGAAATCTGTTGAAAATCCTACCCCAAGGCCTTGGGACTGGGAGGAGAATGATTTCGACTATAGAGCATGGTTCGATAGTTTATTGACCATACGACACTGCTCAATTTATACTATCACTTCCTCATTTTTAAATTGTTGTGACGAGTAACTTTGATTATTCATTTTATTTAAAAAATTAATTCAAATGTGTAAAATTAAATGTTATATTTTAAAATTATTTAGTAACAATTAAATCATAGCAAAACATATAATTTTTCTTAAACTTTTTTTTAAGAAGACTAGAGGGAGTAAGCAGTAGTATTAGTGAACAAACTATTTTTGAATGAATTAATTAGCTTGTCACACGCTACTGAACCATCAAAGTAAAATGCAAGTATATATAGCCTGGTTACTTTAAGTCACACGATTTTATGTATAGTTCATGCCAATATCCATTGAGCAAAATCTAAATACTTGCATGATTCAGCAGTATCATGGGCCTGCGCATCTAATATCTCCGTCAGGGACGACCCGTCTGTATCTCACAAAATTTAGTATACAATGACTCATCCGCCTTACATTCTAACAGAATAATGACAAAGGAAAACATGGCAAGTAAACCTCACATGTAATAAATCAGGATCCTAATACATCCATACTGACTGCATGATGTAGGGCAACACAACTAATTAAGTGAGGCCTGCTAAATTTGTGAGGACTGCATGATATGCCAATCCGTACCATGCCACCTAATTAAGTGATGCCTGCTGTCGACCATCAGGGATCGCAAACAGAACTACCGATTTGGAGGACCTAATAAATGGGGCATCACATCTGTAGTAACCTTTCCTCTCAAGCTGTATGACCTCTCCACGCTTGAGATTCCTCATGTTTAAATCTCCGAGGGCTGGGGTCTCCCGTCGTGTGCAAGGGTTCAGATTGTCAAGGAAATCCTCATCCTCTTCCAGCTGCACACATGACATCAACAGTAATCAGTGTTTAAGTGATCGAGTAACAAGCAGGCTGAACTACGGTGTCTACCTAAGCCTTTCAACGGTAGGAGCAAATAAATTACATTCAATTCAACTAAATATGCTCTTGCAGCACATCAAACCCAAGCTGAAACAAAGCAATTTTCATGTGAAGGTAATACACAACAGATGCAGTTACGTCTTATATGATCAGATGCCCATCTCTTATTATACGAGACGATCTATAACTCATGATATGTATATAGCTTGTGAAATCAAATTGATAATCAAACATACACAGATAGCATGAAATGATCTCCTTGAGCAGGACACCACAAACACAATGTCACACGAATATAACAATTACAGTATAGATGAATCTAGCATGTATATACAAAAGTAAAAGCAAACTCTAGAAATTGTATGTTAAAGTAACTTGGAGCAATGGCTAATGTACCTTCTTCTTGCGGATGAGATAATCGAATTCCACCAGAGAGAGGGGAACTAGTTCCTCTATATCTGGTAGCCACGTAACCTTCAATTTCGTTGTCTTCACAGAGCCCTCAAGATGCAGTTCTCCGATAAGCTTAGTAAGTACACCATTATCCATCTTGATCTCTTTAATGATGGCATTTCCCCAGTCCATTAGAGTTACTTCCTCACCCTTGCTAATGGCAGATGCATCAGCAAGATCCAGCCATATTCTATTAGTGAAGGTTGTAGCCTTCTTTCCAGCACCCTCATATTTCTTATGCCTTGGTAAAATTCGAACAAAGGGTTTCTCTGGACCATTAGTGAGAGTGAAAATCACACGCTGGTCTTTTAGCACAGCAGTATGCCTCGCACACACTGGATCAATAATCTTTTTGTTGATTGTCCACAGCTTATCCCACTCCATGAGATTCAAATTTTTTGAAGCACCCTTCAACAGATAAAATAGTCCAAATCAGAACTGAACATTCATATGAACATAGCACCAAAAAAAAAAAGATATTAGTGTATATATGTACCTGTTGGAGTATAAATTGTATCAATGCCTCAACCTTTAAGCCACGGCGTACTATGCCTTGAACAGTGGGGAAACGAGGGTCGGTCCAATCTTCAACCTTCTTGTTTTGTACAAACCAGAGAAGCTTCCGCTTGCTCAGAAGAGTGTAAACCATATTCAATCGGCTGAATTCATATATTTCAACTCTCCTCATCCCCATATCCTGAAGAATTCGATAATATTGTGCATTCCGGTCATGGTATTCACTAGAACGAAGAGCATGTGTCACTCCTTCCAACGCATCAACAAATGGGCAAGCAAAGTCATATGTTGGATAGACCTTGTACTTTGAACCAACACGGTGGTGAGGGTCAGTGTTACAGCGATAGTAAACAGGATCACGGAGTGACTTGTTAGGATCCTGCAT
The DNA here is from genome assembly GCA_001182835.1 of Oropetium thomaeum. Classification (NCBI taxonomy): domain Eukaryota; kingdom Viridiplantae; phylum Streptophyta; class Magnoliopsida; order Poales; family Poaceae; genus Oropetium; species Oropetium thomaeum. The sequence continues at coordinate 1,675,294 of LFJQ01000045.1, read as the reverse complement.
GTCAAGTTTACCCCGAACGCAGCACTGCATACCCCTACTTGTTCCATTAACCATCTCTTTCCACAATGACAGATTTTCCTCAACAGTATTATTTCTGCACCTTGACTCAATACCATCCATCCTCTCACTCCTCATTTGCTCCTTTGGTGTGTCATCAACATATGCTTTCCCTTGTTTAATCAAACTTTCAGCCATTTCCATCAGCTTTGGAAAATAATCAGATGTGTATGTGACAGCATCATATTTGATTCCTAGTGTCTCAATATCTTTCAGAAGGTTCTCAACAAACTCATTACTCTCTTTTGAAGGATTTGTATCGTCGAATCGAACTATTAACCTCCCTTGGTATCTTTCAGCGAAGTACTTGTTCAGTAGTGCAGCCTTTGCATGACCAATATGGAGGTACCCACTAGGCTCTGGAGCAAAACGAACACAAACTTGTCCAACTTTTGCACCAGGGAGATCAACTTCTGGGGCTGATGGGTCCTTTGAATCGTGTACCTTCTCCTTTAGGCTTGGTGCAGGAGATTTTCCAATTCCTCGTTTCCCAACAAATGCAACAACAATTGGATTCAGCTTGTCTCCATACTCTGAATCTATGCTGTTGAACCAGCGGACAAGATTTTTGTATTTCTTTGATTTCCTCAGACTATCCCATCGTTGACCAATCCCTGAAGGAAAATGACACAATAAGGTAAACATTACAAAACCCAGGACAAGCTGGAAAAGAATATCTAAAAGGCCCACAACTCACCTGCAAGGTTTGACCACACAGCAAGGTCTGCAATTGTTATACCATGACCAACCAGAAAGGTCCTAGATCCCAAATAGCCATCAACAAATGAGCAGGCATTTTCAAATTCAGAGCCAGAAAGGAAAGTGGGCGCGTATTCAAGCCATTCAACAACCTGCATGTTTATTAAAGATATTTAACGTACAAAAATAGTCAGGATAATATTGAACTTTTCAACAAGCACTTGAGCACAACATACATGTCCAAACTCTATCGCATTCTTCCCAGAAAAGCCTGACAAAGATGCAGCATGGGCAATGTAATGGAGAATCGGGTTGACACCATGGAGTACATCTCTGTAGAAAAGCACAAAATATTTATTAAACATTCTAAGCTACCAGACAGTAAGTCAAAGCAGTAATAACAACAACAAAGTCTTTTAGTCCCAAGCAAATTGGGGTAGGCATGGTGACTCAAAACAAAAGATATATATAAAAAAAACTCAATCATTTGAGGACATACAAACCGAAAACAATTATCAGAAAATTGTCGCTACACAGCTCCATGTATCAAACAAGTATAGCATACAAAGTGGGATAATCCTACTAGGCAAACCCTGACAATAATAACCCATTTGAAAAGACATCAGGTGTCGCCATACCAAATTGTGGTCAAGTAAGGACACATTATGTCCAAGCCATCAATTTTTTTTTTGGAAAAATCCCAATTTACTCCTTTCAAGTATAATCTAAGTTCTATATAAATCCCTGAAATATTTTTTGATTCAGTTCACCCACACAACTATGTCATTTCGTTTCACCCCTTATACAAGTGCCTTTTTTGTTCCTCCATGCACAAGTGGAGTCTTAAAAAAAAATACTTTTGATATGGAAGGATATTTAATATAAAAGTTATATAAAACCAATGTTATGAAAAATTCATATTATAGTATTGTCACACATTGTGATGCCCACTATAAGTGTTAATTTAAAATTTAACTTGTGCATTTAGAAATAAAAAGGATAAATTGTATTAGAGGATCAATTGAACCAAATGACATAGTTGTGTGAGTAAACTGAACCCCAAAAAGAAAAATTGGGAGTTATCTAGACTTTGCTTATATTTGAGGGGACTAAATTAGACTTTTTCCTCTCTCTTTTTGCATGCCATAACTCACTTTGGCATTGGCAGCATTCCCATTCATAATTACTGTAACAGTGCTAAATTGTTACATAAAAGTTACGTGCTAGAATCAATTAACAGTGCTAAATTGTTACATATCTATGACTATGAGAGCAATTAAGAATTTACCCAGAACCAAACTGTAGGGTGGGTGCTGATCCCACTGGAAGACTGGGATCAGTCTTTAGAGGAACATCTGCAACCTTCGCAGCACAAATGATTGAAATTGGCGGGCTGTCCTGGGAGAATGCTATTTTCACCTCCATTGATCTGTTTTTTTAGAACAGAAATACGAACATCAAATCAGCAGAAAGCAACATGTAAGCTTTAACACAATGTGAACAATTCTGGCGAGACATGGTTTTCATAATTTTTATTTCTATATTTATTTTTTATTTTGGTGCTAGAAGAATCACGGCATGTTAACACTAGCATAATCACAGGAAAGGATCGACTGTGCCACCCGCCCCTCCTGCAGCGTTTCATCCGTCGTCCTGTAGTTTTCCATTACCTCCTTCAGCGGAGAGAGAGAGAGAGAGAGAGAGAGAGAGAGAGAGAGAGAGAGAGAGAGAGAGAAAGAGAGAGAGAGATGTGCCTGCGGTATGGACTTCACCTGGACCAACAAAACGGCGGCTGCAGCCTTCCCCGCACCCGGATCTAGCGTCGCGGCGGCGACGGCGGGGGAGGTCACGCTGGGGAGCGAGTGGACGCAGTAAAGACCTTGGTGTTCCGCCTCCGCCTGCCGCTGCCCTCGAGCTTGAGCCTCGGAGCTGGTCAGCGCCGGCGACAGCGTTGCGGATTGAGGAGGGGAAGAGAGGCACGCGACAGAAAGAGAACGGAAAGAGAGGCGCACGAGGCTTTAAACCCTAAGCGCGCCACCGGTCGAAACGTAGAAAAGGGAGCGAGGAGTTTTACCTGGCCGGCGCCTTGTACTAGTGGCAGTTGGCGGTCGAAACCAGCGGGAAGAAGATGGCACCGTCTGGTGGCGGCGCTCCCCCTATGTCTGAAATCCGGCGGCGGCAGTGTAGCAGGACGGAGGAGGCAGATGCAGACGACAAGATTCTGGTGCGTGCCTTTTCCCTTCTTCCCGTCGGATCACGTTGAGATCCGTGCTCTGATTTTAGTTTTTTCCGTTTAACATTACGCTCCAATTCCTAGAATCAGGTTGGAGAAACAAACTATTCTTTAATTTTAATGTTATATTTGCTTAATTTCACTCACCTAAATCATTGTTTGATTTCACGCTTTCATCCATCAGATCATCAGATCAATGTATGTGAGTTAGTTGTATTTCTTGGTTCGTAGAGCTATGTGTATATAGAAAAAAATGTAAATGTATATGCTATAAGGGAAAAAATGATCACTGGGTGTTGCGTGAAATGGCCACTAAATTTTAAGGTGACTGAAAATTAGTAAGCGCCTTTTAATTTTAACCCCTATTTTTTGCGAAGGATATTTTATCTCTAATTATGTGAAGCAATTCTCTATGTTGATTCTAGCATATAGAACATAGAATATTTTTTAATCATAAAATATATTATAAAAAAATTCACTTATCCTTAGAAATTACTTTGAGAAACTCTACCAAATATATCCTTATGTTTCATAAACTAGCAAATGACAGTAACTAGAAATGCAAAAGAGTATACGAAAGGAATCTCTGCCTTTAAAAGTATTTTCTCCTTTTAATTTTAAAATAATTCAAAGCTGAACCCGTCAGAATCCAAACCAAGTAAAGTAGCAAATATTGTACACATAAAAAATTTAAAAAAATGTAAAGTAAGGAAATAGCCACCAAAGTGATGGAGTAGAATAAAGGTATCGATGTAACCTACCAATTGATATTAGGTGCTTTTTGGAGGAGATGACTAGCATCAGAACCAATTAGTCAATTATTGGGGGAGTAAGTTATTGAAAAGATGGTGAATGTATAAGCTGACTAGTACTTGATTTTCAATAATGTGGATCTCCATGGAAGCACGTGAATAAGTCAGAGACTGGAGAAGAGCACTTGATTTCTCGCCAACGAGCCAATTTTTTCAATCTTTTAATGCGGATCAAAAACCTTTTTGAAAGCATGTTGCTATACAACTCCACTGACAATCTAAACCATTGAAAATATTGTTTTGATAGGGACATTCCAGATGCAATCTACCAAACATTAATTTTCACCCAGCACGAATTTTCTCAGACCCCTTTTGCACAACTTGTCCGAGTTAAGTTAGAATGTGACATATAAACACCAAGAAACGCTAACAATACTTGAGGTCCTGTCTTACAAGTTACTTGGCCAACAAAATTTGGATCTCTAATTTTGTGGAAGAAGACTGGCTTCTAATACGGCCGATGAAGACCATGGCAACAATACCCCGCACGATGTAACAAGCCTTGGTTGATGTAAAGTTGTGACTAACTAACAAGACTGCATTTGACATTACCCTCCCAAGGAAAAAGCCATTAGCAGGGAGGATACAAGAAAAGAAGAGAACAACTGAGGGAGGGAAAAAGAGCAGCTATGCATTACCTTTGATCCGACTGGATTTTACCATTCCCATGAAGGGCGTATATATTCGGTTAGGGTGGATTTGAAGGGGATTGAAGTAGAATAAGTGAGGTTAAACGGATCCCCACCTGACTTGCAAGAAATTTAATTCCCTTCAATCCCCCTCTAATCCCAGTGTGAAGAGGAATAAACGTACAATGTTGAAATGTACATGCCACGATATTCATCAGGAACAGAACCACGCAGTCCTTTTCAGATCACCAAGGTACAATTCCCTTGTAGAGGTTCATGCCTCTTAGCCTCTCCCTCGTACCAACCAGGTCCATAACTCGATGAAAATGACATCTTCATGTCCCTATCCCTAATTCTTTGCGTTTCCCTAACCCAAAACACAAACATTGGATAAAATGTCTAAATCATTGGCTTGTAAGCAATTCGTGTAGAAGTACGCAAAAATAAACCCCAAAGCTAATACTGATTTATGTTGGTCAACATTGAGGAGTCAATACTGCATACAACCTTTTTCTTGTGGAACTGTTACAGTTTTGAATTTCTATACAAATTATATACTGTTTCTGTGTCTCACAGGGCGAGATCTTCCTGGACTTCATCCCCAAGCTTGGTTCTTTCAAGGATGAACTTCCCTTCCTTGTACTTCTGGCTTGCTTCATATGCTTTCTCCTATGGTGCATTACATGGTATTACTGAATTGTGAGTAAATAAGCTGGTTTTTCTTTAAAAAGAAATAGGTGAATAGGAAAACTATCAAACCTAGTTTCAAGGTAATAAGATATTAAGGGAATTAAAATGGCATAACATGCTCCCTCAAAAAAAAAAATGGCATAACATGCAGCACAAGTACAGCCTTCCTCTGGTCACTGAGAAAGGCTTATACTCCCTCCAGTCTCAAAAATAAAATCTGAGTAGTTAATGAATGTTCCAACTACGAAAATGAAATATAGTAGTGGGAACTGGGAAACACATGGATGTACCAAATTTCTTGGGTAGAAGAGTCAGTAAAGAAATTTGAGTTTCAATGGACCCTAGTTCCAGTTCTATATATACAGGGAAGATGCAAGCAACTGAAGCAGATAGTTGAATCACTTGTTGCTCTAATAAAAATCCACAAGACGACTTGTGTGGTGAATTTTTCCATTTGAAATTTGGAATACATACTCAGAATCAGTACTACTCAGAGAATGAACAAATATTCACTGTCACTTACATATCTCCAGCCAAGAATTTGCTGGCAGCTGCTGCAGTATACGTCTTTAACCGTATGCAGTCCAGTGGTGAAGTACCGATCCTCCTTTGGGCCAAGGCTAATGTTCACCCTGCAAAGTGGACAGGATTCTGAGACATTAGTTTGATGGTTTCTCAGAAACGAAACCTATCCAAACTTTAAATACGGCAGTAATCTAGTTCTGTTCTACTCTGTCAATATAGCCCATGAAATGAAATAATTGGCATGAATGCAAAGCAAAGGAAAAGGGTGAACTGTAGCTGCCAATGCCAAAAAAGGATCTCACGATGTTCAGTCATAACCAAACGATGCGTTTACAAGCACGCTCAGGCATTTGATTTCAGTGTCGCCCATCAATCAGAGAACAGAAACCCTCCAATCACAAAAGAAAAGAGAGTACAGCTCCTCAATCTGAACAATGCGTGACCGATTATGCCCAAACTAGGTTAGTAAATAATTGGTCACCACAATATACGATCAGCAAAATCCGAGGTGATAACTGAATAAGGTGTACATGTCGCCACGAACTCCCTCCCCAACTCGATCGCGGCCGCACGAGAACGTCACCGATTACGCAATCAAAGGGAGAAGGGGGAGAACATAACCATCGGGGAACGTACACGCGGTGGATGAGGTAGGCGCCGCCGTAGCGGCCCTGGAAGCTCTCGGAGAGGATGTCGCCCTCGTAGGCGGCGTCGACGCGGCACAGCCCGCACTTGAGTACCGCCGCGCCGGCGTCCTGCGAGAGCACCTGCACGAAGAGCAGCCCCATCTATCACCCCCAGCCGATGGATCGACGGAGCGATCCAAGGAGGGAGAGAGGCGAGAGGGAGACTGAACTTGCCTTTGCGTTTTGTTCACGGAATGGGGAAACCTGGAATCGACCCACTCCAGGCACACACTCCTTGTGCTTTTTAGCTTTAGCTTAGACTCAATGGTGAAATGCATATTTCAGAGTGACTGACGTGTGGGTTCATGCTGAGACAATGTTTTCTACTCTATCCCTTCAAAAAGCGCTACTTCTGATAAAAGGAATTCGTTTTGAGACAAAGTTTTGATCAAACATTGAGTATATTAATCATAAAAACTTTTAAATGATTAGGTTTTAAAAAATGAAAATCAAAGATTTGTCTTTAAAAAATTCTTTCATAAACATATTCATATATCATTCTTTAATAAATATTTTTATACAAAATCAGAGTCAAAATTACATATTGGAAACCCTATCACTATCCTAAATAAATTTCATTTCCAATCTGAAAGGAAGTACAAATATAAGCATTTCTACGCTGTTGGATTTTGGTTTTCTTCGGAGCTGGAGGTAAGGATCAACTAGTCTCGAGAAGTATTGGTGAATCAAGTCTCCGTCCCTTACAACAAGCTCTAGGAGGGCTATTTATAGGTTTGAGCCATTACACTTTTACTAGCTTTATTACAGGAATACCCTCGTCTTTCTATTTTACCATAGGACATTTAGTAATTTAATCCTCTTGGGTACATACATAGCTGGATCTCCATACTTTATACGTCATGAGCCTTATCCTCACGTCACGAGCCCCCTTCGGTGTAGAAGGCTACTGAGGCTGAAGGACTCTTCGGTCCCGGAGATTCTCTCGATCGCAGGCCTATGTGGGCTTCGCCATCCTCCGAAAAGGGGCCGTAGATGGGCCTCAGCCCCTAACAGCAGCCTCTCATGGGTGAGATCCGCCTTCGGAAGGACCGAAACCATGACCGAAAGGCCAAGCCCATCGGCCCTCCCTCCTTTTCGGTTCTTCGGAAGGCCTACGAAAGAGAGTATATGCCAATAGATAAGTGTTAGTTATGTGCTGCTTGAATGCAAAGCGACAACCGCGTGGTTGGACGGAACGGGCACGGTTTCTGATGAAGCGCGTTGCTTGAGTGAAGCGGCAACCGCGTGGTTGGATGGAACGGGCACGGTTCCCGATGAGGCGCGTTGTTGCTCGGCTTCTTAGGGGGCCACGCGTCGCGCCCGCTAAGGACTCTGCGGCGACGGCAGGGCGACGGCGGGAGCGCCTATAAAAGCGGAGGGCGGGGTGAGGTGGCGTGATTCATTCACATTTCTCACGCCGCAACGCTCTCACGCTTTAGAAAGGGCTTAGCATCGCTTAGCTTTTCGAGCAGCTGTCTGCCTCACTGAAGCCGAAGCCCAGTTCCGAAGACCTCAAGTTAGCGGAGTGACCATGCCGAAGGCTGGCGAAGCATCGAGTTCGAAAGGTCGGTGCCGTGTGTCCGACACCCTACGCACCAGCCCTGTGCTAGGGCTGAGCACGGTGACAGAGAGTCAGTTGGATGAACTGGCTGAGCGCGAATGGCTGGAGAGGCACTTGGCCTTCGTGCCTTCGAAGGGCGCAACGTAGCTAGAAGTGCGAGCTGACCGAACTGTGCTATTCCTCCGGTTCTTCGACGGAGGACTTCGGATGCCATGCTCATCCTTTATTGGCAAGGTGCTGCAACGTTATGAGCTAGAGATCCAACAGATAACCGTCAACGCAATAGTGTGGTTAAACATCATGGAGTGGGCATTCCGCATGGAGGGGGTTATGCTGGATGCTGATGTTTTTTGCTGCGATGCATCGCACGGCGTACCGGAAGCACGATAGCCCAATGGGGGAAGGGTATGTGATGCCCTATGCCACCGTCAGCTTCGTGCCTATTGACAAGAGCAAACTCCCCGCGAAGGCTTATCTCGAGCACTGGGGCCGAGGGTGGACTTCCAGGTGGTTTTACTATTAAGTGGGAGAAGGAAGCCCTCTTCGGTCCAGTTGCTCGGAGATCCTTCACTGGCCTCGTCCGGTAATCGAACTGAGCGACAAGTCGAGGCAACGGATGAGGGCTTTGGAGGAGGTGTTCCGTAGACTAACTATGCGGGACCTTTGCGAAGAGTTTGTAACCGTCGGGATCAGTCCTCCGCTCAAGGACTGGTCCCGGGAGTTTCTAGTTGGGCTGCCTGGAGGCCGAAGGAGGCTGGTACTATAGCCGAAGAAATTTCCCGGTGAGTCTTCCACACGATTCCATGTTCTACAACCTTAACATTTAAGCTTCGGTGCCACGGACTCATGTGACTAATGTGCAGATCTCAGCTTGGAGGAGATTGAAGCGCAGGCCGAACATTATCTTGGGAAGTTCCGGGAGATGGAGGCGCGCCACCGGGAGCGTGCTTAGTGCGGGCCACGGCTCAATCGGGTTCTGCTCCTGAAGGACCCGCATGTGCAGCTTCCGAAACGTAAGCTGGCCGACAAGGAGGAGGGCGAGGAGAAGGGGAAGGGGAAGGTGACGGCGGGGGAGGCTTCGAGTTCAAAGAAGCGGAAGGCTACCGGCAAGGTAGCTTCGAGCCACAAGGATGCCCGCCCGGTGAAGAGGGCCGCCACGAAGGCCATAACGGCACTACAAGGCGGAAGCTCGCCCAGTACTCCGAGCTCCTCACATGGCGAGCCCGACGTCGAAGCGGTCTCCGTCACAGAAGGGGCGGACCCCGGCTGCTCAACAGCGTCGGAGGAGACCTCGCCCGGAGGGGCCCTCCCCGAAGTCGCTGAAGACTTTATAGTCGGAGATGTGGATTTCGGCTCCGAAGAGGGTACATACTTGGCGTTTATTGCGTAGGGTTGGTATCATACGATTGGCTTTCTTATGGCGGCTTCCTGCAGAGCTCGAGGCTCAACCAACAGGAGAAGAGGTGGGGTCTGCCAGCGACGAAGGTGCTGCCGAGAGCGAAAGCTCCGAGAGCCCGCGCACCCATGGCCGCGGGAAAGGCCTGTATAGCTACCTACTTCCTAGGTTGACGCCCGAAGACATAGCCGCCGAGCTCATCACGCTCATGGCCGCGCGAAGGTGCTCATCACGCTCTGGGCTTGGCTGGCCGACTACTGGATATGGCCGGAGTTGGCGAGCTGCTGAATGAGCTGAGCCCGGCCGAAGTGTCGGAGTCACTCTCCGGGATGGCTATACAGGTATCTCTTGTAAATGTACAAGCTCGTATTAGTAACTTGTTTGGAAGCTAACATGGTCTTCGCATGTCTGCCAGAGTGCAATGCTGGCGCGGCATGTGGCGTCCTTGGCTCACAAGAGCGAAGAAGGGCTGCAAAACCGACTTCGGGCCATGGAGGCCGAAGCGAAAAAGTCTTCGGAGCTGTGATGCGAGGCGGAGCTCCAGATCGTGGAGCTGGAGCAAGCGCTGGTGCCCTTGCGAGAGGAGAGAGACAACCTGGTGAAGGAGCTTAGCGAGGTGAGCGACGAGCGTGACACGTTTCACGAAGCTTTGCAGGCCGTCGAGAACCAGCTGACCGTCATCGAGCAGATGACGGACGGGATAGGACAGTTGGTGAGCGACGTGGATGATCTCCTGGGCACGCTCGGGGTGAACGTGGTGGCGCCGAAGCCCGACGCGTCGGAGGATCCTATGGCCAGTATATCTCGGATCCGCCGCAGAATTGAGGCTGCCCACAAAGCCCTCCAAACCTTCGGGAACCATTGCGCCCAAGTCTCCTGGACCAGCGCCTTTGCTGCTGTTCGTGCGACCGGTATTGTGGACTTCTCCCCCATTAAGAAAGCTATCAGCGGGGTGCAAGAGACTTGCGCCGGAAGCTTCGAAGCATATGCAGATCTCCGAGAGTCTCTTCGCGACTTGGGGAAGGCTTTCGCCCAAGGATTCTGGCTTCGGTGCAGCGCCGAACTAAGTCGTGAATCCGCGCTCCCTGCAGCGGGAGGCGGAAGACCGGCTGCTGCAGCAGGCGCGAGCCCTTCGGCCCAGGAAGCCGGCGAAGCAAGCACTGCCCGGGCGGGCGAAGGTGGGCGTGAAGGCCAAGCGGTGGAGGGCGGCACATTAGAAGCGATCGAAGGAGATCAGCCTCAGTTGTGAGCTGCTACATAGTTTTTACCATAGATTGTACTTAGGTTTTTGAAAGCTTCAAAAGCAATGTAATTTGAATGTTGAATTAGATGGTAACTTAGATGCCTCTTTATGTTCAGGCTGGACTGATTCTTGACGTGATGCCTGTGTCATACGCCCCTTCGGGAAGCACCACCGTTAGCCGAGTTAATTTCGCAAGCGAACATCAGTGGCGCAAATGGTTCCGGGAGAACACCTCTGGGACCCTCGAAGAGTTCCGGGCATATATAGGAAAGCACAACACAGCTTTAAAGGAATCATGTAATAGGGTGAGCTCGGAAGAGAGGTTAAGGCGACGCATGAGGCGAGACTGCCGAAGGGCTCTTTGGGCCACTAGAGTCCGGCCCTCCTGCTGCGCGAGCCAAAGGTGGAACCGAAAGTGGAGACCATCGAAGTGTCCAGTGGGACACCGTCTCCAAGGGAGCCTAGCCCCGACGTGATGCAGGAGTTAGCTCGCGCGGTGAGCGGTCCCAGAGGGGTGATGAGCTATATAGCACAACTTCAGCGCGAAATAGACGAGCTGGAGGAACAGCTCCCTATCATAAGACGTTTCGGTCGTCAAGCGTCGTGACACAATTGTTGTAATTGTTATGTAAGTGACGAAGAAATGTTTCTTATGCTGTAGTGACGGATAGTCCTTATGTTGTTGTAATGACTGAATGTATGTGAAGTCGTAATAACGAAGAGATGTATCTGATATCGTTGTAACGAAGAGATGTTTTTGATATTGTAATGAGCTAACCACCGTCCAGTTCCTCTCGTTCGATATATTGAATGAAAGATGTCCTTCGGCTTGCGTAATTTAACTTCTCATTCGATACTCGCAGCCGCGCTATGTGGGAAGTGCGCAAGGTCTCCTCGGCACGCGTAGCTTTCACCTCCGCTCGTACGGACTCTAGCGCACCGAAGGTCAAGTGATCGTCCGTCAACATTTGCGAAAAACTGCTATGCATTCGACGAAAGACATTCGGATCGTTAAGGCGCTGCCTTACTCTCCGCCTCGAAGGAATGAAAGACCACGTAAGTGTCTCGCCTTTAGTCGCAAATCGACGTCTCAATACATCGAAGGCACTGAAAATTGCTTGAGGCGCAGCCTCTTCTTCGGACATAAGTCGGCATCTCGGTGCATCAAAGGCACAAGGAATCACATGAGGCACAGCCTCGACTTCGGACATAAGCCGGCATCTCGATGCATCAAAGACACGAGAAATCACATGAGGCATAGCCTCGGCTTCGGACATAAGCCGACATCTCGATGCATCGAAGGCACGAGGAATCACATGAGGCACAACCTCGCTTTCGGACATAAGCCGGCATCTCGATGCATCGAAGAAACGAGGAATCACATGAGGCACAGCCTCGTCTTTCGGACATAAGCCGGTATCTCGATGCATCGAAGACACAAGGAATCACATGAGGCACAGCCTCGCCTTTCGGACATAAGCCGGCATCTCGATGTATCGAAGACACGAGGAATCACATGAGGCACAGCCTCGCCTTCGAACATAACCCGACATCTCGATGCATCAAAGGCACGAGGAATCATATGAGGCACAACCTCGCCTTGGATATCTGTGGGGGCATCCTTCGAACACCATTTTTGGAACGGCACACAATTTACATCATTGCGAGGCGCAGCTCGGCAGAATGGGTTAGCAACTAGACGGTTTGACGAACCTTGCTCGAGACGCAGCTCGGCACAAAAGTGAATAAACAACGAGGCGACTTCCAGGACTTCGCATGAGACGAAGCTCAGCACAAAAGGAAGAACCCAACAGGACTCAGCACAAGATGTAGCTTGGCCCAGGAAAGAGAGAACAAAATGACCTAGAGGATTGCGCGCGCGACCTGGCTCAGCACGAGTAGTGGTGAAAACTTAAGCGTAGAAGCGCTTGAGCACATCCGCGTTCCAAGTGTGCGTGATAGGTGAGCCATCCAGCTGTAGTAGATGATAAGCCCCAGGTCTGACCGAACGGTGTACTATGAATAGGCCTGTCCACTTGCTTTGAAGCTTCCCTACTGAAGTAGGATTGGGGTTAAACTTGAGGATGAGGTCACCAGGCTCGAAGGATCAGGGGTGGACCCTCTTGTTGTAGGTCTTCTCCATGTACTCAATGTAGCGATTCAGGTTTGAGACGGCCTTTAAGCGTATTTCCTCAATGGTGTCCTTGGCGAGGTCTTCTGCATCGAGGGGTGCGTGATTTGCCCGAAGAGAACCATGTTTGATTTCTTCTAGGGTCATAGCTTCACTACCGTACATGAGCTTGAATGGGGTGAACCCTGTTGCTCTTGTCTTCGTGGTGCGCAAAGACCATAGAACATAAGGCAAGGTTTCTACCCACTTTCTTTTCGGCAAGCCCACCAGAGCTCGAGAAACGGCGTGAAAAATATTGCCATTCGCGCGTTCACAAGCCCCATTGGCTCTGGGATTGTCTACAGAGATGTTGCACTTCTTGACCCCAGTGCTAACACAGTATTCTCAGAATAGCTCAAGTTCGAACTGCTTCCCATTGGCTACCGTGAGCTCGAGGGGTACCCCGAACCGACAGATAACATTTTTCTAGAAGAACTTTCGGATTGCAAGCACTGTGATTTTGACTAACGGTTCGGCCTTGACCCATTTCGTGAAGTAATCAACGGCAACCACTGTAAAGCGAAAACCACCAGGAGCAGTAGGAAATGGTCCCACAACGTCAATGCCCCATCGAGCCAGGTGCCAAACTAGAGGGATTAGTTGCAAAAGGGTGGCCGGTCGATGCGACTGCCAACCCATCCATTGGCACCCTGAGCATGTGCGGACCAAAGACTCCGCGTCTGCCAGAGCTGTGGGCCAGTAGAAACCTTTCCGGAAGGCCTTAGAAACCAGAGCACGAGGTGCGAGATGCGAAGAGCATAGCCCCTGGTGTATGTCGGAGAGAAGACTACGGCCGTCATTGCGAGACAAGCATCGAAGCAATGGCGCGCAGACACCGGCTTTGTAAAGGATTCCTTCAACTAAGACATAGCCCCTCACGCGGTGGCGGAGATGCTGTTCCTCCATATGATCATCAGGTGAGAGGTGCCCTTAGATATAGGCTCAGATAGGGGCGCGCCAATCTTCTGCCACAACAGGGCGTACGGTGGCCACAAGCTTAACAAGTGCAGTAGATGGGGATCTGAGGACTTCATGAAAGACATCAGCTGGTTTATCCTTTTGATAAGCTGCAGCCTTAGCCAACGTGTCTGCTTCCTCATTCTCACTGCGTCGAATGACCCGAACCTCAAATCCTAGAAATTGCTTTTCCATGTCATGAATGAGTTTAATGTAGCGAGCAAGCTCCGGTTCTTTAATCTGGAAGTCCTTAGTAATTTGCCCGGAGGCCAGCTGAGAATCATTAAGAATAACCAGTCGCTTCACACCCAGATGTCGAGGCTTCCGGAGGCCCAATAGGATGCCTTCATACTCAGCCTCGTTGTTGGTTGTCTGAAACTGAAGGGATGCGGAGTAGCGAAGCTTCTGTCCATTGGGCGATATGATCACTGCAGCGCATCCTGCGTTCGAAGCTCCCCAAGCTCCATCCGTGAACACGAGCCACGAAGGGTCTATCGGAGGGGTATCTGAATGCTCGGAGGTAGTCCATTCGGCCAGAAATTCTGCTATGACCCCGGACTTGATGGCTTTCCGAGCAACGAAAGATATATTGTACTATGCTAGCTCAACTGCCTATTTGATGAATCGACTTGGGGCGTTCTTATTTTCGAGGATGTCCCAAATGGGGTAAGCCGAAGGCACTAGTATGGATGCTCATCAAAATAGCATCGGAACTTCCTAGCGGCCATGAGGACTGCAAATGCCAGTTTCTCTCCCAGAAGGTAATTGCATTTAGCTCCTGATAGTACTTCTGAGACATAATAGATTGGCTGTTGGACGAGTTTTTCATCCAATTTGAGCTCGTGTACCAGTACTGCGTTGACAGCGCATTGGGCGACGACGATGTAAAGTGTCAGGGGGACTTTCGGAGGTGGTGGATGCAAGGTGGTTAACTGAATGAGATAAGCCTTGAGCTCCTCAAATGCTTTCTGATGCTGCGGAGTCCACACAAAAGGTCTGGAACCTTTGAGAATTTCATAGAAGGGTAGACTTCTCTCAGCTGACTTGATGATGAATCGATTTAGAGCTGCCAGCCGCCCTATAAACTTCTGCAATTCTCTTATAGTCTTGGGAGGATTCATGTCGAGTATAGCCTGTATGCGTTTGGATCAATACCATTCTTTGAGATCATGTAGCCCAGAAGCTTGCCCGAGCGTACCCCGAAGACACATTTTGAAAGATTCAGCTTCATACCAACTCTGCGAAGGCTTTCAAATGTCTTAGTGCGATCCAAGATGTGACGCGCCTGAACTGTGCTTTTGACCACGATGTCATCAATGTAAGCTACTACGTTACGCCCGAGTTGTTGCTTCAGCATTTCTCTGACCACCCAAAAGAAGGTAGCGCCGGCATTCTTGAGGCCAAAAGGCATCCTACTGTAGCAGAAGGTTCCTTCCGGAGTTTAGAATGCTGTGAATGGCTGATCCGATGGAGCCAATCAGACTTGATGAAAACCAGAATAGCAATCCAGGAAACTCAGTAGCTCGCAGCCCGCTGTGTCATCCACTAATTGATCAATCCAAGCCAGCAGAAAATCATCCTTTGGGCAAGCCTTGTTCAGGGAAGTGAAGTCAATACACATTCTCCATTGACCGTTATGTTTCTTGACTAGAACGGGGTTAGCTAGCCAAGTTGTACGATCTATTGGTCGAATGACTCCAGTGTCGAGCAACTTTTGGACCTCCTGCTTGAGCACGGGAGTTTTCTCGGCTGTCCACTGGCGTATCTTCTGCTTCACTGGGGGTAGTGCGGACTTATGTCCAGTCGGTGCTCCATTATGTCCCGGCGAATGCCAGGGAGATCTTTGGGTGACCAGGCAAAGATATCAGCGTTAGATTGCAAGAAGGCCAAAAGCTCCTGTTCGTGTTCCGGGGACACCTCCGTGCCTGTGCGGACGAGCTGATTTGAGGTGCTCTGGTTGAGGAGGACTTCTTTGGAGGCTACTTCTGCTTTCACTTGGATTGGGGACTTGGGCAATGCTGCGACATGTGTTTCGGTAAGTTCCCGGTCTCTTGGCCGCAAGACGAGCGCATGCACCTGCTTCTGGCCTGGAGCCATGCCCAATTCGAGACTGCGAGCTTCGGCCTGATCACCGTACACCGTAATAACTCCGTTTGGTGCTGGCATCTTCATGCATAGGTAACCATGATGTACTACGGTGCTGAATGCGTTAATCGCCCCCCTGCCGAAGATAGCATTGTAAGGGTAGGGGAAGTCCATCATATCAAAAGACAACCTCTTCAGTACGATGGCCTCCTATACCTGAGAATAACACTTTGAGCTTGACGCCACCAATTGCATACAAAGGCTGTCCACTAAACCCCTGTAGAGGTACAGGGGCTGCTCTAAGGTCTTCACGGGAGATGCCCATCTGCCAGAGAGTGCTGAGGAAGATAACGTCAACGGCACTGCCTCCATCAATAAGGACCCTGCGAACTTCATCCCCATTGATATCCACTGCTGTAACAAAGGCATCCTTGTGCGGGTAGTCCATGGGCTTGAGGTCTTCTTGAGTGAAACTTATGGGCACATGAGACCACCGGCACTGTGCGAGAGGGGGGTGCGCTGCCACATGATTGACTCGTCTGATATACTCCCGGCATTGACGTTTGGAGGGAAAATCCTGACCCGAGCCTCCTGTGATAGCGAGGATGAATTTACGTGCTTGGGTTTGTTGCGCATAAGGTGGAGCCTGCTCGAAGGTCTGCTGTGGGAGAGGAGGCAGCGGTGGCAAGTATTCATGATGTGCACTTTGCGTAGAAGGAGCCCAGGCGAGAGCAGGGTATGGTGGCGGTGTGGGCAATGCAAGCTACTGAGTTGGTTGATACGAAGACAAAGCCCCCTCATGTCACCGGAAAGTGTGCAAGAGTTGCTTGGCTTGCTTCCAATGCCTCCGCACGAAGCTTGGCCTCCCGAACGGCCAGAAGGTCGGGGCAATAGTTTGAAGTATGCCCCTGGCCAACACCATGGTAGAGACAATAGAGTTTACTGGGGTCCCTCGATGGCCGATGGTGAGGGCCTGCAGACCGTCCCCTTTGGTTTTTACCCATACGATGCCTGTCCTGCCGCCGCAGCTCCGGTTGATGATTGCGCGGCGGGGACCTGGCCCGGGGTGGTTCGGGGTCTTTTTGAATGGGCAGGACTTCGCGGCGAGGTGACTCATAGGGCCTGCCATGGTGTCGATGAAGGGAAGATCGGCGCCTCTCCAGATGACCACCTCTGTGTACTAGATGGTATTCTTTTTCTCGCCTGATGTCATCCTCCACCCTGACCTGAGCTTTCAAGATGCTCAGCATGTGATCCAGAGTCTTGGGCTGTAGCTTGCGCAGTTCAGACCTGGTAGGACCGAGGCGGAGCCCCTTCGTAACAGAGTCAATAATAGTGGCATCATTGATATCTCGGCTTGACATTTCAGGTGAATGAATAAGCAATGCTTGCCCATGGGTTTACATGTGATGGTCTTGACAGCCGTGTGAATTTGTTTTTCTATGTCCAAAATATGCCATGCCATTCAAGTTTTTGAAAAAAGCATTCTTAGTTGTATATGATATTGCCGTTTGTTATGGGTGTGTTATTTAATCGTTGTATATCACATACTATGCATATGTACTGTAACATGAAATCCAGTCCATATTGCCCAGCGTTTTTTACATTTCATTAAGTTTTGAACGTGTTTCCTATTCTGATATACCTGGACTAGCTCCCACGAAGTCCAGTACCTGGCCAGATTACATTTGTAATATTGATAACAAAAAAGGACAATCCTTGAAAACCACACAATATGTTCCTATACCGTTTTAGTCTGTTTTATTTTATTAAAGCCTTAAAAGAAGAGATGTTAGAGCAGCTCCATTGTTGGTTCGAACCGAATGGGATGGTTCGGTTCGCTCTTTCTGTGGTTCGATCTTTACAATGTACGTGGGTTCCACATGATACTAAGTAGTACTGTTTTACGTTGTTTGCTGCGCCAGCAGAGGCAAATGTGGTGCCGGAAACAATATTTTATTTGCCTTGCTGCCGCTTGGTTCGAACCAAATTGTTGGTTCGCTTTTAGGTTCTCACAATTATGGTTCGACACCCGCGATGTGTTGGTTCGCTTTTTCCTTTTCATGGTTTGCTTTCTGCTCAACGTTGGGCCGCTCGTAGAGCGTCTCCAACCAATTTTTAAAATTTTATTCTCAAAAGACTGATTTAGTAAGTTTTTAAATAATTGTCGAGAGTAAAAAAAATATCATGTACTCCGATAACTCCCAATATAGATTCACAAATATATTTAAAATATTTATCATATATGTAATTTTTTTATCTAGCCCATATATGAAGTTATTTTGATCTTTTGAGAGTTTCAAATTGATCTCCAAATGTAGGAAGTGCAAAGACCTACTTAGTAACTTGCTATGTTTAAAAATCTAGTATAGAAAATAGTTGGAAAACTGTTTTTTCAATTATTTCCTAAATTTAGTTTGTGAACTTAATTTAGGAGTGATTGGAGAGCTCTTACAAAGGTGTACAGGGAGACGAGAACTGCTGGTCCGCCGCTGCCAAACGGAATTTCATCCCACGCTTTTTAACAAAAGATGGGCGGGGCGTGGACAGGAGAACACTATTGGTAAATTCAAGGCTTGTCGTAGAGGGTTCATCCACCCTTTCTTTAGGCCTGCTGACTCCCTACCTTGGATCCACTCGAAGGCCAAATTCCCTAAGGAGTTAGAGGATTTTGAGGGTATTCCAATCCTGTGATTCCTTGAATGCCCGAGTCTCTTATAAAAAAAATCAAACAACGTTCGAGCGATCAGGAGCATAGTCGAGGAAATTTTGGGAAGATGATACCAAAACACACCAGCTAAGTTGATACCATATTTTTCACTAACACTGTTAACATCGGATTTTGATCGGACCCATGAATAGGTGAAGTCTGGCTCATAGGTCAGCCACGCCAGTTTGGAAAGCAACCCGATTTAGAAAGGCAATGACGGTTCGGCTGCACAATCGGGCCAATGGAAATCGGGAGTAGAGGATTGGGCTGGTGCGAAGTAAGACGGACCCACAAGGAGCCAGACCCGCCAGTTATCGTTTTATCTTTTCTAGTTTTTTTTTTTACAAAAATTCTTATAAGGTTTCTGTAGCCCCGAACAATCACTACTAAAAAATAGATTTTTAGTGACACACCCCTAAATTTAAAGAGTAAATTACTTGGAAGGCCCTAAAAAAACTTGGCCTTCTCTCCTTGGCCTCCTAACTGTAAAACTTCTCTATTAGGCCTCAAAAATTTTGAGGATCCCTCCCATGACCTTCCATTGGTCACGGAGTTAACGGCGTTAACTGGAGCCACAAAAGAAACTTTGCAAATTTTAATTGGTTCTCTGAGTAAGTTTTAATTCATGAAAATAACATAGGTTGCATGAGTTTTCTTAACAAATAATATTTTTATAAAATAATACTATAGGTGGACTATATTTCAACATAAATGTTTTCTATATAAAATATTATATATTGGCATTATTTTAAAAAAAATAAAATGTAAGTTTGAGTAAGTTTTTTGTAATGGATATGTATTTCCACAACCGCATTAATTTGGCCTTTTAATAATATTATTTTATAAAAAACATTTATCCATTATAAAAGCTTACTCAAACTTACATTTTATTTTTTCTAAAATAATTCCAATATATAATATTTTATACTAGAAAAACATTTTCTGTCGAAATACAGTCTACCTATAGTATTATTTTTTAAATATATTATTATTTTAAGAAAAGTCATGCAACATATGTTATTTTCATGATTTAAAACTTACTCAGATAACCAACTAAAATTTATAAAGTTTCTTTTGTGGCCTCCAGTTAACGTCGTTAACTCTGTAACTAACGAAAGGCCATGGGAGGGATGCTCAAAATTTTTGAGGTCTAATAGTGAAGTTTTGCAGTTTGGAGGCCAAAGAGGAAAGGCAAAATTTTTTTGAGGGCCTACCAACTACTTTACTCAAATTTAAAATGTGGTGGACATAGGCCATCTCAATTTAACCTGTCACATTTTGAACATAGAGGACGAAATGTGACGGGCATAGTGACATCATCAAAAGAAATGTGGTGGGCCATTAAACGCCCACCACATTTAGACAAAAAATGTGAAGGACGGTTAAGCAGCCCGCCACTTTTAATTTAGTGGCGGACCTCTTAAATGCTTGCCACATTTCAACACAACCATATGTGGCAGGCCATTCTAATGGCCTGTCACACATGAGTGCATCAAGTGTGGCGGGCGTCCTAGAAATACACCACAACCCAACAGCCGGCCCAATTTAAAGGCATAACCCTAGCCATTCACCTCCTCAGACTTCACTTCCACCTGAGCCCCGCCGTCTCTCTCTCTCTCTCTCTCTCTCTCTCTCTCTCTCTCTCTGGACAACCGAGCGAGCGCCTTCTTTCTTCCTCACCGCCGCCTCTCCCCTTCCTTCGGGCCTCCCACCCCGATGCGGCAGCATGCTGTGACAGCAGGCGGGCAGCGCGGGGTGGCAGTACGGCTGCAGGTCGACGCGGTGCAGTTGGCGCCACTCGCCTCGGCCCTCCTCAGATCTGGGCGGCATCCGGCATGAAGGTCTCTCCTCCCTCACTCATTTCGATCTGATTGTCTCCCCTCCCTCCCTTCCCTATACAGATCCGGTGAGGAGGTGGCATACGCAGCTGACCGGTGTGGAGGCGGCCTCCTCA
Source organism: Oropetium thomaeum (assembly GCA_001182835.1). NCBI lineage: Eukaryota > Viridiplantae > Streptophyta > Magnoliopsida > Poales > Poaceae > Oropetium > Oropetium thomaeum. Next base: position 1,654,887 of record LFJQ01000045.1, on the reverse strand, counting down.
ACGAGCGAACACTAGCAGCGGCGGTCACTAAGTCGAAGGGAGAAGGTGACAGATCCGATGCGATGACTCCTCTCCAGTGAGACTCTCTTCGTACTCCATACCAGCAAGCCAATCCCCCTCTCTGTCCATGTCTCTTCATCTCCAAACCAGCATAGCAATCTTGCAGATCCGGGACAGGTCACGGTGACGGCGGCGCCCTGGACGACGTGGTGGCTTCGGGCAAGCCGAGGTCTAGCGGTGACGGTGACAAAGCAGGTGGCATATCTTGGTGAGCTATACCTCTACCTCTCTCATTCTCCCTCCGGTAGAACCTAGGTAAAATCATGGTGAGAAGCCCCAGGTGATAGTGCATCCTTGTTTCCTCACTGATTCGCCTCTACGCCGATGGAGGCGGCAAGGTTCTCGGTGGCAAGATCGTCGGTGTGATAGGTGGTGGAGTATGATGCTCGGCACCAGCTGTGTCCTTCACGGTGGTGATGAAAACCAAGCGGCGGGTGTGGGACCATAGCTCAGACCTGCTGCCACCATTTTTTTTTTGTTTTGTCAATGCCAGGGATGTGGCGGGCTACATAAAGCGCCTGCCACATTTGGTGTGCCATGTGTGGCGGGTGTCTTAAGACGTCATGGTGCACAAATGTGGCGGGCATTTGTCCGCCACATGTTGTTATTAAATTTCTAGTGACACCTTGTTAGTTACGAGTCATATGTCCACCACTAGAAATCTGTTTAGCCCGTCACTAGATATCATATTTGTAGTAGTTTATTACAGTTAAGACCCTCTCTGATCCGTAGTATAAAGGGAAGGTCAAATTTGTAGCAGAGAACAACTAACCAATTTCCCAAGAAATCAAGAACTACTCTCTTTTCGGCGCATCGCCACTCCTTTTGGCGGGGGCCTCGCGTGAACTGCATTAGCATTTCAGTCCCCACGAGAGGTATGGATCCCCGTGGAAGAAAACTCTGTGGCATCAGGAGCATGGCATCCGGCCTAATAGCCTACCACATAGGCAGCACCACCCACGGCCTAAGCTCCTCACCCTACTTCCCTGTTTCATTTTTTTTATTCTATCTAAATACAGCGTGTTATCTCTTCCTAAATATCCCTCCGGCCATTAGCATCTTAATCAAATCGTTGTAGCGTCGGAGTGAGGCAAGAAGGGGAGCGTTCGCAGGAACATGGCGCCGTCATCTGATCAACATGGCGGCCGATCGCCTGATCCACAATCAGAAGGCACCGGCCAGGCGAACCAAGAAACTTCTCCGGTCGTAAGCAATGAACATGGTCATTGTAATCAAAATTAGATTTGTTGGATTCATCGCAAGTTTAAGTTTCTTGTTATCTCTAACTTTTTCATCATCAAAGATTACTTTTCGTAAAGTAGTCTGTTTCAAAGTACTCCTCTGTTTGTAGTTTCTTGTTGTTCCGACCGTACGATTTGAACTGCAGTCAGCACACAATGTTTGTCTAAAACGACAACAAATCAGGAACGGAGGAGTAGTAATTTCGCTAATGGCGGAGGGATATTTAGGGAAGAGATAATACATTGTATTTAGGTAGAAGAAAAAAAGAAGAAGAGGAATACAGCGAGGTGCTAAGAATCATGGTGGGTGGTGCTGCCTACGTGGCAGGCTGTTAGGCCCGATGCCATACTCATTTTGTGGCATCGATGCCATAGAATTTTCTTCCGGATCCCTTCTGCCCTGCGATCATGAGTGCGTTCTTGGTTAGTACTTTCTCGATTCGGTTTGATAATCTGATTGTTGTTCGTCGTCAAGGTCACTACTTATCCGGTGTTGCAGATCTCTCGTCTCTGGAACAGTCGTTAGAACTGTAAGATACGAACTGTTTTGTTCTAATGTTTTGATCTTCTACATACTTATGTTTGATACATCGTTGTGGTTGTTGGATATTGATACTCGAGTCATCGCAAGAACCTCGTTTTGTGCGGTGGTACAGGGTGCGTCCGGGGTCTGCCTATCGCGTACGGGGTACAATGGTTCAGTCTGATCTCCCGTGTGCGCGAAGGATGGCCCTCAATCCATTTCTTGTTTCTCATCGTTCTTGTTTTGTTCTCTCTTACGTTTCTATTGGGGTGTTTAGCCGGTAGCTATCTACACGAAGCGGAATCTAGGTCCCGATCGGGTGGGAGGTCATATTGTCATACATCTCCTTGGCGGATTGGACGTTTTCCGTTTAGTTCATCGTGAGCCGATCTTGATCTGCAACGTTTCTCTCGCACTATCAACAGGGTTTCTTTCTCCCGTCTTTCTCCTGTCACTACGAGCGGAATCCAGGTTCCGATCCGCCAAAAGGTCATATGACATACTTTTTTTTTTGCCGATCTGGACAATTTCCACTCGTCATGATACACGCGAATATTGATTCTAGAGATCCTTTTGAAGCTGGTGGCTGGGGCATGTCTCGTAGTCGATTCTCACACGTTGCAGGTGGGATCTGGGTTCCGATCGGCCAAGCGGTCATATATCGTACCTTTTTCTTGGCCGATTTGGACAATTTTCACTCGTCATGATACACGCTAATCTTCGTATCTCGATTCGTGCGATCCTTTTGAAGCTGGTGGCTGGGGCATGTCTCGCAGTCGATTCCCACACATTGCGGGTGAGATCTGGGTTCTGATCGGTCAAAAGGTCATATGTCATACCTTTTTCTTGGTAGATCTAGACATTTTTCACCCGACTAGTTGCAATCGGACGTAACTAGGGTTCGCCTTTTTTCTTGCTTTATCTTTTTTCGATCTGTGTGTAACAATGAGGAAATATTTCTTGAGTCATTCGTAGATCTCTAAACGAAATAACTACAGTTACCTTTCTGTGCCACTAGAGAACACGAGCCTGTTTTCTCAAAACCCCTATCGGCCAGGCCTTCCTTGTAGCGCTTTCTCGGCCGATGGGTGTCCTCTATTCGTTTCATTTACGTCCTTGCGTATCGGCTATGTTACTTCAAAAATCATGGTGGCCGATACGTTTACCCTGTTGGTTACCGCGCACATCGGCCACGAGTCTTCGCACCGCAAAGACCGATGCGCCTACTCTACTGTACTTTTTGTTTAATTATATTCATTCGACGGCCGCAGTTCCTCGCCCCCCTCTCGGTCTTATCCCTCGGATAAGGTCGCGGACAGGTATTGGCTGTGTATCGGTCCATGGTGACCGATGACCCTTGCAATTTAATATTTTTCCCCTTTTGTCTTTGTCAATTTGCAGAAAAAATTGATTGGCATGCCCATTTTGGAGGAAAAAAAGCCTCAGGTCGCAGATTTAGGCCCTGCACTGGAGTTAAATAGATCTCCTGGACCACGCGTGCGAGTTTCCGAATGAACAGATGTACAATAGAATCAAACAGGAATTATGATAATTAACCTTCATTCAACTTGATAGCTCCATAAGTTCATTTGTTGGGGGTTTTGGGGGAGGGGGGGGGGGTGTGGGGACTCCTATGAAAAAAAATCCATCATGGATAGCCGTAGTATACAGATTTGCTAGCTATCTCTTTCATACAGACGAAGGAGATAACCCGAAGTACATCGTGAAGATGATTCAGGTAAAGACAAGTCATAAGACCTAGTCTTCACGACGACAAGTCACGATGCCTTGTCAGAATCAATAACCTGAAGAGAATCAGCAGATGACCGAAGACTTCACTAATCACACAAGAGTACGGGCCTAACTGAAGATTCTTGAAAGCTATAAGTTACGAAGACCTTAGCGAAGATTCTTGTCCGAAGTTACAGCCATCCTCTCTAAGTCACGAGTAGCACCGCTGTCATAGATGGAGCCACCACGCGGAGAAAGCCAATTGTCTGGGTTTAGGTCTCCACTTATGCATTTAAATAAAGCTGACGGAAGCTTGTTCACGCCGGCCATAAAAGAAGGAGTCCCAACATCACGGCGAACACAAACAAGTGTGAGAGCGAACCGAGCCAGCTGAGTAAGCACTAGCTTTCTCTTGTATGACTTAGGTTAGCTGGAGCGTCTTGCTCTTGCTAGTTAAATAGACATATGATAAGTTTTTATCGTCTTCAGTTCCACCCGAAAGGAACACTTTTCTACGAGCCACGGTTCTCTATACCGTATTTCTTCGTGAGGGATTAAACAAGAAAAAAAAAACGTAGAGGATTCTCCTATAGGATCCTACCATAAAAACTCGAAGACGGATCGGAAAAACTTAGAGCAAACTACTTCATTGAATGAACATATTTAGATACCAGGAAGCCCCAAACGCTTACAACACACAAACTAAATTACCTTGTAGCAGCTCACACAACAACTTTATCTATAGAAAACTGGTTTTATTGGATACTACAGTATACAGACAACAGAAAGCTAGTGCTCGCTCAGCTGGCTTAGGCTCGCTCTCGCACTTGTTCGTGCTCCCTCCGATGTTGGAACTCCTCCTTTTATAGCTGGCTGTGGACGAGCTTCTGTTAGTTTTATTTATAATACATAAACGGAGGCCAAAACTCAGAAAATTGGCTTTCTCCACGTTGTTGCTCCAGCTGCGACAACGGAACGCCTCGTGACTTGGAGAGGGATGGCTTATAACTTCTAACAAGAATCTTCACTTTTCTAGTAGGACGAGGTCTACGTATTTTGTAGCTTTAGAGAATCTTTAGTTAACCCATATTCTTGTGTGATTAGTGAAGTCTTCAGTCATCTAGTGATTGTCTTCAGATTATTTATTTTGACAAGACGTCGTGACTTGTCATCGTGAAGATGAAGCCTTCTGGCTTGTCTTTCCGGGAACCTTCACGTCTTACAGAGGTGTACTTCGGGTTATCGCCTTCGTCTGCTTGGAGAGACAGCTGGCAAGTATGTTATTACAGCTATCCATGATGATTTTTTTTTTCATAGGCGTCTCCCCACACACAGTTACAATTGATAATACCTTATCAATTTATTTATCTGGAGAAGGTTACGTATATATACAAATGCGAGCTACCACTTTCATCAAAAAGAAACAGAAACCATAGCATTTCACATTTATACAACGCAAAAACAATTGACATAGAACAGGCTCCTCTAATGCCTGTTCGATCATGTCAATTGTCAATCTAAACATTAAATCACGTCGATCCTATAGAGTGCAAACCCAGCTTTCAAGAGACCAAATTCCTAATATTAACATATTTCTCGATATAATAAAACACGTTACAACTTCTATGCTTCGATTTAACCTGCATGCGGGGATGCTTTTACATAGTAAGCTAACCACTAAATTAGATAGCTTCTGCCTTCTGGGTACAGGAGGGTTGATAACTAAACTGCAGGGTAGGGTCCTCTTACTCTACAACGTACAGGCTAGAATCTTGGATTTATGACACGGTGATTGGAGAAGCTCTGTAACCTGCATGCCATCAAAATTTGAAGCCATTAAGTATGTGCTTTCAGATACATGACACATGAGACGATATTTTTTCTTAAACTTTGCTTTAGTACCAGGACCAGAACATTTTACAAATTCATAGAGATGGTGCCCATAGTTAGAGCTCATATAGTACAAATATAACAGAAGTAGGGCCAGTATGACGTACATCATTTTAAGGAGTCTAAATTAAACAATAAACCAGAATAAACACATTAGGAACGGCTACTGTAAACTTGAGGATTACTAACTCTAAGTTTTATAATAAAATAAGTAGGACACAACAATGTATCAATGTTTCCTTTAACTGCATTTAATCTAGTAATATATGACTAGGCATCATGCCAATGACTCAGTTCATAGCAAGAAATCATGGACAACAAGAAGTCCTACGTGTTTATAATGGGAACTTAAAACTACACGTGCTTCAGCCTAAGTATATACATTTAAAGATAGTTCATAGTTTGTAGCTGCAGGGTAAAGGTAATTAGAGATTACGAATAGAAAGTACAGAGATGCAAACAACTTACATACATGAGCTCCTTCTGAAGATTTGATCAACACCATGCAGAAGATACAACCAATACCCTATTCTTCCATCCAAGATAAAGGACACCATCTCTCTCCTCAAGCCTATAGCAGCTGTTGTAACTTCGCAACAGTGTGTTGATGGTGTTATTCACCACTGAATTCAATGGGTATGGCCTGAATCCAGCCATTGAAAATCTTGCTTTCCATTTTCCAAAGAGCTCATGCCTCTCAACTCTTTCAGCACCCTCACATGCGATTATATTAACAATGTCCCTTGCAACACAGTGTTGTTCTGTACTCATCCGCCTCTTATCATCCCTCGGGAGAGCAACATCTATTGACTCAAACATAGCTGTGTAGTAGTTGAGGGTTTCCATGTATCTTGGGAAGAATGGAGCTGTGTTGGTATTTGACTCCTGCTCAACAAGTGTGACCACTCTAGGATTGATGCTCTTGATCATTCTTATAATCCTATCCCGATGATTCTCTATGCTTACACTTTCATCAGGAACATGATGAAGCTGATATGCAAAATTCACAGCAATAACCTCCCCGGTTCTTATATCTAGGTGCTCAAGTTCAACCTCATGGCTAGCAGCTGGTATGGCATTAAACTCAAAGGGCAGACCACATGAGTGAGCAAAATTATGCAGTCGTATCCCAACTATATCAAGTCCACCCCCTCGAGCATAAGCAGAATTCGAATCATCTATACCGGTGATTCTAATGCGTGGTGGACCCCCAGGCCTTGCTGCAAGGGCCTGCATCAGAGTTACCCACTGGCTCCCCTGTGCAATTTGGAAATCAATGATGTGAACAAAATTCTCACCCTTAATAGCCTCTGCAATGGCACCATTCGCTGACATGTAACCAAACTTGTAGAACGGGCAGATTTCATAAAGCAGATGCATGTATGACATGAGCTCAGAGCTTGTAGGTTCTTTGCACTTCAATGATTTATATAACATGCTGCCAGAAGAAGAAAGTCTAGCAACAACGCCTTCCAACATATAGGCTCCGAGTCGTTGCATAGGATCTCCGGATACAGATACCAGCTGACCTAGCTCAGATACTAGAAGTTCTGTCACAAACATATCGTTCTCGGCAACAGCCTTACCACATGCTACAATTACTTGCTTCAAGTCTCTTGTATCGATTCCCAAAAGTTGTTTCCAGTTGTCTGGTCTCAACGGAATATTTGTATGCGAGAAGCTCTCAGGGCTACCAGAAGCAATGTCCAGTTCAGGTCCAAGAATGGCATTCTCTAACTCTTTTAGTTTAACTTGGAGATCTGTAACCTCAGTTAGACAGGAAGCACTTGGGGGAGAATTATACGTGTGGTCTGAATGGCTATCATTCTGGGACAGGGGGCTCCCACTTATAGGGGAGATGCTGTGAGAAGATGTGGAACTCTGTGCAGGATAAGCACCATTTCCTACAGATGATTCCAGTGTGCAGTATTGTGATTCAGATACTTTAGGGTTCACACTATTAATCCTTTGTGACCCATCATCTGAAGAAGAGTAATGATGGTCTAGATTATTTTGCATTGCATAAAACCTATCGTTTTCTCCCAAAGGCATCGCGTTGTAGTACGATATTTGTGAGTTGTCCGAACATTTATATGGATGATTAGAATCCCAAGTTGACATTTATACTGCCCTTTGCAAAGTTGTAGAACAAAACTCAGCTCGGAGCTGATCCTGCCATCTTTAATCACAAATGTGTTAAGTATGCTGACATTATCCACTTAATACATACAAAATTATGACATTAATCGGAAAGGAATGTATAAGCACATCCAAATCATCTGTACACCTTTTAAGGAGAAAACGCTTGAACTGATATCAACTTTACATGATATTGAACTAAATTCTATTTTCAGAAAGCATAATCAAAGTTTAAATATTGCCCTTTCTAGAATCACACCAACAATTACCAAAATAAGAATCCAGACAGTTGGTTACAAAAAATGAGCTATGTTTGAAGCATCGAGTGCGCTACAGCATAAACAGTAAGCAATTGTTAGCAATCTTAACAGGTGACAATACTTCACAGTACATAATAATCTAGCAAGCCTCGTAATAAGCCAACGAGAGTACAAGACCGAAGAAATAGCAACAGGATCACATAGTCACACATGAGCAACATTCAGTGCAAACATAGTTTCCGCATTCTCTTGGACCAATTGGAGTATCACACAACTAGACGACTTTAAATTTGATCCAACAGAATAGGATCATCATCCACCTTATTCTGCTAGCAAGTTTCGATTTTTTTTAATGTATTTCTATACGCAAGGTCAGAAACTTTTTCCATTATCTAAAAAAAAAAATATTCTACTGCAGACACGCTACAACCCTGAACCGAAATGAAGTAAGCTACATGAAACATGAATCCAAGCAAGAACAGGAACAAGGGGAACAAATAATCCCAACAAAACCGACGGCGATAATCAAGAAAAAGCTGCATACCATTAAGAAATAGGCGGCCCCCAAGGGAGATTCTTGTGTTCCTCTGACCCGCATATAGCAAGAAACAACCCACTGACTCTGACTGCGATGCTCCCAGGACGGACGGACCGGAACTGAAAAGAGGCAGGAAAACAGAGAGACCAGCCGAGAAGGGTCGTGGTGGTAGAGGGAAGAGAGAGAAGCGAGGGGGATGGGGAGGGCGACCGCTCGGTGAAGGAGATCGATGGGTAGATTGGTGCGCTGTGGAAGAGACGGCGCCTCTAGTTACTACACGAAGGAGAGGAGGAAAAATCCAAGCCGCACGCAAGGGGGGGGGGCACGGCACACACCTCTACAAGCGAGCGAGCAAAAGAGACATGAGACATGACGGCGCACCGCAGACCACCACGACTTTGCCGCTTCTTCTTTCCCTTCTGCCCTTCTTTTTCTCTCCAATGATTCTACATGCTTCACTCCTATTTTTTAATATATAGTTTATTACTTAGTATTTCGCATCCTAGCTTTTTTGGAGTTTTGTTGGCAAGAAGGGAATAAGATTCCTTTCATCAGTGTAATGATGCACATGTCTCGTCTCAGTAACTGATAAAATAACCGGTAAATATAATTGGTGAGGCTCGGTTTCGTACAGAGGCCCCTCAGTGTCAGTCGTTTATATCATAGCCGAGTCTCCCATCTAAATTGTACTTATACTTTGTATAGTCTAAAATCTTAACTTCAAACCCGTATGACGATTCGTATGGATGACCATACAGTAATACTCGACAAATAGTCTGAGAACAAATATCTAACAAACGACGATCAACATTTTTATAGGCAAAGTATAGAAATTTCTTCTATTATATGTCTTCCTTCTTCTTTCTGACACCAAAGAATAAAGAAGACTGTGTTAGTGGTATTGTTGCTTTGGTAGTACTGTATTTCAGTATAGATGGTCCGCGCAAATGGGCTGGCACCGGGCCTAGCAAATTTTATCAGTTTAATTCGTCCCACGTTGGCCCACATCAAAATTTGTCAACTGACATAACCTGACCCACTTTGGCCCGCATTTGTTATAAAAGAAAAGTAGAGATGTCATCAAAACAATAACAAACTAATTAAGAATGGAGGAGGGAGTATTCATTAGTAAAAAAAAAGAACTGAGATTAGTTACAAAAATAATTCAATGGCTCCTGTCGTCACTACCTTTTCGATCATGCTATTATTAAACTGTGACCGCTTCCTTATTATATTTTTTTGATATAATTGACACGAAGAAGCCAATGCAACAACAAGCGCACAGTGCCTTTTGGAAAAACAAAAAACAGTTTTCAACATATATAAACACTTGTCATACTGTTTAGAAAAAAAAAAACACTTGTCATACGTGCATGTCATACAATTAAAGACGTGACAATGGTCGGACCTCAGACTATTTTTGCTAAGAACTAGATGATAGATGTAGGTTGGTTGCATACAGATAGATACAGGAAATCGTCCCGTCGGGAGTAGGGGCACGTAAATTTCTCGGATCCAAGAGAATCGACCAACCTCTCAGGTAGGGGCGCGCCACATGGACACCGTACACGGCTACATAACTAGCCTCCACGGGATCCAAGCAGAGTGCTCTCTCGCATTCTTCTCCCACCTCCGCCCGTTTCGTCCATGCATCCATCCATCATCCAATGTTAGCCTACATTTTTCTTGTAAAAGAAAAGTAGAGTAGAGAAGCCGTAAAAACGATAAAAAAAAAACTAAGAATAGAGGAGGGAATTTACTTAAAAAAATACAAGAGGGAGTATTCATTCACATAATACCTTTTATGCTATTGCAATGTATTGATAGATCCATAGATGCTATCGGGATGCAAATTTCAGCCCGTCATTTTTGCCATCTTGGAAAAAGAAGAATAAAACGTGGTCTAGGAGAACGCCGTTGCGCGTGGCCCCCTCATCCTCCTGGCTCCCGTGACACCTGCTGCGCACGGCGCGCCGCCCGATCCACCGCCACCGCTGCCCCCTACATCTTTCGCCTGGAGCAGACTTCTAAAGGTCACGTATAGGCGAGCAACCTGCTCGACCGTGGCCGGCCGGAATTCCAAGCTCATCGCAGCAGCGTTCCCAAGTCGAACCGGACATCAAACAAGGCGAAGGCTGGCTTGGTGAACTGCACGCGGATACTGGGAGCTAGACACGGTGTTCCATGCAGCAGCTTGCGTGTCTCCTGCTGTGTAGTGGCCGTGCTGATCCTGCTGCTGTGCAGTGTGCAGAAGAATAGAGAGTGACACAACAGAGATATTAGGGAGAACAGAGGGGCTGACTAGTGGGGTCATGGGCGAGCTCTAGCCAATTTACATCGTCCGCTGCCTCCACCTGCCTGGTGCCACACGTAAGAAAACGGAAATGCTAATAGACTTAATATGGATGAAAAAATAGGCTAAAAATTGCACCCCAATAACACTTTTGAAATAAATGAAATCATAATGATAAATACAGGTCTATAGAAATTACAATGGCATAGAAGGTATTATTCCTATAAAAAAAACTAAGATTAGTTACGATTATAATCCAATGCCTCCTGTCGCTACCATGTCATGTTCTTATTAAACTGTGACCACTCTTTTATTTTATTTTTTAATATAATTGATACAAAGAAACCAATGCAATAACAAGCATCATCATTCCTTTTGGAAAAAAGAAAAAAAATTATGCATATATCTATGTAAGAGTAAAAGTGAAACAAATAATGGTCGATATAGATTTTCACATGAACACTTGTCATACATGTATGTCATACAACTAAAGATGTGATAATGATTGGACTGTTTTATGGTTAGAACTAAAAGATGATGTGGTTCTTGATTCAAATCGGTTGCATGTAGATAGATATAGAAAATCGTTCTGCCTGGAAGTAGGGCACGTAAATTTTTTGGATCCAAGAGAATCGGCCGGGGCGTGCCACGTGGACACCGTACACGACTACATAAACAGCCCCCACCAGATCCAAGCATAGTGCTTTCTCGCATTCTTCTACCACCTCCGTCCGTTCTTTCCATCCATCCAACGTTAGCCAATATTTTCTTGTAAAAGAAAAGTAGAGTAGAGATGCCATAAAAACGATAAAAAACTAAGAATGGAGGAGGGAGTTTTCTAAAAAGAATGGAGGAGGGAGTAGTCATTAGTATAAATTAATAAGATAATACTCCCTCCGTCCAGGTTTGATCTGCATATAAGGTGTGGGTGTACAAACCAAGGTATAACCGTCCCTCCCTCGTACAACGACGCCCATGAGTTAATTTCCGTCGAGCCTCTTTACTGCTTACATGGTTCACCGAAACGTCACGTAAACAGGCCCACAAATCAGCGAGTGGTTGCTGCAGCTTGGATCGGGATTAACTCTCGTCATTAGTTCCCAATTCCGCAGTTGCCGCAAGCAGCAGCTACCAGCGTAACAAAAGGCTGAAACGTCAGCGTGGTTGCCGCACATTAGCTCACCAAATCAGTTCCCGCTTCTGTGGATGGAAATCAAAAATCAAATTGTGGTATTGCGGCTGTCTATTGCGTGCGTATTCTATCTTTTCTGCGCGCCTTTCAAATTTGTTGCCGCGATTCCTTCTTTTCTACGCGCCTTCCAAATTCGATTGAAAACTGACCATGGCGGATCCAGAACTTTGTCTATATAAGTCACGAGTTTCTTCACCTCTCCTCCATCGATCCATGGCAGACCAAGAACTCGACCTAACCACCCAGCCACACGATTCGGAGGTTCATGATTTTGTAAATTGGAGCGCCATTGGAGACTGGGATGGGCCTGCATATGATCTTGAATATGATATGGTTTGGGACGATCCATATGAAGGTATGACCTGCTTTGTTTTGTTCTTCTAAACAGTCTGTATTTTGATCTATTCTAGTTGATGTTTTTTTTTATCTATTTGTATGCAATTGCAGTCGAACAAGGAGATGATCATGGACAGGAAGGTGAACAACGAACTGAAGTTCCTGTACATGGATTCGACCTGAGTATTGGTATTGTTCTCTTTGTAAATTCACATCAGTGTATATAAACGATGGCTGACTGCAACATTTGTGCCTAGAAGCTGCTGATGGAGATGACGACCATGAAGATGGTGACCCTGGAGATGGAGAAGGTCCACCGCCGAATAGTAAGTTTTCATTTACAAAATGAACGTCTTTAAAAGATTAGTTTTGATGTTCTTTTCTTATCTGTTCAAAAGGATCAGCTGCAAGAAAGAGGCGGTATTACCCCGATCATCTAAAGATAGCCATTTATGCTGAAGTGTTGGCAAAGACTGATCCACCAGTCCTTCATCGTGGAGTAACAAGAGAAGTTGCCAACAAGTTTGATATACCACAAAGGTTAGTGCAGACCATTTGGCATAGTGGTCAAACAGGTGGTTTAGAGGCAACTAAAAACAAATTGGTAGAAAACTGTGGTCGTAAAAGGATAGGTATTTCCCCGGAAGACATAAAAGCCATTCCTTTGAGCGAACGAACAACCTTACGAGATCTTGCACATGCACTAGGAGTTTTGAAAAGCACACTTCATAACCGTTTCAAAGAAGGATGTTTCCGTAGGCATACTAATGACCTAAAGTTCACATTGACTGATGAGAATAAAAAATCATGGGTACAGTACTGCTTGTACATGTTGGTGAACTCCAGTCCTGGTGCACCTATTTTCAAACCCATGTACAACATCATTTACATTGATGAAAAATGGTTTTATCGTACTCGGCGCAACCAGAAGTACTGTGTGGCGAATGATGAGCAAAGACCACGTAGGTCTGTAAAAAGCAAAAATTTTATTGAGAAGGTAATGTTCTTGGCTGTGATCACTCGACCTAGATTTGACAGTGAAGGAAACTGTATTTTTGATGGAAAAATAGGAATATTTGCCTTTACCTATGTTGAAGCAGCACAAAGAAAGAGTGCAAACCGACCTAAAGGTATGGCTCGTCGTACTGTCAATTTTAGCAATAGCACATTTGTCCAATTTTTATTGAGCGTTGATTTCATTTGTAGGTACCTTGATCACTAAGGCCATGACGTCAGTTAAGAAGGCTACTAGCCGTGAGTTCTTGCTGCAGAAGGTCCTGCCAGCCATCAAAGCCAAATGGCCAGCTGAAGAGAAGGGGCTGCCTATATTCATTCAACAAGACAACGCGAAGACTCACATCGATGTTGATGATCTGGCGTTCGTAGAGGCAGCACAATCAGATGGTTGGGATATTCACCTAACATGCCAATCTCCTAACTCCCCTGATTTGCATGTCTTGGATCTTGGTTTTTTTGCAGGCCATGTTTCAAAAAGGTACTCCAAACAATATTGATCATATTGTTAGCAAAGTCGAAGCTGCATATCAGCAGTACCCTGTTAGTAGGTCAAACAGAATTTTTCTAACCCAACAAGGCTGCATGTTAGAGGTGATGAAGCAAAACGGAGGCCAATTTTATGACATTCCACATATGAGGAAAAAGACTTTGGAGATGCAAGGTGCACTACCCACTAGCTTGGAATGTGAAATAGACCTCTACAATCAGGCTGTAGAATTTGTATCTTAGGTTTATCACTTATGCATCTATGTAATGTTCATGAAATTTTGTTGCTTAATCTAAATCGGAAGTTCTACTTGCATTAATATCATGAGGACGATAAACATGTCGTAAGAACAATACAAATCATAAACGAGAGTACACAAGTAAAATGCATAAAGATAGTTTCAATCCTTGCACATGAAAATGTAATCAAGATCAAGTACTACTCGCACGCTATTTGTTGCTGCAGCCTGCATGTTTCTAAGTCCTAATGAAGCAGATGTCCACGTCCAATCCAAAAAAGCTTAGCAGCTGCCTCATTAACATCGTCATCATTTTTCCCATAACACAAAGGAAAGTAAATACAACGAAACAGTTCCACAGTTTCAAGCACTACCTCGTCTACCTCCGGCATGGATGCAAGTTGGAGCAGCGCATTTGCCTCTACTTGGACGGCACTGGCCTCATCTTCAGCGACGATGGTGTTGCCGGCGTCACTATCTTCATACGAATCCGACACAATCGTGTTGCCGGCATCGGATTCTTCGTCCTCCCCAACTTCATCATCTTCAAATGAATCCGGCACCACGATGTTACCGGCGTCGGATTCTTCATCTTCACCGACTTCAACATCTTCAAACGAATTCGGCACCACGACGTTGCTGGCGTCCGAATCATCTTCCGGCACCATCTTCGCAGCGGCGACGCAGTGGCAACCGGCTGCGGTGGAAGCAGGAACTAGAGGCGCGAGCAGCAGCAACAGAATCACGCGGCGATGGATGCAGAGCAACATGCGAAGGAGGCAAGCAGGCAACAGCCACCAGTGCGGCGTGAAGGCCAAACGTGTGCGCGTGCTTAAGTACCCAGCCACCCAGGTGCATAAAACGAAGAGGCAACGTATTTACTCTCAACAGTGCCATGCATAGAAGACGAAGCTCCAACCAAAACAGGTAGATCAAAGCTAGAAAAGACAGAGGGAGTACTTTTTATGCTATTGGAATATATTGATAGATTCATAGATGCTATCGGAGGGCAAATTTCAGTATGTCGTTTTTGCCATCTTGAAAAAAGAAAAACAATACATAGTTCAGCGCGTGGCCCCTTCATCCTCATAGCCCCCGTGCCACCTGCTGCGCACGGCGCGCCGCCCCATCCACTGCTACCACGGCCTCTACATCTTTTGATTGGAGCAGAGTCTTAAAGGTCACGTATAGGTGAGCAACTTTCTCGGCGGCGGCTCGCAGGAATTCCAAGCTCATCGCAGCAGCGTTCCCAAGTCGAACCGGACATCAAACAAGGCGAAGGCTGGCTTGGTGAACTGCACGCGGATACTGGGAGCTAGACACGGTGTTCCATGCAGCAGCTTGCGTGTCTCCTGCTGTGTAGTGGCCGTGCTGATCCTGCTGCTGTGCAGTGTGCAGAAGAATAGAGAGTGACACAACAGAGATATTAGGGAGAACAGAGGGGCTGACTAGTGGGGTCATGGGCGAGCTCTAGCCAATTTACATCGTCCGCTGCCTCCACCTGCCTGGTGCCACACGTAAGAAAACGGAAATGCTAATAGACTTAATATGGATGAAAAAATAGGCTAAAAATTGCACCCCAATAACACTTTTGAAATAAATGAAATCATAATGATAAATACAGGTCTATAGAAATTACAATGGCATAGAAGGTATTATTCCTATAAAAAAAACTAAGATTAGTTACGATTATAATCCAATGCCTCCTGTCGCTACCATGTCATGTTCTTATTAAACTGTGACCACTCTTTTATTTTATTTTTTAATATAATTGATACAAAGAAACCAATGCAATAACAAGCATCATCATTCCTTTTGGAAAAAAGAAAAAAAATTATGCATATATCTATGTAAGAGTAAAAGTGAAACAAATAATGGTCGATATAGATTTTCACATGAACACTTGTCATACATGTATGTCATACAACTAAAGATGTGATAATGATTGGACTGTTTTATGGTTAGAACTAAAAGATGATGTGGTTCTTGATTCAAATCGGTTGCATGTAGATAGATATAGAAAATCGTTCTGCCTGGAAGTAGGGCACGTAAATTTTTTGGATCCAAGAGAATCGGCCAACCTCGTAGGTAGGGACACGCCACGTGGACACCGTACACGGCTACATAACAAGCCCCCACGGATCAAGCAGAGTGCTCTCTCGCGTTCCCGCACGTCCGTCTGCGTCCGTTCCACCATACATCGGCTGAGCTGAGTAGTGAGAGGAAGAAGAAAGAAAATGTTCCTGGAGAGCTTCCGCGTGGAGAGCCCGCTGGTGCGGTACGGCGACGGCGAGATCGAGTCCGAGTACCGCTACGACACCACCGAGGTCGTCCCGCCGCCGGAGGCCAATGCCACCGCCGGGTGGGTCGTGCGGCCCAAGTCCGTCACCTACAACTTCAAGACCAGCACCAACGTCCCCAAGCTAGGGTACCGATCGCATCGTTTTTCTTTCCGAAATGTTCATCCTTTTTCTTATTTGAATGATGAGTGATGAAACAAAATGCGTACTTGATTTTCCTCCAATTGTTTGATAAAAGAGAAAAATTATTGATTTTTGTTGCACAATCGATCGATCGCAGGGTGATGCTCGTTGGATGGGGCGGCAACAACGGGTCGACGCTCACGGCCGGGGTCATCGCCAACAGAGAGTAAGTCGTTGTAGTACTAGTTTCCACATTTCAATATGTAAAAGTGTCTTCCCGATCCTTCTCATCTCTTCGATCGTGCACCTGTCCCTCCTGTTAGTTAATGATGATCGATACCAATCTATATATATTCCTGCCTCACTGCTCCATGGATCTTCAGATCTCTAGTTCTGGCACGCATGCGGGATTTGGATTCGCAGGACCAGAATCGTGCATGTTTTCTTCTAATTTGGCATTGTGCGTTTTTTTTCATTTTCTTCAGGGGGATTTCATGGGAAACCAAGGAGAAGGTTCACAAAGCCAACTACTTCGGCTCCTTGACGCAGGCGTCCACCGTCAGGGTCGGCAGCCACAACGGCGAGGAGGTCTTTGCGCCTTTCAAGAGTCTCGTGCCCATGGTACGTATGTGAGGAATTAATTTAGACTACGATTATTATTCCACACTACCATACTTACTATATTTAGTAGTAATATCTGAAAAAATACTGTCCATTTTTCTTTTCTTTTACAAGATCTGCTAGTAAGAAAAGATGCTGAATGAGAATAAAATCTTCCAGGTTAACCCCAACGACATTGTGTTCGGTGGTTGGGACATCAGCAACCTGAACATGGCTGACGCGATGGCCAGGGCCAAGGTGCTCGATATCTGCCTGCAGAAGCATGTCAGGAGCCACATGGAGTCCATGGTGCCCCTCCCAGGCATCTTCAACCCGGACTTCGTCGCCGCAAACCAGGGCTCGCGTGCCAACAATGTCATCAAGGGCACAAAGAAAGAGCAGGTGGATCAGATAATCAAGGACATCAGGTACCTGTAGACATATTATGATTCTAGTACAGATCAGAAGATGAATAATTGTCAGGTATGCTGCTTAACCATGTGGTTCATATTTTATGAATAATTGAATACCAGGGAGTTCAAGGAGAAGAACAAGGTTGACAAGGTGGTCGTGTTGTGGACAGCAAACACTGAAAGGTACAGCGACATCGTTGCGGGTCTCAACGACACAGCTGACAACCTCCTGGCCTCCTTGGACAAGAATGAGGCAGAGATCTCGCCATCCACGCTCTACGCCATAGCCTGTGTCACTGAGGGTGTACCGTTCGTGAACGGAAGCCCTCAGAACACCTTCGTGCCAGGTATGTATATCGTGGTTTCATTTGCATATACTAGTTCAGAAGACCCTATTTGTATTGATCCGTGCCTAAAATGCTCTGATCATGATATGTACAGGGCTGATTGAGCTTGCCATTCAGAAGAACTCAGTCATTGGTGGCGACGACTTTAAGAGCGGGCAGACCAAGATGAAGTCTGTGTTGGTTGATTTCCTTGTTGGCGCTGGTATTAAGGTACAACCACATCATTAACGTTCCATATCTATGTATAATGTTACAGGATGGTTTGCATAGGCATGTTGGATAATTGAAAGTCTTTTCTCTTCTCTCTGTTCTCTTGTAGCCCACCTCAATTGCAAGTTACAACCACCTGGGAAACAACGATGGTATGAATCTCTCTGCACCGGAATGTTTTCGGTCCAAGGAGATCTCTAAGAGCGGCGTGGTGGATGACATGGTTGCCAGCAACTCCATCCTCTACAAACCAGGAGAGCACCCTGATCATGTCATCGTGATCAAGGTTAGTCACAGATTATTCACACAGCCAGATAGAACATGATACTAGTTAAAGTATTTTCAGTTATTAATAATCATAATTATCAATGCCATGTACTACAGTACATCCCCTACGTTGGTGACAGCAAGAGGGCCATGGATGAATACACCTCTGAGATCTTCATGGGAGGCAAGAACACCATTGTGCTGCACAATACCTGTGAGGACTCGCTCCTTGCTGCGCCCATCATCCTTGACCTGGTGCTGCTTGCCGAGCTCAGCACTAGGATTCAGCTCAAAGCGGAAGGACAGGTAACAAATCATGTGTTCAGTTATATCTTCTTTCGATATCACTTCTTCCACACTTTCTGGTATGTCAATAAACACCTGTAACGATGTCCCCACGCTCTGTACAGGACAAGTTTCATTCCTTCCACCCGGTGGCTACTATCCTAAGCTACCTTAGCAAAGCTCCTCTTGTATGTTCCTTTAATCCCATGAAATATTCGTTGCGGTATATTTCTACTACTAGAATCTCTAACTGATAAAATTTTCTGTTAAAACAGGTCCCCCCAGGAACACCAGTGGTGAACGCATTGGCGAAGCAGAGAGCAATGTTGGAGAACATCCTAAGGGCGTGTGTTGGCTTGGCCCCTGAGAACAACATGATGCTTGAGTATAAGTAAATAAACGCCTGAACTAGGAATAACAAGAGTCCCTTGGAAGGATCAAGGAGGGAAGATCAAACATCAGTGTCATCATATTTCATATTTTGTTTTTCCTTAATTCTAGTTTTGGCCCTTTTGTTATAGTTAAGAGATGTGGTGTCGTCTGCTGTAGGACACCTTTTCATGAAGTGGTGTGTGGATTAGACCTATTAGAACTGCTAAGCTTATTGTTCAGAACTTAATTTTAGTTTTGGCCCTTTTGTTATAGTTAAGAGATGTGGTGTCGTCTGCTGTAGGACACCTTTTCATGAAGTGGCGTGTGGATTAGACCTATTAGAACTGCTAAGCCTATTGTTCAGAACTCTTGGTTGCTTTTCATCTCAACTGTTCGATGATTAAGTATTTCTGCTGGTTGATATCGAGTAGTACCCTTTTTTGTTTCCCAATAGCTAGCAGATGGTCCAAGTACTTGCTTGGCTAGATTTGAAAGTTGTATTGGTTATCCATATTCTCAGAAATCAACGAAGTCTATGATTCTAGTATATATTTTATTAATCATGAATTCTGTTGCGTCTTTTGTCCCACAGCATAATCATGGCTAATAACATACTACAGGTGAACCATTTCGCCTCTTGTCTCTGAATTAATATACGCTTGCAATGGCAATAGGCAAGAGCTTTGCTCACATCGATGTTGCCTTATGGCCATTGCTGGACAACATGTACAGTGGCTAGAACTTCTCTTCTTTGGTGAATGCTTCGATGTTGCCTTCTGGCCATTGCTGGTCAATCGAGCGCAATGTACAGCGGCTAGAACTTTCTCTGCTCCGGAGAATGCTATCTGTACGACTTAAATTTCGGATGCTCGGACGGTGGATACAACAACGGCTATGTCATCCAGTTTGCCACCGCTGAATCCAAGGTACCCGACTGCAAGTGCAGCATCTGAAAACGGGCTTCTCCCAGCTCCAGACCTGCCCACTTCCTGGGCCCTGGCTGCCAACTGCTCTGCAATCTCCTGCAGGTGAAACAAAATCCAGTGTGATTAGATATTCCAATTCACAATGTCTCATTTTTTTACGAACGAAGATAGTTGATTCTGACCGTTGGTTTTCGATCTTCCTGTAACAATTTCGAGACAATGACAGCTGCTTCTTGCTCGTAGACATTATCAAAAAGACCATCTGTTGCTGTTACAATGACATCGCCTTCCTTTAGTTCAATGGTATAGTTCTGGAAGGAGAAAACGTTACCCAGAGTGTTAGTTCTAACAATTCAGATGGGGGTATAGGACAATCATTATGTCTCGCTGTTTGTACCTGTACAAGGTTTAAGGGGTCATCTCCCTTCTCAATTTGTAGAGGAAAATTGAAACCATACACCATTGGCTTCGATTTTTCATACACTTCTCCATTTCGTATTACCAGAAAGCCGGAGTCTCCAATGTTTGATGCTTCAAGGACCTAGAACATGGAGAAATACAACAAGCGTGATGAAATTTGTCACTGACGAAAATAGAACACTGCTTATTAATAGAACAGACCTTGCCATCAAAATGAGCAACCAAAACAGTGGAAGAACCAGGAGAGTGTGCTTCTTCTGCTGCCTTTGAAAGAACTTGCTCAGGTCTGAGATCTGCAGTTCCTTGATTCTCTAGGATGACCTTTTTACATCCTTCCATTAGTTCCCGTGCATAAAGCCCTGCATTGATTCCTGAGTGCAAAAGTAACAACAGCACTAAGCATATGGAACTTCCATGATGAATGATTCTAATGCATGAAAAGTTTCATAACACATTGATTTCATATATCGAATGTGGACTCAAAAATACATATGGCTTTGAACCTAAGAGAGCAATTCATATAATTAGTAATTGCCATAAAAATGAAATGCCCTGCTAAGTTCTATTTTGAAATGTTGTCTCAGGAAATGAAATTGTTTGTTGTGTATCTCATGGTAAGTTGACAGTTCATAATAAATTGTCTCTCCTTAACAATGATGCTCCCAATTCTTTGTACCCAAAGTCATACTAAATAAAGTTCCAGTAGTTCTGGGCTGAGAATAAGCAAAGTAGGTAGTAGTACGAGAGATGTTACAATATCAAAGCATGTCATTTTCAACTATGTTTTCTTAGCCTACATGCTTATCTAAAGCAGAGGCATACCAGATTTAATGACTCAAATCTGAATTCTTTATTAAACGAATAAGACTTTTAAGATGTACGTATGGTAGATCATAATATCAGTTAAGATTATGCGAAGCACATTTGTTGTGTCTAGAATGTCCAAGGCACGAAAGCTGAAAAGGTAAGGGAATTACTATCACTCTTGGTCCAAATGTCATTATCTAGACCAATTGACAATACTCCCTCCGGGTCCTCAAATGAAGTTGTTGTAGAGTTTTACTCAACAGAACTAAAATGAATGGCTGGAACAAATTTACTTGATTAACCCATCCAAGCATCAATGCACTGCTTCGTTTCCCGTTTCCATGCGTGCTGGGTCACCAGGTTCCAATGCACTTAATGCAGCATGAGCCAATGGAAAATCACCAAAAAGCTGAAAGTCCAGCGGCGCCAAGAGTCACACTCAGGATGCACAGCTTAGGAAGCTGCGCCTTTGCCGCTGGAACTCCACTTCGGAAGTGATTGTGAGTGGCGTGCGTGCTATTTAATATTTCTTGGTATGCGAGATAATGTCCAAAACGACTTCATTTTGGGTCCTGGTGGGAGTACTGATTTGTCATTTGTCCTGACTTTGATGGTAATTCATATAATTGCCATAAAAATGAAATGCCTTAGGAAAGTGAGCAAGAACTATGACTAGCACTGCAGTATGGAAACTCACGCTAAGAAGCCTGATTCATAAGGTTGCACTGTAAAGTCAGAGAGACCAAACTTCATATGGTTTACCTTCAAATGACCACTGGCCAACTCCATCTGCCACACCAAACCAGCTATTAGATGCAATAAAATATGCATCTTCTCCCCCTGTCGCTACCTGGAAAATCACATAAAAATTACAGCTGAAGTTTTAGGAAAATTCTCTTATGAATGCCTATCGTCACTTCTTATTTCAGCACAACGATAAGCATGTGTTTAAATGTTAATTACCAATATATTTCAGTAAAACAACAGTTGAGAACTTGAGTCCCAAATTACTTCCTGCCATTGATGGAGATGTACAAAATATACCTTTGAAGGATGAGGCAAGATCGCTGCACCTGACGATAACACTAGTTTTGATTGGTTCACCGGCACCATCCTAGATGTGAATTAGGACATGGCAAAATGATTAAGCATGTCTTTATATTCTGAAATAAATGCATAAAATCAGGAAAGGCTGTAAGGTAAGCTTGCACACTAGAGATGCTTTGCAACACAACCAAAGTAAAAGTTAACGCATAAGCTTTTACTAGCCACTTTATGGCTTGAAATGCTTGAAACTACAGTAAGATGGCAAACTTTTACCTATCAGAACTCTTCAAAACTGCAGCGTCTTTTTTCAAGGCAGCCTCGTTGCTCACTCGCACCTGTAGGACAAAATAAGGTTTGTTACATATATCAGATTCCATCCCACAATACCGCCAACTGATATCACACACTAGCATAGCTGCAAAATGTTTCTGCCCACAAGATACGGTTGACTAGGATTCTACCATCTTGCACGTAAATTCCACACCACATAGCATATAAAACTATATGCCTGCGTCAGCTCATTTCGGTGTGCCTATCTGATCTCATGTGCTGATTTCAGACAGAGACTCTGTCTTTTGTTATGAGGTGTGGTCCCTTAAAAAGATATGGTCACGATGTGATGACCCAACCCAACAAAAATATCACAACAGCGACACGTGATATAATACATGATCCAGAATGAGAACAGGAGGGGAAAGCAACATTTAGTTCTCCTCAAGAAAGTCGAATTAAGATACGGCCTCAATTAGCTTCAGAAATATGCAACAGGAACTGAGATTTTGTGAAAAAAAAAAGCTTGCTGTTTTTGTACACAATTTTACTGACCGAGTGTACTAGTGAATTGTTCCATTGTATTGCAGAAGTTTTCACTTAACGCAGATATGAACTAAAGAGTTAACAACTCTCACTAAGTTGAACTTTGCCATTTTCATGGAACGAATGGTTTTTTCGCAAAAAAAAAAAAGGAACGAATGGTTGATCAAATATTTCGAGGGGAACCAACTCTGTGAACTAGTAATAGTAAGAGTCTGCTGGAGGATTAAGAGTAAGGACGCAGGAAAATAGGCATACCACAGTTTGCAGTGGGGCTAGGAGCTCGTCGCCGCTGGAGCTGCTGGACTCCGTGTCATCAGTGTCGGCATCCTGCACGGTGGACCCTTCCGACACCACCTCGGATTCCTCCAAACCGGACGCTGCCGTCGCCTCGTCGCCGCCGCCGCCGCTCCCATCAGCTGTTGAGGCGTGGTCGCTCCCGTCCCGCTCCTCGGAACCCGTCGCCGTCGACTCCACGGCAACAAAGCCAGCCACAAGCTCCCTGCCGTCCCCGTCGAGCTCCTCAGATTCGCCAACGGCGGTCCGCCCACCTTCGGACACGGCACCGGCATTGGAACCGGCCGCCGCCTCCTCGTCCACAGCGGACGCGGGGCCGGTTTGCCAGCCACCACCGCCCAATTCGAGGCCGGCGCCCGAATGTGGAATCGTCGGCGAGGGCGCCTCGGATGTTAACTCCTCTGCGCGCGCCGGGACCAGGACGCCATGTTCCTCCGGCTCCAGCTCGGCGTCAGAGGCAAGGGAGCCTGTACTAGCATCTTGAGCGTCCTCTCCGGAAGCTTTAGAAGGACCATGGCTCGCCTGCTCCTTCTCCACCGGGTGCCCGAAGCGGAACACGATGCTGCCGTCCGGCAGTTCTGTGCGCGGCGCAACCAAATCAGCAGGGCAATACGGATACATTACGAAAAGGGAGAGCCTTTCCTGGCTCTGGTGAGCAGCGCCTAGCCTACGACCGTGAGCGAGGGGGCTTACCCGTAGAAGAGTGGAGCTCGGGGACGGCTCGGCGCGGGGACGAGACCGCCGCCGTGGCCGCAGCTGAGTGGCCGCGGCGGAGCGCGGGGAGGGGCAGGGATGGCGGAGGCGGGGGCTTCGGGGACAGCTTGCAGGGTCGCAGGTCCAGCAGCCCCGCCGCCAGCGGCAGCTCCGCCATGGCTCGCCTCGAAGCTCTAGAGTAGAGAGACGACGGAGATTTTGACGATCCTACTGTCTTGGAGACTTGGACGGAGGAACTCAATCAGCAGAGGTGAGAGGAGGGGTTAAGTTTGCTTCTGTGACTAGTGTGAGTGACTCGGATTAGCATCATGGTCACAACAGCCAAAGAAGACCAGTGCACGGACGGTGTCCAGCGACCCTGGGTGCCGTGAGTTTAGGCGGGCCCCATTGTTCTCGAGGCGGTGGTGAATTTAACGGTGCAATGAATGACATTGATGACCAGAGCAAATAGAGGGTCGTTCTTCTTTAACTCCGGCCGGCCGTCAGTACGACCAGAAAAAAGCAGGCGGGTAGCACCGCAAATTTTATACAGTAAGTTATAAAATTTATTGACGTCCAGAAAAAAAAATTATTAGATCCGTATATATATAAAATTATAATTTGATATATAAATTATTATAACTAAACATAATGCATGTATGAGAATTATAAATATATATAAATTATATTATAACTATGTTAACATACAAGACACATATCAATCTAACTTATATTGGTTATTTATATAAACAGTAGTTGACTAGATATGATTTATTGCGGGCATACGTGGGTTGTCTGTTGGATATGCTAAATTTTATGGGTTGTCCGTTTGATATGCTAAATTTTATGGGTTGTCCATTTAGTCCGCATTAATTCTGATGGAGTTTATGTGTTTTTTGCGGGATGGCCTCACGGATTGCAAAAATTATCTGTCTAGCTTGCATCTTAGTTACCACCCAAATGGTGTGTATTTGATGAGAATTTGTATGCCTTTCCCGATACGAATTAGATAGCACATTAGTCGATATACTCACTAAACCACAACAATATGTATAAAGCAATATCATCTTTTGAAATTAATTGAGATTTTATAATTCTTTGTGAGCACTGATGTGTTAGATTACGAAGAGCTTTGCTCCTTGTCGAGTGGTTAGGATTTTGTATATCTCTAATCATATTTTTAGAATAATCAATATTTACTTATAAAATATTTTATTTTTATTGCTCTAACAATTTATAATTAAAGGCAAAACATTTAATACTTTAGGTAATATAATTTTTAAATTCTTTTATTAAAAATGTGCTGCTAAATAATAAATGTTCCGTCTTCAATGAACAAGACTAAATGTTCTAGCTTGAACTACATATTATTCTATCTTCATAAATAAAATGTTTCATACATTAACACTATTGTTTTAAAAATATAACTGAGAAGATATATAAAATTTTAGGCGCCTAACACCTTATTAGAGATAACTTGTAACTCTGATAAACGAGACCAAGATAAGCGGAAACAATCGTGACCTTTACTATTCACGACAACATACTCACCTCACCAATCCCTCCCACCATCAAGTGTTCTTTGGATTGCGGGATTTTTTTCCTGAAATTCTACATTTTTTCTATGAAACTGAATTGATTTCTGTGTAATTGCTCAGTGATTCTTCTCAAAATTCTTCGATCCAAAAAAGCCCATCCGCTTAAAACCAACTTAAATTGAAAACCTGAGAACCAACTTCAAACAACTGCACTTCAAAGTTTGGAAAATTTTCTGAAAAACTTATCATATAAAATTACAACTACAAAATGAAGGTACACAAATTTTAGTTTCAAACTCCACACCATTTGTAAGTTATAAAAATGAAAAATCCCGCACTGAGATGCATTGCATGACAAAATAAACTAGTTTTATCATGTAGTGCATCTAAAACCTAAATTTATTACTTTTATTTTGTTTTCCACCGGATATGGGTCCCAACCATCACTACGGAACACGTGCAAAAAGAAAAAAGAAACAACAGTACGGAAGGCTTGCTTTCAGCAATTATAAACTCTGTTACGGTGGCTGCTAGGTCATAAAATTTGCATCGCCGCGGGGAATCGCTAAACAAAACAAACATTGGCGATACCACTTGTTAGTTTAAATGAACGAAATAAGTGATAATTTTTAAAGAACTAAGGCGTTGTTCCAGCGGTAGGTTTTGGTAGGCACAGCAAACACTCCGGTAAAGATGGGCATGAATACTCGATGCATATACGTAAATCTCTCTCCTACTTCAAAAAATGAACTAGTGATTCAATTTTAATGGAGAAAAATGAATCTCTAGTTTATTTGTTTGAACTAGGAGAGATTCACGAATTGCCCCACTCCTATCCCTACACTCCGGTGATGGGATAAATGGGCGTGCGGGCGGCGGGAATGGCGAGCTCATGCTGCCACACACTCGGCTCCAACGTAGAACCATCTCTATGAATCCCATCTTTGCAATAGGGAAAGAGAGAGAGCGCCATTGGCGTGAGAGCCCATTTAGCACAAATGTGATATGTGAATGATCGATTCTCTCCCAATCAATCTTTGTAGTGAGGATTTTCGCAAGAAAGAAAGATCTTTGTACCAAGGAATGTGACTGAAGAAGGATCATCATATATGGCTCCCTTGTGCTTCTAATTACTAACTTCTACCTCCTCATCTCGGTGCTACGAAAAGTGAAATTCAAGACTTAATTGTGAAGTGCATCCATGTGAGGAGCATTTACAAAACAACTTTTTGTTCGCTGTGGGGAGGAGTTAAAGTCAGCAAGCCTGGTCTCGGATAGAGGGACATGGTACCCCCTGCCATGTGATCTGCTTGCCCCTGTGCTGGCCGGAGCCGGACCGCCCGCCGGGATTCTTGAGCGAAATACGTATCTGGAGCCAACAGACTACTATTAACTGATTTTCTTTTAAATAGTAGTAGTAGTTCATTATACTGCCCTAACAATATTACACTTCATCGATTGGAACTACTAAAAAATGGGTGCTCAATTTATTACCCAAACTTCTTAAAGTTTCATGGTAAATGTACCCCTTATTAAGATTTCTAGTACTTCTTCTTTTTCAAATTATAATTGATTAGTAATTTTTAATATCATAAAACTATTATCAGAAAGCTATTGTGTTATGATCCATTTTTTGGTGAAATTTAAGAAAACAAACAACTATTAGTAGTATTAAATCATGAAAATCCATCAACATTGTACTAGAAAACTACAATTAACATTCGTTTTATTTTGTCACACATTTCAGCCTTACAACATGAGAAGGATTTTAGTGAGGCTGGTGCGTGATACTGATCCCAAATACAACAATTATGGCTCTATGAAACCAACGGCCACAGTTTTAAAATATAAAATTTATATGAATAAATTTATTTTGAAAAGTACTTAAGAAAAACATACATGCATAATTTTTAATTAATATTTTCATAAAAATGGAAATTAAAATTATGTTTTGAAGACCGTGTCATTGTCCACAATGAAATCTACTTTAAAATAGAATAAGCACTACTTTGCTAATTATGCAAAAAAATTATCATTTTTACCACGCCTCTTACAAGCAGTATTTATTCCCATGGGTTTGGCTTGGACAATCTGCCACCTTTTTATTTATTTTTTTTAATAATAGGAAAATGATTCAACCTTTAATTTACAAAGAAAATATCAACATCCCACAATCAATTATATATTATGGAGCTTTCATCACTAGTGTGTTTCACACAACATAGTATTAAAACACACTAACTGGCGCTTAGTCTAACATTGTATCGCCACCAATGTGCTGAAAAATGCCCAATATAATTATTGCGACCACCTCTAAAGTTTGACGCAATGCCTCGTGGACGTAGGGTCAAAACTATAGTTCCATTAAGTTCATCTCCGAACCTCTTTATTAATTTAGAAAAATGAACTATGTTTTCTCACTTGCTTTCACTTTTTGGAAAATTAGTTTATTTTTTTGAACTAAAGAGGTTTGGAGGATATTCATTAGGTGTACCTTTTTACACTCCTATGTGGATGTTGTCTTGTGCCTCCTCTTTTGTAGCAGTATCCGTAACATGAACCAAAGACACTCCCTCTACGATGGATGATACAGGTTTATGAGCGTGGATTTTCGACAACGGTGGATAACTAACCAGCTGTAACTTTTTTTTTCGTATCATTTCAACATAATCAGATTGAAGAAAACATAGATGTCAGGCCTACCATAATTTCTTATGCGTGATGAGAAATATTATGTGACTTATCTATGGCTAGAGCAATATGATTTGTTCATCACATAGAATTTGCAAAGTGGCCATGAAAGAACACGTGACAAAAACTTTTAGTTTAAAAGGGAGTTTCAGTTTTCATAACCAATAACTTTGTATTCTTGGGGAAATACACATTATAGTTCTACCAATTTTTAATTCTTAACCCCTCCAATGTATTATGCCCTCTGTTTCTAATATATA
Organism: Oropetium thomaeum; assembly: GCA_001182835.1. Taxonomy (NCBI): domain Eukaryota; kingdom Viridiplantae; phylum Streptophyta; class Magnoliopsida; order Poales; family Poaceae; genus Oropetium; species Oropetium thomaeum. The sequence continues at coordinate 1,626,533 of LFJQ01000045.1, read as the reverse complement.
CCCGTCATGACAACACAATTTCTAGTTACTGGAACAAGCCAAGCATGGTTATCATACCCTGCTTTTCTTCATCAAGGGCCCTGTTTCTCTCAGACAGAACAACTTACAAGATTGTCATACCCAAATGGCATTATCCGTTAATTGTTAAGAGAGACCACAATGTTAGTTTCACTTGACGATGGCCACCAAAAAACAATGGAAGAAGTTTCATACAGCAACCAGTTCACTAAAATGCTATGATTATCCAAAAGGCTAAGTTTATGGGAAAGGCTAGACAATCCACTTATACATTAAAAAAAGAACAAAACTATTGGAGCCGTGACAAGGCGAACGCATTTGGAGCACGCCAAGGGTGGATCACGAATTGTTTCGGAGCTCAATGAAAAGGTGTCATCTCAGGTCTTCACATTGATGCTTTTTTTATGGGCATTGATATTTTGATAGCCATGATGCAGACGTTGCTTGCAAGAAAGAAGAATAAGGGCGGTTCTTTTGGGCACATTTGTCAATCACGTGTGTTGTAATTGGCAGCGTTGTGTACATATGCGGAGCGTAAGCCCATCATGCTCTTATCTGTTTAGTTTAGTCTTTGTATGAATAAAGTCTGTGTGGTCAGTCCTCGTAAATTAAATCTCTTTCACAGTCCCTTTATATTAAGATAAGAAAGTTCAGGTATCGGACTGTGCAGAGTGTTACATTTGGAGCCCGCGAAAATGGAGCCGGAGCTTAAAGATCAATGTACTTCTGAAGTGGTCAATTCGTGCAACAACTCCTGTATAGTACAAGTACAAATATAAGACAATCCTAGTGACATCGTCAATTCACATACAGAGAAATTCAGTTCATCATGACGCAACTCACAGATTTATTCAGTGGTAGTTAGTATGGGCTGAACAAAAATAACTTTTGGCTCAAGTCCATTCCAACCCATGATCTAGAAAAAAGAAGTCCACTCCAGCCGCCGGATGGACAGATGCTGCAGGGACGAAGGAAATCCTATATGGCACCTGAGTGCCAATTAAACAATCAACATTCAGCTATAAATTCGCACAACGTAATTTCCTCAAATCGCTAATTTAATTTTAAGTTTGTTTGAATCATGATATTTTTTTAGTTTAATTCTACAAAATGATATCAAACATATATATATCCTACTGTATTTTTAGACTCAACAATATAAATATAGTATTTCAACATCAACATTTTGGATAAAATTTTTCAATATTTTTTAAACAATGCTTAATGAATTTAAAATAGTATACATATATTTTTAATCTTTTAATTTAATGGTTCAAAATTTGGTATGTACCAATTCAACATTCATAATAAACTATTCCAACATTTATGATAAATTGTTTAACAATTATGTTAAGCTTTGGAATAAACTATTTTAACATTAAAATAAACTATTTCAACTTTTATGATAAACCAATTTAACTATGTTTCCAACATGTGTGATAATCTGTTTCAACAACCATTCACTATTTTTAGCAAATCGTTTGAACATTTATAATAACTCGTTTCAACATTTGTAATCTATAATGAGCCTAAAAATAAAAAAAGATCGTACTTTAATGTCTGAGTGCCGGTTAGTTAATTGGCAATGGCACCCCAAGCTATATAGGAGGACGCTACAAATTGTTGTGCAAATATTGTCTGCAGTTCATATTTCCTTCATTTGAGGCTTTTCAGAATTCTAATTTTCTAATATTTTTAGTTTTTGGGATTTGGTCATCCGTGTGTCATCCAATCTTCTCAAAGTCTAAAACACATGCTTCCTCTATTATTTTTGTAATTGTTGACATCGTTTACTCTTTACATCAATCATTTAGAAAAATTTGTTGTTGCACCAATCACTAATCATTGTTTGTAGATAGATATATCTATGCTTGTGCTGTTGTGATGAATCGATTGCTGTTTTTGGTTGGGTGTTACATAAGATTAACCAAGTGAGGTCCATTGTGTGCATCTGGCTGTGAAGATATAAAATATATGTTGTTTTTGAATCAAGATCAGGATGTTTTTAGCTGGATCTTACATCCAAATGGGTAGTTCTCAATAAAATCACATTATCTGACTTTAGTATATTCAGATGTCCTCAACTTAAATAAACAGTTATAAAAGCTAAAAGCACCGCTTAAAATTAAAAATTTTCTTTGGTATCAATGAAGGGAATGTCTTAACAAAAGATAATCTCATCAAGTGTAATTGGCATGGTAACACGAAGTGTTGCTTTTTGTTACAAGGAAGAGACAATAAAGCATCTGCTCTTTGAATCTTATTTTCCACGTGCTATTTACGCTGTGATTAGGAGGCAACAAATCTTTCTATGCCTCATGGTGACTCGAATATGTTCAATACTTAGCTAAGAGGGGTCGATAAAGGCTAGAAACCATTTAGTTCTGCTAGGAGCAGCAACCACTTGTTGGTTGATCTGGGTTTGTAGGAATGATTTAGTGTTTGAAAGAAAGTCATTTTCTTGACTTGTGCAAGCTATTTATATAATTATCCATTATCTCCATATATACTTGAAATGTTCTACAGAAGCAAGCTTCACAAAATTTGGTTACAGCCACATGTCAACAATTGGCGCAGGTGGCCGAGGAGTGTTTTTCTATGGAGCATGGGTGGGGATCTAACCTTCATCTTCTGTTTGATTAGAGAAAACATGCTGAGTTTTATTAGCCTGTGTCCGTAATGTCGAGGTCGGGATTGACTATCATGATGGTTGTTTAACTCAGTATAATTATCGTGAAAGAAATAAAATCTTTCCTTGTAAACAAGAATATGTCCTAGGACGCGCGAAATCTAGACAATACTGGGGTATGGGCGAGCATTGAAATAATACGGCTATAAGATAATAAGTGGAAGCTTTACAGAACTAGTTCTAACTTGCACTTGGTATGTATGGTGGGAGAGAAGACAGAAGACTCACGGTGAGAAAATCCAGCGACCACACAGATCAGCAATGGCAATAACAGCTATGGTGGTGAACTATAAAAGGGCAAAGAAGGGAACATTGAAATTGAGAGATGGTTGGAGGAAGCCGCCAGAGGTGTTCCTATCAGCAAATGTAGATGAGGGTTTTGATCCGGTCTCTGTCTCTGGTACAAGACATGAGAGATTCTGAGAGATTCAAGTGAGGGTTGTATTGCTGCTTCTCTCAATCATTTTGATCTTGTTGTTGATGCTCTTGGGGCAGAGGCCAGAGGCCATGGCTTTGAGCCTTCGAGGGCGGGTTTGCTATTAGCACAGCAGATCGGTGCCAATCGTCCTATTGTTTAATCGGATCGGACTGCATGAAAGTTGTGACAACAATAGAGGAGGGTGGTTTCTCGGCCTCTGCTGCTGCTGCTGCTGCTGCTGCTGCTATCTATGATTAATGCAATATTTTGTGGTCTTCCTTTGCTAAAATTAATATTGAATTCTGTAATAGGGAAGCAAATAGTGTTGCACATGAGTTAGCTAAGCAAAGTTCTATCCTTAAACAACAGTATATTTAGGTCAACGAACCCCTAGCTTTATTCTTAGTCAGCTCATGAACGATGCAACTGTGTTTGATTTATCAATAAAGGTCTGCATGCCTTCCCTCCAAAAAAAAAGTGAGGCCCATCTAGCCCTTGTACATTATTGTGCAGCTTTGGTTATTTCGGTGGGACTTTCTAGGCTTAATTAGTAGAGCCTTAAGCTAACATTATGTCTTATTCTAGAATTTCCTTCACACTTCATGTAATTTAATTTGAGTAATGAATATTACTTCATATTCTACAGCGCTCTTATTTAACAATGAATTCAATACAATGATAATACATATGGATGGGACAATAAAATGAAATGCTAAGATTCAGATAAGCTGTCATCTTTTACAAATACTTCACTAAAAAGAAGCCTTCCAATCGACATCCCAACAACACAACCCTGGATATTACGGCATACATATACTTCATTTAGAAACAATTACATTATGTATGATATGAGGATGCATTACGTACCCCACACCCATTCATTCATTTATTAGAAGGGATTACAATCATATTTCTAATATTGTGACTAATAATTCCACTAATAAGGATGTACATTACTTCATAAAGTTTACTAAATCATATATGATACTTCAACTTATATAAAAAAAAGAAACAATTTTGATGTTTCGAGCAGACCAAGCATGGCTTATAACATGACAAATTGCTAGTCTTTGGAGGGAACACAACAGGTATAGAGTTATATATATTGGACCTCATCTTAATTCGTTGTCACCGTAATGATATGGTCATTGATCATGTCCTTCAGACTCTAGTTGCGATTTGGGTTCTTGTAGGTCCAATAAGCCCAGCCAAATGAGGGCCTGACCATAGACATTCATTTGGGCTGCAGCAAACCTCTTGTAATCATCATCTGATGCGTGTTGGACTATTATGAATAACACTTGTATTTAATAGAGGGGCACTAGACCCAAATATATACAGGTACAGGTATGTACAAATATGTAAAAGGTCCCTATACAATGGACTAATACATGTATATCTAACACCCCCTCTCAAACTCATGGTGGATCAACAACATTGAGTTTGGAGAGAAAGAAACCATGCTGAGCTCGAGTATGTGACTTTGTGAAGAAATCAGCCAATTGCAACTCTGAAGGCACATAATGAAGACCAATAATACCATCCTAAACCTTTGCTCGTGTAAAATAACAATCAACACCAACATGCTTAACAAGTTCATGGTTGATCGGTTCACGAGCAATACTGATAGCACTTGTACTGTTAGACAAAAGAGGGGTCGATCCTAAAACAGAAACACCAAAATTCTCAAGCAGCCATCGTAACCAAGTAACCTCTGCTGTCACAAGAGCCATAGCCCGCAACTCAACCTCTGCACTCGAACGAGAAACTGCTGTCTACTTCTTAGTCTTCCAAGAAATAAGGGAACCACAAAAAAAAACACAAAAAGCAGAAAGTGAGCGATGCTCACTGACATCACTAGCCCATATAGCATCAGAGTAAACCTGAAGCTGCAAAGAACTAGAACGAGGAAAGAAAAGCCGACGGGATATGGTGTCACGAAGATAGCACAAAACACGGAGAAGATGACTATAGTGGACCTGGGTAGGAGTAGAAACAAACTGACTCAGGATATATACAGCATAAGAAATATCAGGACGAGTAACACCAAGGTAAACAAGACTCCCTACAATATGACGATAACGAGCGGGATCATCAAGAGGGTCACCATCAGTAGCACCGAGGTGACATTGAGCTCTATAGGAGTCTCAACAGCATGATGATCAGTAAGAGCAGCTCGAGCAAGAAGATCCTGAACATACTTTTCTTGGGACAAAAAGAAGCCCTTGGGTGTAGAAGTGACCTCAATCCCTAGAAAATAACGAAGAGGACCCAGATCAGACATAAGAAACTGCTCACTGAGTCGTGCCTTAACAAAGGCTATATACTCAGAATCATCTTCAGTGATGATCATGTCATCAACATAAAGAAGGAGAAGAGTCCGACCCCGAGAGGAGGTGTGCACAAACAGCAGGGGATCTTGATTACTGGCACTAAATCCAAGAACGAGGAGACTGCTTGAGGCCATAGAGAGAGCGGCGAAGACGACAAACCATACCCTCAGAAACACAGTACCCAGGTGGTGGCTGCATATACACCTCCTCATGCAGCTCACCATTAAGAAAGGCATTCTTCACATCGAGCTGAGAGATGGACCACTCAAAAGTAGAAACACAACAAGGAGAGTGCGAACAGTGATCATATGAGCAACGGGAGCAAAGTTCTCATCATAGTCACGACCATATTCCTGCTGAAAACCACGAGCCACAAGACGAGCCTTGTAGCGCTCAAGGGAACCATCAGAGCGAGTCTTGACCTTATAAACCCACTTACATGTAATGGGACGAACATGAGATGGGCATGGTACAAGATCCCATGTGCTAGTACGCTCAAGAGCTGCAATCTCCTCGGCCATCGCATGTTGCCATTCCTGATGATGAACAGCACCACGGTAAGAGTTCGGCTCGGAAAGAATGGCAGCAGCAGAAGGAGAGAACCGAGCAGGAGGCTGATAAGTACGATGACCACGTCCTAGGAGCAACTCAGGTGAAGAATCCTCAGAGAAGATGCCTCACTACAAATAGAGGGCACATCAGGAGAGGATGTCCGGAAGGAGTCAACGTGTCTGGAGAAGATGGTTCATCAGAAGAAGATGAAACATCAGGAGACGATGGCGTAGTAGAACTATCCACAATGCGTCGTGTATAGACCTGTGTCATAGGAGGCTTTGTGGTATAATCAGGGACCACAGAAGAAGGCTGCAAGGAAAAAGTCACAGGTGGTACCAGAAGAAGGTACCTCATGAACAGACGCAGGTGAAGAAATCGAAGGCACCAGTGAAGAAGGCACCGAGGAGGGCAAAGTGCCTGTAGGAACACTAAGAGTATCAGAAAAAGTCATGAAGGAAAAGGCTCAACTAAAGACGCATGAGATGCATTTGAGGAAGGACGAGGCTAGAAGGGATGAGTCTCATCAAATACAGCATCCCTAGAAGTTCTCATCTGATGAGCAACAGGATCCCAACAATGATACCCTTTATGCTTAACACTATACCCTACATAATAGACTGAGCAGTCAGCTTAGTGCACTCACGAGGTGCAAGCAACATGTAGCATACACAGCCAAAGAGACGAAGGCTTGAGTAATCTGGCGTCTTGCCACAACGACGCTCAAAAGGAATCCCTCCCTGCATAGCTGATGTAAGCTGAATATTAATCAAAAAATTGGCAGTAGAAACAGCCTCAGCCCAAAAATGAGGGGGAACAGAAGAGACGAGCATGAGAGCGCGAGCTGTCTCAAGGATATGACGATGCTTATGCTCGGTTACACCATTTTGATCATGAGCGCCAGGACAAGAAAACTGAGTAAGGGTACCTTGCTCAGAAAAAACCTGATGAAGAGCTCTAGAGAGGTACTCTCCTGTAGAGTCAGCATGAAAAACACGAATGTTCGTGTTAAAATGAGTGCGAACCATAGCAGTAAAAGTCCGATAGATAAACAAAGCCTCACTACAATGTGTCATGAAATAAATCCAAGTGTGGCGAGAACAGTTATCTATAAAATGATATAATATTTATGATCCCCTTTAGAAACAAAGGGAGCCAGAACCCATACATCAGAATGAACAAGATCAAAAGGACGCTGAGACACTGACTCACTAGAATGATAGGGTAGCTATATCTGCTTCCCTAATCTATAATCCTGAGACTGATGTAAATACTCATGACGATCTGAAACTGAACCTAAAAGACCATGACTAATTAAACTAGAAAGACGCGAACCACTAATATGACCAAGACGATAATGCCACTGAGTAAAAGACGAGGTGAACGAAGCAGCCAAAATGGAGCCAACAAGACTAGCATGCGCAGCGGAAGGACGACGAAGCCAATCAAGCTCCCAGAGACGCTGAGAATCACGACGACGAGGGCCAAAACCAACCTTGGCGACCCGTGCGACAATCCTGAACATAGAAAAAGTCATAATCAAGAATGACACGACAGTTATGATCAGTAATCTGACCAGCGGACATCTGTTGCATGGTCAAATCAGGAACATATGACACATTAGGAACAGAAAAAGAGTCAGATAAAAGAAGACCTTGACCTAAAACAGAAAGGGAGAAACCATCGGCAATGTAAACGGTAGATGAATAAGAAGAAGGACGAACAGAAGCAAGATAGGTACGGTATGGAGTCGTATGAAAAGAAGCACCAGAATCTAGAACCCATGGAGTATCTAAAGTAGAAGCGAGGGGTGGTCCCTCAGTAGAAGACTGAGAAGCAGCAGCAGAACCTGTAGGTGCAGCGGTAGAGTCACAGAACCAGCAGCTCATAAGGCCGACGAGGCAACGAGGCGACCGAGCAACCTGATGATCTCCTATATCTCTGAACCAGCTGAACTCCTCTAAGAGCCTCCAATAGCAGAACTAACAACACCCTGTGAAGAGCGACGAGCACGAGCCTTCTTTTTCTTGTTCCTATAGCAATGAGACTCCACATATCCATCCTTGTCACAGTAGGAGTAGTGCAAACCACCACCCCCCCTTGTAGAAGACGTCGTAGTGGGAGGCACCTGAGGTGGAGCAGTGGTGCGAGAAGCAGAACGAGCAGCCAAAACAGAAGAGGTCTGCAACAAACCAGCAGCACGAAGACGTATCTCCTCATTACAAACATCAGCAAGAGCCTCCGTCAATGGTACACAAGGATGACGAGCAAGCAACTCAGCACGAAGAGGCTCAAACTCATCACGAAGCCGAGTCAAGAAGTCGTAGGTGCGACGTAGAGCAAGTGCAGGTGCTAGAAGCCAACTCAGGACCAAGAACATCCAACTGACGCCAAACAACAGACATCTGACCAAACAACTTATCAACAGTAGCATCTCCCTGGCGTAGTAACTGCTCCTGACGTATAACAGCTAGATAGGTGGACTGACCAGTGGGCTGATATTGAGAACGAAGAAAAGTCCACATCTGAGCTGCAGTGTCCATCCCAAGAATATCAGCAGAGAAGCGCTCCTTCATACTAGCCACATGAATAGTAGAAGCATGAGCATCCTCATTCACCCAAAACAGATACGTAGCAAACTGAGAGTTATAAGAAGCATAGCTGTCCTCATAATCATCAGTCAACTGCTTCTTCTCATCATCTGTAGCCTTCTTTGAAATCACAAGCTGTGAAGGAGCAGTAGGACGAGGCGGACTACGAGCATCTCCAGTCAAAAAATCCCAAACACGCAAGCCTCGCGTGTGCATACGCATATGAGAAACCCAGTAGGAATAGTTGGTGCCATAAAAAATCACCGGACACCGAGACACTAAAGATAAAGCAGACGATGACGATGACGACGACAGTGAAGAGAATGCCATATGAATAAACAAGCGAGAGAGCAATAGATACACGCAGCGCAAGCAGTTTTTTTTTTTGCCCTACCTCCTGATTAAAAGCGGCGGCAGAGATGAAAAATCCCCACAAATGTCCGCAAAGAGTAGAACAGGAAAAGTAGTCCTCTTTTTTTTTTACCTAACCCTAATAGACCCGACAGAGGGTCACGAAACGAGCGGCGGGTGAGCCAAAACAGAGACCGCGGCGAGGGCGGTGAGGATGGCGACCCGCGGCGAGGGCGGCGTTCTCAAGCGCAGCTCGCGACGGCTTCCCGACAAGGCAAGGGCGGCAGTCTGCGGCGAGGGCGGCGGATCCCGCGGCGAAGATGGCCGCGGCGACGGCTCGAGGCGAGGGCGGCTGCCCGCGGCAACTCCCCGAGGCGGCGGATCTTGCAGCGAAGATCCCAACGCGGCGAGGGCGGTGGCCTGTGGCAAAGATGGCCGCGACGACGGCTCAAGGTGAGGGCGGCGACCCGAGCTCCGGCGGCAACCCGACGAAGAGCGACCACGACGCTTGGCGACGGTGATGGTGACGACGAACAACGAGAAGCCCCGATCGATCTGGACGAAGATCGATCCAGACAGAAGACCAAGATTGGATCAATTCGAAAGAAGGATCGAAGGAAAAAAAAATCCAACCTTGATTTGAGGAAACAAAGATGCACGTAAGTGCCACGTGCGATAAATCGAAGAGAGATAGAGATGAGGAACCCTAACCCTAATTTTCTAACTGTGATACCATGTTATGAATATCACTTGTATTCAATAGAGGGGTACTAGGCTCAAATATATACAAGTACAGATGTGTATAAATATGCAAAAAGATTCCTATACAATGGACTAATACATGTATATCTAACATGGACCATCCATTCGGCAACACATTCACCTGCACACATCAAATATGAGGGAAAATATATAACCACAAACTGCATACTGAGATATCCACTAATAAACATGTACTACTTCTGTTTTAATATTGTTATGTTAAAACAACAATTTAATAGTTTTGAACTAGAATTATTCTCCTGACAACAACAATTAAAAACGTTTAAAACTTTCTTTTGCCCTCAGGGAACAGAGAATGAAGAAGCAGAACCAAGTGTCCCCTGATTTTGAGCACACTGCCTAAATGCTGGAGGAACCAAAGACCACCAAATGCACATGATGACCATTCAGCCCTTGTAACAAACCACCCAGCAAAGTCAGACGATGGTTTTGTACTTACCAACAAAGACAAGTGCACCTTTGCTCTCATCAGATTCTTAAGATGCGTAGCCCGGGTTGAATTCACAAACTTTATATTGTCCTCTGCACTCATGCTCGCAAACTGGCTGTCATAAAGGTCGTACCAGTGAACATCAATGACACATTTCTTGAAGTTGCTCGCGAAGTCAAGAATCTCAGTAGCACCACGAGGCATGAGTCGTCCTGACATAATCACATGCACATCATCACGCTGCACATGCCTCTGGACTGCATCATATCCAGCTTTGTAGTACTTCTTTAGGGCCCCAATATCGACCTGTTGTGCTGGCTCATTGAGAAGTTCAATGGCTAGGAGGCTTTCTTTTTTTAAGCATATCTGCCATATTTACAAGAAAAATCGTGAGCATTTGATGCATTCTTTGTCGCCGATCTGAAACGAGTATACCTCTATCCCATCAAACTGACCAAAACCAATCCTATATCTTATCGTCTAACAGCAAATTTGGTTTCTTGTGCTACTATTTTTTTTTTATTCTTTCATTTTGTATTTTTACAATTCCAGTGTGATGCTAGTACATTGAGACAGGATAGGCCGGCAGCATCAGATGCTAATTGGGAGGATAGAATATAAAGATGAAGCCACGTGCTATGTGGAAGAACTATGGGCGACATAGACTAATTCATAACGGATTGAGTATTCCAAATAATTGCAGTCCAATATCATAGAGGCACAACGATACTAGCAACTTGACTACCAAACTCTTGTTTACATAAACAGATAGTCCAAAGTGATCTATTCCGGCAGTAAAAACAAGCAGTATATATAGCTCAATCGAGTTCTCGATGATAAAGAAAGGGCTTCTTTTGCATTTAAATTGGACAATCATGCTCAGAAGACTAATTGTTTGCAATACAATTAACAGTGGTGATTTCTATTGAAAAAAAAAAAAGATCGATACGCCATTCTATAAAGTTGCTAGATATGCTATGCTAGAACAACCCCTTACCTGGCTGCCAGGGCTTCAATTACTTTTACAGTCTGGTCAATATTTTCATCGCTGGTGCCCCAACCAATAGTACCATCTCAAGATGCACTATGCTCTTGCCCATTCTGGGACCAGGGTGCAGCATGAAGGTCAACAATGACACCTAAGTTGTACTTACTGCAAAAAAAAAACAAAAGAAAAAGATGAATGTGAAGTCTCTCATTGTTCTGCAGTATCATCTTTAAAAATGCTTATATTTAATTTTAAAAAGTTGGTACACTCAATTTAAAAAATGAAATCCTACAATACAGTAGCATTTTCGATCATCATCTATAACGCTATTTAAAAAAGATCAGTGTTTCCTTGTTTGTTGTTGTGTTCATGTAGCATATCTAGGTACTATGTGACGCCAATACCCATCAATTTATAATATCGCTTGCAAGAAACATCCTACGGTTGCCTATACGTTTTCTAGAAAATTAAACAATGCCTTGGTTATAGGAGTATTACAAAGTTTATAACGAAATAAAGAAAGGAGGAAAATGCCAATAAGAAACATTATGAGCAAAGTCATGTCGTTGTAGGTTGCCTACTCCCTCCGGTTCAAAATAGAGTTTATTTAGGACAAGAGCATGGTCTTCGAAACATAATTTTGACTTCCATTTTCTACAAAGATATTTATTCAAAAACGATGCATGTATATTTTTCTTAAAGTACATTTCAAGACAAATCTATTGATATGGTTGTTATAATTTAAACCTTGACAAATTAAAAGTTATTTATGAGTTATAATGTTCGGTTAAAATCTTGTCCAAAACAAATTCTATTTTGAAATGGAGGGAGTATGTGTTTACTAAGATTCCATTCAAATTTTCTTCTGAAGAAATCGATGAGAACTTGCTCCTTTGGCAGAATTTGTGCCTTAAATTACACATATTAATTCGAATGAAAATAAAGACATTGTGGTCACTTCGAAACTTCAAGCTTTTCCAATTTTCATACTATGTATAGTAATCTAATGACAATGTAAATGTATGTGCAGAATAAGGTCGTACAGGAATAAAATACCTCCCTAAATTAAAGTACTCGTGGGTACTTGCTTTATTGGCATGGTAAAGTGCGCTGGTTCACTTTTTTTTTTCTTGAAAACGTGCGCTGGTTCACTTTTGTTTTTCTCCCTCGGCAGTTTTGAAAGGTGTTGAGGAAAAATAGACGGTTTTTAAAGTTGAGAAAGTCGTACTATCCGGTTTCATAATAGAGAGAGGAAAATTGAAGAGATTAAAAGAACTTTTCCGATATAACTGCTATGGAGGAAGCAGGAGGCCAGAAGCTCGGGAGGCATGTTTCCTCAGCCAACATGTCGGAGCCTTGTCATTTTCTGATCCATCCTCTCTCTCTGTAATCTAAAATTTCACCTTTTTCTTGTCTCTCTTCATATATACTATGTAACACGCTTAATAAAGCCGTTTGAAGAGTGGACAACGGATTGGAGCGGTTTGCGGTAAACTACGAACTATGAAAATCATTATAAAATCATTTAAACTATGAAAAACGTATTTGAGACAAAAAAAATTGAGCAGTTTTTACGGTTTATCGCTCAGTTTTAGGGATGGCGACGGGTCCGCTTCAGGTGAAAAAGGACACCCGCACTCGCACCTACGGATACAAAATGACACCCGCACCCACACGCGTGGGTGGAAAATGGCAACCGCACCCGCACCCGTCGGTTTTCAGGTCGGGTTCGAGTGCCCATCGAGTTTTAAGATTATATATAAAACATCTATTTTTTAAATAGATGAATAAATTAATTAACTAAAGACATACTTATGCATTGATAAATAGAATATAAACATTTTATTTTTAATATTAATATTTATTAGCTCATGTTCACACTAATATATAATAATATTAAAGGATAAATGTATTAATTACATAGATTGGGGTCGGGTGCGGGTGCCACCCATGGGTGAAAAATGACACCCGCACCCGTCGGGTTCGGGACCCGTCGGGTTTCAGGTCCACGGGTTAAATAGCCATCCTACTCAGTTTGTATGGTTTATCGTTCGGTTTTTGTGGTTTTGAAATGGTTTCTAGGGCCTATCGAATGTTTTTTTAGTTTATCGCTCGATTTTACCGGTTTGTAACTTTTTAAATTTTATAAATTTAAAACCGATAAACGAGCGATTTTGTGGAAAACCTTGATAAACCTTCCACTTTGGAATGGTTTTTAAAACATGCTATGTAGATGTAGTAGTTGGACCCAGACATAAGATGTCCGTGCTCTAGTTGCCGGAATGTGTTTTAGCTAATTTTGCTTTATTATTATTATTTTTTTGCGAAGTGCTTTATCTATAGCTGCGTCAATAAAGGCAAACCACCGTAGCTTAGATGGTTAGGTTTCTGGAGGTAGAACCAACCCATCCGGGTTTAAATTCTAGATTTGACATGGATGTTGTATTTACGACTAATTATTTATTGAGTGGTAGGCGACGTCCGGATCCCCGTCGATAGCGAGGCGCCCGTGATGACTTTGTGAATCATAAAAATAGCAGTTTTGATCGTTTGTTGGTGCTCACAAGGATAGGATGTGTGTGCATATACTCTTAAAGGTGAGTACTTATACGCATATGTGAGCGTTTGCATATGCAAAATCTGAGTTTGGTCTCTTCTCTCTCTCTTAGCAACCACAGCAGCGAACGCATTGCACATTGCAGGTTTGGAGCAAGGTACTAGTATTGTTTTTTTTTTCGAAAGATAGGATTTCATTGATAGTAAAGCGTGATAAATCCCCTGATTACATGATGAAATCTAGAAAAATAGAGAAATCCATTTTCCAATTCCATGTTTGTTTATTTTAATTAGTATTTGGACTTATTATTACAGTCGAATGAACTTTGCAGTATTCGTTAGCTTTTGTTGACTGAGACGTATCCGTTCTTGATCATCCACTCCATGCTCCAAGCCTCATTGACATTCTTAAGCGTCCAGTATGCCCATCCGAAGGTAGCTCGCCCGTAGACATCCTGCTGAACGTTCGAAAAGTTTCGGTAGTCCTCCTTGGACGCGCCTCGCACGTTCCACTCCGCTACCCATTCCCCTGTGATGATATTGATATGGCTCACATATATTCAACAATTCCAGGGCGTTCGCGATCGAGAGATGATTGTGTGTGCTGCTTACCCACAAATGTTAGAGGATAGCCACCATTTTTTCTCGTAACGGCGGCGAGGTCGGCGGATCGGTTGTTTTGGATGTAGTCGATGTTCTGCTGCACTGTGAAGTTGGCGAACTTGCTGTCGAACAGGTTGTAGTAGTGCACGTCGAGGACGGAGCGGTCGAAGTTGCCGGCGAACTGGAGCAGCTCGGTCGGGTCGTCTATCGACAGCCGGTTGGACATGATCACGTAGGCCGAGGACGTGTGCCGCCGCACGGCGGCGTAGCCGTCCTGGTAGTACTTCTTCAGGCTAGACAAGGTGGCGCCCGGCGCCAGCGGCTCGTTGAGCAGCTCGATGGCCAGCAGGCCCGTGCGGTTCGCGTACCTGCAGCAAGCATGCAGAGAGACAAAATGAGTGAGAAGGAGGCGTGGTTCTCAGAGAATAATAATTATGGATGCATTCCGACGAGAGGATATGAATGATGAAACTAATAATTCGGAACCCAACCTTGATGCGAGGAAATCGATGACTTGCACTGTCTGCGCGATGTTTTCGTCAGTGTCACCCCAGGTCTGTGAGCCGTCTCTGGTTGCGCTGTGCTCGTACGGGTTCTGCGACCCCGGCGCAGCGTGCAGATCAACAATGACACCCAGGTTATTTTCTCTGCGCACACGAAGAAGATGACGATTGATGAGACAGTATTGTCGAGGGGTGTGGTGCTTCTTGTTGTCCAGTGGAATGTGGAAACCTGGATGGAGAGAAGAAAGGCGCTGCTGCTGCTTACTCTGCCCAGTCGAATGCGTTGTCCAGCGCTTTCAGGGAACCTCCAACGAAAGGAAAAGGAGGATTGGGGTCGCTAGCAATCCACCATCCAACTGGGATTCTCACCGCGTTCAGTCCGCTCGACGAGATGAAACTGAAGTCATTTTCAACTATGTATGTGTTCCTATGATCCTGTGAGACAGAAGTAACCACAGAAAATGCAATAAGCATAGATGATTCACACGGCGACCCACACTTCTAGTCTAAAGCAGTCGGTCTTAGTGAGTCCCACATGTTTCAATTATTCAATTATCCATATTTTCCATATTCTAGATAAGGTTTACGTTTTTCTTTCTTGTAATTATTCAAGCATACTAGCAGTGGAGTCTGCTGTATGTTGCTGATCAACAGAGATATATTGAAAAGAACAAGTTTGGCATACTTATTAGATGCATGTTGTTCAATTTATTTCATACCGAAAAATAGTAGAGGCCCGCCAACAACACAAGAGAGTTGATATCTTACACTGAGCACTTTCTGTGCATTTGTTCTGCCGTAGCCATTACATATCTGGTACTCCCCTTGCAAGCGTCCAACTGTACTTGTCACAAAGACCGATGGATCGCTATCGCTCCAGTCTGTGGCCACAGCGCGGTCAGCCGTCAGCGATTGCGTGGTCTTCGCCTACAATGGAAAGGGCTTAGAGAAAAGAAGATATCATCAAGCAGAATCCTCGATTTCTGATATATATTATTCCATTTATAATCGACAGCTTTAAAAGAATGTTCATATGATACAAACAGCTATGGCTCTATCTGTAGTGCTTTTTCTCTATTCTGCAAGTTGTTCTTTATTCTGCCCTGTTTCCCCCGGCACAAGTCACAAGCTCCTCGGCCGCATGCAGTGCGGCGACTGTCGGCGAGGACGACCAGAAGCAGAGCAGCATGTGCGCCGGTCACTACTGGCCAAACAAGCAACTTAATTGGTGCCAAGCGCTGCACGTTGCCAATATGCGATGCGACTTCCGGGTGAGCACATTTTAATTATTTAGCTTCTAGGGGTGTTACTTTACCTGCAAGAAGAGCCCGTTCGGCGCCCTGATGCGCACCCGGCTGAGGTCGCCGGCGTTCTGGCGCACGATCTGGAACGTCTCCGTCGGGCCCGGGGTGGTCGCCGTGGCGACCACGGCGCCGCCGGTGCCGTTGACGCCCCAGAACTGCCCGCCGTTCACCCTGAAGTTGAACGTAGTCTCGTTGATCCTCCACAGCTGGACAAAGATTAACCGCCGGAAATGCAATAATATTTATATGTGAGATCAACTAATAGTTAATTAAGCTACCGAGAGGCGAGAGCAGAGGGACAAATGCGGTTTGTGCGGCCACACACACTAACCCTGAAAGTCTCCCAGGAAGACGCCTGAGTCCGGTCGGCGACGACGGCGGCACCGCCGCCCTGCTCGGCGGCGAGGTACGTGTTCAGGGCCGCGGACATGAACTGCAGCTGGGTGCCATCCTACGTAAAAACATTCATTTGTACGGGTTGAAAAGAAACAAAGATATGATCAATAGCTAACGCGAAAAAAGCGACATGTTCAGGTGCTAGTTCATTGTTCCTATACGTAAAAACATACCAACGCATCGTTGTTGGGGATGCCGTTGAAGAGGGACGGCAGTATCCAGCCCTCCGTCACCAGCCAGCCGCCCAGGTTCACCGCCCGGATCGGCGGCGCCGTCGCCGCTAGCCGGGGAAGGAGGCACGACGACGAGCAGAGGAGGAGAAGCGCGAGGCGCCTGAAGACGGCGGTGTCCGCCCTGCTCATGATCATGATACACCTGCGTGCCGCCGGCTGATGATGCTCATTCATGGCGATCGATACGCGATGCACACCACGGTTTATAAAGATATAGAGATCTTTTCCAAGTCTTTCAAGATATTTAGAGGTTCGAAGATATTTTTAATCTGGACCGTTGATTAGTGGAGGGGCAAGGTATGAAATAAAAATTTACATAACCAATGAAAAGTGGGTAATTATCAGGTAACTTAGACACTAATTATAGTAGTTGAATAATTCCCTTTCAATTTTGTTTTATTAGATATTTCTTGCTATATAAATTTGATTTCCGACACACATCCAATAAAACCATGTAAATACCTCATCCTCTCAGTAATCATGCAGTTGTGCTCTCAATCAATTGTTTTCACATGCTTGGGATTGCAGTTTTTCAGCTAAACAGAAAACCTTATAAGAGAAGTATAGGTTCCATAATTAACAGAAAAAAACAAGAGTCCTCCACCAGATTTACAAAAAAGGGTAACAAGATGATACAATAAAGCATACGGTTTAGGACATATTTCAAGATATTCTCCAGATCGTCAATTTGATTTCCAAATAGTTGATTTGAATAAGTAAGGCCAAAAATTAAAGAAATTTTACTTAATTCAAGAAAATTTACTTGATTGCTCCTTATTATACCTCCCGTTACATGGTTTTGGAAATACTTTAAAATATTTTCTAGATCATCAATTTAGTTTCCAAAATAAGAGATCTGAATAATTGAGGTCAAAAATTAAGGAAAATAATTACTTGATTTTACTTGATTGCTCCTCTGTTACACCTTCCGTTACATGATTTTGGAAAGGTTTTGACATAGCAATTTACAGGGGCATTGCATTTAATGCATTTTAAAAATTGAATGCTCTTTAATCAAGTAAATCAAAAGACAAAAAAGTAAAAATAGAGACTGAATTAGTATCACCATGAACATCTGCCATGCTTTGGATCTAAGAACATGGCAGAAGAAGATGCAAAACAAAATATGCACTCAAAAACTTGGCATAGCTCTAAAAAAACCTGGTGAATCTTGAAGAACCAAGTAAATCTTGAAGCAAACTGCAAATAGAGGAGGATCACGCAAAGAAAAGAAGAACCAAATAATCATGGATAAAAGATTTCTACAACTGACGCCACTGTATCCTTCATCATGTGAATAAGAGAAGTTAAAAATTATGCACATGGAAAGGGTCGCCCTCTGCTGAGAGGAGGAGGTGAATACAAGTAAATCATGGAAATAAATGTAAATCAAACAGATGGTGCAACAAATATGTTTTCCCGGCTACCCCAAGTGACGCGGACCCGCCCAGAGAACCCCGTCTCGGGACGGATCCGTTCAGTCGTTAAGCCAGGATCCTGTTGGGCAACGCTCGGCGAAGCGAGCGTACACACGATACAACACAGGCAGGATAAACAGCAGTAATTTAAGGAGGAAGAAATTAAATACAACATTAATTCCTGGGTTGTAGAATAAGTCTTACAAGAGTTCAGAGCGCACAATAGAGTTTAAAAATCGTAGCAGCGGAAGACTCGATTACAGACTCCGACACTCAAAAGCTAAGCAAAAGCATGCACCCTGCCCGCGGGCGTCATGCTGCTGGCCACTTCAAATGTTACTGCGGCGACTCGCACAGTTCCCACTGGAGGTTCCCTACCTCGGGGTGAGGTTCCTCCCAGTGGAAGCCAGCGTCCTGGTTCTGCGCGCCGATTCCTGAAAACCACATATCGCTAACGCGTGAGCTTCTAAGAAGCTCAACAAGACTGACCCGTCAAAAGGCTGACTACAGCCGACTTCTAGACATGAAGGCTGATAAGGGGGGGGGGTTTCTATTTGCAAAAACGGACCCGCAACCTGAACTATTCTTGGTCAATTTTAGCACAGATTAAGTAGTTAAGATATAACTTTAATTAGCACTAGTCTAATCAAACAATATGAAAAAGACAAGTAAATATCAATCATCAATTGTCAATCTCATTGCATCTCATCTTGTTGCTGAAATGTGGTGCGTTTCACGAGCATGCTCACTAACTGGGAGCGACAGCGGTTCGAAACGATTTTTATACCCTGCAGGGGAAAACCTAATCGTACGACACGTGCGTGTCCCAGACTCGCACGTGGCAACCGTTCACACCAGCTCCTGCAACGTCAATTCCCTCCTACGTCTGCCTTAGCAGCGCCGCATCCCACCAGACAACACGTCCCAGACGGTTTCTGTGGAGTTCCCACGCTGCCCACCCCAGATCTTCTCCTAGTCAGACACCGTAGGGCAGGTTCGACGTTGCAATTACTAGGCTACGTAGGTTTACTGGGGCCCATTACACCCAGCATACGATCAGTACGTTCAACACTCGATCAGACTCGGACCACACGGATCAGACAGGTCTACGGTCACCCTGGACCCGGTCCAGTCGCCGACCTACTTGGTATCCTGTCTGACCCTCAAACTTTTATTCTTCTTTAATTATCTCATCATCGAGTGTCGTAATGAGTCAAGTGGTAGTTTCATCCAAGATCCTACCTTTCGCGAGCAGTGTCCACTCTGCTCGACTTCTACCGGTAATAACCTACTAAGCATAGCAACTATCTGGTCATCTATACTACTACCGATAGGGTTTCCTATGGGAACAAATGCATCTAAGGTTGCAATCAACTCCTAACAACTTAATGCACAATCATGATATGACTCACTGAGTTGTAACAAGAAAATTTAAAACAGAGTTAGTGCACCGGGGCTTGCCTGGCTCTTCGGCTCCTTGGTTGACTTCTTCGGCTGGAGTGGAGGAGTCGGGCTCTGCAGCTACCTCACGTGCTTCGGAATCTACATGATGCAGTATGATTAGGATAAGTTTAATTGAAAAGGCCTGTTGCTTTTATCGATAGTAATTTAGGGTTCCGTTTTGGCGACGCCCAGAATTAGGGTTAACCCCAATTACTCGACGCCTAAAAATTAGGGTTGGGATGAAAGTTTTAATTCAACCTCAAGATTATTTTTAGTTGATATAACTCTTTGAATTAAGCTTTTTGGGCTTTGGGTGGGGCCAAGATGATTTTTCTAGATTTTATAAAAATTCATCGAAGTTCCTGTTTCCCAATCTTGTAAAGTCAAAATAACCTAGTAAATGTTTGATTCAGTCTAAAATATTTTATGTGGTCACTCATGAGCCTCAAATCTACAACTTTTATTTAGGGTTTCATCACCGAATAGGACTTTTGCAATGTATTTTAGAAAATAGTATTTTAACTAGGCAGATTGCCGTTATTCAATAGGGTTACATATTATCACATGTTCCAAAAATCTTCAAAAAACTCCAGGAGGTGTGTGTGGCCATGGTGCATTTTTGGATCAAAGGGCAGACCTAGCATTGCTATAGATTTCAAATTAAAATTTAAAAACAGAAAATAGGGTTTCTAATTAATTCTGCAAATGTTTGGTCATTTGTTAAAAAGTGTTTTAGCAGAAAATTAGTGCATTTCATGAGGGTTCTAACAAATTTTTGTTTGGAATTTTTGGAGGTCTCTGTGATTTGTTTGGCATTTTACAAGACAGGACAATATTGGAGGGAAATAAAAATGAAACAGTGATTAGGGCTAAACAGAGGACTGAGCTCCGACGAGCTCCGGCGAGTGATTCGGTTAAAATGGTTGATCGGCTGCGCTCAATCCTTGACCCTACACCTTCTACAGGCTAAGACGAAGCTCGGCAGCACGGCAATGGTGAGGTTCCATCACCGGAGAGGGGTGCTCACCGTGGAGGTCGACGGTGGCGGCGGTGAGAAACGGTTCCCGACGAGATGAGCTGAAATCCGGTGAGGGGAGAGCGCCGTGAGCTGCACGATGACTTGACAAGTGAGTTGAGCACGAGGAGAAACACTGAAATTGGCCGGAGCACGGCCGGCGGCGAGGGGTGGCGGCTCTGCCCGAAGCTCAATGATGGAATCACCGGAGGAACGGCGGAGTAAGGAAATTGATTGGTCCAGGAGACTCACCGTGATGCAGTGAAGCTGTTTGACTGGGCTAGGGGTCGCGGAAACGGCCGGAAGGCAGGAGTCGACGGTGAGCTCAACTGGCGGCAGAAGGGTGAACTGGCGGCGGTGCAGGCGTTCTGTCGTCGCCGGTGAGCTTCTGCGGCTGAGTACTTGTCAAGGTCAATCACATGGATGAGATGAAGGTGCCGAGTGAAGGAATTGCAGAATGGCCATACCGTGAAGACGAATTTGATTGATTAGGGTTGGGGCGGTGCTCCTGTGGCCGGGGAGGTCGATTTCAGTGTTCCGGGCGGAGGGAGCGATGAGAGTGTAATTCGATCAACTGAGAGCTGCACGGAGGTGAGGGGAGTTGTTTAGGCAAGGTTTGATCAATGGAAAAGGGTCGGAGGTATGGTCTCACCGTGAGCTCACTTGCGGCGGCAATGGCGACGGTGGCACCGAGCGACAGAAAACGGCAAGGGTTGCGTAGGAGTGAAATTGAGCGCGGGGAAAGAGTGAGGGAGGTTCAGTGCACTCTTTTAAGTCATTGCGTGGAGAGTTGGGGAGGGGAGCAGAGGGGAGCGACGGAATTGGCCGGCGGGGGCGGTGGCGTGCCGCAGGCGCTCTGCCGCGCGGGGAGGAGTGACGAGAGAGCGAGAGAGAGGAGAGGGAGTAATGGGGAGGATCTTGGCGGGATTCTTGTCCAACGAATTGAAGCCTTGGCGCCGAATGGAGCGCCGGCCGGCGGGAGCGGGGCTGCTGCGCTGCCGGTGGTTGGGCGCGTCGGGCGGCACGGCACACTGTAGTTCATCAGCCTGTTTTCGGATTCAAACGAAGTGCTACAGGCTCCCTCTGGTCCAAATTGAAAACTCTACTTCCTAAGCTCAGAAAATTATGAAACTTTTTGTGCATACTCAGGGAATTATTTGGAACACTTTTTATTTAGGGCTCGAGTTCTGAATCAGCTCCCAAATTTTCTTGAATTTTTGAGTCCACTTAGGTTTGTGTGAATTTTAAAAAGGGTTAAACCTTAACTAAAAATCTTGAATAAATTTCCAAAATTCTATTTTGAAGTGAAGTTAATTGTTATGCAAAAATATAGCTATGGTGTTGTGGGAAATTTGATAGGTCATTCATTAGGGTTAGATTTCTGCCTGACGAATAAAATTGTCGACACTGCGGGTGGAAATTCTTCGAACTTGGTAAAAATGTTCTGTGGATTATCAAAGTTTTTGTAGAGTCTCTTTGAGGTATTTTAAACAACATTGCACTTACTTCCATTGTTGATTTTGCCTTTAGGTGTGAAATAGTGTCGATTAGGGTTTTAAGTTGCCGATTGAAATCCTGGGTGACACCTGGGGTGTCACAGCCTCTCCCCCTAAAAGAAATCGCGTCCCGAGATTTAAGCAGAGGTTTAGGGTAGGCATAGGTACCTATGGGGCTGGGAGTAGTTCGGGGTAGTGGGATCGAAGAAACTCTGCCGACTCCCATGTTGCCTCGTCTTCTGTGTGGTTGCTCCACAGAACCTTGTAAAACTTGAGTGTCCGTCTTCTAGTAACTCGCTCTTTTTCATCTAGTATCTTCACTGGACGCTCTGGGTAAGTTAAGTCTGGTTGCAATTCTTGCGCTTCTGGAATCACTTGATCTACGGGTGCCTTCAGACACTTCTTCAGTTGCGAGACATGGAAGACATTGTGTATCCCTGATAATTCTTCTGGCAACTTCACTTGATATGCCACTGGTCCGCATTCGGCTGTGATAGGATATGGACCTATATACCGGGGTGCTAATTTGCCTCTGATCCCGAATCGTCGAACTCCTTTCATGGGTGATACTCGCAGGTAAACGTAGTCTCCTATCTCGAATCTTAATGGTCTGCGCCTCCGATCTGCATAGCTTTTCTGCCTCGACTTGGCGGCCTTTAGATTGGCTTGAATGACTCGTACTTTCTCTTCGGCTTGTTGCACCAGATCTGGTCCCAAAATAATTCTTTCGCCTGCTTCTGACCAGTTGAGTGGCGTTCTGCAACTACGGCCGTACAATGCTTCAAAAGGTGACATCTTGATGCTGGCTTGATAGCTATTGTTGTACGAGAACTCCGCCAAGGACAGATAAGTGTCCCATCCTTTTCCGTGTTCCAAGACGCAAGCTCGAAGCATGTCTTCAAGTATTTGGTTTACTCTTTCGGTCTGGCCATCTGTCTGGGGATGGTAAGCTGAGCTATGAATTAACTTGGTTCCTAATGACTCATGTAGTTGCTTCCAAAATCGACCGATAAACTGGGTACCTCGGTCGGAGATGATCGTTTTAGGCACTCCATGTAGGCAGACTATCCGATCAATGTATAACTGTGCATACTTCTTCATGGTGTATCTGGTCGACACCGGGATGAAGTGGGCCGTCTTTGTCAAACGGTCTACTATGACCCAAATTGAATCTAACTGCCGGGCTGTCAAGGGTAGTCCGACAACGAAATCCATGCTTATATCTTCCCATTTCCATGACGGAATGCTCAAGGGTTGCGACAACCCTGCACCCTTCAGGTGGTCAGTCTTTACTCTTCGGCACGTGTCACATTCTGCTATGTATCGAGCGATCTCTCTCTTCATTCTGGTCCACCAAAATTTCTTCCGCAGATCTTGATACATCTTGTTACTGCCAGGATGAATAGAGTACTTAGATAAGTGAGCCTCATCCATGATCTTTCTTCTGAGCTCGTGATTCTTGGGTACTACTAGTCGATTCTTGAACCATAGAACTCCGTCTTCGTCTTCTCGGAAGCACTGCATCTTCTTATCTCGCAGTCCTAATCTGATCATTTCCATGCCCTTGTCAATCTTTTGGGCCTTGGCTACCTCGTCTCTAAGTGTTGGCACTAAGGCTAGGTTGTAGAGAGCTCCGTGAGGTAGAATTCTTACGGTTGGCTCTAGTCCCTCGGTTGCTACTCCTTGATCTAAGTAGTGGCAATGGGCGTTTCTGCTAAGTGCATCTGCAACCACGTTAGCTTTGCCCGGATGATAATGGATCTCTATTTCATAATCCTTGATTAGCTCTAGCCATCGCCGTTGCCTCATGTTCAGCTCATTCTGAGTGAAGATATACTTGAGACTTTTGTGGTCGGTGTAGAGGTGCACTAGGTTTCCCAATAGATAATGCCTCCACACCTTTAGAGCCAATACCACAGCGGCCAACTCCAAGTCATGGGTGGGATAATTCAGTTCGTGCTTACGGAGTTGCCTTGAAGCATAAGCAATCACCCGCCCTTCTTGCATTAATACGCAACCAAGTCCAATGCCCGACGCATCGCAATATACGTCAAAGGGCTTGCTCAAGTCTGGTTGGGCGAGTACCGGTGCTGTGGTCAAGTGCTTCTTCAAAGTCTGAAAAGCTTCTTCGCACTTTTCCGTCCATTTGAACTTCTGGTCCTTCTTGAGCAGTTCTGTGATGGGTTTAGCAATCTTGGAAAAACTGGGAATAAAGCGGCGATAATACCCTGCTAATCCCAAGAAACTTCGTACCTTGTGAACTGTTGTGGGTGCCTTCCACCCCACAACATCTTGTACCTTTCCCGGATCTACAGAAATGCCTTCTGCGGACACCACGTGACCCAGAAACTGAACACGCTCAATCCAGAATTCGCATTTGCTAAATTTGGCGTACAGCTGATGATCTCTGAGTCTTTGCAGAACTATGCGGAGATGCTGAGCATGTTCATCGGCCGTCTTCGAGTACACGAGGATGTCATCAATGAACACCACTACAAACTTATCCAGCTCGGGCATGAACACTGAGTTCATGAGGTACATGAAGTACGCTGGTGCGTTAGTGAGTCCAAACGACATCACCAAGTACTCATACAGTCCATATCTGGTGGAGAAAGCCGTCTTCGGAATGTCCACGGGACGTATCTTGATCTGATGGTAACCCGATCGAAGGTCGACTTTAGAGAAAACCTTTGCTCCAGCCAGCTGATCAAACAGAGTATCTATGCGTGGCAGTGGATATTTGTTCTTGATAGTGACCGCGTTCAAGGGGCGGTAATCCACGCATAGTCTCAAGGATTGGTCCTTCTTCTTTACAAACAATGCTGGACATCCCCAAGGCGAGGAACTGGGCCGTATGAAGCCCTTGTCCAGCAACTCCTTCAACTGTGTCTTTAGCTCTGCCAGCTCTTTAGGTGCCATCTTGTACGGTCTGCGGGAAATCGGAGCTGTGCCTGGCTGTAGCTCAATCTGGAACTCCACATCTCTGTCCGGTGGTAAGCCAGGTAATTCTTCTGGGAACACATCGGGGAATTCCTTAACCACCGGTATTTCTTCCAGACTTTTTCCGACGACATGGCAGACTTGTTTTAGGGCAGATCTAGGATGGTCTAGGTTTATAGATACGGAACCGTGAAGTGGGGAGGTTAAGTGGACTACACGGTTAGCAACATCAAGGATGGCATTGTGGTGCTTCATCCATTTCATGCCGATGATAAGGTCGATACCCTGCCCATCTAAGATTATGAAAGAGGTAGGATAGATGTGGTTTCCTAACTTTAGGGGTGCCTCACTTAAGCCATAGTTGGACAATATGTTACCCCCAGGAGATTTTATGAGGAAGGGTGGCTCGAGGGGAATGGTGATCAGGCTTTTATCCTTAACAAAATTTTTACTGATAAAATTGTGGGTGGCACCGGAATCAAATAGAACGAAGGCTGAGTGGGTAGAAAGTGAGAACATACCCGCCAGTACTTGCTCTCCTTCAGAAATATCTTCGGCCGTGGTGTGGTTCACCCGACCAGTCCTGGTGTTCCTTTGTCCCCTTTGCTGACCTTGACCCTGGTTCGCCTGTTGGTTGCCCCTAGCTTGCTGATTGGAGGGGCACTCGCGGGCGAAGTGCCCGGGTAGTCCGCAGGTGAAGCAGGGCGTGCCTGGTCCAGGACGGGCGCCCTGTTGAGGTGGGCGGACACCCTGGTTCCTCCGTGGTGGCGGTGGTGCGCGGTAGCCAGCCTGCTGTTGATTCTGCGGAGGCCGGTATGGCTGCGGTGGACGGAATGACGGAGCTTGCGGCGGGGTCGCCCTGTATTTCCTGCCATCTGGTGCAGTGTACACCAGACGGTACTTTGGTGGCGGGGCGTTTGAGGGTCCACTACTGGCGCGCTTTTTCTCACGCTGCTCTTTCTCCAAATACTCTTCAGCGATGAGGGCGTTGCTCACCAGCTCGTTGAATGAGCCGCCTTGGTTCAGGGCCAAGCGACCCTGGAGCGTGAGGTTTAGCCCTTCCATGAAACGGTATTTCCGTTTCGCGTCCGTGTCCACTTGCTCTGGAGCATATAGGGCAAGCTGGTTGAACACCCGGGAGTAGTCATGCACCGTGCGGTTGCCCTGTGTCAAGGCCATGAACTCCTTGGCCTTCCTTTGCATAAGCCCTGCGGGGATGTGATGAGCGCGGAAAGCCTCCCGAAATTGCGCCCAGGGCACCTGAGTGTTTTCCGGGAGGGTGGCTAGGTAGTTAGCCCACCAAGCTCCGGCGTGCCCTTGGAGCATCTGGGCGGCGAACAGTGTCTTCTGAGTCTCCGAGCAGCGGAGTAGTCCAAACTTGGCCTCGGTGGTGCGAAGCCATTGGTCTGCCTCCATTGGTTCCCGAGCATCACGGAACTCTGGAGGATGAGTGGCCAGGAAATCAGCATACGTGCTGTCCTGGTTCTGGTTCCTTGCGCCACGATTCTGGCCATTATTTTGCAAGATGGTCCGCAGCATTTCTTGGGTCTGCTGGCTGCTCTGGAGCATGGCTGCCATAGCCGCGGCTAGGGTTGGCTCCGCTGGCGGGGGTGGCGGGTTGGAGCTCTCCCCCTCTTGACGTCCAGCTCTGGTGTTCACCATTCTGAAACAAAATGTAGAATGGTCCCCATTAGCGCAGTTTACCCCATGACCATAGTTGGGTGTATGCAAAAGGATGTCAAAACGCATGGCATGGATATCTCATAAAAACAAACTCCATTCCTTTTCCAAAATAATGACAGTACATTAGTTCCTTCAAGTTCCCTAGACTGTCAAACTACCACTCTTACATCCAAAAGATTACAACGCCACCAGGATAACCTCACGAGAACACACCCTAAATGCCATGACAAACACAACGCACTCCTTAAGCGACTCTCCTAGCTAACTTGGCGTCGTAAAACCATCTCTGATCTACTCCTCATCTGGCTCTGGGTCTGAAGCTTCGGGATCCGACACCTCTGACTCAGGCGCACCATCGTTAGCGGGAGGGGGCTGCTGTGCCTCCAAAAGTCCCGCTATCTGATGCTGCAGATGATGGTTCTCGTGGGAGAGGTCCTCAGCTAGCACAATCGCATTATCCCTGAGTATCTCTAGCTGGTGAATGTGCTGCAACATAATGTTGATGTCATTCTCCCTAGCGTGGACTTGGGCAGTCTTAATCTCAGAAACCGCCTCAAGCTCAGTGATGCGAGTAGCGCGCGCGTCGCAGCGAGCGCGCAGTGCATTGTTTCTACTCTCCAAGTTCTGGACGTTCTTCTTGAGTTGGGCTATCTCCACATGAGCCTGACGCAAAGCCTGTCGATCCATCTGGGCGGTGAGAACAGTGTCCTCATGCAAGTTGAGCATTGCTAGGCTCAACGTGAACAAGGGAGTGACGTGGTCCATCTCTCCCCTGAAAGTCCTCTTCTGTGCACTCTTAACGTTACGGTGCCAGGTGCTGTTAACCTGGTCCCGTATGGGGAACATCGCTGCTGGCTTATCTGTTAAGTCTGCTGTATGCTTCTCGCATATCCTCAGTAGGGCCTGATGAGCAGCTGACTCAATAGCTTCGGTCTTGTCCGAACCGAAGGTGGTGGTGGTGTAGATCTCTCCGTTGGCCTGCTGAGGGTGTGTGGGGAGTGTAACTGTGGCTGAGCAGCGTGGCAGATCATACTGCCGATACTCCCGAACCTGAAACCAAGGGATCTCTGGATAACCCAATGACTGCAAGGTCTGACCAAGTATATCCACGAATCCCTTGCGTCCTGATTGCTTAGTGACGTAGGTAAGGGTGGAGTCTTCAACGCCTATCTCCGCGAGTCCATGCTCGATCGTGTTGGCGTCCATCTGCATCACAGAGGTGATCAATATTTTATCAATCAGAAGCCACATGTTGACACAAAGTTCAAAGCATGCTAAATCTTCCGGTACATAAAATATTTTTCACCCCTGCGTAAAAGGTAATCCAAGTTTGGTCACTAAGGATGCTAATTAGCAACAGTCGAGCTGTCCAAGGGGCTCTACCATCTAGTTGACCTGTCAAGGAGACAATCTTCCCATCGAGGAAAGTACTGTAAAAGGCTCAATGGTATGCAAGGAATCTGCTCGGACTCGGTTGAGGTCACACAATCTCTAAGGAGGAAGGTATCCAGGTTGACCCCTTTTAACTTCTGTTGGTGTTATAGCCATTCTTGATGGAATTCTTACTCCTGGATGGTTTTAGTATAAGTTTAAAGGGTTTTATTATTTCTTCATGCAATGCAATCCTATATCGGCCTATACGTCCTCACAAATAAAGAGAAAAATACGCTTAGGCGGTGGCAGAGTCGCACTCAAGTTAGCCGTTACTACTCGTTCTAAACGGTACCGAGGTTAGCGTACCTGCAGAAAATGCATCACAGGCAGTTGCAATATGATATATTTCAAAAATAAAGACATCAACCCATATCATTGCCATATGGGTCGCCCCGAGTAGGTCACGTACGGGGATCACGTGTCCGACCTTCCCTGCGCGGCGACAGACTGCACTTTACCTCAGGCAGCGGAGGTATGGGAGTGTTCCGCAAAACCGAAGTCGTGAGGAACAAACTCATCTCTTGTGTGCCAAAGACACAAGACTCCACTGTTGCGAAGGTCTGCTTTCGCAACAGGTCCGTAACCCACACCTCGTACGGTAGAGGTCCGCTTTTCTCCCTAAACGGCAAGGGGGTGTACTATATTACAACGAACATAGTACCTCCTTCTATACCACCACGGTATAGAACGCTACTGTCGCAAACGCAACAGGGGTTTCTCGACTTTTTACCGCAGTCGAGCGGCGTGCCTTACCTTGCTTACCTTAGCGTCGGTGCGTCGTTACAGAAATGTAAATCTAGAGTGGGTTTAGTTAGCTCCTATACTAGGTTAGCTTGCCACCTGATAACCTATTAACTAATAGGGCGCGTACCTCACTCGCACGTAATTTTCGAAAATATGCCTTAAACGTTATACCGTTTCCCAACATGGCTCTGATACCAAGCTGACGCGGACCCGCCCAGAGAACCCCGTCTCGGGACGGATCCGTTCAGTCGTTAAGCCAGGATCCTGTTGGGCAACGCTCGGCGAAGCGAGCGTACACACGATACAACACAGGCAGGATAAACAGCAGTAATTTAAGGAGGAAGAAATTAAATACAACATTAATTCCTGGGTTGTAGAATAAGTCTTACAAGAGTTCAGAGCGCACAATAGAGTTTAAAAATCGTAGCAGCGGAAGACTCGATTACAGACTCCGACACTCAAAAGCTAAGCAAAAGCATGCACCCTGCCCGCGGGCGTCATGCTGCTGGCCACTTCAAATGTTACTGCGGCGACTCGCACAGTTCCCACTGGAGGTTCCCTACCTCGGGGTGAGGTTCCTCCCAGTGGAAGCCAGCGTCCTGGTTCTGCGCGCCGATTCCTGAAAACCACATATCGCTAACGCGTGAGCTTCTAAGAAGCTCAACAAGACTGACCCGTCAAAAGGCTGACTACAGCCGACTTCTAGACATGAAGGCTGATAAGGGGGGGGGGGTTCTATTTGCAAAAACGGACCCGCAACCTGAACTATTCTTGGTCAATTTTAGCACAGATTAAGTAGTTAAGATATAACTTTAATTAGCACTAGTCTAATCAAACAATATGAAAAAGACAAGTAAATATCAATCATCAATTGTCAATCTCATTGCATCTCATCTTGTTGCTGAAATGTGGTGCGTTTCACGAGCATGCTCACTAACTGGGAGCGACAGCGGTTCGAAACGATTTTTATACCCTGTAGGGGAAAACCTAATCGTACGACACGTGCGTGTCCCAGACTCGCACGTGGCAACCGTTCACACCAGCTCCTGCAACGTCAATTCCCTCCTACGTCTGCCTTAGCAGCGCCGCATCCCACCAGACAACACGTCCCAGACGGTTTCTGTGGAGTTCCCACGCTGCCCACCCCAGATCTTCTCCTAGTCAGACACCGTAGGGCAGGTTCGACGTTGCAATTACTAGGCTACGTAGGTTTACTGGGGCCCATTACACCCAGCATACGATCAGTACGTTCAACACTCGATCAGACTCGGACCACACGGATCAGACAGGTCTACGGTCACCCTGGACCCGGTCCAGTCGCCGACCTACTTGGTATCCTGTCTGACCCTCAAACTTTTATTCTTCTTTAATTATCTCATCATCGAGTGTCGTAATGAGTCAAGTGGTAGTTTCATCCAAGATCCTACCTTTCGCGAGCAGTGTCCACTCTGCTCGACTTCTACCGGTAATAACCTACTAAGCATAGCAACTATCTGGTCATCTATACTACTACCGATAGGGTTTCCTATGGGAACAAATGCATCTAAGGTTGCAATCAACTCCTAACAACTTAATGCACAATCATGATATGACTCACTGAGTTGTAACAAGAAAATTTAAAACAGAGTTAGTGCACCGGGGCTTGCCTGGCTCTTCGGCTCCTTGGTTGACTTCTTCGGCTGGAGTGGAGGAGTCGGGCTCTGCAGCTACCTCACGTGCTTCGGAATCTACATGATGCAGTATGATTAGGATAAGTTTAATTGAAAAGGCCTGTTGCTTTTATCGATAGTAATTTAGGGTTCCGTTTTGGCGACGCCCAGAATTAGGGTTAACCCCAATTACTCGACGCCTAAAAATTAGGGTTGGGATGAAAGTTTTAATTCAACCTCAAGATTATTTTTAGTTGATATAACTCTTTGAATTAAGCTTTTTGGGCTTTGGGTGGGGCCAAGATGATTTTTCTAGATTTTATAAAAATTCATCGAAGTTCCTGTTTCCCAATCTTGTAAAGTCAAAATAACCTAGTAAATGTTTGATTCAGTCTAAAATATTTTATGTGGTCACTCATGAGCCTCAAATCTACAACTTTTATTTAGGGTTTCATCACCGAATAGGACTTTTGCAATGTATTTTAGAAAATAGTATTTTAACTAGGCAGATTGCCGTTATTCAATAGGGTTACATATTATCACATGTTCCAAAAATCTTCAAAAAACTCCAGGAGGTGTGTGTGGCCATGGTGCATTTTTGGATCAAAGGGCAGACCTAGCATTGCTATAGATTTCAAATTAAAATTTAAAAACAGAAAATAGGGTTTCTAATTAATTCTGCAAATGTTTGGTCATTTGTTAAAAAGTGTTTTAGCAGAAAATTAGTGCATTTCATGAGGGTTCTAACAAATTTTTGTTTGGAATTTTTGGAGGTCTCTGTGATTTGTTTGGCATTTTACAAGACAGGACAATATTGGAGGGAAATAAAAATGAAACAGTGATTAGGGCTAAACAGAGGACTGAGCTCCGACGAGCTCCGGCGAGTGATTCGGTTAAAATGGTTGATCGGCTGCGCTCAATCCTTGACCCTACACCTTCTACAGGCTAAGACGAAGCTCGGCAGCACGGCAATGGTGAGGTTCCATCACCGGAGAGGGGTGCTCACCGTGGAGGTCGACGGTGGCGGCGGTGAGAAACGGTTCCCGACGAGATGAGCTGAAATCCGGTGAGGGGAGAGCGCCGTGAGCTGCACGATGACTTGACAAGTGAGTTGAGCACGAGGAGAAACACTGAAATTGGCCGGAGCACGGCCGGCGGCGAGGGGTGGCGGCTCTGCCCGAAGCTCAATGATGGAATCACCGGAGGAACGGCGGAGTAAGGAAATTGATTGGTCCAGGAGACTCACCGTGATGCAGTGAAGCTGTTTGACTGGGCTAGGGGTCGCGGAAACGGCCGGAAGGCAGGAGTCGACGGTGAGCTCAACTGGCGGCAGAAGGGTGAACTGGCGGCGGTGCAGGCGTTCTGTCGTCGCCGGTGAGCTTCTGCGGCTGAGTACTTGTCAAGGTCAATCACATGGATGAGATGAAGGTGCCGAGTGAAGGAATTGCAGAATGGCCATACCGTGAAGACGAATTTGATTGATTAGGGTTGGGGCGGTGCTCCTGTGGCCGGGGAGGTCGATTTCAGTGTTCCGGGCGGAGGGAGCGATGAGAGTGTAATTCGATCAACTGAGAGCTGCACGGAGGTGAGGGGAGTTGTTTAGGCAAGGTTTGATCAATGGAAAAGGGTCGGAGGTATGGTCTCACCGTGAGCTCACTTGCGGCGGCAATGGCGACGGTGGCACCGAGCGACAGAAAACGGCAAGGGTTGCGTAGGAGTGAAATTGAGCGCGGGGAAAGAGTGAGGGAGGTTCAGTGCACTCTTTTAAGTCATTGCGTGGAGAGTTGGGGAGGGGAGCAGAGGGGAGCGACGGAATTGGCCGGCGGGGGCGGTGGCGTGCCGCAGGCGCTCTGCCGCGCGGGGAGGAGTGACGAGAGAGCGAGAGAGAGGAGAGGGAGTAATGGGGAGGATCTTGGCGGGATTCTTGTCCAACGAATTGAAGCCTTGGCGCCGAATGGAGCGCCGGCCGGCGGGAGCGGGGCTGCTGCGCTGCCGGTGGTTGGGCGCGTCGGGCGGCACGGCACACTGTAGTTCATCAGCCTGTTTTCGGATTCAAACGAAGTGCTACAGGCTCCCTCTGGTCCAAATTGAAAACTCTACTTCCTAAGCTCAGAAAATTATGAAACTTTTTGTGCATACTCAGGGAATTATTTGGAACACTTTTTATTTAGGGCTCGAGTTCTGAATCAGCTCCCAAATTTTCTTGAATTTTTGAGTCCACTTAGGTTTGTGTGAATTTTAAAAAGGGTTAAACCTTAACTAAAAATCTTGAATAAATTTCCAAAATTCTATTTTGAAGTGAAGTTAATTGTTATGCAAAAATATAGCTATGGTGTTGTGGGAAATTTGATAGGTCATTCATTAGGGTTAGATTTCTGCCTGACGAATAAAATTGTCGACACTGCGGGTGGAAATTCTTCGAACTTGGTAAAAATGTTCTGTGGATTATCAAAGTTTTTGTAGAGTCTCTTTGAGGTATTTTAAACAACATTGCACTTACTTCCATTGTTGATTTTGCCTTTAGGTGTGAAATAGTGTCGATTAGGGTTTTAAGTTGCCGATTGAAATCCTGGGTGACACCTGGGGTGTCACGCCAAGCCTCTTAGATGACATTACTTTATTACCCTCAATACTTCCATATCTCCCCAAATACTTGTATACCTTTTGATGAGTACCTTTGACTGTGGACCATTAGATTAAGGAGGATGAATGGCTCATAATAGCTGCTGTGGACCATTCGTGAAGCATGTCGTCCCTACACGGTTCTAATACTGGCCCACTTGCAGCAGGAAGTACGTACGTCCGCCACAGCGCCACGAGATGCGTTGGATCGCTTGCTCCTCCTCCACTCTCAACGGTACTGGCCATGGCATGGTAGGACACAAGTTGACTAGCTAGAGATGGGCGACTCTCCAAGCCAAACCGGCCAATCAAATGTTTGAAGAAACTACTGGCGATGACATGAACCATTAACCATACGATACGCACACCGCTCCGGGCTGCTCCAGATTCTTCATTATTTTACCAAGAAAATTAATTAAATGAGCCTCAATTTTGACTATATGATGTGGATTTTTTTTGTTTTTTGTTTTTTTAAAAAAGGATAGTATACCTTTTGATGAGTACCTTTGACTGTGGACCATTAGATTAAGGAGGATGAATGGCTCATAATAGCTGCTGTTGGATCGTGTGAGAACGAAGAATTCGTGAAGCGCATCGTCCCTACACGGTTCTAATAATGGCCCACTTGCAGCAGGAAGTACGTACGTCCGCGACAACGCCACGAGATGCGTTGGATGGCTTGCTCCTCCTCCACTCTCAACGGTACTGGCCATGGCATGGTAGGACACAGGTTGACTAGCTAGTGATGAGCGACTCCAAGTCCAAGCCAAACCGGTCAAAATGTTTGAAGAAACTACTGGCGATGACACGAACCATTAACCATACGATACGCACACCGCTCCGGGCTGCTTCAGATTCTTCGTTATTTGACCAAGAAAATTAATTAAATGAGCCTCAATTTTGACTATAAGATGTGGAGTTTTTTTGTTTTTTGTTTTTTTTTTATAAAAGGACAGTAATCGGGTTTGACTCAAACCAGACAGAGGCAATTGGTTGCAGGCTCGGAAAGCATAGAAGTAAGTGCCACTATATATTGTGTAGTACTGTGGAGTACCAGCAGAGGACAACTAGTGGGTGGTGCCAATAGTTAGCCAATGTAAGTGGATCCGATGCGAGCACGAGTACTCCTATCCAGCCGTGGTGGGCACAAGCACTCGAGCACACAAGGGCGAATCGTTTGCCAATATAATCCATTAATCGATGGGTTAGCTGTCGTAAATGAGGCTTTATTTTTTCTATAATATAAAGATACGTAACTCTTCTACATATTCAAGAAAAAAAATGAGGTTGTAAACCGAACATAACCCATTTACGTAGGCGGCAACTGGGCCACTAAAACAACTTGCCATTTTTGGGTGTAGAGCAAACTTTCTCCTTCGCAATTGTCTGTGCTGCACTGTAGAGCAACGACAGGAATAACAGTATCCAGTATGTGCTCATGACCATGTAGTCCACTAATTACACTTTCTATGCCAAGAGGGTCTCAGTATACCATAATCATCATAGAGAGGACATAAAACATACCACCTACTTAAGAACACCAAGAACAGGAGAACCAAACACTTACAGAACAATCCACATAAATTTTTTCTCGATGTCGGTTAGGCACGGCTCGCAAGCTGCTGTTCCAGAAATCCTAGCCGCCTTAGTTGACGATGATGAGGAAGACGTATATACAAGACCTCTCCACACCTGAAGCAAGTCTTCACTGGGCAGCTCCGATAGGCAAGCAAACACCAAATCCAGGGACAAAAAGCCAAGACGAGAAGGCGGGTTTTGGACTTGAAGAACATAATTAACAATGGTTTCTCCACTGATTTTATCGACTTATACGTAACTTCGCCCCAGACCAAATACCGCGCACCCAACTCACAAGAGACAAAGAGGGGAGGTTAATAGGAGAGGAAAACTCTATTCTTCGAGATCCAAATAAGAGGAATGTTGGCCACAATATATCATTTATATAGTAGAAAACACATCGAACTTGGAGAGGAATTAAAAAGGTCTTTGTTTCCACTACTAGAAACTCTGACTTTTAGGTTTTGCTAATATGAGAGTGTTGGAGTCATTTTATAGAGCGTGAGGAGCGTCGGATCCACTGCAAAACTGAAATCGAGCTTCTAGTAGTTGAAAAAAAAAAAACCCTAAAGACCTCCTCATAGAAGGAGATTTGTTACATGCCACCGACACGGAGAGTGAGAAAGAGGCAGAGAGGCTCACGGGAGAGTGAGAGTGAGTTAGATCCATAGCCCAAAGTACAAGCACTTGACCCATCACTCTTCATTCGGCCCAAACGTGTCCTAACATTTTGCTGAGTGCTAACCTTTTATTGTCATAAAATGCGTGATCTTTGAAATCAAATCATCCCTTGATAAAAGATTGCTATATATAGCAGGCAATAAATTTATGTATTGACAGCCAACAAATAAATTATAGAGGGTTCTAAAATAAGTTTGACAAAAGAAGTAGTGTATCAAGTAGTAAAATATAGTATGAATCAATTAAGCGATTCAATAATTAACAATTATAGTAACGAACAAAATGGCAGGAATTAATTTCTCAAGATTTTTTTGCCATATTCATCTCGTGGCTCCGGCCTATATATAACCAATGCAAAAGCACCCTTAAGCCAACAAGCATCGATCAAGAAACCATCAGTCTTCTTCTACATACATACATATACATATATATACAAAAATAAATAAATTTAGAGTTTAGTCAAGAAGAATCATGGCGGTGAGGTCAAGGAACGCTCAGGTTCTCATCGCCGTCGCGCTGCTGGTGGCTCTCCTCGCCGCGGTGGCGTCAGCGGCCGGCAGGGGCAGCGGCAGCTTCCCGCCGCTGGACGAAGTGAAGCAACAGTGCTCCAGGGTCGGAGCTTGCTCGGACGACCGCTGCACGCTCAAGTGCGGCTCCAACTCCGTCGGGTCGTGCAAGATCGTCGGCCAGTTCGTCTACTGCTGCTGCGGCCCAGTACCACCGTCCACCTCCTCCTCCGGCGATGCCCAAGCGCTACCGCTGTCCGATATCCAAGCCTCGGTCATTGATAGGTCGATTGGTTGATGCACGATTGAGCAACAAATGGTTTATCAATAATAATAATAAAAAACCTAGAGGGGCAAACCATGCAGTGATTCATTAGACTTCATGTTATGAACCTGTTATCGTTGTATTATTTATCAGATATAACTTTACTCGGCATGTTTTGTTCTCCTCTTTCTCTAAAAATACATCTCATTTTTCCTCTTTGGTTCTCTAGTTTATTTAAAGAATATTCATGTCCCTATGTTTTGCTAAATGTTTATTCAACTATTTTCATGGATAATTAATTACGCTAATAAATGTAGGTATGGTCTCTATTTTATTTTAATATGGTGAATGCTGTACTATCTGCCTCCAGATAATACCCTATTTTTAGCCTAATCTTTCCTTCCTTTTATTTTACTGCTACGTGCCTTTTGAGTCATTTATTTACTAAGAGTTTTATTATGGTGTTTGAAATATATCTTTCGGTACCTCTTCTTTTGAATTAATTCTAACCAGACCTACTCATTTTGGTACCGATCCACCACTTTAAGTACCTTTTAGTAGGTACTTCAATATTCTTAACCGTTAGATCTAATAAATAAATAATCATTGTTAATTCTAAACACCATAACAAACCTCATTTACTAAAATATATAAATATATCCGGCACGAAAAGATATAGTACATTCCTAATGACCTTGTATATCCTTTATGGATGCTCTACTCCTTTTGACCATTTTGTCAAGTTCTTTCTTGGGGGGCGTAAAAAAGCACAATTTTGTTTAATGAATTGATCGTTGTCGATTTATCCCAGATGCCTCAACATGATTAAGCATATGCAGCTGCTTCCGTAAAATGAAATGGTGAAAAAAAGAGAGGAAAAACCGGGTTATCAAAATCAACGTGGACGATTTAGAAATGCAATGTTGTCCTGTCTGTTACTCTGTTGTCTGTTCAAATCAAGCAGAACAAACTCATTCATTGCGGATACTCTGTTTTCTGCTCTGTTTTCAGGAAAGCAATTGGTGACACTAAAAATGGACTGCCGATTTAAGAGCAACCCAACAGTTTCCAAATATCAATCTCCAATATCTGAAAACTATCAATTGATTTGCTTTAAACTGAGGATTTTGTTTATTTTATTTTGCTTCTAAAATAAAAAAGTTCCCATAGCTACACTGCCCTCTTTAGTAGTAAATGTTGGTAGGGGTAACTCTGTTTGTTATACCCTGAACATAATCATGTTTGAAAATCAACCTTCAGTTTTAAAATCTCAAACTCTTGAAAATACTCTTTTTTTTACCCATCCAAAGTTTTAAAAACATGAAGTTCACCATAAAGAGCAAACTGTAAATGTCAATAAAATGAATATATTGAAAGTGAAGGTACGATGACACTAAAAGTAATACATTGATAATTTGCTGTCATACTTCCATGACAAGAATACATTGGTGTTTACATTCTTCAACATTGTTGTTTTGTATTGCGAGTATAATTTTTTCGTGCGTGTCCCATGTACACAGTTGCTAGTGCCCTACACTATTTGAGACTCAGCATAACTATATAAGCTTATCTCATTGAATGAAAACGACCTCCTTATAAATTTGTTTTAGTGAGGGACAGATGAGAAGATCTTTTTAACCCCAGCTTGAAAATCACTTGCACCAGAAATCAAACTCAGCGACGATAACAAGTTAGACTTAGTGGCATCAGCGTTGTGGTAGAGGGTGAGGATCAATAGAGATAGAGTCCGTCTAATGTCAGCTTAAGCTCAAGCAAGACTCGTACGAACTTGGTGACACTTTGGTCTAAAAGACAAGAGGGGCTATTAGAGATTTCAACGATCTCGAGGAATTCCATGAGGTGACCGCTTCGTTGTTTTAGGAGACAATTAGCTAATTTAATGGCTCATGTTTGTGTCAAAAATGCCTCTTCATATAATTTGTTTTGATGTTTTCTAACATAAATTTACTTTTAAATTTCAACAATAAAAAAAATGAAAGTAGTACTTCAGGTGATGACTCTTAAAAAAGCAAGGCAATCTATTTAGTACATAGGAATAATATGTTATGTCTCGGAAAATTTTTGGCATTTACAAACAACTCTTATTTTGAATTTTTTTAATATGTGAAAACATTTTATTTTTATTACTAAAACAAATAATTTATATTAATTAAATAATTAAATTTTAATATTGAACACTTTATTTTCAATGCCCGAACAATTAATTTCCGTACTAAAACATATATTTTTTAAGCAACGAAACAATGCATTTTCTCTGCCAAAACATTTGATTTTTAGAGAACAACCTAATAAGGTTTTAAAATTTTATTTTTTTATAATTTAAAATTATATATCTATAATTTTTATTTTATTAAATTAATTATAATGAATATGATGGTTCAAACAAATTCTAAAACAGAATAATGGTTCAAGAGAAAAATTAATTTAAAAGTTCGAATCCTACTTCAATTTATGTTGACGACGCATAAACACCATGTATCATCATTAAAACCAGCCGCATGATGCACGTCGATGCTCGTCTGCCAAAGTTTGGCGTGCCCACGCGCGTCCACGTGAATTTGACCCGTGTTTGGATTGACGCCGACGCGCTTTCAAAGTTTGGCGAGCCAACGTTCCAAGACAGCAGCGCAGTTCATTTGGGCGCCCGCGTGCCGACGAGATGAGGGCGAGGAAAACGACCGTCAATACGCTGACGCGTGCGGGCTAGCCAATATTTGACGCGTTAAATTTGGTCGGTATCAAGCAGGCCCCTTATCTCTCCGTGCAACATTACCTCGTGATTCAACTGTAAAGAATATAAGCGGACTAATGAATGAAGAAGCTTTAAAAAAAAACAAAAAAACAAAAAGAAAAGCGATAGGGAAAACGCGCAAAC
Source organism: Oropetium thomaeum (assembly GCA_001182835.1). NCBI lineage: Eukaryota > Viridiplantae > Streptophyta > Magnoliopsida > Poales > Poaceae > Oropetium > Oropetium thomaeum. Next base: position 1,587,415 of record LFJQ01000045.1, on the reverse strand, counting down.
TGCAGAGTGTCGACTCCGTAGATTCCCTTGCCGGGCCGGCGCGCGGACCCCGCTCACGTGCCGATAACCCCACCACGCCGACGCGACCATTATTCCCCCCTCCCTTCCTCGCGGCCTCGCCTCGCTTCTCTCACCTATCACTCCACTCCACTCCACTCTACTCCGCAGCCACTCGTCCCGCGTCGGCGGCAGAGCAACTGCGATGGCCAGCCAACACGCATGCGCATCCCTCCTCGCGGCGACGCTGTGCGCGCTCGCGGCCACGGCCGCCTCCGCGTCGCGAGACCTCCGCGCGCCCCGGGCCGGCTTCGTCGTGCGCGGCCGCGTCTGGTGCGACACCTGCAGGGCCGGCTTCGAGACCCCCGCATCCACCTACATTGCCGGTACGACACACCAAGACACACTGAAAACAAAAAGGCTTGATTATTGTTCTTCCCTCTTGATCTGTTGTATGATGCGTTGACGAGTAGGTACTAGGTAGTACGACTAGTTGCGATTCTTCCGGCCATGTTGTTTCGTGTGCTTGAAGGTTCTGGGGATGCGAGGACGTGGTTAGACCTTGCATCTGCTTCCTCAAATTGGAATGTCGGGTGCATCTTTGGGAGATATTGCTCAGGCTAGATTCGTGCCTCCTCGTCCTCGATTAAGCCCTTCTTGTCCCCGGTGCCAGATATTGTTTTTTAATCTGGCTAGATCCTCCCGTGATTCCTCCTTTTCTTTCGTTTTATTGCCAAGATATCCAGATGTTATGGCGAATTGTTTAGTTGCTCTGTTGGATCTAACAGACGCACCACGAAACAGATAAGGATGTGCAAGTTACTGGGTACTGTTCCTAAGGTGCTCACTGCTGAATAAGTGAGATCTGAAATCGTTGGTGCTGAACGGTTGGTCGTGGTCGGTGGTTCATGGTTAAAATGGTTGAAACTTGGAGTGCTGTTCTGTTTCAAGGCATCGGCAACTCGGAGCTGCTCTGAGTGCTACCAAACTGCCCCACAATCTTACTGGATCTGGGCATCTAACCATGTAGCCGATGTATGAATTTTCTACAAATTAGTTTATCAGGATTCAGGATGGTAGCAGCCAGCAGGTGGTCGAAATGCCTAGCTGTAGCCAACTTACGAACTAAAATTGACCAAGTCTCTTTTTTTTTTTTTTATGTCTTAGTCCTAAAATAAATTTGTCTTTCGTGTTACGGAGAGTCAAATGTGCAATTGTACTGTGTAGGAAGTACTCACTCCTTTTTAAAATTCTTGTAACTAGGACAACAGCATTAGTACATCCAATCAACACAGATAGTAATACTTGCACGTTGTTACGAAATACAATCCACTGTAGAACTGGTATTGATGTTGAAAATTCAGTATATGATAATTAAAACTTAGTATCTCAGGCTTATGTAACTGCAAAATACAGAAAGATCTGACTAATTTAACTAATTCTGCTAATTTAGCACTTGTGGTTGTACGCTGTAGCAAGTCTAATTAACAACATTTTTAACAGTATACAGATGCTAACTTTTTCCATCAGACAAGGAAGATGGTTTCTTCCTTTTTCAGGATGTTTGTGCTTTGCCCTAAATGGAAGTTTTTATTTGGACTTAGCTGTAAATCCAAATATGATTTTGATTTATCTTGCCTGCATATAGCAGAAGAGAAAGTAGCATTGGAATAGTGGTTTTGAACCATAAGATCCTAATGTGAAGTAAATAATTTTGTTGCAATTCCAATTGCAGGCCTTTTATCTAAAGTGCTTATAAGCTACCACCCCTCTTTAGAATTTTCTACTTTCCACTTTATTCTCAGATTGTGTATAAACATACTATTGCCACCAAGGCAGGGAGTTTTCCTATCTCACAGGCTCTTATGATATAAGATGAGTTGTATATTTATTGATTTTCTGCAGGTTTACCAAATAATTATATGTGATGCTTACAATAATTTGTGTTACACTCAGAATTTCTTTGGTTAATGCCTGGCTGAACTCTGGTGTATACTTTATAATTCAATATTAGTTTACTTTGCTTTTGCTGCTATTAGAGCTTCAAGTGCTGGACATACGACTGTTGGTCTGTTTGTTTGGTCTCAAAACATATGGACTATTGAAATGGATTTCCAGCAGGATTTGGGTGCCTTTTGAGAGTATTCACACTAAACCATGCACAATGAAACTGTTGTGTAGCATATGTAGTATGCCATATGGAATAAATTGAGGCAAGATTAGTTAATGGATCCCTAGAACTATATTGGTGAACTTAGATGTTATGTTATCCCTCTAAAATTATTGAAACTTATTCTTACAATGGAATTGTTCATGCAAAACTAGCTAACAGTTCCCTAATCCATTTTCTTCGGTAAACTGGACCATGCTGGGAAGCATTGTCCCAGCCATGGAAATGTTGCTTTTCAAATAGAGAAATATTGTGTATGCATGTTACATTGACATATGGTTCTGCAATTTAATCTTTTATGCATCAAAATTAAGTGAAAGTTATGATAGTCACCATTTACCAAACATGTTCTTACTTCTTTGTCAACTATTAATAAATTTTTTAGAGTTCAGTAAAGGGTTAATAATAGTGTGGCATTCTTTTCAATTACAGGAGCAAAGGTGAGAGTTGACTGCAAATCTAAAACCACTGGGGAAAAGACATGCAGCTTTGAGGGGCACACTGACCGCACTGGCACCTACAATATCCTTGTTGCTGATGAGCACGAGCACGAGCTCTGTGAGTCGACCCTTGTGAGCAGCCCGGATACATCGTGTGCTAAGGCTGTGGCTGGTCGGGAGAGGGCTCCTGTCTTCCTCACCAACAACAATGGTGTTGCGTCCAATGTTCGTATGGCAAACGCACTTGGCTTCAAGAAGGATGTAGCTCTGCCTGAATGCTCACAGATCCTTAAGATGTATGAGGAAGTTGACGACCGTGTCTAATGATGAAGAGTATAGCACTGCTCTTCTAGCTGTGGTGTGTTAAGTATCGGAGACCTGTGTTACTGAGACCTCTGTTACTGAGGTATTGTCATTAGTGCTTCTTATAATAGTTTATAGAACTTTCAGATTTGTAAGAGATGACCTACAGTTGCACTGTGTTGTTATATTAAATCAAATCAACCTGTTTGATATTTGTATTATGGCTAAGTTATCTAGTATTCCAATATGCTTGAATGGTATTTTCCAGTTAGCAACCATGTTGTATTTCAGTAAACACTCAGCGAAGCTACAAGTCGTTACCTGTTAATCATGCATTATGGTCTTCTCTAGCTTATATCTCTTGTATTTTCAATGAAGTCGATGGCATGCCTCAAGAACCACACTCAGTCATTTCTTCACAGAATGATTTTAATTAGATAAGCTAGTTATGCTGCTAACATAAGTACTCTGTTCTTAGATTGTTATCGCTATTAACTCTGACCGTCAACTATGATCATTCGTCTTATTAAAAAAATATAAAAAAAATATTTTTTTAAAATAAGACGAATAGTCAGATCAACGATTTAAAAACGGAGGGAGCGTTTCCAATTGCTAATCATCCTGTACGTCTGTGCAATCACAATCAACCTTCTTCATCACATAATAACCACTGCACATTGTAATTCTTGGATTGCCTGACGTCGTCCTGTCTCGCTCCTCTCCCCTTCCAAAATACTTTAACCCTTATCTTCCTTCTTTTTTAATCGTACTTTTCCCCTTTATTATTCAGAACGCTGAAAAGGCGCTGCCCCAACGCCATCACCCGGTCTGCTGCTAAATTCTGATGCATGAGAAACGAAAAAATAAAATAAGAGAAACGTGTGATTAGGTCCAAATTCTTTTGGACTCGGCTCTGCCTGGCGACCACAAGTTGATTATGCATTTGTTAAAACCCGGCCTGATGAACCCAGGCCACAAGTTGGGTTTAAAAGTTTATCCTGCTGGCTTCTCTTTATTTTGACCCAAGATTAATAAGGTTATCTAGCCACAAGTTTGATGATTTGGCAGATATGCCAGGCTGTGGATATGAACCTACGGTTTGGCCAAAGAGGCGGATCGTGATGGATAACAACTAGTAATTTCTTGTCAATGGTTTCTTTTCGGTATCCAAGGATGTATTTTTGTAACTAAATGATGATTATGGACAGGATTTGGCCCAGCACCAAGCTAGCGTGTATAGTTGGATATCATATCTTGGACAAAGAAGTCTTATTGAATATATTTTCTGAAAACTGAAAGGTCAAGAAAGTACCATGATTTAGCGCCCAGCACCAAGTGTGCGCTTTTAAGAAACTAAGAAGCTAGCAAAATGTGGTTTGGAGGAGCTTCTTAGTTTCTTTAAAACGTTTCTAGAAACTAGAAAAAATATAACTTGTTCGGAGCCATTTCTAACTTTTAGAACCAGATTCTTATAACTCTGTGGATCCAAGTAGGGCCTTAGTTCTTCTGAAAACTGAAAGATCAAGTACTACCTATTACTTGGATTTAATTTTGAGTTCTTTCACATTAGCAAAAAAATCTTAGGAAAGGTGAAGGCTTCAATGGTGAAATCAGAAATTATTTTTGGTCGAGGTTCTAAACACCCCTTCAATTTTGTCAGAAGATCATCATGTTCATATTAGTAAACTGGAACTTCTAGTTCCCTCACTATGAGAACGTTTATTTTTCCTATTTATCCAGAAGTATTTTCCGATACGCAAGAGCAAGATATTAGCATGCGGCCAGCCTAATAACAATAGGACCAAGCAGTCTTAACACATCTGAAGGTAGAAAAACGTATTTCACACTTCTAATTACTAATAACAGAAACTGGTTCAAATCCCTTGACACCCCCCCCCCCCCCCTCTCTTCACCTTATATTCTATTTACGTTGCCAAGATAAAAATGAGAGAATAAAACTGGCAGGGAAAGAATAAAAGATTACATAAGAAACGAACAAGTGCAAAAGGGCTGATGTGCTTTACACCTTTAGCATTCCTGGCTGAGGTTGAAACAATGAATTGTTGGCCTACATTCCTCGAGCTGACATAAGTGGATCAAGTTACGTTACGTCCGGTCAACAAGCAACCGTTGTAAAGAACTGCCTTCTGGGTCAATCAAAATGAATTGGCGGCCAATATGTCACCATCACATCACAGTACCCCCACTCCATATTACCACTAAGCAGCAGTATTTATCAGAACGTTTCTTAAGCTGTGAATCGATCCTAAAATTACCATTTTGAATCACTCCACTTCCAAAGACATCTATATAAGCCTTTTGATCTTTTTATAGTTATAATGGTTGCCTCTAAGTTTCGTCTAGCACCAGAAAAATTTATAGTTTGATTTTTAAAGCCCGACGTGTAGAGAAAATTGAAAATATAACGATTATGGGAATAGTAATGGGAGAAAAGTTTAAGAACAATGAAAATGAAGGAATCGTAAAGCTTTTAATGGCATTTAAGGGATCGAGGAAGTTTTCATTGGCATGAAGGAATTAGTCCAAATTATAAGACGCTTGATTAATAATGAAGATAAGTACTGTTGATTGAGGAAAGAATACTAGATAAGACTCTTGCATACATAATTATTCATTATAAATTTTATGTAAACCAAAGTGCCAATGGCTGTTGCTCAATGCATGTTACACAATGCTCCGTCCTACCACCTTTTGCCACGTGGCAGAGCAGGACATTTGGCAGTTCGCCGTTGTTCAGTACTGCTACTGCCTCCCTGCCTATAAAAAACCTCCCTGGAACATTTGCCTCAGATTCACTCCACTTTCCAATCAGAGACAAGCCAAACCAATAAATTAACTGACTCGTCAAGAACGACTACCACTTGATTCCTGCATCTTTCTTGAGTCACCCCACAAACCACACAGCCGCAGCCATGGATTGCCATCAATGGCGTCGTCGTCATGCCGCCGCTGAAGCTTTTTCTACTACTACCACCACCAGTAAGCGTCTCGCATCGCCGCTGCCATTAGGCGCCATGGAGTACAGAGCGCTAATCCACGCGCTAGCCGCCGCCCCGGTGCCGGAACAGGCTAGCCCAACCGCCGTGCCGTTCGCGGTGGACACAGAGCCGCAGAGCCCGGCCGGCATGGTCCTCGGCGTGATCACCACGCCGGCGCCAAACGGCTACCGCATCGGCCTGGCGCCCCACGTGATGAAGCGGTCGTGCTACTACGGCAGCAGCTTCGTCACGTCGACGATGCTGCCCGGCAGCAAGGCGAAGCTGTACCGCGGCGTGCGGCAGCGGCACTGGGGCAAGTGGGTGGCGGAGATCCGGCTGCCTCGCAACCGCACGCGTCTGTGGCTGGGCACGTACGACACCGCCGAGGACGCCGCGCTGGCCTACGACGGCGCCGCGTTCCGGCTGCGCGGCGACGCCGCGCGCCTCAACTTCCCCGAGCTCAGGCGCGACGGACGGCACCTCGCGCCGCCGCTCCACCCGGCCGTCGACGCCAAGCTCCACGCCGCGACGACCACCTCCGGGCACGCGGCGCCGCCGCCGCTTGCTGCTTCTTCGCCCCCAACACCCGATAACGACGCGGACCGCCAGGGCGGCTGCGGCTGCGGTTCGGAGGTCTCCACGACGACGACAACGACAGCCGTCGACGGTGCTGACATTTCGTCGACAGGGTCATCGTCGTCGTCTGGGCTGGACGTGCCGCCGCCGGAGACGACGCAGCAGCAACCTTACGTCTCAGGCGCGCCGCCGTGCGACGAGGCCGACGGCGGCGACGTCGCGCTCCGAAAGTACCCATCCTTGGAGATCGACTGGGACGCCATTCTTTCCTGAATCTGAATGTGCAACGGAGCTTCAGGAGATCAACACAAACACTACAATCGCAGTGGACGGCTAACGGTAGCTTCTTCATCTTGGTGATATGGATGCCATGTCGACGTTTATGGTGCAGCTTCATCAGTCGCATCTTTTCGCGGCCTCTCTGCTTGGTTTTTTGTTCGTGGCACTGTATGTGCAGGTCGAATTGGAGGATCTCTAGATATATATAGAGCGATGCAATTGCTGTTGTGGATGTTGCTATCTCAAAGGAAAGTCTGTGTACATATGCCAAACCCGTAGTAGACCTTTATGTTTGTATCTCCTATGTGATAATAAAAAAAACATAGGGAGCTGGAGACTTCCTCAGAAACATAATGACTGATGAACAACCATGAATTGACATATATATTGGTTTGGAAATGTCATGGCTATTAGGCTGTGCAGTATAAATATGTTGCTGCTTATTTCAGGAGTAACACAAGCCCCTGAAATTGAAATTAGGGCGCGCTAGCTTTACACCTTCAAATGACATCGTACATTTCAATTGAAATTGTAGAGAAAGTATTCCAATCATACTTCAGAATTAAGATGTTAAGATTAAACAGGAACCAAGTCCGGTTGGATTGTTAAATAATTTTGAAAGGTACGCGACAGAAAATGGATAATACACTCAAGTACTAGGTGCCAGTACAGAGTTAAGAAGGTTTGAAATAGGATCTGTTACAAGATCTTATAACAATTTGTCTTTTTCTTCTGCAAATGGAATAAAAAAATCTTTTCCAATGTGTTATGGAAACTTTGGCGTCAAATCTCTCTTGTCAACATCGTAGAAATTGAAGAACTGAGACATATGGAAATATTCAGACTTGTTGCTTGATTTTTTTTAGAATAAAGTGCAGCGTAGGTCCCTTAACTATTTGTGACGTGTCATCTAGGTCTATAAACTCTCAAATTGACCATTTGGTCCTTAAACTGACCATCTCAAGTTTTACTCTCTGTATATAAAGAGAGGTAGTCTATCAATAATGGACAAGTAAGAGTAGAGGGGTTAAACCCTAATACCTCCCTCTCTCCCCCTATCTCTTCAACGCAGCAGCCATCATATGCCTAGAAACCCTAGCCGCCGCTCTTGCAGCAGCGTTGTCGCTGCTGCCCTAGGGCCATCTACCCTAACAGAATTTGTCCATAACAGAGTGGTAATCAGAGCCACCTTCGTTCATGGCGAGAAGAAATTTTTGTTGTGGGCAAATTCTTGCCGGAGGAATATACGACGCGGTTTAGAAAAAATTGAAGGCAATTTTGCCCAATTTTGTTTTTACACCATCACCCTATGCGCCACTGCCTTCTACACCGTCGCCACCACCATGCGCCACCGCTGCCTGCGTCGAGCCACCTCACGAATAAATATTTGTTGTAGGCAAATTCTCGCCAGAGGAATATAGGTCACGGTTTGAAAAAAAAAATTTGGAGATAATTTTACCTAATTTTTTTTCTACACCACTGCTGTCTTCCACACCACCACCACCCTGCGCCACCGCCGCCGCCACCACCACCTCTGCTGCCTGCGCACAAAATTCCTTTTCTGTTATAGCCTCCGACATCCTCACCAATGACCTCACCAACAAGGCGCTTTCCCGGTTCGAGAAGACCCTTCGTCGTCGGGGACTCCGACCCTGCTGCTTGCCGGCGGATCTATTGCACCTCCCCGCGTCGACATCGTCATCGTGCCCTGCTATCACAAGCTTTCCAGCTGTGGTAAGAATGATCCTTTGCCATGGCTGTCCGGCTGCGCTAAGGGCCTAGAGGCGACATCGGGGACATCTCCGCGGCTGCCCATCAGTGGCTCTTCACCAGCTCCTCGCCCCGACGTCCTCACTGTGCCTCGCTACCACAATATGTTGACGCCAGACCTGGTGGCAGTAATGGAGTTTGAAGGTTTCTTTGCTGATGCAGATATGCCACCAATAGTGGAGGATGATCTCTAGGGTGACCACTCCATCAACTCGATCGATGGTGTTTTCCCATGGGAGCCCGGAGGACAATGTTTTCTATGCCAATATAGTGTGCATGAGACCATCCTCATCTCCAACGCATTGCGTAAGGGCATCAAAATTCCATTATTTTACTATAACGCAATGGATTTGTTTGTTGGACATAAAATCGTGTACCAGAGTTCTCTTGGAGCAACACAACATCATCGACGACATCAACGCAAGGAGAATGTGCTGCATGACCAATTGATGACACTATCTTATGCTTCAAAGCAGACCTGGAGCAGATCTTCATCAACGTGGGGCTTCCTTGGACTTGAACCATGGCCCCCACCGGACGACGGTCCTCCCTTCCTAGTGGGGGGAGATGTTATGGGCCAAAGTTGGCCCAAGGCCTAGCTGCTGCCCAAGCGGGTTCTGTCAAGCACATGAACAGCACCACTGCTACTGTAGCAGCAGGTCTACAATAGAATTCTTGGCCATCAAGTTAGAAAGGATTAGATCTAGAACTTTTCATATTGTAATAGATTACTTAGGAGTCAAGTTGTATCCTCTCTATATAAAGAGTAAAGGGGTTAAACCCTAATATCTTCCTCTCTCTCCCTGTCTCTCCAACGCAGCGGCCGCTGCTGCTCTTTACCACGCCTCTTTTGCCTTCACACCGCAGCTGCCATATGCCTAGAAACCCTAACTGCCGCTCTTGCAGCAGCGCTTTTGCTGCTGCCCTAGGGCCATCTGCCCTAATAGAACTAGGAAGACTTTGATCAAAAATATATACTAGGTTGTTGGGAGGAAAATACAAAAGGGACCCAAAATATATGGCATAACAATAACATACTTCATCGATCACTTGCCATTTGCCAAGCATAAACATTCTAGTACGCGTTATATTGTTCTACAGAACACGACGATGCTTACTTGCTATACAGGAGCAAAAATTTCAATGCACGAAGTCATAAGACTGAAAATGTATATTATTATACACAGGACACTACCGATCAAAATGTACACGTGTCCGCACAAGAGAGGCTATTTTTGTTACTCGTCAGCTGATCCAACAGCGCCAAGAAATATTGAATCAACATAAAAAAGGAGTAGGTAATTTGCAAAGGGGGGAAATTAACTAATTAAACTTCATGACCAAAGAACTCGTAGGTGCTAATGCAGAAGCTAAGCATGTCAGCTGTACTATACCCACCAAGGACCCGATCAAGCACAAAGCCACAAATGAGTCATGAAAGCAAACATTTTTCTTTTAATGCATAATAATCAACCAGAATGCATGATATGCAGGCAATAACGTAATGCTTACCGATGTGCACATATACGAATATTTCAGTTTTAATAAGAAGTGAATTGAAAATAAACAAATCTTAAATTCTAACGTAACACTTTTTCCGTGACAGCAAATTTTGGCAGGAAGAGTAATGAAACCGTCAGGGATATATATATATATATATATATATATATATATATATATATATATATATATTGTCTCATTATAACATGACTGTAACTTTAAAAAATCCTTCAGCATTATTAACCCACAGATACAGAAGCAATATCATTAAACGATGGAATTCTCATAAGTACTGCCATCTACTCTTTCGCAAACATATAAACCTGTAAGCATGCAATCTACATACAGTATTTATATATCTAGATAATGATGCTCTGGAATGTAAACGAGGGCAACTATGGCTGCTGCTCTGGCGGAAACACAAGCACAAATCAGAACCTTTTTGATATCATCATGAGTAGGAAGACTACTTGAACCAAAAATATATAGGCTGCGAGAAAAATTCAGGGACCCAAAATATATATGGCATAACAACGACATACTTCATTGATCACTTGCCAAGCATAAATATGCTAGTATGCATTATTGTTCTACAGAACATGATGCTTACTTGCTAGTATACATAAAGCAAAAATTTCAATGGACCAAGTCATAAGACTGAGAAACAGTATACTACTATACAGAACTAGGTACCGATCGAAATATGGGTGTGTCTCCTTCTTAGGTGACTGAGATTTTATATATCTCTCAGTCACATTTTTGGAACAATCATTATCAACTCGTAGAATATTACGTTTGTGAAGCTGGAACAATTTGTAAGTGAAGCCAGAACATTTAGTTCTTTGGTTGAAACAATGGAACATTTTTAATAAAGAAAATCTAAAAATTATTCCACCTAAAGTATTAAATGTTCTAGCTTCAATTGTACATTGTTCCAGGAGTAGAAATAAAATGTTTTACACGTTGATCTTGATTGTTCAAAAATATGACCGAGAGATATGCAAAATCTCAGTCACCTGACAAGGAGCAAATCTCTCGAAATATATACTCCTCCATTTCTTTTTTGTTGTCGTTAAGACAACCAAAGTCTTGTTGTTTATAGCACACAATTGTTGTCTGAAACGACAGCAAAGGAAAACGGAGGAGTACACGTGTGTGTGTGTATTAGGCACACTAGATAGACTATTTTTGTTACTCAGCTGCATCCAACAGCTAAGAGATATTGAATCAACATAAAAAGGAGTAGGTAATTTGGAAATGGGAAGAAAAATAACTAATTAAAGTTCATGACCAAAGAACTCATATAGGTGCTAAATGCAGAAGCTGAGCATGATGAGCTATACTATACCAGTAAGGACCTGATCAGGCCCCAGTCACAAATAATGAGTCATGAGAGCAAACATTTTATTTTGAGGCATAATCAATCAGAATGAATGATTTGCAGCCAATAAACGTAATGCTTACTGATGTGTGCATATATGAATATTAGATGAATTTCCCGCACGTTGCTGCGAGATATAAGGATGATTTGTAGCTGAATGGTAGATGAGATAGCGGGGTGTGATACATGATAACAACATAGGGATGGACCAAAAAAAAAGTGAATATTCACTATGGATAACACAATGACTAGGAGAAATGCATTGAAACTATTTAACAAAAAATAGAAAAAGAATGCAGCTTCTCATGAAACTATTATAAAAGGGTTGCATTGAAACAATTTTAGGATATGAACACAATATGATTCCAAGAGAACTAACCCCCATCCATCGATCACCAGAATATATTCTGTTCATGCCGCCATAAAAAAGATCAAGATGGCATGTTTGATCTTTTCCATGCAAACAGTGCCCATATACTCCTAATGCTATTGGATTTATATTTATTGATAGATATATATCTAATAAGAAGAAACTAATAAAAGAAAATATACATGATTATATGAATAAATGCTGAAGTGATTGACTATAAAACACAAAACAAAGAAAGTGATGGGATTAAAAAAAGACATCGAATCCTCACCCATTAGAACATTTTGGGGGAACAGAATCATATCGGTGGATTGAATCAGTACAAAAGATATTTTTACTTGAGGGAAGAAAACAGAGCAAGAGTATTGCCGTGCCAATGTATTTGGCAAAGGAGCAACTGAGTATGAGTTACTGCATATTTATGTGTGCTGGCGAGGAGAATGGAGAGAAGAATTGAATGGCAATACAACATAAGGACCTTTAATTTATGTGTAATGCCGTCAGTTTTACTAACAATCAATGGAGTCAAAAAGATGGGGCTGAAGTTACCGGGTTAGTCTGTTTGATGTGTCTTTTATTTTATTTATTGTCTTTGAGGCATTAGTTGCCTCCACAAAAAATTATCAGCATTGGTGGCATTGTAAACATAAATGATTGTAGAATAGTGGGAGTAGTAGAGATCATCCAACGGTCTAAATGAAGACACCGTATTATCGCTAATGGACTAAACAATTGAGATGACGTGACTGCATGAGGATCGAGAGAAAGAACTCTAGTGGGTTGTGTCTATAAAACATATATAGATTTGTCCATAACAATAACATATGAAAAATGGAATTTTTTTTCATAACAGATGAAACCATATTTATTAAACATGGAATGTTCCATGATTGAACTTTTCACTGTAATAGATATGGAACCTGAAAGAGATGGAAGAATTTTTAGTTCCCATGATGATATGCTGCCAGTTGCCTGCCTGATTATATGAAGCAAGTTAAACCGTATACTGTACTATAATATATCACGTAAACAGCTGTATAAATTATAATGCAATCATCAGTCATAGGAAACAATTAGTGATCTAATTGAAAGTCGTAGAAACAAGAAGTATGCAACCACGTAGGTGAACGCCTTTACGTGTTGCTTGTGAGTACTCCGATTTGGATCAACATGCCGTTCTGAACTGCGGCCACTGCGACAGAGAACATCGAGTACCATGGCTTCGACGCGAGAGGCGCTGTTTGTCCGGAACAAAAAAGCTCAGTAATTTGTAGTACTACCGTAGCCGTCTAGCTTCCTCCGTTCCCCTTCCGCTTCCAAAGACAGAAAGATCGATCTGTTTCTGCCAATGTGGTTTTCTGCTCCCCAAAACTGACGACTCCGATTCCCTGATCCCGCTCGGAGATCTTCCTCTGGTCCTCTAAACAACATTACGAAGCCGCGGCGTGGTTCAGGTGTGGAAGCTGCCGCAAAGCGCTTTGTCTCGATCTCATCGATGCCTACCGCGTCGTCCTCGACGGCCGTGAGGAATACGCCGCTGTAAGTCCTCGATTCATCGTCATTGTATTTTTTTAGTGCGTACTACCTCCGTCTAATAATCACATCCATTTATATGAAACCTATCAGCGAATAGATCTGTGATTGAAATTTTCCTAAAATTTAATACACGGCCTCCTAATAGAGAGTGTGCCTTCACCAGACAAACAACCTAATATGTGGAAGATTGGACCCAGTTCGATGGATTGATGCAGCAAGGCCGACAAGCGCAAGGGGTGGCTAACTGGTTTCAGGGCGTAATTGCTTCGATGACAGCATCACAAAGAAGAGACCATTATTGTGGAATAATCCTATGCACATGGTGGGGGATTCGGAAAGAACGAAATCGACGGATCTTCCAAGGCATTGCAAAGGAGCCAATACATGTGGCACTAATAATAAAAGAGGAGATTGACATATATAAAAGGGCATGGGGATGTCTGGGAAGAAGATCAATAAACTACCGGCTACCTCTGTGCCCATGTTTAGATGGTTATGTTTCAAACCGCCATAGATTTAGGCTGTCGTGCCTCAATACCTTTTTGAGGCTTGTTTTTCCCTTTTCATTTCAGCGCTGACAAGGTAGACTCTTTTATTTGTTCTTAAACTCTTTTTTATTCCTTCTATAATAAAAGGCAGGACACCTGTATTTTTTCTTAAAAAAAAGAATTCTTCGTTTCTCTGAACCACCCGAGCGAATTGTTGGTGCTGTTGACAGGAGGAACCGAGCGGAGAGGCTCGCCGCGCTCAAGTCCAAGGAATCCTGCCGGGGCAAGAGCAAGTTGTTCCGGGAGCACCAAGCTTTGCGGGAAAAGGATGGGAACAAGGGTTATGACACCAACATACACGGCTGGAGGTACGCTAACCCAGCTGCCTCTTCCCGAAGGAATTTGACCGGCCGCCTCCAAATTCGGTCGGTACCCTCGAGACGAACACGAGAAGGAGCAAACAGCACGGTGGCACAGGAAACACAACGAACTGCATCGACAAGAAGTGCGTTACTGGAAACGGATCCAGGAGGAATCACAACAGCAACAGAAGCGGATCGCTTCGTTGAATCAGCAGCTAAAATCACTGGAGCACGATCGTCGTGTGGAGGAGGCTACGCCACTGTCCAACGCCCAGGAAGAGACCCATGTCGGCAATGTTCGGATGACTGTGGATTTCATCAACAGCAAAAATCCAGGCACCCATTACCGGCTCAAAGAGATAACTGCAAAGAGCACTATTGTCGATTTCGCAGAAATGCATTTTCATTACAACTTCATTGCGTATTCTCCAACCGACGGTTTCCAGTTACTCTTTGCTGAGGTAGATGATTTCCGGCGCCGTGTGCTCCAAATGCTGCACGATACTTTCCAGGCCACAAGGTATGTCTATTCTTATCCTATTTCTTAATTTTATAGAAACATCGTTGCTTTGTCTTTCAATCATCTTCCAACGAGCTAACTATAACGGGTTACAAATATGCGTAGAGTAGCATGTATTTAGTAGCATATAGCTGAATCTACAATTAGCGTTTGCATCTAGGTGGCAACATTTAAAACTACTTAGCATTATTGTTCATTTTTTGGGGAACAAAATGTAGGCTGCTAGTGTATCAGACTTTTGCTGCTGATTTCCTAAATATTGGGTTTCGGTGGGCATGAAGTCAAAATTTCCGTTTTATATATCAGGAGATCTATGACAGTTCTATTGCATATCAAATCATAGAGGTGTTTTAGTTCTATAACAACCCTTAGACATGTTCTGTGACTACTATGATGCTCAAAAAGATTTCCTGTTCTGTGAATACAGACAGATTTCTGTTTTCGGATTGGTTTGACATTTTTAGTCCTCTCACCTCATTTTTAATGATTGCTATATGATGTTTATCGAACGTAACCACATTTTCATATTGGTCTCATTTATGGCGTCTTAGTTTCGTTGTCCATTCAAGGAATTTGCAGATTAATCAATTCATTTTTAACACGTATGTTGTGACTACTTGTCTTCTTTCTCTTCAGGCTGTTGCACGAGCTGTCAGAGCCAAGGAGCTATCCTTATACATCCTAGCACTGACAAGTTCGTTGCCGGTCAGGACTCAGGAGGGCTTGTGCTTGTGCACTGACAATGGATGCTGCTGAGTGCTGAGTATTCACAAAGTTGTACTGACCGGATTTGTAATAGTAATAACATATGTAATATGCATGTGGAAACCCATACTTTCCATATGTCGCTTGTTTTTTTTTTTTTCAAAACAGAGCATAAGCTCTGGGATTTCATTACTCATAGCAACGAAAGCACAAACCGTCGTCCAGTTAGGATTGGTAGTACCAGGTGTTACAAAAACAGCGCAAAAAGAAAAAAAAAAAGAGGAGTACGATATTATTACAGATTGGATACACAGCCTAAACTATACCACCACAAAGTAGACACTTGCAGGACCATGGCGCGGTCTTCTTCATCCCGTCTGTCTCCTTCTTCAGAGCAGGACCATGCCGCGGTCTTCTTCATTTGCAGTCTCATGCTGAGGGTGCACGGCCACCGTGTTTGATTGCAGCACTGCTGCACCAGCCTCCAGCTGCTCTTTATCCCCTTCCTTTTGTAGTCCTGTTCAATATCGAAGGAATACACAAGCATAATAGATGATCTCAGTAGAAGATCGAATAAACTTTTTTTCAAAGCCCACTCCGTTTCTAAGTTTCCAAATGGCCCAAAGAATGGCAGCCAAGCACACAACATAAAATTTTCTCGCACCCGGTAAAAAATTTTGCACCCAGATTTCATATTGTGCCATTGATTCAGGCCTACAGTTTGCCCCAATTGTGTATGCCACCATACTCCAAACATATTTAGCTATATTACACTCAAAGAAAAAGGTGATTAATCGTTTCTTCTTCATCACAAAAAGCGCATTTTTTATCACCTTTCCAATTTCTTTTTTTTTTATCACCTTTCCTTTGTCAAGATGGCCCTTTGTTTAATTAACCATAAGAAGAGTTTTATTTTCAGTGGGGTTTAGCTTTCCACAGAGCTGTGTTAGCACAGTTCTCCTCACAGCAGAAGAGGTGGTTATACATTGATTTAACCGAGAACTTTCCATTTTTTTTTCAAGAATCCATTTTGGTCGATCCCTTTCAGCATTTAACTGAGTCGCCGACAGTGTGTTATTTAACTCCCTCAAATCATCTTGCAATGGTTCTGATAACCATCTCCTAAAGGATAGATTCCATCTTTTTCTAGCCACCTGGTCCACTGTTATCCTCTTATCGTTGCACACGTCATAGAGGTTTAGAAACTTATCACAGAGGGATAGGTTTCCACTCCACTTGTCATGCCAAAAATCTGATCTCTCACCATTCCCCACCACCATCACTTTTCCTGGCAGGTAGAACTCTCTAATTTTCAAGAGATCATACCATACCGCTGAATCATTTTGTTTATGTTTGATTTTGTGAGATGCATTGGGATTTGACATATTTCTGTCGCACAATAGTTTGCCACATACCATCCTCCTGCTCTAATTTCCACCAACATTTGGTCAACAAACTTATGTTCATTTTCCAAGGTTCTTTATTCCTATACCACCCTTTTTTTTAGGTGTACATATGTGAGCCCATTTGACCAAGTGGTATTTCTTTTTCAAACTTCCTCCCTGCCAAAAAAAACCTCTTTCTAATTTTGTCGCTTGTGTGCAGTGTTTTTGATATGCTCACCTCTTGGGGTCTTTCGAGTCGCACCTATATATGTTGTTATTCTTATTCAGCCATGTACTCCTCTAGAGATGAATTTACATATTGTCATTTGGCGCTGGTGGCGAGTCATAGAATCCAGCTTCTCATTGCTATCTGTATGATTGTTCACTATATTACTCGCAACTATTTGCATGGAACCGACCTTATTACCTTGACAGGTGGGGAAGCTTGGCCTAGCATAATTCACGGCAAAGGTCCAGTAAACATCATAGCAATAATCATAAAGGTGATTTTTTTCAGAACAAAAATAGTTAATTAAACTGAAATACTAATAATGGTAACTTGGTGAAAGTGTTTTCAAATTAGAAAGGACCCTCAGGTTTTGTGTGTCCAGCCTAAGTAAAAGGAGGTCTATGTTTGGACACGCTTAAAGACAGCATCCCTTTCCAGGGCTGCCCCTCCAGCCCAGTCCAATAGACCCTCTGGTCTCAATAAAAGGAAACGAAAAAAGAAAAACACGACAGACCTCCGTTGAGGAGATGACATTGATGAGTGATGACACTTCATTAAGTGGTGAGGCGCCCAATGTTATAAATTACCTTTGTTTTTTAAATATTAACATCATTGTTGATATTCTCTTCAACTAATTTAACCATTCAACTTATTCAAAAAACTATAACTAATATCACATATTTTATTGTGATTTATCTTGTCCCTAAATGTATTTCAAAGATAACTTATAATTTTACATATTTGAACTATTTTTTTATAATAAGATGAATTGTCAAAGTTGAGATGTTAGAAGTAAACTGTGTAAATATTTCTTTACCAAACATAAGGAGGACTTGCTAACGCTTGCTGTCCAGTGACATTAGCTTGCAATATATTTGTGCACAAGATTTTCACTCGTTCCTATGTCAATGATACATCTTTAGAGATATTAGTTAGTAATAAGAATATAATATTTCACCGCTAGCTTGATATTTGTGTTTCCCTAAAATGGCTCCATAAAATAGTGTTTTCTTCTAATAAACTACACACTTGGTCACTGAGTAATGCTGTTCTAACAACCAACGCTTACTTAACAATTGCTACAATAGAAAACAATAATGAGCTACATTAGAGATTTGGGAAAAAAGAAAATATTTTTGTTGTATGTATAGCATTAAAATGTTATAATTTATGTAAACACATTTTCAATACAAATTCTACTGATATTGTCTTTGTTATAGCAATATCTGTTATTAAACAAAACTCATCTCTCGTTTAAATTTTTATAGTCATGTCATGATTAGTATCAATCAAATCGCTAACTGTTCTTCTGAACTTGTCACCTGACTTACGTTTTCCTTATACCCTTGGATCTTATATTCATTGTGATGTTCATGTAGTCTTCAGATTTTAGATTTTTTATTATATTTTTGGGTATTATCAATATTAGTATGTGTAACATTCTAAGTTTGTGCGTTTCAAATTTTGGATGAATGATTCAAATAGGATTTAAATTTTAACTTAAATACACCCAAACTCGTGATGTCAACTCGTCGTTTTATTGTCTCTCAAGATGTTAGCATGAATCCTGAAGCTAAGGTTGTTGGATCAATCACAAAGTCAAGTTAGAAAAATTACAATTTTAAATATGATTCAAATCATTTTAAGTAAAGTTTGAACAAAGGTTGTTGCAGCGTCCATCCGCTCATTGCATTCTCCCTCCTAAACCTAGCTAAACGGGTGTTATAAAACCCATCGTTACTGACGCAAATCCTTGTCGTCTTCCCTGCTCGCCCCACCAAGCTGCAAGAGACCCGTTATCGTCGCCGATCATCTCTCCACCGCCCCGCCAAGCTGCAGGAGACCCGTCATCGTCGTCAATCATCTCTCCACCGTTGGGGTGCCACGAGAGGTCACCACCGAGGATCAGTATGGTCAATCCAAGTTCTTCGATTATCGTTGTTGACATCATTCTAACCGCATATCGATTCAAGCAGCAAGGAGGATAATCAAGACGAATGAAGATCGTTGACGACGACATTTTCTCACTATATATATAGACATCAGGTAATAATAGATAAATCTAGGGAAATTTGTCTGAAAGACACTGAGATTTCAGGATTTGGTCTGAGAGACACTGAGAAACTCAAATTTTCTAAGAGACACTCCTAATTTGTGGAATTTGTCTGAGAGACACCGCATCGTATAACATGACCAATTTACTCTTATGTCTTTTTTAGGATTACTCCTTTTTAAATTTATTGTTACAAACCTAAAAAAAATTTCAGTTTCACCAATGTTGAAAGTTGTACATTATCTGACAATCTATCATCAGAACATTTCCCAATTTTTTTGAATCAATTCAAATATTATTTTTACCTTGAAAAATATTTAATCATCCAAAAATAACACTTAAATTTATTTAAAAAATTTATGAATTTTTGTACTGGTAGATTTAGATTGTCTGATGATGTACAATTTTCATTATTGATGAATATGAATTTTTCTCCTAGATTTGTAGCTACAAATTTTAGAAGCAGTCATACTAGAGAAGATTGAAGGTAATTGTCAGTTTATAAGATGTGGTGTCTCGCAGACAAATTTCATGAATTTTGAGTGTCTCTCAGACAAATTCGTGTTTCTCCATGTCTCTCACACAAAATCACGAAATCTCAATCTCTTAGACAAATTTCCCATAAATCAAAGTTTTAAGTTTTATTAGTTCTTAATTTTTGAAACTAAACAACCAGTTTGATAAAATTTCATTAGTACTTCGTTTTATTATCTCAGATTCAGAGACTATCAGATGTTCTTCGCTGTTCATTCTAAATTGAAAGGGGATAAACTTTTTTACTTGTGATGCATAAGGTTGCAATATGTCCAATATTTTTTGTACTTATTTACAGTTGCTAAAACCATAGCTGAATATCTTAGTCACCCAATGGTAAATTTATGTACATGCAGCAAGTGAAATGCATATGTGTACTTCTCATCATGAACTTGTCTTGTGTCAATTGTTTAAATTTAATAATTAATTAATCTTGTAATATGGTGAGAATATTTTTAAAACTAGGTTTAATTGCATAAATTCACTATAGTTTGATATTCCCTCAAAAGATGATTTTTGAGAAAATAAACCACCCACCAATGCTTCGTAGGTTAAATCCCGACCCCCACACCGCTATACACATGTAATGCTGGCAAATTTTCGCCACAACGTACGTCATGTTATCGCAATGGTTTTCAAAACCGAAGAAAGCTAGTTGGTTTTTATGGTCTTCAAAAAATCAGTCCGACTTGGTTCATAAAACTGGTCGGTCATTTACTATAACCGGATCTAGGTACAGTAGTTAAAACGACTTTCTACTTTTTTTTTGTTCATCTAAAAATGTGAACCCAGGTCATCGCACATGGCCTAATTAATCCACACTTTTTGCATGAACTTCTCAATAGAAAAATAGTTAGTTCTAAAAAAATAATTTTTGAAAAACGTTTGGAAAATCAAAGACATATTTTAAATTTCCTACGTCATTTTAAATTTTCAAATATTTGAAAAATCAATTGCACAAATTAATTAGGTCTATGCACAATAACATGTTGCTATATTCACCATGACAAAAATTAGGCCTATCGAGCATGATACGTGGGTGGGCTTTTACTTTAAATCATCTTATGAGGGTACTAAACTAGAGAGAAGTTATGGATAGATTTTATGCAATTAAAGCTTAAAACTAGTAAAAACTCTAAGGTCTTTAGTGTCCCCGCACACGTAGAGTAAACTAACGTAGAGTCAAAGGGTGTTCACGTATGGATTAGCTTGTCGAGAGTATTTTGATATCTGGAAACAACTTTAAACAACTTTTCTATCTCGTTCATCCAGAAAACATTATAAGTTGAAAATTATGGAGTTCATACAAATCATGGATTGTTGCCTTTAAACATGTTTTTTTACCGCGTTCACCAAAAAAAAACATTATAAGATGAAAATTATGGAATATGGTACAAATCATGGATTGCTACCTCTAGGCACGTAGGCGAAGTGGAAGCAAAGTTGGAAGAGCAGATTGAATAAGGTATCCACGCGATCTTGTACTCGTACTCTAGCATCCTCGCAGTCCAGCCCTCCTCTGCACGTACAGTTTTCACTCGTTTCTACATCAATGATACATCTATAGATATATTAGTAGTAAGAAATGATGTTTAACCATTCGCTTAATACTTTGTATGCTACTTCTAAAATTTCACATAACATAAATAGTAATGTTTTCTTATGATACAGAACGTTTTTTTTTTGTTTCTTTGTTGGACATCCTTTAACTTATGTATTTGTTTGCTGAACACTACTAAAACAAATTTGTTTTATGACATTTAGAATTGTGATATTTGTCTGTAAGAGACTTTAATATGTGTCGGCGTTCGTTGTGGCCGACGAGTAATTAGTATCGTGGAGTGCGTGTTTTGGTTCGGATGGTTCGCGAGAGGACACAAGGATTTATACTGGTTCGGGCAACGTGCCCTACGTCCAGTTCGATGAGGCTGCTCGTGTTACTCGCGACAGTTTGTAGTAGGGGGTTACAAACAGGCGAGAGAGGGATGAGCTCCCAAGTCTCTGTGAGGTGTTCGGCGTGGGGTGAGATGTCGTGTGTGTTGCACTAGTCTTCTTCCCCCCGTCGTCCTCCCGCCTCCCCCTTTTATACTGCAAGGAGGGAGGCGGGCGTACAGAGGGTTGGCGCTGGGGAGTGGGCGGCGGCGGCATGGCCGTATGTCCTGTAGGCCGCGCTGTTGATGCTTCAAACTCCGTGCCGGTCGCTGTGGATGACGTCTTCGGAGTGGCCGTGTTGCTTCTTGTCGACGGAGTGGTCCGAGCTGTCGCTCGATGGAGTCCCATCCGTATGGAGAAGCGCCACTGTAGGAGCCGGCTTGATGACGCCGTGGTGATGGCCGTCGCTCCGGGGCGTCCTATCGTACGAGACGGTGAGTCTCTGACAGGGGACTGTTGGGGCGACGCCCACCCCGTGGACGATGCTCGTTGTGCGCATTTACTCTTCCGGGAGCGGTCATCGCCACCGTCCCATCTGGAGTTTGAGCTTATTAATGGCTTGACTGACCCCGGACATCCGTCCCGTCCGGGGTGGTTGGATCGCCCAGTCTTGCCCGTCCCCGGAGGTCGGGCGAGGCGGGACCCTCGTCCGACCCCTCGAGGTCGGGGTCGGGCGAGGCGGAACTTTTGTCCGACCCCGGAGGTCGGGCGATGCGGAACTTTTGTCCGACCCCGGAGGTCGGGCGATGCGGAACCTTTGTCCGACCCCGGAGGTCGGGCGATGCGGAACCCTCGTCCGACCCTCGAGGTCGGGTCGGGCGAGGCGGAACTTTTGTCCGACCTCAGGGGTCGGGCACTTCCCGTCCGGACGTCGGGGTCGGGCGAGACGGAGTAACCTCCCTTGGTGCTTTATACGTAAAGCAGTCGGAGGATCATTAATACCGGTCATCGCCGGTATTGACCCTCAACAATATGAAAATGAACTATTTTGAAAAAAAATATCTCAACATACAAAATGCATTACAACTTGAAATTTAACACTAAGACATAATGATTTATTACCTATTTAAGCATTTTTCTGTTGATTTTATTTTGATTTTTTTCATAATTTTTTTATGAAAATAAATTTTATTTTTAACGCAAACTATGTAAACAATCCAATGAAAATTAAAAAAAAAACACATGCACAGTGAATACATTGTTGTATTTTGGTTTCTAAATTTTACATGTAATGCATTTTATATGTTTAGATAATTGTTTTTTCAAAAGAGTATATTCTTCTGTTGAAGTGTCATGTGGATAAATATCACAATCCAATTCTATTGACAGACAAATTCAGGTTTTTTTTTCGAATGAGAAATTTGGCTTCAACAATGTCTAGGAAGCAATTATGCAATTTAAGTCCTTATTTGAGAGAGCTCCACTCCATAAAAATCAACTCTGCTCCATAACTACATCATGAAACAGCTCCGCTCCAAATTTGTAGATCCATCATAAAGTGTTTGGCTTAAAATTTAACTCTAACTCTAGATATCTAAGATTTTGATTGAAAATGTCTATTATACCCCTATAAAAATTTATATTTTTCTCATTACAAATCAATATGTTTTATACGGTGGGAGCTCCTCTGTATCTATGTGATATCGTTTGATTTAGGAGAAAATCACGAGAAAAGACAAAATAATTTAATGGATATGTTTCGTAATAAGTAGCATAGTAGTAATTTTCTATCAACTCTATGATTTTTAATTTTTGGAGCACCTCCTTGTGGGCTCCTAAAAAAAGTTAGAGTTTGCCTCAACTCCATATTTTTTTTCTGGATCTGGAGTTGGTGGAGCTAAAATGTCTGACTAATAATTTTAAGAGCAGAATTAAAAAAGGTGGAGTGTAGCTATCCCAAACAAGCACCGAGGATCAAATCAAAATTTTACAAAGACAAGACTAAACTTTTGGAGCGGATAAAGTATTTAAACGACATGAGGTTAAGCTGTATTCGTTTGAATAAAACTCTAGAATATAGCTATAACGTAGTCAGCTCTCGTAAGACACGGACACTGTCAAACCGAAGAATTTGCGCGGAGCCAGCAAAGCAAAGCTACAGGGACGTCCAGTTTATACACGCAAATACTGGCACGCCCTAGATTCTAGAGGCAGTAAAATTATCACTCAAAATAACACCCACACACCAAACGGCAATGCACTAAAGATCAGTACTAGTAACAAGGCTGACCATATCTGCAATTTTGCACAACTAAATGTCAGGTTACAACCAATTACGCTAATATCTCTGTCTGCAGTTGCAGACAATCGCACCTACAGATACAGCATCTTACAGACCGAAACAACGAAAAACATATGCCACAATCTTAGAAGCAACAGCTATTCAGTTTAGCGAAAAACGAGACTACAGAAGAAACACACCATCCTCTACGTCTCTTGAAGGACCAAAACAATTCTGAACTCAGTGCAGTTACCCTTCTCCTAAATTCAGCCTATCCTCTTGATTGCCCGAACAACACACTGCAGAAAGAAACAGAGCAATTTGATTCATCGACGATGCGAAACTAACGGTGCAGGCGGATTTGGTCGATCAGAGGCGGTGGTCGAAGGAGAACTCCTTGTGGAAGCCGCACTTGCAGGTCACGCGCACCACCACCTCGGCGCCTGAGCAGACCACCGCCGGTGAGGTGGAAGAGTGCTCTCTTGGTGAGTCGGGTGGGCGCTCACTGGGCGAGCTGCAAACTTCCACCTCTGGGTCCTGAACAATTTCAGGTTTCATCAAGACAGTACAGACAGGTCATGAAATGCAAGAGAACTCGGCTAAAGAAATATAATCGTTATAACTGAAAAGTTTCATAAATGCTCAGCAGCTTTATTTGATATAGAATTAGCACTAATTCACATAAACCGTGAGATGATATACTTAAGAAAATTTATAACTTGTTTCATACAAAGCAGACCGATCAGAGTCAGAGAACAGAATATGAGTAATTGACTCTTTCATGCATACACTACTTGGAGTCAATTTAGCATGTTCTGCATATGCTACCTACTATGACACTGAAATTTGGAGTCAAATTAGGATACAATTCCCACTTCTCAAATGATATTTAGCACAGAATTACCACTGAATTCACACAAAGGTGATCATAATAAAGAAAATTAGAACTTGATTCACAGAAATCAGAAAATTAGAATTAGAGAACGAAATGGGTAAACTCTTCACTAAATCATTCCCACAAGCCAGACAGAGTGGTCATGTTTAAGTGTAAACTGACATAAATGCGCAAGAGAGTCATGTAAATCTTAGTTCGTTTCTTCGTGGAGTTCGAAAGATGCAAGCAAAACGATTGGATCACCAGACAGTAAGGAATGGAGGTTTTACCTTGGTGGCCTTCATCGGCGTGGCAAGCCTCGTCGGCGATCGGGATGCCTCAGTAAAGGCCTTTTGGGCTTCCTGCAGCGTTCAAGTCGATGTGTTTGAAGCGGACAGAAGCAAGAAAAACGGCAGCGACCAGAGAAATCAAGAACTGCAAGATGCCCCTTACCTGCTTCGCCGCTTCCATGGACGGCGAGGTGAAGAACATGCAGCACGGTCTCGTCGGTCTCGCCGACGGCCCAGACATGGTGGAGGAGCGGGAGGCCTCGCCGGCAGCCAGTGAATCCGTCTTGGCTATCTTCTGTGGCGGTGGGGTGGACTCCTGCTGCTCGTCCAGCAGCTGCAGGTTCTTGCGGTGCTCACAAGTCGCGGCTCGGCGAAGCAAGAGCGACGGCCTCTTGTGGTTGTCCTCGCCGGAGTTGTGCAGAGGAGGCGGCAACGGCGAGGCCGTGATGACGAAAGGCGGCCTGGCGATGCCTGCGAGCGGAATCGACCCCGCCGTATGCACGGAAGGAGCAGAACCAATCTGCGTGCGCGCCGGCCGTGGAGAAGGGAATGCGAAGTCCCCGGTACCTTCGGAGCCCAAGCGCGCTGGCTTCAGAGAAATCAGGGGCACGACGGCGCCTTTGCCAGTCGGAGTCAAGGACGGCTCAGAGGACCCCACGAAACCGCCGGTTGCGGTGGAGCCCATGGGCGTCAGCGGCTGCATCGGCGACGACGCCAAGAACGAGAGGGCACTGCTGGTGGCGGTGCTCGTGGGCGTGGGCGTCGGCAGCCCATCCGGCGGAGCCGCGAACACGAAGCCACCGTTCGCAGTGGGCCCCGTGGCCGTTGGAGTCTTGGACAGCTCCGATGAAGTCGCTGCGGCGTCCGCTGGCTTCGCCGCCTGCCCAAGCGGAGCCAAGAACGACAGTCCGCTGCGTGCCTCGCATCCCCCTGGATTCCTCGCCGGGTTTTTGACGAACGCGAAGATGTTCCCCGGCGAAGCAGGCGGCACCACCCGGAGCTCCGTGTCGAACGAGAACTCCCCGGCGGGCGAGGGAGAGGGCGAGGGCGAGGGCGTCCACGACGTCGGGGGCGGCGGGGTGGACGAGGGCGCGGGCGGGGGCGCGACGTCGAAGGACGCGGACCCCTCGCACGACCCCATGGGCGAGGGAGGCGGCGAGGGCGATGGCCTCCACGACGTCGGGGGCGGCGGGGTGGACGAGGGCGAGGGCGGGGGCGCGACGTCGAAGGGTGCGAGCTCGAGCAGCATCCTCTTGCGGACAGAGGAGGAAGGGAGGAGGCAGCGGCGCTTGCGCCCCGCGCCCTTGGCGGCGCCGCAGGGCGCGGAGAAGGCGACGGCCGAGGGCGTGGTGTCGATGCGGAGCTCGGCAAGGTGCCGCGGCGGTGGCGTGAGGAACGCCTGCGGATCGACGGCGGGCACCATGTGCGAGTCGGCGGGGCACGCCGGGTTCTTGGATTCTTGGGGTGGCGCTCTCGGAGGGTGGAGGCGGTTGCGGTTTCTGTTGGCAGCGGTGTACGGTGCTGCCTTCCATGAATTGCTTTATAGCGTGGTATAATCCTCTGTCACGTGTGCGGGCGGCGGCGCATCGTTAGCTCTGTCCGTAAGATTCGTGCGTTAAGATGGGGATTGAACTGGAAGAAGGGAACTATAATGCTTCTGAATTAGTGAGAAATTCGTGAAGGCTTTCCGAGAATATCTTCTTCATTCCAATTTATTTGTTCTTCTCAAATTTTATAATTTTATTTTACTTATTTATCTTGTTTTTCAATGCATCTTTCTTTCTTCTCAAAACGTATTTATCTCTATCTATATATCTATCTTATTTTTTTTCTTAATCTCCGTACCCAGACGTAAATGATTGGGAAGAGGGAGTAAATTTTTAAATACTCAACAAAAGATCATCAATTTTTCTGTTTGAAATTGGCTCATACATTTCAACTCCATAAGTTTGGCTTTAACTTTGGACTAATGTAGCGACATATTTAGGATTAAGTATCATTTCAATATGATATACCCCTACAGTCCTAAAATATATGACATTTTTATTCTCGTGCATAACTTAGGATTGGTTGGTTAAGGACCACAGCCTTTTACTTAAGTCCTACTACAAAGCATATCTAAACTTTCTTCTTATCACAAGCATATCTAAACTTTTACGTTGGAATTCGTACTTTGCATGGTGGATTTTCCTAAAAAGGCCATAGAGAGTACATCACTATGCAACAAAACTTTACTCTTATTTTCTTTCTTCATCATTACTCATTTCACTCATAAAATTTGTTCTGCTTTCTCGAAGGTAAAATGTCGTTATTTATATTTATATTCGACAAACTCCAATACAAATTGCTGGAGTGGACGAAACTTTTAGTTTGGAGATTTCCTTCCGCCGCATGCTTACCCTGTACTATACCTTGTGCTAAAATTGTGGTCGGTTCACAGTTCACTGCCCGCAAGATGAATATAATAATTCTTCTGCTACCGAAAAAATAAAAGGTGCGGTGCATTAATTCATTCAAATATGTAAAATAAAAATACTTATAAGTTATCATATGAAATGGAGCAACAAGGTCGTTGTAGTATAGTGGTGAGTATTCCCGCCTGTCACGCGGGCGACCCGGGTTCGATCCCCGGCAACGGCGAATTTTCTTTTGCTTTCCGAGCTCCTTTCTTTGTTTCACCCTGCTAGTCGTTGACCTCGGTCACATATCACAGACAAGTGGGCCACAAGAGAGCCCTAAGGAACTGGATACTTCACGCAGGCACGCCCATGAACTCAAGCTGTTTCAAAATTCAAACGCCAAGTCGATCGCACCACCGCCGCCACCACACTTGACAGGCACATGAAGCTTTGAGAAGCCGTCCCCATCTCGATTCGTCCCACCGGCCACCACCAGAGCACAGCCCCAATTCGAGAAGCCTCCTCCGCTGCGCTGCGCCTGCCCAACCCCCTCGCCGAAAAGGGTGAAGAGCGGGCAGCCGTCGCCATGGAGAAGCAGAACAAGCCAGTGCCTGACGCGCCCCTCCTCGCGCTCCGCAGCGCCAGGGCCTCGCTACTCCTCGCCTCCCTCCGCCGGTCCCGCGCGCCGCCGCCGTCGGGTCGCCGGAGCCCGTCCTCCTCGTCCGGCAGCGTAAGCCCAATCGCTCCATCCCTCTCCTCTCTCTCAGGTCGTGTTGGCTGAGCCCGTTCGATCGGCCGTTTCGCTTCTAACGCCCACGCGCCCGCGTGCTTACTGATTCCTCCTCCTCGAGTGCAGGACTGCTCCGCGTTCCAGTCCGACGGGCTCCTCCGCCGCGAGGTCGCGGCGGCGCGGCGCGAGGCCGCTGGGCACGCACGGATCGCCGGGTCCGAGTTGCTCCTCGTCCTCGCCATGGTGCCCGTCTTCCTACTCCTCTTCCTCCTCCTCGGGCTTCTCACGGACTGAAGTGCCGTAGGGAGGAGCGCCCGTTCCACGCTCTGGTGGCGACCAATTCCATGGCGATGCGTAGTCGCTCCTCCGTTCTGGCATCCGTGAGTTGTTTTGTTGTTCGGCCGAGCATTTTGATTTTTTTTTGGGAGATGGATTTTGGCAGAGCGGATGTATTACTTTTCTGTTGATTTTTGGTGTTCAGTTCGTGTGCAGTAGGTGTTCGATCAAATGTCGGGTTCAGTTTAGGTGCATATTGATAATATGCTTTTAGGTTTTCGCAGAGGATTCTTACCACGTTGATGTACTCGAACGAGTTAATTTTCCAAATGATATTGATAGTAAAATTATTACTATGCCGCAATATCCCATCAAGTTTGCCTGCCTATCTCTCTGTCTCGTACTGCTCTGAGATAAGGCAATCACACATCTCGTTTGACGTTGCATATATGTTTGTTTGATCAAATTCGTTCCCCAATTCATCTTGTGGTGAGATAAAAAACAGTTTTGATTGCAGTGCTCCGTGACTAAAATGAAAAAAGTGAAAGTAGTGCAATGTGCCTTGTTTGAGACGGGTTGCTTTCTCTCATTGATGTGCACGTGCACGGGTAATGGGTGTGCCGTTTCTGATAGATCCGGTTAAGTCTACTGATATTTTCTTCTTCTTTTGTTTGGTTGCTATGCTGTCTACCAAACTGCCATGTTGCTTTGAAGTAGATTGTGCCTGATGATATATACACCAATAGCAGTGTTAGCAGCATGACAGCATTTCAGATATGTGCACTATTCTATCTTGAGGGACGGTAAGGATGCGTCTTATGTTGTGACTACTCCTCTGTTCCTGCGTTGGCACTATATTCCTACTACTACACTAGCTAAGAAGGTTGTACAATTAAGGGCCTGTTTATTTGCGATTCAACTGGCTCCGCTCCCTCTGACACGGTCTGCAACGTGCGCTGTAGATTGGAGCAATTTCTCCTCTCATCAATTGTTTGAACGGGAAGCGGACGGAACTGCGTTTTCTAGCTTCGTCCGCTCCCGGTAGCGGCTGACACCTACACAAATCATCTCAATTGCTATCATGCTCAATTTCTTGGTAATTGATGCAACTGACACCCAAGTTCGAACTAAACCGAAATGGAAAATCATTTTACTGTCGGTCTTCTAAACAATGCTCTAGCAGGAGGGCCATCCGTACAATAATTGGCTTGGCAGTTGGCTGGACTACTAACAGGACGTGACAATAATTGCCGATCAAATACATCTTGGACTTTCGACTCTCCTAGCGGAGTCACCACGTCAAGGGAAAAGCTATAAGACGCGGCATTCTGACCGTCGATTCTGTCATCTGTTGTTTTCGATATGCACCACATAAAAGGAAATATAGAGAGGAAATTAAACAAATTTCAGAAGGTTTAGTTTTTTGACAGTGAGTAGGAAGCATTACCAAACAGGCCCACACGCTTAGGACAATAACTGATGTAGGGCTGTAGGCCAGAACATGTCTTGTGCAATGCTCCTAACGACGTCCTTGCACTGACGAAGCTGGCGAACCATAAAGGAAGGAAAACGAACGAAAACTGGAACACGACTTGGAAAACACACCTTTGGACGAAAATCAATGCACATCTGAGGAACAATATAAACGGCGCAGCTGGTGCCGTCCAGCAACGATTTTGCCGTCCCATCTGGCCATGGAAGTTCCAGCTGCAAGGCGTATGCAGCGCAATCCATGACCAAGATATAGAACATCAGGATCAGGTACACACTGCACACCCCACCTTTTCCTGAATTAGCTGTTGAACATTTACAGTGTTTTGCATTCGTGCCTGTATTGTGGTTATTCCATCTTTATTTGTTCTATATCTAGAATGTGAATCCCTCTTTTTTCTACCATACTTTTGTGTGCTCCAAATTCTGAAAAATCTGTAGCAGTGAATGCATGATCTGCTACATGTAAAACTAGACAAAAGTGTGTAATGATCCAATTGATTACTTTTTAATGTTGTCCCACAACATTTTCAGTCAGCTTATTGTCAAAAGCATAAGGTTCTATCTTGCAACGTAATGTTTGTAACTTTGCTTCTTCTAATGTTTCCACAAAGAAACACTTTCTGATTCCCATTCAATCTGAACATAATACTATATCGATGGCTCTATCCAAAAATTAAAATTTAACACAGATTATGGAGAGCAAAGTGTGTACCTCTTGTAACTTCAGTTACTGCAAGAAAAAGGCGTAGAATTCTGATAGAATGTATTTGCATTAATTTGGTTAGAAAATATACATGGCAGCGGTTAGCATGCTTATTATCCAGTCAAACTTTACTTACCCATTCTTATGGAGATGAAACTTTACATTCCCATGCCATGAAACTAATACTTTTTTTCAATGATGCTCAATGCTAGATAGCTGCATGAAAATGTTTCCAGTTCCAGTGTTACTTCTATTGCTGCTTCTGCTCCCACTGGCATCAGGTTCAAATGTGCAGGAGTTGTTGTTCAGAAATGAAACTGACCTGGATGCCTTGCTAGCACTCAAGGAGGGTCTAAGCGCTCAGTCAAATGCATTGGCCTCATGGAACGCAACCACTGATATCTGCGAGTGGCATGGTGTTACCTGCAGCCTTAGGCATAAACAAAGGGTCTCTGTACTGAATCTTTCCTCCAATGGGCTCATAGGCTACATAACCCCTTACGTTGGGAATCTCACATATCTGACAAATCTTGACCTTAGCCACAACGTATTGCAGGGTGAAATTCCTCTAACGATTGGCTATTAATCACAACTCTCGCATCTTGATTTGTCAAACAATTCACTTCAAGGTGAAATACCTCAGTTATCGTATCTCGACCTGTCAAACAATTCACTTCAAGGTGAGATCACAGTTGGTCTCAGGAACTGCAGTAATCTTGTGGCAATCAAAAATTGATTTGAATAACTTAAGTGGAAAAATTCCACATTGGCTTGGAGGTTTGTCGATGCTCGAGTCTATGTCATTAGGGAAGAATAACTTCACTGGGATCATCCCACCATCACTCAGCAACCTTTCAGCATTGTGGGAGGTTTGCCTCAACGACAACCATCTCAGTGGACCAATCCCTGAGGACCTTGGTAGGATTCGTCGCCTTAAGGTGCTAGCTCTCCAGGTAAACCACCTCTCTGGCACCATACCGAGAATGGTCTTCAATCACTCTACACTGATTCACATTGGTCTACAGATGAACGAGCTTGAGGGCACACTGCCACAAGATTTGGGCAGTAGCCTACCGAAAATCCAGTACCTTATTCTAGCTGTGAATCATTTCATTGGAAGTATTCCTGCTTCACATGCAAATGCTACCACAATTCAATCCATAGATCTATCCAGTAACACCTTAAGTGGAACCGTGCCTCCAGAGATAGGGACACTCCACCTGAAGTACCTGATGCTTCACGGAAACCAACTGAAGGCTAACAGCATCCAGTACTGGAAATTCATCGTGCTATTGGCAAATTGTACAAACCTTCATGCTTTGACATTGCAAAACAACAGTTTTGGAGGTATGGTTCCAACCTCTATGACCAACTTATCAACACAACTCGAAATCCTTGACATTGGATTCAACAAAATATCTGGTAGAATACCAGATGGCATTGGAAACTTTCCTAAACTATTTAAGTTGGGCCTCTCTAGCAATCGATTTTCAGGTCATATACCTGAAAGCATTGGAAATCTAAACACACTCCAGTTATTGACACTAGATAACAATGTTTTGTCAGGGGCCGTGCCATCTTCACTTGGAAACTTCACACAGTTGCAGCACCTTTCACTAGATAACAACATGCTCACGGGTCCTCTTCCGGTGAGCCTTGGGAACATGCAACGGCTTGTAAGTGTGAACTTTTCGAACAATGCATTTTCTGGCCAATTACCTGGTGAGGTCTTGCAGCCTGTCATCTTTGTCATATATTCTGGATTTGTCTCGGAATGAGTTTAGTGGTTCTATTCCACATGAAGTTGGAAGTCTAACAAAGCTCACGTACTTATACATTTATGGGAACAAATTATCTGGGGTGCTACCAAAGGGTCTCAGCAATTGTCAAAGCTTGATGGAGCTCCGCTTGGATGATAATTCTTTCAATGGTATCATTCCTGCGTCCATAAGTAATATGCGTGGTTTGGAACTACTAAATTTGACAAATAACAACCTCACTGGCATGATTCCTCAAGAGTTAGGGCTCATGAACGGCCTGAAAGAGTTGTACCTAGCACACAATTACTTGACTGGACAGATCCCTGAGACAATGGAAAGAATGATGTTATTATGCGACTAGACATGTCCTTCAACAATCTTGATGGCCAAGTTCCAGGAAATGGCAGGTTCACCAATTTGACAGGATTCTCTTTTCGAGGTAATGACAAGCTTTGTGGTGGTATTGAAGAGTTGCATTTGCCTTCATGTTCAACCAAACCAGAACGTAATCAACATATAACTCGAGTAGCAATGAATGTGAGTGTTATCTTCATCTTCGCATTCTTTGTTTTGGCACTTATTTTGTTCTATATGAAGAAGAGAGTGGGATCTTCGTCCGCCATAAAGTCAATGGTATCTCCTCAGTTGATGAATGACATGTATCCTCGGGTTTCTTACCAGGACTTGGTCCGAGCAACAAATGCCTTTAGTTCTAACAATTTGATTGGTACGGAACAGTACGGATTTGTTTATAAGGGGTCTATGATGCTCAGTGAATCTGTATGTACTGTAGCTGTCAAGGTTTTTGATCTTGAACAATCTGGATCTTCAAAAAGTTTTGTGACTGAGTGTAACGCACCTAGCAAAATTCGCCACCGTAATTTGATTGGTGTCATTACCTGCTGTTGTTGCTCAAACTCAAACCGAAATGACTTCAAAACCATAGTGTTTGAGTTCATGCTTTATGGGAGCCTTGACAAGTGGTTACATCCAGAGTTATATTCATCACATCCAGTCAAAATTCTAACACTAGTCCAGAGATTGAACATTGCTGCTGATATTGCCGCTGCACTGGACTATTTGCACAACTAATGTCAGCCATCAATAGTTCACTGTGACATTAAGCCTAGAAACATTCTTCTTGGGGAGGACATGGTTGCTCGTGTTGGAGACTTTGGCCTCACAATGATTCTGATAGATCCAGTAGGCGAGCAGTTGATAAATTCAAAGAGTTCTGTTGGGATATTGGGAACGATTGGATATGTTGCTCTAGGTAACTGAAAAGTTTATGTGCTGTCCAAACATTGCCATTGTTATTCACTGGATAAAAACTTACTTTGTTTGTATCATGCAGAATACGGGGAAAGTGGCCAAATTTCTCCACATGGGGATGTCTTCAGCTTTGGTATTGTACTACTTGAGATGTTTACAGGGAAGATGCCTACACATGACATGTTTATTGATGGATTGACCTTGTTAATGTACGCAAATATGGCTTATCCAGCACGGCTAATGGGGATTATTGACCCCCTTCTGCTATCCATTGAGGCTCAACCAGAGCAAATCAATGGTGTCATGAATTCTATCACAAGGCTGGCATTATTGTGCAGCACGAATGAACCAAATGACAGGCCCAGTATGACAGATGTTGTAGCTGAGATTCAGACTATAAAGTCTTGCTATCTTCATAACTAAACACGGCAAAGTATTTCTAATTTGTGGAACATGAGTTCTTTATGATTCAGAGTTGAATGTCAGATTTACAATAAAGATATTTCCTACAAAGATTGGTGAATCTTAGAACCAATGTTGAGGAACTAGGATGTACCATGTGCGATGAGGAATTAAGTTAAAGGTGTCAGAATGTCAGGGAGAACATTAGTTGCTAATTACAAATACCTTAGTTATGTATATTCTAAAGTACGTATAAGTTCAAATGTTCTGACTATATCCTGACTGTCAATGATGTTCTCAACAATAATTGTAGTTTTTTGTTGGTGTATTACAACTGAAAAAAGTTTAGTAACTAGTACCATGTCTTTTTTTGTTTTTTTCCCCCTAACAATGAAGTCCCCATTCTCGTTATGTACCTCATATTAGTCTAGAAAATCAGTACTACTGTACATCAGTTTAATCCCTACTTCCAAACATGTATTTGAAGTTGCATAGATTACTATGTAGATCCAGAAAATGCCATAAGGAAAAGATTGAATACAAATTACCTTACATTTTTATGATCAAAAGTATTGTATCTTCATTCATTGATTCCAACCTTTCATCCTAGCCACTTACATGTCACTCTGAACAAAAGAAGGGAATGGTTAAAACTATATTGTCACACAATACAGTACATGCACAATGTTGGTGATGGGAATGGGGTCCTGATCTTCCTACAGGTTCTGATAATCAATGATTTAGGCAGAGGCGTGACACAAATCGATCCGGCTTCCGAACGGCACGTTTCGAGCCCCGCAATCACAACACCACGTCTCCTCTGGTTATCACCCGCTTGAACACGGATGACCTCACCGAGAAGGCTACTCTTTGTCTGCGAATTGAAGAACACAAGCAAGAATAAAGTAGAAAGCAACCAAATTACAGATGAAGATTAAACTCACAAAGTTGGGGTCTCACAAGCCGATGAAACGGCGACGCTGTTTTTGACAGAAATAATCTAAGCAAAACCCAAACCCTAATGGTGGGGTGACGGCTAGATATAAAGGAATTTGGGACGTGCAAGTCCCCTGAACACAACCCTAATGGACTCTAACTCGATACAAGGCCAACCGGCCCAGAGTCGGTGTCACACACCCTTACAGATTCTGGACTGTCTAATGTTTCGATGATTCCTGTGGACTCTGGAGTAATTTGGACGTCAGACCAGTCCTATTGGAAAGATAATTTCGTCCTCTTTCCATGAAGTGGTAGGTCACGTGAAATGGACTTCCTATGCGACCGGGGCGTCCGTTTTAGTGCAGACTGCTCCTGTACTCCAAATTGGATTCGAAGTCGACGTGGGCTGGGCCTTCGACTTGGCTTGGACGTCCGTGGCCGACTCCAAGCTGGTCTCTTGTCATTTCTCTGTCCTCTTCATGATTCCTAGTAATGTATCCTCGAGAATGCGTCATGGAGTGCTAAGAAATGAGCTTACCTCTAGATTAAGTTATCGAGCGTGAGCTCTAGTGATTGGACCTTCATGTATAACAGCAGAAGAAAGATTATGTGTATCCATGGATGTGATGTACTCATCATCCTCCCCCTTTGGAAAAAGAGTTGTCCTCAACTCAAGCTCATCTCATCTTCCCCCTCTTGAAAAAGAGTTGTACTCCACTCAAGCTCATCCTCTTCTCCCAAGTATGGCCCCCAATAGAAAGCAACGTCTTTCTTTGTTAACTCAATTAGCGGCGTGGCGATGGTGCTGAATTCTTTCAACAAAACAACAATGAAATCCCTGCTAGGAACACTTCTCATGTGCGAAACCGTTTGGGCATAGGCCAACTATCAATCATCTCCCTCTTAGCCTTATCAACCTCAGTGCCCTGTGGAGTCACAACATAGCTAAGAAAAGAGACTCGATCGGTGCAAAAGGTGCACTTATCGAGATTACCAAACAAACGTGCATCACGTAAGACAGAGAAAATAATATGTAGATGATCCATATGTTCAGTCATAGACTTGCTATAAATCAGGATATTATCAAAGTAAATCACCACAAATTTACTAATGAATCAACGTGAAACTTCATGCATTTATCTCATGAAAGTGCTAGGTGCATTAGTTAAACCAAAAGGCATGACTAACCAATCATACAACCTAAACTTAGTTTTAAATGCAGTTTTTCATTCATCACCGAGTGTCATTCTAATCTTGTGGTAACCACTACGCAAGTTAATTTTAGTGAAAACTATAGCACTATACAACTCATCAAGCATGTCGCCTAGCCTAGGAATAGAATGACGATACCGTGTAGTAATGTTGTTTATGGCTCTACAATCTACGTACATGCGCCATGAACTATCTTTCTTAGGAATCAAAAGAACAAAAACAGCGTAAGTACTAAGGCTCTCACGTATGTACCCGCGGTCCAAAAGATCTTGGATTTGGAGCTGAATTTCCTTAGTCCTCAGGGTTGGTTCGGTACGCCGCACGGTTTGGCAAACTCACACCAGGAATCAATTCAATCTGGTGCTCAATCCCATGAATGGGTGGCAGTTCTAGCGGTATTTCATCCGTAAAAACATCTCAAAACTGCTGCAAAAGGTTAGTAACCGCAGGTGATAATGTGCAAGGCAAATTGTCAATAGAAAATAAAGCATCCTTGCACACTAAAGCATAGCATACAGCAGCACCATCATAAGTTTCAGTAAGGTCAGATTTTATAGCAAGCATGATAGGAGCTTTCAAAGTTATATCTTATTGAATTTCAGGTTTAGCATGAGATTGTTGTTTAGCATTAGAAGCCCTCTCCCTATTAGATTCAATGATTACAACAGGTGTTATAGGTAACAAAGTAATTTTCTTCCCGTTACGCATAAAAGTATATTTGTTACTACGACCATGGTGCAAAGCATCATTATCATGTTCCCAAAGACGACCTAATAAAAGAGAACATGCTTGCATAGGGACAATATCACAATCCACATAATCACTATAAGCACTAAGGGAAAATGAAACACGACAAGATTGTGTTACCTTAGCTTTACCCGAGTAATTCAATCACTGAATATGGTATGGATGTGGATGTGGTCATGTTGTCAAGCCAAGCTCTTGACCAGATCTGAGCTCACCAAGTTGTTGCAGCTCCTCGTCAATATTCACCCGTGCTCGCCTATTCTTGCTCACGAACTCAATCTAAAACAGGTTATGGCATTGTAGCTGATCGGGTTGGGTTACCTGAGTATTGAGTACCCGTTGGGCAACGAGGGCTCGATAAGACGTATTGGCGTTATCGAGGACTAGAGAATCCGCAGCATCGTCTACAGCATCAGCATCATCGTTACTATCGTCTTCTATGTCGGAGGCCCTCACGTAACCTCCATCATCAGTGGCGATGTAGGCTCGTTTGCTTGGACAGTCACGCTGCACGTGGCCAAATCCAAGACAGCGACGACACTGAATGTCAGTCGTGCGTCCCGCGGATGTAGTGGAAGGAGGATTCTTCGTTGGACCCTGCATAGAAGATTTAGGAGAATTTGCAGGGTGTGTCGTTGGAGGCGGTGCTGTAGTGGTAGGTCGCTTGTACACTATTGCAGAAGGTGGACGAAAGTTTGACGAAGACCGCGTTGCTCCCGTAGATGTAGTCGTACTAGGTGGGAAGGAGCGGCTGGTTCTTGTCTTTGTTGCTTCCTGTCGTCCCTGCAATTCTTTCTATACAAGCATAGTTAGGTGGAACAATTCGCTGACTTTGTTAAAGGTTTTCTAATCAATGATGTCCTAAATGTCATGCCTTGAACCCCCATAAACCCTCATAAAAACGACATACTTTATCCTTATTATCCTCAATTACCCCATAACGCATCATCCCCTTTTACAGCTCAGCATAATAATCTTGTACGGAATTACTACCTTGCTCTAAGCGCTGCATTTTAAAACGCATATCTCGTTAAAAAGAAGGTGGTACAAAACGATCGTGCATTGTTGTTTTCAAAGCATCCCAAGTGGTAGTTAAATATACTACAGCAGCTAGACCAGTCCACTAAATAATAGCAAAATCCTTAAACTCACTAGTAACTTGTCGAATTCTATGTTGTTCAGGAACTAGGTGGGAACTAGGTGATCCGACGATTAGCGGGTTAAGAATCCATGCTTGTTCAGAAGGTTTAAGTAGAGTTTGAAAGGCCAATATATATGTAAGTGGAACACAAATCAAAAACACACAGTAATATTGAATAAATGTCCAAAGTATTGATCTTCGTTGCTGGTCTAAAGCATCCTATGACACTTACGATACGTGGTTAATGAACATGTGTAGGGAAATAACAACAAAGATCAATAGCCAAAGAAAATTGAATTCAGCACAAGTATAAAACAGCATCGAGTGTTCCAACAAAAGTTTATCAATTCGTTTCTTTGCTTTTTTTCTTTTTTTTAACACTAGAAGTAATCACAATACTTCTGTCTTTTTTTTGTATTATTTCTTTTTCTCAACTCAAAGCATGCGAAAGCTAACCACACAAACTTTCTAATCAAAATGATATAATGGCTGAACTGAACTCTGTGTCAGGTGTTTTTCTTTTCTGGAGTTGAAACAAACTAGGGTAGTAGAAAAAAGAAAGGTGAAATTTTGCGACGGAGCTCTGGATAAGATGAAAATTAGTGATGGATGATCAACCCATGTGAATTTAGTGAATAACAGATCAGACACAACAAACGAAGGGGTGAGATCTTGGTGGGAAAAATAATTGATGGCTAGGGTTTGACACAAGGCGGTGAAAGCAAAACAAACTGTGACGAGACGTGATCTAAACCACCAACAACACTCGATTAAGGACACAAACTCAATACTACAAACTCTAAAATTGAAATATGCAGAGGCTAAACACGATTTTGGACACGATATAATCTATACACGGGCAACGGGTCGTGCTGGGCCGACACGGCCCAAGCACATCCTTGCTCAGGCTGCTGCTGGTTGGGCCCAGCACGGCACAACTAAAACATCGGGCCGTGCCGTGCCAGCACACGGGCTCAGAGCTGAGCCCAAGCACGGAACTATAAGGTTTAAGTCGTGCCGGGCTGGCCCTTTTAGCCCAGCAGCACCACAACCCCTTTAGACCACGGACCACAATTTTGGCACGCTCTGCAGTCAAAAACTATGGATGCACTTAAATTTTATTTTCTCAGAAATTAAAATATTTACTTGTAAATTCATGATCAACATACAGATTTACACAACATCATATTTTTACTACAGAAAACAAGCACTATTAGTTATTACATGTCACTTAGTGTTTATTACATTATTATTTACTACAATAAAGTCAATAAGATGAATACAAGAGAAAAAGATTTAGACAAGAATAGAATCAATGATGACTAACAGTTACCTGTTATTAATATAACACATTATTACATAGACTGCTTTCGTGAGGTTATGAGTTGTTCTAGTGTAAATGCTGCCTCGTTAAAAACCTTCCATGGTAAAAAACTCATATCAACTACATGAGAAAACCCATGAAAGGAAAATAGTACAGCTACAACTCACTCTCAGTTAGGAAGCAAGTGAGGCACAAGCAATCTTCGTCTTCATTCTTCCTCATCCAGGAACAAATTGTTGAACGCCTCCTCAAGCTTCGGGTCCTCCACGTCATGCTGCGATCCGGCATCTCCAAGCTCCCAATACTTCAAGCAAATAATTGCCTCCACCATATCACTTGTCAAGCATTGTTGTGGATCCTCAAGAACCCTGCCAGCAAGACTAAAAGTAGATTCCCAACTAATAGTTGAAACAAGTACATTCATTATGTCTTTAGCAAGGATTGATAGTACTGGGAATGTGCGGTTGTGGTCACGCCACCATGTAAGAATGTTGAGATCATCATCAAAATGAGTGATAGGGTCGTTGTCAATATACAATAACAGCTCAGGACCTTGACCTGAAAATGTGGTAGCAGCGGCAGCAGCAGCTACAGCACTACCACTACCATCTCCATCACCTGCAAGATTTTTTTTGTTAAATAATATTAATTTAATGATTAATTTCAAAAATGGGGGTCGATTCAGATAAATTGCAAAAATAGAACCCAGTCGGTCATCGGACGATCGATAAGAGGCCTATCGGTATTTTGAAAATCGATACGGTCCTATCGGTTTTCCGATGTCCGACTAGGGTCACGCCCGGTGCCACATGGGCTATCGGGCGACGAAAGTCCTATCGGTAACTGGATTACCAACAGGCTGCCGCAGGCCTGGCCCAATCGGGTCCCGAAGGACCCGATTTGTGTCGCTAGTCGATAATCGGGAGACCAACTAGATAAGCTAGTCGGTTTCCAGGTGATCGATAGGTCCCCCTATTTGGCCCGACGCTGCATTTGTGTCACGTGTTAGAGAGAGAGAGAGAGGGCGGCGGCAGCGAGGCGAGGCAGAGGAAGAGGCGGCGCGCGGGGAGAGCGGGGAGAACTGGGAGAGAGGCGCGTCCGGGCAGAGGAGGAGGCGCCATGCGGGGAGAGCCGGGCGGCCTGCGCTCGCGGGAGAAGAAGAAGAAGAAGGAGAAGGAGGAGGAGGAGGAGGGAGAAGAAGAAGAAGAAGAAGAAGAAGAACGTTCACGTAAGATTAGAAGTAAGTATAATATTTTTTTTGTTAGATTAAGTAGAATAATAGTTTACGTAGAATACAAGTTTAGTTTTGTGATGATTATTTAGATAGTGATTTTGTTTATATTATTATCTTGTAGGTTCATAAAATCTATATTATATACGTATAATATATATAGAGCATATGGAAAAAACTTTTGATGTTGCTATAATTATTATGAAATTAGATAGTAAATAAAGGGTAGCTAAAAATATTTTTGTTGTCAGGATGTCCAGTGTCGTGAGATTCAGAGTATTTTATGGGGAAGGAGAAATTAGACATTGTGAATATGGTATAGATCTGAATGAATTTTCATATGTGGATGGTTGGTTTAATGGATCCTGTGAGGTGCCTAGAGTGGAAGTGTGGAGATGGTTGCAAGAATTGTTGAATATCCCACTACATGATCGTTAGTGGTGAAAGTTTTAATTCCTAAAATGTACGAAGGGGTATACAAATGGGAGCTTTTTGAGATTAAAAACACAACAAGTTGGCGGAAGTTCGTATATATGGGTATTCAGAAAAAGTTTGATCACGTGCTGCTTGTTCAACATGAATCGAGTAGCACATCGGAAGGGCATGAGGAAGTAGATGAAACTTATTTGCATGTTTCAAATACTTAAGCAATCGCTGAGACCAAAGAGCAAAATATAGAAGTTGAGAATAATAGTACGAGAGAACAGGTTAATTAGACGCACGATGAGGTAGGAGAAGGCCGGATGGAAATGATGGTTGCAGATTGTGGAGAAGAGAATGAGGTCATTATAGATGAGATGCAGAGGGATGATGATGAGTATGAAACTTTTGTGGAGACGCGGGTCGGGTGGAAGGAGGGTGATGAACAGCCAGATGACTGGATTGATATGGACAATATGACATGTGATGACGGTCACAAGTCAGCCTGGGAATACGATGCTGTAGAAGTGAGGCAGGGCCAGATGTTTCGTGATAAGGGAGACTTGCAAATGGCGGTGAAGCGATGGGCGTATTCTGAGAAGAAGCAGTTCAGAGTGATAATTTCAAACACAACAACATATAATGTAAAGTGCATTGATCCAGACTGCACATGGCGTGTTCATGGATACGTACCAAAGAATGAGACATCATTTGTTGTCTCTATCGTGGTACCTCACTCGTGTATGTTGCAAAATACTCTTTTGAAGCATAGAAATATGACAGCAAAATTTATTGCTGATGTACTATATTCAGAGATAGTGCAAAAGACTGCAATATCTCTCTTTGCTATCATGCATAGTATACAGAAGGTTTGACACTAATGAGAAATAGAAAGCATTGGAAAGAAGGTTTGACACTTATGAGGATTCATATCATAATCTTCCTGCATTACTTGAAGTTATTCAAGCTCGAAACACGGGGACTGTCATTGCATGGCACGACTTTGTTGATGCAAATGGTAACAAGGTACTTCAACATGCTTTCTGGTCATTTGGATGCAT
Source organism: Oropetium thomaeum (assembly GCA_001182835.1). Taxonomy (NCBI): domain Eukaryota; kingdom Viridiplantae; phylum Streptophyta; class Magnoliopsida; order Poales; family Poaceae; genus Oropetium; species Oropetium thomaeum. The sequence continues at coordinate 1,545,390 of LFJQ01000045.1, read as the reverse complement.
GATTGCAGCGTTTAGACACTGCGGACCCGTACTATGTGTGGATGGTACATTCTTGACCGGCAAGTATAAAGGGCAAATCCTTACTGCTATTGGGGTTGATGGAGAGAACCAGATTGTGCCAATTGCATTTGCATTTGTGGAGCACGAGAGAACTGAAACTTGGTTGTGGTTCTTTCGGTGGCTTAAGAGAGCTGTTGTTAAAAATAGGCCAAATGTTTGTATCATACATGATCGAAATGCTAGTCTATTATCAGCAATTGATATGTTACAAACGAATAGTACGGACGAAGCATTTTGGCCAGATTAACATAGTCGTTGGTGCATGAGACATTTGGCTGCAAACTTTTACTGATAACTCAAGAGCCAACGTCTGATGAATATGTTCAAGCAGCTATGCAAGCAGAACCAACGTACAAAATTTGATAAACTATTAGTGGAGCTTGATAGATTAACTAGCAATCAAATAAAGGAGTTAAGAGATATGGCTCTGTCAGGTTATGATGCAGAGGCACTTCCTTTGGATCCTCTTCCTAATGAAGCTCACAACGTGACACGAAGACGCAAGGGGGGAAGAAGAGTGAGGTGTTTCTCGGACTGGATTAAGGAGGAGTCAATGGAGAAATGGTCATTGATAGAAGATAGAGATGGATCTCGTTATGATATAATGACAACTAATCTCGCTGAGATTGATAATTGGGTTATGAAAGGTACACGAAGCCTTCCACTTGTAGCTATCGTTGAGGGTATCACACGTGGCACACAAACATACCTGCAAGAGCGATATGCTCAAGCAATGTTGAACATGTGCAACCATCAAATACTTACTCCTCTAAAATCACAGAATATATGAAGAAAAAAGTGAGAAGGATAAAAGACATTTAGTTCGGAGGACAGGTAACAGAGAACTAGTTTTTGAGGTGCTGTTGCGTGGGAAGAGCGGGCTTGGCATTGCTCGTGCTGAAGTAACAATGGAATGCATATTGTGGCCTCATTTGAGAAAATGTGAGTGCACATGTAACAAGCCGAAGTTGCTGCATTTACCCTGCTCTCATGTCTTCACGGCTTATGCTTAGGGACACATTGATACCCATAATTTTGTGTCACCATACTACTTCAAAGAAGCAGTGGAGGCTACATGGCGTGGTGAGTTACTTGGTTGGAGAGTCGTGTCTGACTTCACACGACCACCATAAGGAGAACCAGCTTGGATCCCAAATCCAAGCAAGCGAGTTATAATGAAGGGTCGTCGCAAAATGCGCCAAATTAGGAATGACATGGATGTCAGTCAGGCACGTGAGGGTCGCAAAGAATGCATAGTTTGTGGAGGTAACCACCTATGAAAGGATTAAAACTTGTACGTAGTGGAAACGAGACCTAACGACGAGGATGTGCGACGTGTTCCAATGCGGAGGGACGATTGCATGGAAAGAGGAGGACCCTACTTAATTCTGTCATGGCTAATATGTACTATGTCGTATTGTAAAATATACTAATATTGTTTGTAACATCTGTACTAAGTGTGATGTCCTATTATAAGATGTACTATTTTCATTGTACTATGTGTACTATGTATTATCATATTGTAAGATGTACTATTTTTATTGTAGCATGTGTCAGCACATATGGTTGAAAAGGCGACACCTTGTGTACGACATCGTTGTCGAGCCATACGCTGTCAACCGAGTGATGCGTCAGTTTGGACTATTACAAACGTTCCCGATTCCCCGACCACCCGTTCTTCGTGACCATACGTAAGTATCATTTACTTTGAAAACTGTATCATTATTGACAAGGAGTTTCTTTTTCAACATGCAGGGAGTACACAGTAAGACGTTGTAAACATTATTGCAGGATGACTAGGAAAGGCCAGGGCCTCGCTTACGAAGATTCATGGGCCGGGAAGATGCTGCCTTGGATTCAGCAGTGGGCTGGTGCTGCTGAGGACGTTTGGGTCCCCTCTGGCCCTTTCGTGGAGGAAGCGTACGTTTCGTACTTACAGTGGTACACGCCCAGAACACGCATCCGTTGTCACCCAGTGCCCGCGGAAATTGTGGACCATGATGCTGACATCACAGACACGTTCACTCCGCAGCCGGGTTCGGCGTACCACATGCTGGTATGTACTTTCCATAGAGCTATATTTCCTGTGTGTCATGTGTCATACTCATATTCGTAAGTAACATGCATATAGTCCGAAACATGTGCGGAGGTCGCAATAGACCTAGAGGGTTACGCACGGTGGTGCGAAGCGAACCCTCCTAGGTTCGATGGGCGGCAGATGGCAGCAGCACTAGCTCGCCTTGCACAGCGCTGCAGGAACGCCCTTCGGTGCTCCTCATGTTCGCAGTCGTACGACATGCGTCAGAGATCCCAGCCAGGTTGGATCCAACCTCGCACTCGCTTATATTTCTGCAATTTGTGACAAATGACAAATTTCAGGTTCCGTACAACCGCGCCCTGCAGCACCGTCATTCCGTTCAGATCACGAACCCTCTTCTTCTCGGCATAACTTCGACGTCGGCCCGTCTCGTTTTCAGGAGGCCGATCCATCCCATTTTCAAGAGCCCGGCCCGTCCCTTTTCCAGGAGCCCGGCCCGTCCCATTTTCAGGCCGGTGCATCAGCCATCCCTTTTGGGTCCGGTTTTATTCCCACACCAGGTTACCAGGCACCAGCAGGTTCATCTTTTCTTTCCCGCATTTCATCCATATTATATTTTGAAATACCCCTTGATGAATGAGTGAAACTAATAATACTCTTATTGTAGGTGCCTACACGAGGAACTTCACGCCCTCCATTTCTGACAAGCTGACATCATGGACCAACGTGGAAGTGCAGGGTTATTCGCAGATGTCCGGAGCTCCAGTACCAAGTCAGCCCACGCAGCAGGAGGATTCGACCCCTTTGGAGGCTCCTAGGACTCGCCATGCACAGGAGCACCTCACTTATCCGATAAATCAGATTAGACACCGAAAGACGCAACGTCATGATAGTTAACTGTTCATCACTAACAGCAGGGCCAGCTGCGCCAGACGGCAATGCCAAACTTGCCCGGCCCTGCTACTGGCGCGTCGTCCGCCCCTGCTCCTGCCGACGTTGGCGCTCCCCGGGCGCCCGGCGCGGCCTCTGGTGCGTCCCAGCGCCTGCCGTCCTCGGCTGTTCCCATCCAGCCCATTGAGAATGCTCACAAGATGGCGACTCGTGGCAAAGACGGTTATCGGCAACCAATTCAGAAGCTCAACCTCCAAGCCATTGTTGTGTCTCCCCTACCGACGTCCGTCCGCAGTGCATTGGCTGACCCCAATTGACACCAGGCCATGACAGATGAGTTCGTTGCTCTACAAGCCAATAACACCTGGAATTTGGTACCTCGTCCTCCCGGCATCAATGTTGTGACTGGCAAGTGGGTATATCGTCATAAACTCCATCCAGATGGTTCTCTTGAGAGGTACAAAGCTCCCTGGGTCTTACGTGGTTTCACACAGCGACCTGGTTTGGATTATGATGAGACTTTCAGTCCTGTCATGAAGCCAGCCACTGTTCGCACTGTTCTGACTCTTGTACTGTCTCGTGATTAGCCTATTCATCAGTTGGATGTCAAGGATGCTTTTCTCCATGGTACTCTCAGTGAGACAGTTTATTGCTCCTAGCCTGCCGAGTTTGTTGATCCTGCTCAGCCTCATCATGTTTGCCGCCTCAACAGATCCCTGTATGGTCTCAAGCAAGCTCCGCGTGCCTGGTATAGTCGCTTCGCCACCTTTCTCCTCAGTCTGTGATTCGTAGAGGCAAAGTCCAACACCTCACTATTTATTTTCCATCGCGGGTCTGAGACAGTGTACTTGTTCCTCTATGTTAATGACATTGTGTTGACAGCCTCTTCAGTGTCTTTGCTTCAGCATTTTATTGGTGCGCTCAGTCAGGAGTTCTCGATGACGGATATGGGCGCCCTACATCACTTTTTGGGAGTCTAAGTTCAGCACTGTGATGCTGGCCTTTTCCTCTCTCAACGGCAGTACACTCTAGATATTCTGGACCGTGCGGGTATGACTGACTGCAAACCTTGCTCCACTCCTGTTGACACCGGCTCCAAGCTGTCCGCCGATGGTCATCAGTTGATGACCCCACTCAGTACCGCAGTCTGGCTGGTGCGTTGCAGTACCTCACCTTCACCCGGCCCGACATCGCTTTCGCAGTTCAGCAGGTTTGTCTTTACATGCATGATCCCCGTGCCCCGCACCTTCTGGCTGTTAAGCGCATTTTGAGGTATCTCCGTGGCTCTTTGGATTTCAGGATTGTCCTGCGCCGTACTTCTCCTGCCGAGCTTGTTGTGTACACTGATGCTGATTGGGCTTGTTGTCCTGACACTCGGAAATCAACCTCTGGGTATGGTGTGTTTTTGGGAGCCAATTTGATATCCTGGTCTTCCAAACGTCAGCATACAGTCTCCCGTTCTAGTGTTGAGGCAGAGTACCGTGCTGTTGCTAATGGTGTTGTTGAAGCTTGTTGGCTCTGACAACTTCTTTCTGAGCTTCACAGTCCTCTACAGCGTGCCACTGTGGTTTACTGTGATAATATCAGTGCCGTCTACCTGTCCACTAATCCGGTTCAGCACCAGCGCACTAAACATGTTGAGATCGATCTCCATTTTGTGCGCGAGAGGGTTGCCCTTGGCGAAGTGCGTGTTCTTCATGTTCCTACATCTGTTCAGTACGTGGATATCGTCACCAAAGGTCTCCCTTCTACTTTATTTCAGGAGTTCTGGTCCAGTCTCAACGTGCAGCCTGCCGTTGCGTCTGCGGGGGAGTGAGACTTGTAGTTTGCACCACGGGGGAGTTTTCTTCTTCTTCTTATGTAATCCAGTTCAATCGCCTGTGTCAGACGCTGATTGAACAGCAGGGGAGTGTTAGCGTATTTGTGTGCGTGGATTGTGGCCGGGCCGCCGCGTGTGGTGGACCCTTGGTCCTATATATGTACCAGCACCCTAAGTAATCAACACAATTAATCTTCCCTAACCCTAACTCTATCAATACCACCCTCACTGGGGAACTTAACGCAGTTGCAACACCTTTCAGTAGATAACAACTTCTTGGAGGGGCCTCTTCCTTCGAGTCTTGGGAACATGCAACAGCTTGTTAGTGCAACCTTGTCAAATAATGTGCTTTCAGGTCCAATACCCGGAGAGATATTCAGCCTATCATCTTTATCATATATTCTAGATTTATTTGTGAATCATTTTAGTAGTTCCCTTCCCTCTGATGTTGGAAGTCTTACAAAACTCACATACTTGTACATCTACAGTCACAATTTATCCGGAGTGCTACCAAATGCTCTCAGTAATTGTGAAAGCTTGATGGAGCTACGTTTGGACGACACTGTTTCAACTCAATGATTCTTGAATCCATAAGTAAAATGCATGTTTTGGTACTGCTTAAGGGCGTTCGTTTCGGCCTGGAAAGGCCCGAAACGTTCTCCGTTCCGTATGGAATGGTGCGGCCAGTTTGAAACTAGGCCTGAGCTAGAATTGTCGTTCGATTAGATCGGGCCTGGGACTAAATACAATCGAACCAGGCCTTTTCTCTCCCTCCACGGCCCAGAATGAAACCACACCCTCGGACCTCTGGAACGAGACCAGGCGACAGAGTGAAAGCGTAGTGGCGACGGTCTAGCAGCGCGGTGCCGCTCGTCTCGGTGCCTCGGTGACGACGGCCCGACAGCTGGTTTGGCGATGACGAGGAGGCGCTCCGCCACCCAACGTCTTCCCCCATGCTTCTCATAGGTAACTCTCTGGTAAAGCTCTAAATCCTCTTCCTTCTCTCTTCTCTCCCTCGTGCCCTAGGTTCCTGGTTTCTTTCCTTTCCCATGCATCTTCTCACATCTTCTCACATCTTCCCATGCGTGGCCTCTGTGCTCAATCTTGGTGGGGTTGAGGCCTTGGGGGGAGGGGTATCTCGTGGTCAATCTGCGTGCTCGATTTGTTCTTGCAGGTAGATCTGCTACTCGATCTGGATCTTGGCATTGGTCCAGCACTCGATGCCCAAGATTGCGTGCGGAGGACAAAGCTCCCTGCTTCCATCCCGTTGTGTAGCAACATGTTTTCGGTTTGGGTTCTTGGTTCTTAATTTTTTTTCCATAGAATCAGTGGGGGTTGTTCACATTTTGGATGTTTTTCTTAGATCCCTCTGCCCACAACTATCCATAACTGTAGACACTACGTGTTGGAATGACATTGTAGAATCAGCTTGGAATGCACAGGTCAAGTGCCCATAATTACAATGCCCAAAATAAGCAGGGTCATGAATTTTTCTTGGCGGTATTTTTGTGTCTTTGTCAGATTTGTTTTCATGACTTGATTAGGAGCTTTCCTGGCTGACGATGGTTTATTTTTTTTTTTTGCTAGAGTAGATTCATCCTTGCACTTATTACTGCTAGTAATTATTTTTACTTCACCTAGCTGCCTTCTTGCCTGCAATGTTCTTTCTAGTTAATTTAACCCTGCATTGAACTATTATTTTGTGAAAAATCGCTCTTAACTTTTAATCTATATAAAAGGTATAAGTAGATGCTATAACGATCTTCTAAATGATTTGTTCCTAATTGTATTGGTGCTCGATTCTTCTCGGAGAAGGTTAAAGTTTATACTGTGTTCAAAAGTTAAGTTAAGAAAGAGATTTTTTGACTGCTGCTGAAGAAGATCAAGAATCAGCTCTCATTTGGCTCAGAAATGAAACCACACAAAAGGTGAGTCGTCTCCATGATTACCTTTATACTTAGTACAACAGTAGCAACTAGAGAAAATAGTAGTTTATTTACTTTTATCTTTGCTGCTGTTCACTAGTTGTGTACTGTTCTTCATGCAGTAAAAGTGTTCATATGCACACTCTAGTGTGTAAATGTGTTTGGGCAATGCTGGTTGTATATGTTCTATAGCATATAGCATATAACACTGTTAAGTCTTAACTGTTCTTCCGCAAAAGCAAAATCTTGTAAATAGCATACATGAATTTATAATATCCAATCCAATTACTATGCTGAAAAAACAAGACGCAATGCAAATAGATTTTTTTATTTTGTTCAAAGCTTGTTTGGTTTAACTCTTAAGTTTTTTTATTTTATTTTGGGAATTAAGAAGTTGTTTGTTTGGTTTTTATCCACTACTCAAAACCTGCAAAAGCACATGGTTACAGCAATGTAATTCTTCAAAGTGAGCTAGCAATTTTTTAATTGGACATGTATTACATATATGCCTGTTGAATTTATCTTGATATCTATCATTATGTTGCTTAGTTTTGGCCGTTGTAAATTCTTCGAATAGTGATGATTGAATCAATTACTTGATTTGCTTTGACTCCTAGTAACTCATTGTTGCATTTTTTTTCTTGACCGCTTCTGTTTGTTGTGCATTGCTGCAACTGGAAAAGTGTCAGTTCATACACATTTTCAATATTTGTTTTGACTCCAAGTAGCTTTTTATACATGTTTTCTTTTCAGGATGTGACACTATGTCATCTCTACCAAGTCTGAGCACCGGTGCAAGTTATCATCACCAAATGCGTTTCTAATAAGTGCTAGCAGGAACCGGGAAGTAGTTTGTTACTGTCTTTTGGTTTCACTTATTGCTGAAGTGCTACTAGCCTGTGTCTGTCCATTGAAAATTATGGTGAAAGTATTTGGTTTCAGAAGCACAATGTTGAAATTACACAATTTGTTAAACTTGTTTTGTGCTTTGAAGTATGTATAACCTGAATGTGACTGTTATTAAATTTTTAAAGTGTGATGTAAAGCACAACATTTCTTTGATTAATTTAATTGAAGAAACGCTGTTGGATGTGTATGCTGTTAAATTATTATAGTGTCTGATTTGAATCCAACATTATTTTTAACCGGACATCATTTTTGGTGGATTGGATTGAATGCATGCTGGAATGGAATCAAGGCCTGGTTTAAATGATAAGGCTGGATTCACTTGAACCTAGCCTTGGTTTGGTTCCTGGCTGGACTGAAACCTGATCTGCCGAACGAGCCCTAATTTGACCAAAAACAACCTCTCTGGCATGATTCCACAAGAGTTTGGACTCATGAATGGCCTGAAGGAACTGTACCTCGCACAAAATTATTTGTCAGGAGAGATCCCGAAGACCATGGGAAGCATGACGTCACTGTACGGCAAGATATAGCAATCAATCGTCTAAAATATGCAAAGATGGCTTATCCAGCACGGCTAATGGAGATTATTGACCCCCTTCTGCTATCCATTGAGGCTGAATCAGAGCAAGTGAATGGCGTCATGAGCTCTGTCACAAGGCCGGCATTGCTGTGCATTAAGAGCAGACCAAATAATAGGTTGAGTATGAGAGATGTCGTAGCTGAGATTCAAACTGTAAAGTCTTGCTACATTCACAACTCTGCATGGTAAAAAATTTCCAGATTTATGCAGCATAAGTTCTTTACAATTGAAGAGTTGTAGTCCAGTTTCACAAAAAAACATGTATCCTGAAAATATTATTGAATCCATTAACCATGTTGAGGATGCTATGCGCAAGAAGAAATGAAGCTAAAGGTATTGGCATGTCAGGGAGTATGGTCTTTTTTTTTTTCTTTTTTTAGGATTCCTAATTGTTATATTCTGGAGTAGTTATTATTGGAAAATACTTCTGTCAATATCCCAGTATCAATGGCGCACTCAAAACATTAATATAGTTTGGGGAAATTCGTACTTACCCCTCCTCGAAAAGCTAATACTGATTTTACTCTCATTTTTTTTCAACTTATCGATTTCATCTCTGTTTTTTTGAAAATGAAGACTGATTTTGCCCCTAGTCCGTTATAATAGGTTAACGGTGTTAAATTTAATGTAAAAAGACTGAAATTTCCTTCTAATTTTACCCCTACATTTTTTAAGAGATACAACTTTCAACAGCATTTCTTTTTGGAAACATACGTGTAAATTTAGACACAGATTTAAGCAATCATCTCTACGTGGCATTTCAACAAACATCTAACGGACAAGGCGCGGGTCGGGACACAAACACGGTGAAACACAAACGCCGTGAAATGAGGATATAATACACGGGAGAGCTGACCGGCGGCCAGCCCACGTCCACATGCCGCCGGGAGGTGACTGGCAGAACACCGGTGCAGAGGGAGCCGGAGTTGCGGACACCACCGTGGGCCGGGCACCGCACCTGAAGTCTTTGACAGTATGGTTGTTGGCACTTTCGCTGGGAGAGCCTCTCGTCTGGGACGCATCGGCGGCTCGTTGCGAGCACTTGTTTCGTCAAGGTCAAGATCCAATGTCATTCTTTTATTTTTTTCCGAGTGTAGCCCAAAGAGATCCATACATCCGGCGTCGCGCCGGCGAGTGTCAATCAGCCGACAGTCACCACGTGCAAGTCGAGCTGGAAAGTTGGTAGGCGCCTAATCCCCTATGCTTCCTCGCCCAAAGCCCCAAACCCAAACGCAGCTGCGGCCAATGATTACAAAACCTGTGGAAACCAAACCAGTTTCATCATTTTCAGTGAAACCTGTTCGGTTTAATTTTCTTGATTCACGGTTTTTGTTTAAAAATTTAAAAATTTAAAAAAAATAAAATAAAAAAATTATAAAGAAAAAATTGTTGATAACTGAAAAAAACAAGTGGCTTACCAGTAAAATCGGACGGTTTATCGATTCATTTTGAAATAGTATCGATTCATTTTTTGAAAATATTACTATCCAAAAAAATCATCAGTAAATAAGAAAAATTGGATGGTTTAATGATTCGAAACCGTTCAAAATTGTTTTAATTCATTTTTACGGTTTTGAGCACACAGACGACGTCCGTTTCCAGTCCAATGGGTTTTATAAACCCTGGCTGCGGCTGTGGCCTGTGTGGCACAGCGGCACTTTGGATGGACTTCCCACATGATCAGCGGACTCGAGGTAGTGCATAACTCTCCTGGTGGTGATGTGGGGACGTTTTAATTATTGTCCTTTTGATTTGGACGAGTTTCATCAACTTTGAACAAATTCTGCTGCGTACGAGTACCATCGATAGGTGCAGGCACTTGTTCGTTTTGCAACTGTTTCCTGTCGCTGTTCAAAAAGAGAAAAAAAAAAAAAAGAAAACGAAATGAGCTTAGCTGATCGAAATCGAAGCATGCGGGCTTAACGTAACCAACGCGAGGTGATAAGACGCGAGCATATGTCCGTTGCGCGAGTAACCATGACCGCAGATTCTTATTAGTCCGTTTGATATAGATTCTAAAATCCTCCATAATGTGTATAAAATTCATACATGCAAAAAAAAAGCTCTAACTTTTAAATGCTTATATATTAAGATTTGTTATGATGCTTAAAATTAATAACAACGATTCATTTTATGAGATTTAACGGTTAAAATAGAAAGAAACCTACTTAAAAAAATACTTATGTTGTGGACCGATACTAAAATTAGTGAGTCCAATACTAATATTTTAGTATTAACGTTAGAATTAATTCAAAAGCACCACAACAAATCTCTTTTATACATTTGTTAGAGAAACTTATAAGAAAAAGTCTCAATTTGGTATATACAAGTAGGAGTAAGAAAAAATAAAAGCATCCCTTGCATTGTTCATGATGTACTTGTACCTAGCTACTACCTGTCCCAATACAGTTCATGGTGTTACTTGTACCTGGCCAGCTGTCGGTCAAAGAGGTCAAGTGCAGTGAAAGGGGAAGCTTCCGAGCACCGCCGTGCTGCGGTCGTGTATCCAGCACTATCCCGTGCCATTTTGCCCTCTAATTTCTCAGGGAAAGATTCGTCACCGCAGGGACGAACCCGTCATTTTGCCTCTAATCTCTCCTCTAATCGCTGGTACAGTCTCTCCTCCTGCAGCAGCAGTCTCTGCGCTCCACCTTCCTCCAGTCATCTTCCATTCCACCCTTCCCGTTCCCGTCGGCTAAACCCCGGTTCCCCTCCTTTCCCCAAAGCGTATCACGCAGAACTCCCACGAAACCCTGTAGCACGCCGCTCGGATCCCCAGGCAACCTCCTCGTCACCGACCCGGCTGGGCCCCTTCCGTGGATGGTAGTACGCGGCCGCCGCTGCCACTGACGCTTCATCATGGCGTCGGCGCCGGACCAGCGGCGCCTCGCCGTCGCGCCACAGCTAGGTGAGACGCGCCCCGGCCCTTCTCTCCTCTGCTTCGCTGTGATCCCACGGCGCCGTCACGCCCCGTGGCCGTCTCTCTGGCCCGATCTGATCTGGGTGCGCTGTGCTTCTCCTCTCTCTGCCGGTCAACGCTGCGGTCGCGGTCAGCCGCGCAGGTGTACGGACGCTAGGAGGCGTCGCGTCACCTGGGTTCGGGCTTCTCTAGAGTAATTTCGCTCTTGGTCGTGTCAGATGGGCGTGTGGAGTTGTTGGGCAGGTCACAGTACTGGATCGGTCTATAGGGTGGGGGAATTATTTGAAGCGGAGTCATCCGCGCTCGAATTCGGAGCATCGATGCTTAGAACTCAGTGCGATGGAGAAGGGTAGGAATTGACCGTTCATAGCTTGGACTTGGGGATTAGGTCGAGCTTTAGCTTTGGAGTTTCTACTGGAATGCCTGGTTTTAAGAGCTCCAAAGCACCTGAGCAGGGCAATCTATGGTAGACAGTAGACACCATGCTTAATTGGGTTTTGGTTGGGCCCGCTACAGACTGGTGTAAGGCAGGGCTGGGTAGGTCAGGTGGGTTAAGCTGCAGAGTTGTACGGTACGATGCTTTCCACTGATGCTTGTGTTAGGCTGTTTCGGGTTGGACACCATGGTTGACCTTTCTGTTCGCCGTTCGTGGCATGGCCAGTGATTATTTTGAGTTCTGACTTCTGAAAGGTTGCTTTCGGTTTCTGCTAAGCCTGTCTATGCTTCCAGGGCAATCCGGTGCTTGTCAGGTTGAGTGCTTTGCCTACGCCTCCACGTCCTGTACTAGCAGAACTTCCCCTTTTTGCAATCAATGTTGAGTTCATTTTTAAGTGTGTCAGGCATTTAAGATGACTGATTTTTCCTAAATGTTGTTGGTTGTTCTCTTGCTGATAGGTTGCGATGTCTCTAACTTCCTCCTTACTTAATATTTTGGTCTTACTTTTCTTTGTTAGGTTTTTTGTTAGAGACATGTAGTTTTCAGTTAGGAAAGAGAGCTTGGGTTCATTCATTTGGAGTGCCAGAAAATCAGATCATAAACCCGTAGTTTGAAAATGAGTAACAGATATCACGTGTAAACTTGAGGTTTTGTAACATTCGTTATGAATTATTTATGAAAAGTTTGTTGTCTTTTGGAGCTTGATTACAAGGTAATAATGTTGATATGGATTATGGAGATTCGTATAGTGTCGGGATTTTTACTTTATCTCTTACAAAAGAATATGCTGATCCTAGTGTACTGAAGTGACTTTGAAATTCACTTCGAGACAGCTGTTGACAACTCTTTTCTGTTGCTTAACAATTTTTCCATGACATGTGAACAGATATTCAGCAGATACTAAAGGAGGCTCAACATCGCTGGTTACGCCCTGCTGAAATTTGTGAAATACTTAAAAACTACAAAAAGTTCCGTATTGCTCCAGAGCCACCAAACCGGCCTCCAAGTATGACATCTCTGTCCAACATTAAACAGTGATGCAGCATATGGTATTTCTGCGTAAAGTAGTTCTGCTTGGTGGATAGCCTGAAGTTCTGTAAACCGAGCTGTTCATAGGTTATTTTATAATTAATATTTTTTGTATCTGTTCCGACTGCTTGCTGGTTTATGTAGGTTTCAATAGCAACTTAAGACTTGGACTGGCTCTGATCACCTCATTTACAATTATCTGTATTTTATTAGGCAGAAAGCAATGTGATATGTTAGGCTAGGTTATCAATGATTACTTGTATAGAAAGCTCATCAAATTGTAATTGTCTTGTACTGCACATATCACTATTAGAAGATTTTCCCTTCTCTGGAGTTGTTTCTGAAGGCCATCCAACTTTCTTTACTGTGCTATCTTTTCTTTCATAACTCAGCACGGCATGCATGTAAATGGACCTTTTTCCTTTCTTAATATAATGATACACAAATCTCCTATGTATTCAAGAAAAAAAAACACTCTGCTGAGTCTTGGTGCGCGGTATGTTTCTTCAGTAAGGTTCCATCGAATGTGCATAAAGTTGATGATGGCCTACCATAGTACTAAATACATTCTTTTGATCTTGATCATTAAATTTATTCATTTCTTTCCTAGGTGGCTCACTTTTTCTATTTGACCGGAAAGTATTGAGATACTTCCGGAAGGATGGGCATAATTGGCGGAAGAAAAATGACCAAAAGACTGTGAAAGAAGCACATGAAAGGCTGAAAGTAAGTCGTTCCAGTCAACAAAATATGTTTGTTTGCAATGAATTTTCTACAATGTTTTTGGTTGATCTCTTTTTTTTCATCCATTATTTAGTGACACGAAGTTGAGAATAAAACTGATTTCGTCATTGTTGCAGTCCGGAAGTATTGATGTGCTTCACTGCTACTATGCACATGGGGAAGATAATATAAACTTCCAAAGGAGGACTTACTGGATGTTGGAGGAGTATGTGTATTACTGTTATAGTACCCTGTTTGAAAGACAATAAATGCACAAACCGTTGGCATGAAAGCATGGAGTTTGCATGCACATCTATATGGATCAGACTGGATATTGTTTTGAACTATCTTTTTATTTGATTTTTGCAGGGACTTTATGCACATTGTACTTGTACATTATCTTGAGACCAAGGTAATATTTTCTCGCCATCTTCCTTCTTAGTGATCATATCCTTTGCTGCCGGGAATTTTGTTGTGTCGCCGAAATACGTAAAGTTAATTGCCTTCCTGTCAGATTCTTGATGCGAATTAGTTTCTGATGAGTAGTGAGACCTGCTTTCCTCCTTTTCTCTTGCAGCTTTATATAATATATCTACCACAGCTATTCTGGGCATAGCTGTTCTGGGCATTTGCAGATGTATAGTTCCTATGTTTTGTACTTACTGTAGGACCTTTTTCTTTTTATATAATATATCTACCACAGTCCATTCTGCCCCTACTGTAATTTCCTAAGAAAGTACTTTCTGAGTATACAGGGGCATTAAATGATTCGTTGCTAATGCTATGTATTATTGGATTTTGAAAAGATCACCTTATTTGTTCAAAGCTTTTGGTGAGAATTAGAGAATCATTTAATTTATTTGAAGGATTCAGTGCTGATATATATCATATCATACAAAGTTAGACTTCGAATGTCTACTTATTTTGATTTTCTGTTCTTGGGTATTTGAGAAACCTGTGATTGGATAGGGATCAAATATTTTATTATAAGAATTTGAGGGTCGGTGTGGTAAGCTAGTTGGGGGTATGTGGATGCAAAGTGAAACATTCTATAAATTCATGCAGATTTTAAATCCCAAAGTATATTTTTAGAGTTCTAGAGGACAAAGCGCCCCGGTCAATCGTATATTTGAATATTTCAAATCAAAACCAAGCAGAGTTTACAGCAGTTTAGTTCAGTAAAAATCCCAAAATATTATTTCTGTACTGGTATTATTATTCAATTTGAATGCATTGATATACATGTTTGATTTTAATTTATGTTCCTTATTCAATCAAATATGAAAAAAAAAAACCAGAAAGTAAGGTCATTGTCCCAAATCTTGAAGATAATTGGTTACAGCATGTTCCTCACACGTACTGCTCCTGCATGTTCTTAAGATCATATTTGATTCATTGTGTGAATGTGTGCCCCTCAGGGTGGGAAATCAACTCGTGCTAGAGGAAATAATACTATGATTCAAGAAACAGCTGTGGATAGTCCTTTAAGTCAGTTACCTGCACATACAGAGGGTGAAAGCTCAGTTAGTGGACAGGCCTCAGAATACGAAGAGGCAGAATCAGGTGGGGTTTTAGCTTATTTGATCTTACGTAATGGCAAATAAAATGCTATGCCACTAAAATAGTTTCACTGATACATATTCCAATTATGCACAGAATATCTAAAGCAAAATTCGGTGCAGCAGATACTTATTCAGGAGGAGCCGGATACAACTCTTTCACTTGGATGCAGCAGCATGAAAATGGAGCTGGACCCGTGATAGGTTCGTCAGTTTTCAGCTCTTACCCTCCTACTTCATCCCCAGGTAACTACCACTTGAAGTAATATTTTGTGCTTTGAATCTACATGCAGTTGATCATGATCTTTGTCTTTAACTTTAGGTAGTTATGGGGGGCTTCATCCCATGGCACATAATACTAGTATCTATTCTGGTAATGAAGACAATTCTCCTGCGGTTTTCAATGGTTCAAATCCCTTGTTTACAATGAATGGGCATGCAAATCCAACTGATCTTCCGTTGTGGAATGAGGTTGCAAATCTAGATAGTGGGCCTGTTCAAATGACCCCTGTGCAGTTTCCTGTTCTTCCCGAGCAAGGCACTTCTGCAGAAGGCTTGGGAGTTGATTATTTGACATTCGATCAAGTATACTCTGATGGGCTCAGTCTCAAAGATTTTAGTGCTACAGGTGCTGATGAAGAGTCATTTTGGAAGGTATGTCAGCCTGTTATTTCCTATGGTGAATGGTGATACTAACAAGATTCATAATGATATCCATGGTTTATTCCCTACTCCGTGTGCGCAGAATATCTAACAAAATTTAAGTTCTATTATAGTTGATATATTTAAATGCTTAATACCATAATCAATATGGAAAGGAAACATCAGTACCATCAACCATTCTGAAAATTTAGTTGTACACATGTAACTACTGTCTCCAATTTTTAATTGTGGATGTTTGTTGGTGCAAATTTGAACTAACATACGTCTAATTAAAAGCTGGAGAGAGTGTGTGTACAACTGTTTCATAATGTTCCATCTTTTGTTCTTAATGTTCAAAGATGGACTTTTACTTGGTGTACATTCAGCCTACAAACTTTATTGCTTCAAAGTTAATTCGATGAAAACTGTTGACTGGTGATAATTTGATTCCATATATTCTGATCTTACTTCTGGTGTTATTACTTTTGGACTTTTCTACTATTACTTTTGTCTTCTATATCTTACTGTTATCTTAACTGCCCAATTGTTCCATTTGGTCCCATCTGGTACAATCTTCTGATAAATTTAGTATTTCAGTTATCTGATGCTGCTGGTGATATGCCAACAATGGAGAACAACTTCCCGCAGAATGATGGTTCCCTGGAGGCAGCTATTGGTTATCCATTTTTGAAGACTCAATCATCCAATCTATCTGATATCCTAAAAGATAGCTTTAAGAAATCTGACAGTTTTACAAGATGGATGAGCAAAGAACTTCCAGAAGTGGAGGATTCCCAAATTCAATCTAGTTCTGGTATATACTGGAGTACTGAAGAGGCGGACAGTATCATTGAAGCATCAAGCCGTGAGCCTCTAGATCAGTTTACTGTGGCCCCAATGGTCTTGCAGGACCAACTCTTCAGTATAGTTGATTTTGCTCCGACCTGGACTTACGTGGGCTCAAAGACCAAGGTATAATGCAGTTAGTGTGAATTTTTCTTGTCCCCCCTAAATTAAAATTCTGTACTTATAATATCTTTCACCCTGTTGGTTTTGCTTTGTAGACAAAGGCAACTATAGCTCACCAACTCACTTTCTTGATATGCAGATTTTAATTAGTGGTAGAATTTTAAATGATAGTCAAGTGATCGAGAGATGCAAGTGGTCATGTATGTTTGGAGAAGTTGAAGTTCCAGCACAGATGTTAGCGGACGGGACTCTCCTCTGTTATTCACCCCCGCATAAACCTGGTAGAGTCCCTTTCTATATCACCTGCTCCAACAGGTTGGCCTGCAGTGAAGTGCGGGAGTTTGAGTTTCGGCCAAATGACCCGCAATACATGGATGCTCCTAGTCCACATGGTGCAACAAACAAAGTTTATTTTCAGATACGCCTTGATAAATTGGTGTCCCTTGGACCAGATGAGTACCAGGCAACTATATCTAACCCTAGCTTGGATATGATTGACTTGAACAAGAAGATAAGTTCACTCATTATGAATAATGATGAGTGGTCCAACCTACTAAAGTTGGCTGATGATAACGAGCTTTCTACTGATGATCAGAAGGATCAATTTGCTGAAAACTTGATCAAGGAAAAACTGCATGTCTGGCTTCTCAATAAAGTAGGTATGGGTGGCAAAGGACCCAGTGTATTAGATGATGAAGGACAGGGGGTGCTTCACTTAGCAGCTGCTCTTGGATATGATTGGGCTATAAGGCCAACAGTATCTGCTGGTGTGAATATTAATTTCAGAGATGTTCATGGGTGGACTGCACTCCATTGGGCTGCTTTTTGTGGAAGGTAAGATTTTAAGCTGACACTAGGTAATACATTCATATTTCATTTATGCATACTGATTCTTTTTGGAATCTTGCTTGACTTGTGCAGGGAGCGGACTGTAGTCGCACTTATCGCCCTGGGTGCAGCTCCTGGAGCTTTGACGGACCCAACTCCTGATTTCCCATCTGGAAGTACACCAGCAGATCTTGCATCTGCTAATGGACACAAGGGAATCTCTGGTTTCCTTGCAGAGTCTTCTCTGACGAGCCATCTTCAAGCCCTTAATCTGAAGGAAGCCAATATGGGTGAAATATCTGGCCTACCTGGTATTGGCGATGTTACTGAGAGAACTTCACTGCAATCTGCAACTGGGGATTCATTAGGCGCCGTTCGAAATGCAGCTCAAGCTGCTGCTCGTATATATCAAGTTTTCAGGGTGCAATCATTCCAGAGAAAGCAAGCAGCAGAATATGAGGATGGAAAAGGTGGAATATCTGATGAGCGTGCCCTTTCACTCATTTCTGTTAAGCCATCCAAGCTAGGGCAGGATCCTCTGCATGCTGCTGCAACTCGTATACAAAATAAGTTCAGGGGTTGGAAGGGGAGGAAGGAATTTCTTCTTATCAGACAGCGGATCGTAAAGATCCAGGTATGTTTATAGTATAAAACAGAACTATATGCTTTGGTTTTGTTTTGCACTTGAATTGATAACGAAACACTTTAAATTCTGTTCTTCTGCCACTTGTAATATTGATGAATTGTGCAATTCAAAGGTGCTGGTTAGGTCCTATTTGAATTTTATTTTTGAATGTTAGTTTGAGTGGCAGTATGATCAATAGTGGAATAGTCCAGTTTGTAAACATACTGAGATATAGATCCATCCTATGGTTGAGCTTTGTTTTCTTGTTGCCTAGGCTCATGTACGAGGTCACCAAGTGAGGAAGCATTATCGAAAAATTGTTTGGTCTGTTGGGATAGTGGAGAAAGTTATACTGCGGTGGAGGCGGAGAGGGGCTGGTTTGCGGGGATTTAAATCTGCAGAAGGTGCAACAGAGGATACCAGTGGCGGGGCAAGTAGCAGTTTGATCCTGAATAAGCCTGCCGGGGATGATTATGATTTTTTGCAAGAAGGACGAAAGCAGACTGAAGAGAGGCTGCAGAAAGCTCTTGCCAGAGTTAAGTCCATGGCACAGTACCCAGAAGCAAGAGACCAGTACCAAAGGATTTTGACTGTTGTGTCAAAAATGCAGGAGTCTCAGGTAATGACCTGGTTTCTTAGAAAATTTCATGTAAGTCGGATATTGGCATTCTTTCCTTCTGATTTTTCATTTTACCTTTACACCATTTCCTTCTGCTGACATGGTAGGCTCAGCAAGAAAAGATGTTGGAGGAGTCGACTGAAATGGACGAAGCCGAGTTCATGAGTGAATTCAAGGAACTATGGGATGACGACACACCTGTCTCGGGATACTTTTAGTGTTGCAACTAATTGCTGGATTCCTCTGTAGATGTCTGATTTTGTCTTCATTGCTTCTGATTGATGGTAAACATGCTGATGACTGGAAGCATGAGCCGACATGCTTGGGTTTGGTTTTATTTGTGGTATTTGTTGCTGGTTATGACATAGCTTTATGTACAGTAGAATACAATCTGCCTTTGTATTGAACGTGCCATATGTATTTACAGTGGTACTGGTGTAAATTGACGTCTGTATGTGTGCAGCAGTTGAATTTGAGAGCTAGCTTTTCGTCATAAAAGTTTCAGATTGCTGGTTGCCTATTCTCATCACTTCCCTTGACTGCTTTTGCTATCTGTCATGATTGACTTACTCCTTTTGTTCTCTTGTCGTCTTTATTTCTTTCCATGAAACAAGGGTAAACGTTGTGCGGAACTGCAGAGGTGAGAATTAATTTCCATTTTCTTAAAAACAATTCTTGAAAGATGATACTATCTTCACAATAATACCATGCCCAACCGTAAATATCTTAAATATGAAGTATCATTCTTAACGTTGGATGTGGATGTGAACTGGCGTCAAATATGCATATTTTGTAATTGAAGGAAAAGTCAAAGTTCAATTACATAAAATGTCAAGATGTGTGTAGTCCGACATACTCTGTTCTTTTTTATTTATTGCCCATCGACTTGACCATTTGTCTTATTCAATAAATGTGAGAAATATCGCTATATATTATTAAAATATAAATTTTAATTTTATATATTTAAATTTTTTTTAATAAGATGAATGGTTAAAGTCAGCGATGATAAATAAAAAAGAATGAAGGGAGTATAGAACATTACATAGGCAACTATAGTTGTCAATCTGAGTGCCAAGACTCCGATATTTTGTTTTATAAGACAAATTATTGTGGCAATTTGGTACTATTTGCGATGAAAAGAAAGTTTTATAGTGTGCCAGTATTTTGTCATGATATCATGTATTATTACGACAAACCTAGCACACAATGAGCAAAACAGAGTCAAATTTTTATTTTTATTTTTTTTGTCACCGCTTTGTGAAACTTAAAAGTGTAAGGTAGAAACAAAATTACACCGACTCTTATACATCTCTTGAGACTAGTTTAGTACTATTGTCATTTTGGACCTCATAGTTACGCTTTGATATGACTTTAGTGTAATGTAAGATCTGAAGTAAGAAAGATGGTAACAATTAAATCTGCAGGAAGTCATTGGATGTGATACAAGGTCCTTGACACAAAAAAAAAAACGAAGCTGCATTATATATATCCTTCTATCTTGCTACCGGTAACTCATTCTGCACACACCTCTAGCTCCAAGAGCCTCTGCACTAGGACTGAGCAGCTCCAAGATTATTTGATTAAATTGTTTTAGGAGTGTCACTCATACAAATGGCTCGTCGTGATGCATGATACATAAAAGCAGCATTCTTAGCCAATGTTGTGTAGCGTGTGCAAAATGCAGCGGCACTTAATTCTGGACAGCAACAGAACTTTGCGCAAGTGCTGCCCGTAAATGTTCCTCCACAGCTGGCTGCACAAGTGTTGCCGGTATCTGTTCCTCCACAGCAGATCATAATTCCTCAGAGGATGGTAAACACTGCAGAAGTTGGATCGAGCGAAATTGTTGGGCAGTACCGGCACTTCAACAAAAGGCGACGAGTCAACAAAAGAAAATACTATTGGGGGCACCAGTTCAGAGGAGCAAAAAAGAAAGCTAAAAAAGGGAAGAATAATGAAGATGGCAACTGGTGCTTCCGTTGTTGCTCGAAAGGACATGCTATGCAGAATGCAATGAATCTTTTTTTTTTAAAGATCCGGAATGTTCGGGCTTTGTATTATAAGAAGAAGATAGAATTTACATACACAAGTTGCGCATTACAACAAAAACCATCCTAGGAGCATGAGCTAGGTTGGCTTAATAAAAACAAGAGGGATTACTCGCTAGCAACATGAACGACTGTGTTAGCTAGGCATTTAGCACCTGCTGCACACCACTCCACCGCTTCCTCTTTAATCCTTGCTATAATATAACTTGTGTTGTGCTTGATTTGCTTAAAAATTCTGGCGTTTCATTCTCTCCATATCGCCCATTCGGGGAGTATTATTAGTGATCTAAGGCCCTTTGCTTGCTGCGAAGAGGAATCATCATTCAATCCCTCAAACTATAATGCTATTCTTGATTTTTCCTTCCAACTTATCGGGCAGATTCTTGGCTCATTTATCCAAGTGCTTAATGCCATCCATACCGTTGTTGTCTCAGGGCACTCCGCAAATAAATGGCTCACTGTCTCTAGGTTTCGGTAACAAAATGGACAGAAATATTGGTTTGCCCATTGGCGCTGCTGAAGGCGGTCTGCCGTCCACACTCTATTTTGCAAGAGGAGCCATACGAAGAATTTGCAACGTGGTGGTGCCCATACCTTCCAAATCTTCAGTGGGAAGAAAGAATTTGTGCCTCCATCAAATAGTATCTGATATGCAGACCTCGCCGTGTACTCTCCCGATGCTGTTCTAGTCCAGATTATGTCATCTTCTTCAGTTGTCATCAAGTCTATTTGGCTTCTTCTTCGATTAGTGTCCATAGCTGTATGTATTCTTCCCACAATTCTGCTGTGAGATAGTGTATTACATCCTGAATCCAGTTGTCATTTATCATTGCTTTGTGACACCCCGCAATAAACGCACTAAATCAAATTAATAAACCAGTCCATGGTGTTAAAATAAAGAATTAGAAAATTTCACCTATTTAATAGAATTAGAGGAGAGTAAATAAAAGGACACCAAGTCCGCAATTAAGATAAATTAGACAAACTCCCCTTTAAATGCAAATTGACCAAACTTGACAGTTGAATTGAAAGGATGCACATTAATCATTCCCGTAACCAGATGAGAGAATATTAATAGCGGGTTCGAGTTTAAATTCCAAAAGTTAATCTAATTGAAATCCTAATCATCCGGGAATTTAAACAAATGGACAATGAGCGTAGGGATTGGTACATAATTCAAAAATTATTAAAAGCGATTGTTCAAACTCCAAAGTTAATTAATCAAAAACCTAATTGCCGAAGGGATTAAAAGAAAAATATGGTTGAATAATGAGACTAGGAATAGACAAGAGAACTCAAAAATTTCAAATAGCAATGCAAAATTCAATTTTAATTTCCCTTACACTTCTAGCCATTCCATCATTTTAGTGAAACTTCTAAAGCAATTGGAATTTAAATTTTATTCACTTGCCTTGAGGTGAATGAATTTTGTTTGCCTCCCAAAAATTTCCAATTATTTTTTTTTCTCTCTCCCTCTCCTTTCTTTTCCCTCCTTCCCCTCCTTTCTCCCTGTTTGGCGCCGGCCGACTTGCTACTGTGCCGCACGTCGACGCCATCCTTGTGCCGTGCCAACGCGTCGAGCAGGCACTGGTGCGCCTAACCCCGCGGCACGCCGCCCTTCGCCGTGCACGCAAGCGCACAGGCCGCAAGCACGGCGACGTGCGCCTTAACTCCTCCTGTGCGCGCCACTGTTGCTTCGTACTGGAACCCGCCGGCTGTCATCTCTATCGCCGTGGTGCGCGTAAAGGCCCCCCCGAGCGCCTCACTTCCCTTCTTCCTCCCTCCCCGCCCCACTCCTCCTCTTTCTTCCTCACTGCCCCGCCCTTTCCTCCTTCTTCCTCTCGGCACACCGACGGTTCACCATAGCCGCCACCATCAAATTCGTCGTCGTCGGTGAGACCCCCTTCAATTGCTCTGGCCGGCGAGGTCCTCTTGGAGGGCGTTTTCCGTTTTGCTTGACCCGGTCGACCACCGTGGACCTGGAGCGCCGGAACGAGCTCGCCGTCGCCAGGACTCCACCGCCATCACCGCCTTCCCGTCGCCGACCAACATCTCGTCGTCTCCCCTAACCTTCACCGTGCTGGGCAGCCTCACGGATCACCGTCGAAGCTATCGTCGCTCCCCATTGACCCTCCCCAACCGCCGAGCTCTCAGAACGCCGCCGCCATCATCGACATCACCGGCCCACCGCCACCGGCCCTACTCCGGTGAGCTCGCTGCCCCTTCTTGGTCTATGTTACTCGCCGCGCTGTGACGAGCATGCTGGGCACCACTGCGGTCGCCGCCGGCGATCCTCTGACGAGAACCACCGACGAGCGCCGTCGGGAGGCTGCCCTAGCGCCGCTCTCCCCTGTTTCGTGCGGCTGACAGGTGGGCCCGGCTCCCTCTCCATTTATTCAATTTCCAAAGAGTGCCCTAGAACTTGTAAAATTTGCCAAAAATAGAATACTGCTCCAAAAATAGCAAACCAAAATTTGTTAGCAACCTCATGAAAAGGACTAAATTTCTGTTAAAACACTTTTTATAAAACGACCAAACATTTTCAGGAATAATTAAAATACTATTTTCTATTTTTGAATTTTAATTTAAATATAGAGAATTTCCAAGGCTAATTTTTTACCTACAAGTACTTCATGCCCATACACACCTTCAGTAATTTTATTGGGATTTTAGGACCACAAAGTTGCATATAACACTTTAACAATACTCCAATCTGCCTAGTAAAATACCATTTTCTAAAACACATTGTAAGAGTCATCAAAAAGATTAGACCCCTAAATCAAAGTTTTATCTTTTGTTCTCATGAGTGACCCCATAAAATTTCATGATTTTATTCCAAGGTTTATTTATGGTTTCTGAATTTATAAGATGTAATAACAGAAATTTTGATGAATTTTTATAAAATCTAGAAAATTCATCTAGGCCCCAACTTAAAGCTCAAAAGGCATAATTCAGAGAGTACTATCAACTAAAAATGATCTTGAGGTATAATTAAAAATATTATTTTTAACCCTAGGCTAATAGCCGAAGTTATTAAATGATTAATACTCAAAGAAAAGTGTCGATCTAACCCTGATTCCTAAGGTCAAAACCATAGTTATCTTTAATAAAGCCATTGTGACTCTTTTGATTAACAATCTTGCTGCATTTTCATCATATAGTAACCGACCCGGAATTTCCGACGGCGAATGGGAATCCAGAGGAGGCACCTGCAGGAGCTAACTTCTCACTTGAGTGTACTGACTTTTCTGCAGACCAAGGCAAGCCCCGGTGCACACCTATGTTTTACAAATTTTATGTTTATCACTATGTGTGTAGGAATTATTTGTGCATTAAGTCTCGAGAAAATTGCCGTGAAACTTAGTTGTATGACTTAATAGGATTTTCTTATGGGTTATTTTGGTAGAGCCATCGATAGAATGCTATGTTTAAAGGACCGGGATCCGATAGAATCCGAGTAGTATGGAGACTACTCGTGTTCAATCAAAGAAGAAAAAATTCGAGGAATATGTTTGATCTTAAATGTGATTAAAATTTGAGAACCTTATCGGGTGCGGTTGCATTGGTCAAGTTTGAGTTGTGTACCGAGTGCATACTGGTAAATGGGACCAGAAAACCGATGTAGCTCACCGTGCGTTGTTGGACGATTGGCCATCCCTTTTTCTGGGTGAACGGACCGGCAAGGTGGATGGATTCACTTTTGTCTTTCTTGGGCTCGTGCTAGTGGGAAAGGCTTGGGGCTGTACAGGGATGCAGGGCATCGCCTGGAGGACCATGTCCTTAGAGGGATGGATGTTGGACCAACTCTGTCACGATGTTGCGAAAGGTAGCCACGTGCGACTCATTCGAGTGCGCCCGTGTCGTGTCATTCGGGTTTCTCCTACAGGATGTAAATTAATTATAATTGCCGTTCCTCATGGTCAAGAGTAGCACTTGCTCCTTTCTGCCGCAACGATGTGTAAATGATGGATTTATGATGAAAGTGGTTATTTTCACCCTGCTTTGTTGTGTTGAACTGTTGATTGTTTAGAATAGCGGCACACTTAGTAAACTCATAGTTACTCCTGTTAACTTGGCTAAAATTGGAGTAGACTATTAGCGTTGTTTTCGTGATACCCGATCAACTTCCACCAATACCCCCTGCATTCTAGGAGTCGGTCATTAGATGGCCACGTTGACGGGTAAGTCTTGCTGAGTATTAGTTGCTCAGGTTTTGTGGATTAATGTTTTGCAGGTGATACTTCTAACTTTGCTTGGTTTGGTTGTGGTGGTTGGGAAGGGGAAGCACCCTCGGAGTGGACCTTCGAGTGGGTTCCCGCTTCTCCGACCTATGAAGATTAAGCACCCTCGGGCTGGCGTGCTTAATTGTATCGTCGAGTTATAAATATTAGCTTCCGCTGACTTTCGCTTGTTTTCGAACTACGTTTCCGCACTTAAGTGATTTGAACCAATGATGTAATATTAATAATTTATGTACCCTTTAAATCATGTTTACGTGTCCTTGTTAATTATTGTACTGTATGGTCGCTTGCTTCGTCAAGTGACACCCCAAAGTGATCCTGGATGAGTAACCATACGATTTTATCGGACGGGGTTGCGACATGCTTGCGCCACTGTTTTCCTTTTCCCTTTGCTGTGTGTGTATTACATCCCGAATGCAATGAAAGTTGAAACTCTCTTTTGTGTCATCTGTGAAAGCGAAGAACATGTAGCAACCAAATGTCCGATCAAGAAATGTCCTAGGCCTGTTGCACATACCGTAGGATATGCAGTGTATGATTTGGGATGCTTTCTCCTCCCTCTTCCTTCTAGCTCTTCCTCATCTTTCTTTTTTCTGCTGCATCTTCCTTCTTATCTTTTTCTATCTTCTTTTTATTGAGATCCATGATCTTACTTTCATGGAATTGCAGAGGGACCGGTTACTCCCATTTCAGTCCTAGAATGCGTTATCTCTGTAATCTTATATGTGCTACAAATTCTAAGATAATTTTTATTTCTGAGGTAAAATCTTCTAACTACAGCTTTGATGATTTAATACAAGCTTTTCCTATACGTAATAGTATCATTATTCCAACTAATGATAAGGAGGGCTTTGACTTATGTGGACTTCAGATGTTATTGTCGATGCAATAAATTCTAGTTCTAACTATATTTTAGCTAATGTTTCTAGTATTGCTTTTAATATTTTTTTAATTAGCTTGTATATATGGTGATCTTTATCATGTTTCTAATTTTGTATGCATAGACTCTAGACGTCTTTTCTGTATGGGTGATTTAAATGAGCTTTTGTCGCTTAATGAAAAACTTAGTTCAGTTGCTCCTAATATTTCTCGCATTAACTGTTTTTCTTCGGTAGGTAAGAATTGTGGTCTTATAGACTTAGGTTATAATGGTCCAGCCTACACTTGGACTAATCGAAGGTTCTCTTCAAATCCTACCTTTCAAGACTAGATAGATGTGTTTGCTAATGCAGCTTGGTGTAATCTTTTTCCTAACACAAATGTGTATCATCTTCCTATGATATATGGTGATAATGCTCCCATTCTAGCTATTCCTTTTTCTAGTAAACCAAAAAGGAAGAAAAGTTTCAAATTTGAGAATTGGTGGTTGCTCGAAAGTGATTTTCATGAGGTAAGCAAGGAACATGGATCAAATATGCTCATCTTTCCTTCTACAATAGATCCAAGCAGCTTGCTTACAAGCTGATTCAATGGTCTAGAAAAAATAAATTTTTTCTAGTAAGGACCAGCTTAGGCACATTGAGAATGACATTGCTAATCTCCAATCTCTTCCTCATAATAATTTGAATCTTACTTTGGAGGAGTCCTTATGCAACAAACACGCTGTCATCCATAATAAATTAAATGAGTACTACAGGCAGCGGTGCAAAAAAAGATGGATCACACAAGGTGATAGAAATACTTCTTTCTTCCATAACAGTGTGATTTAAAAGAAGGAAGAATAGAATCGGATCTACAACTAATCCTGCAAGTATCACTTTGAATAATGATGAAGATATTGCTGGTTGTTTCATAAATTATTTTGCAGGACTTTTCTCAACTTCCTCACAGGATAATACTATCACTTATGAAGTACTGGAGGTGGATGAAATTCAAGATGAAACACTCACAGATGCTCCCACAAAAGAAGAAATCTTTAGTGTTATTAAATCAATGAGAAGTAATGCTGCCCCTGGATCTGATGGATTTAATGTTGCTTTCTTTGGAGCTGCTTGGAATTGGATAGGTGATGACATATAGAATCTGATAAGATCTTTCTATACTAATAAATCTCTCTTTGCTAGCCTAAAAAACAATATAGTTCTTATCCCTAAAGATAAAGTTTGTTCCTCTCCTCAAGACTATAGACGTATTAGTCTTTATAAGAATGTTATCTATAAAATTATAGCCAAGTCTATTGCTCTTAAAATGCAACCTTATTTGTCTAAATGTATTATCAATTCACAATATGCTTTTGTGAAAGGGCGAAGAATTTGTGAGAATATTATTATTGCCTAGGAAATCATTCATTCTTTCAATCTTAAGTATTGGAATATAGTCTTTTGTGCTCAAGCTTGACTTGGCTAAAGCTTTTGATAGGTTGGAGTGGCCAAGCATATGTTCAGGAAGCTTAAGAAATCAAAAATATTTTGGATGAATTCTGTAAAGACTCAGGATAGCACCAAATTGGAGCAAATCATCCATCCTTTTTACTGCTAATACTCCTTGTGATTTACAAAACCCAAAATTTCTTTCAGGTTTCTACAATGAGTCACAATGCCACCGACCTTGGTCATCCTCTCTTTACAGCTCATATTCCTAAAGCCAAAGTGTATTCCTTTTTGAAAGGTAAATTCAAATCAAAGTTAAATGATTGGAAGGCACACTCAATTTCTCATGCTGGTCGGTCTACTCTTATTAAATCTGTGTTCTCTCAATTCTATTTATTATATCTCATGTCCTTTTTCCCAAAATCGTTGACTAAGGAACTCATAGGCATCATTGGACACTTTTGGTGGAGAGGCAATGATCCTGACCATAATAAAAAGTTTCTCTACCTCACAACATGGAAAAATTTTCGTATTCCAAGAGGAGCTGGAGGCCTTGGTTTTAGAGAATTGACTACTCTTAATACAACTTTGATTACAGGTTTAGCTTGGAGAATGCTCAATAACCCAGAAGCTTTGTGGGCTAAAATCTTAAAAGGTAAGTACTTTCATTCTTAAAACCTCTTATTAGAGAGTTACAAATCGAGGTTCCAAATCTTGGACCTAGGAATCAATGGCAACTTTTTTGATGGTGATGTTTTTATTTGGAATCAGCCTTGGTGTTCAAATTGGATGAATATCTATGAGAATATAAAAGATGATGCCATAAAACCTAGTTCTTCCTGTTATAGTTTTGAATTTATGCCTTCAAAATCCAAAAAGATGGAATGAATGTTTGCTTCACTCTATTTTTAACTCTAAATTTGTAAATCAAATTCTTCAAATTCCTCTTTCACGGGTTGGAGGCAAAGATGTACTAGTTTGGAAGCCAAATAAGAAAGGAACTTGGAGAGCACAAAGTGCATATAAAATGCTAAATGAAGAAAATATTCAAAAGGTGATAAGTCAATTAAATAAATCTTCTCGAACCAATGATGTCATCGAACTTATTTGGAATAACAAAAATATTTTACCTACAGCGCAAATGTTCATGTAGAGATTGATCACAAAAAATATAGCACAACATGACATGATAAGATCCCTGATTGATGTTCTATATTTTTCGTATATTCTTCACATATTAATTCCTTTTCAGGTTACAACAACTATTCACAACCTCATCCCTGGGAAGCTGTAATGCAGCCATCATGGAACCATGCACATAAAAAGGGAATCACTAGTATTCATGTAAATTCAAATTCAAAGAGCCATCACTTCTTGACCACAATCCTCACCTAGTATGATTCGCTTTCCTCATGTCTTTATAATGATGATATGGATCCTACATGCTTTCCTCTTGTGTATATTAAACCTTTTATGACCCTGTTCTGATTGGTACGTATGAATCTGACTATGAAGCATCTAAATATGAAGTGTTTGTATAATTTTCATGCTCTTCATATATATGTGAAATGATCTGAGTGAAAGATCAAAGATCCACTTATGCTTATACTAGGAACATGTTGAATAGTAATGCATGATGTCGTGCAACTGTGCAATCCATTGTTATTTAGTTTTTAGTATATGTCTACCATACACAGGGTATTTATCATATTTATCATTGTCATGATTTATTTATTTATTTCTGTAGGTACAAGGTTTTGTAGAGGACAACAGTGGGAAAAAACATTCATTTTTTATAGGGAAATCGGATAGAAGTATGTACTATAGTAATATAGTTACTTTCAGGGTTAAGAACGCTAGCCACTTGCATGATGCCTTGCTACTGTGGGAAAAGAACAAACCTGCTCTAGACCCAACTCGCTACAATTTCTCTTCATTCGCAATCACATTGACTGAGTTGACCCTAGGATTACAGGTACAAATGTAAACATGGTGTATACTTGTGGATGTATGATTATTAAGATTTTTGTCCTAATTGCTTTCATGGAGAAAGGAGAAACTTCCTCCTACTGATCCACAGCTCAGACCAGACCAGCGTCATCTTGAGAATGGTGAATATGAACAGGCGAATGCAGAGAAGGTTGGAGCAAAGGTAGAGAACGGTATCCACTTGGCGCTGGCTTCCCATCCCACCCCCTCTCTTCCTCTCTCTCTCGCTCTCTTTTCCTTTAAAAGGTGACAAACTTAACAATGTTCTTGTTGGAAAAGCATTTCACTTTATTTGTCCAATTACAATCAACAAAACTTCAAGATAATGGCCGGAAACCCCAGTGGTTTGAGCAATAGCAGTCCATAATAATATCGTTGCTATTCTTTTCTTACCTTTTTTGAACATGACGAATCAGTTGTTGGGTAGCATATCCCTATCAGGTGAAATTTTCGTTGCCTTTAAAATTGAAGTCCTCTCCTCTGCTTTTGTAGAAAGCCATCGTGTCATGTGCTTCTTGGTTGGAACTTAGAACCAAGGAACTTGGAACACCAGGAAACAAATGTGGAAGTAAAAGGCAAAATAAACTATGGCCAATGCTTTCTGAGTTTCTACGATCACAATTGTTTTTTTACATTTGACTTCACCTCTTATATTTACTCCTACCTTAGATTAATTTTTTAACCTTTTCTTTTAGAGTGATTATTAAAAAAAATTGGATACGTATTTTAAAATGTATTCTCAAATTTGATTTAAGGAATAAGAATTGAAAATCGTTGAAAATGTCCACATTCAAACGTGGATCAACATACGTACCTGGATATCTGGGACGAGGCAAATGGCGGTCATGCGGGGCAGTTAATATAGACCAACACGAGGTCAACACGGATATACAGTCCAAAATAGTATGGGCCCGTGCATGGTCTGGTTGTGCATGACAGGCGAGCAGCCGAGGCCCGGCCCAAACAAGTGGTCGGCCCACAGAAGATCCGAATCCCCTGCCAACAAAAATATAAAATATCCGGCCGACATTTCAGAACCCTAGACCGCGCCATCGCTCTCTGCCTCTGCCACTTCACCTTTCTCTCGCCGCTCTCCAACAGCGGCTTCGTCTCGTAGGGGCCCGGCGGCGCTCCTCCTCCTCGTCCCTGCGGCCCTGCTCCTCCTCGTCGCAGTCGGGCCCGGCTGTCCTCCTCCCGACAGGCCGCGCTCCTCCTCCACGTTTCGGCGGCCCTCCTCCTCTTCGTCGCGCTCGGACCCGGCGCTAGTCGTCCCGACCGGCGACCTCCTCCTCCCGGCCCCGGCAGTCCTCGTCCCAACCGGCGTCCTAACTCCTCCCATCCCCGGCGGTCCTCGTCGAGCCCAGTGCCTGCGACCTTCGTCAACCGGTGACCAAGCAAGGTGAGGCAATAGCAGTCCATTCTTTAAGCTGTGCAGTGGCCTTTCATGCTATAGATTGAAAAATTAGATCTTCGTGCTCTTGATTGACTGTATCTGTGGTACATAGATGGATTTATGTTGACAAAGAGAATGTGACTGCATATTAAAAATTAGCGTAACCTGCTATGGTTACTTCGATGTTCTTATCAGTTTGTACTAATTACATCTCATATTTCAGTAGAAGTGGTAAAAGTAATCAAGTTATTAATATTTATTCTTTTTCAGCAATCAAATAAGATATAACAGTTTTCAGTAGAAGTGGTAAAAGTAATCAAGTTATTAATATTTATTCTTTTTCAGCAATCAAATAAGATATAACAGTTTTCAGGGGTATATCAGACATTTACATTCAGGCCAGATAATCTGTACGAAATTAATCAGGGTTGCCAAACACTTAGCTTATTTACAGAGTAGATTCCCTATACAGCTGCTTCTTAAAAAAAAACATGCTTCTTATAGAATCTGGTCAGAAATAAGCTGTGCCAAACAGGGCCGAGATGTTGCGGCGGCTGCAGCGACAACGGAAGGAATACCTGTACCTGAAGCACTCGGAGGGCGCCGAGCGGGTGTTGCTTGAGAAGAAGCGTCGCGTCCGGGAGGCCCTTGAGGAGGGTAAGCCCATCCCCACCGAGCTCCGAAATGAGGAGCACGAGCTGCGCCGCCTCATCGACCTCGACGACCAGGAACGAGCAGGCACGTTCCATCCCTTGCCTTCTTTTTTCGTTTTCGTGGAATGAGCTAGTTCCTTGTGGTTAATGATCTGTTTCTTTTGTTGTTGGTAATCCGGTGCAGTTCGTAGGAATGCCATTGATGATGAGTATGCAAATGCTGCCCTTGCGGAACCGAAGATACTGCTGACAACATCTCGCAATCCCAGCCAACCACTGACTCAATTTGCCAAGGTATGCTTTCTTTTGCTTCGCCAAATCAGATTCTTTTAGTGCTTTAAAATCTTTCCATGCTTTAGCTAATCCACCTATATTGTTCTGTTCGTTTCCCAGGAGCTGAAGGTTGTCTTTCCAAATGCACAAAGGATGAACCGTGGAGGCCAGGTATAATGCAGCAACTTTACTATGTTTATTATTCTTTTGTCCATAATCAACAAAGATTTTTTATGCTTGGTTCGGTTTTCAGGAATATACAGATTGCTGCACCCAATTTCTATCACTTTTATCTTTTGTCATTTTATTTATTCAATGACAAACAGGTTTCTCATTGACAGGTGATATCTGAAATTGTCGAGTCCTGTCGTGCCCATAACATCACTGATCTTATCTTGGTCCATGAGCATCGGGGTCAGCCAGACGGTTTGATTGTCAGCCATCTACCCAACGGTCCAACTGCGTACTTTGGGTTGCTCAATGTGGTAAGTGTGATTATCTGTTGTGACCTGGTGCCATGCACAATATCAGTGGCCATATTTTTCCTGATGACCTGGGTTTTGTTTTTCAGGTGACACGGCACGACATTAAAGACAGGAAGGCTATGGGTAAAATGTCAGAAGCTTACCCCCACTTAATACTGGACAACTTCACAACCAAGGTGTGTTCATGAACATTTGAATTGTGTCTGTTCAAAATACTTTTTTTTTTAGTTTAAGGGTGCATAATTTTGCTCATTCATTTTTGTCTCATCATGATAATCGCCCCACCTAGTGCTCGTGAATAGAAAATTTGAGTTTGCATTTCATAGTGAAGCATATGCTAACTGCTAGGACAACTATAATGAGACTACAATGTCTTTTTATTATTATTATTTACTCCTACTTCTACTTGTATGGAAGCATTCTCCATTTCCACATGTGTCAACAAAAAAAAAAGGTCTTACCAGTCCTCTCCTGTTCTTGCAATGAGAGTTTTATAATTGCTTCTGTGCACCCTCTTGGTGCTTGCTGAGCACCGCCAGTTTGACACTTCACTGCTTTGTGTTTTCTTAGAGATTTTGCTTCTACTGCAATATCAATTTTTAGCTATCAGAGATGCGTGTTTCGCAACAGTGCCAATCTAGTATATTTGTTTCTCGTATCATGGTTTGCATGTTTTCGAGTAACAGCACTACAATTACTAGTTCACATATCTTTTACCTTTTGAGGCTGCAATGATGGTTTTCTCGTTAACCTGAGATGTATTATGAGGATATACCATCCATTAAAAAATATAGGCTGAGCAACGGCAATACTAGATGTATCACGATTTGAGTGATTTCATGTAACCACGGCACAGTTGTACTTGTTTGCATTTTTCTTTTGTGGCTGCAATGATGGCTTTCTCGTTAACCTGAGAATATTATGACGATTATTCAATCCATTCAAAAATATATACTGAGCGGCCTTGATGTATCATGATTTTGGGTGTTTTCATGTAACCTCACTACAGTGACTAGTTTGCATATTTTTTCTTTTGTGGCAGCAATGATTTACTTCTCGTTAACCTGAGACATTAGGGCATCCATTGAAAGATAAGGACTGAGCAGATTTGATACTAGATAAGCAAGTTCATGGTGTAGCACATTTTTTTTCTTCTAAAAGTCAATTTTTTTTTTCTGTTTTGGTTTTGTATATCCTTGAATTGTGTGCCTGACAAAGTTGGAGGTTGCGATGATGTCTTTCTCGTTAACCTGAGTCGTGTTTCTTCTATGGAAGACACTTCAATCCAACCATATCCCATGACTGAGAATCTCTACTTTCAGTTCTTTGTTAATTTTTTTGTGCCTTTTGTTTTTTTTTTATGGGGTGAGGACCGAAATTCATATTGCCTTGAGTTTGGAGGCTGAAATGATGTTTTGTTTTCACTTTAAGTCATTATTTTTAGGCAAAGTCTTTGGCTTCTGTTTTGATAGACTCGATGACAAAAAGAAGGCATCGTGCATAGATTTGCATTTTATCATGTACATATTTCCTTATCTTTCCTTTGTCAAGCAATGCGCTGCATTAGCATAATTCGGTCAGCTCCATCTAGTCTTTTTTACTTGCTGCTCTATTAACCCGAGATGTGCTTACTACTGTGAATACAAGCTTTAGTCCATTTAAACTACTAAACTGAGCTCCTCTATTTTCACTTCTTGGATTAGCTCGATTTCATTCTTGTGTGTTCTACCATTCACTATCTTCTTGGTAGACTACAGAATAAAATTTGGATGTAGTGAACCAAATAAACACATTAATTTGGTATCATCTCAATAGACCAATGGACCTTGTCTTCACCTTCAATAGTTTGACAAGTTATACTATTTATTGCAGGCCGGTGAAAGGACTGCCAACATTCTCAAGCATCTCTTTCCTGTTCCAAAGCCAGATTCAAAACGAATCATTACTTTTGCTAATAGAGATGACTACATCTCTTTCAGGTTGGTATAACACTGTGTATCACAATTTCTTCCACAATATCTAAATGAAGCACTACTAGCTCATTTATGTTGCTTCCATAACTAGAATATGGCACTGTTATTCTTTCTATGTTTCTTTCGGTTAACTTCTGTTATGTGAAATATCCTCTGCTTCATTGTGAAGGCACCATGTTTACGAAAAACGTGGTGGTCCCAAATCTATTGACCTGAAGGAGGTTGGGCCCCGCTTTGAGCTGCGACTTTACAAGGTTAGGGGAACTTCATATCACTTGAAAACTGGTTATACTAGCTTTTAAACATTATCAATATGTTGTATTATTAACTTGTTGCTCTTGCCGCACAATAGATCAGACTAGGAACTGTCGAGCAGAACGAAGCAAAGGACGAGTTTGCATTACGGCCATACATGAATACGGCAAAGAAGCAGAAGACACTTGGGGCATGAGTTGGCGGACTTACACTGCAGTAGTGTTTTTTAATTTTTTTAGTTTTTTATCCTTATTCGCTAGTGAAGTACAGTTTTTTTCCCTTATGGTTGCTGGATGGTAGCAACTACTGAACTACAGGCAACTCTAGAAGTTTCAAGACTGTTGTTATGTTGGAAAAGCCTATTGGTACGAACAGTTTAGTATGAAACAAATACTAATGAAATATTTTTATGTATGGGACTTGTCTCTGCCCTTCCACCTAAGTACTCGCACTCTAGATTGTTAATTGAGAACGTGATTTTTTATTCAAATAAATTTTTTCCTCTGTTCTATGCAACTTTGTGTCTTTAGAATCAAATTTTCAGAAGTCTCTTGTAATGTTATAAGGCGTGTGTGTGTGTTTTTCTTTGCTCCTCCAGCCATGGTTAGCAGCCATTGACATCAGTATTGATTGACATACAGAGAGTATTCAAATGCCATGACAGTTTTCAGATATTGTGTAGTGTATTAACTGCCCACTGACTCCTGTTCCTGATTTTTTTTTTTTAGAGTTTCAGATAGTTATGAACTGATGCATGAAAGAACTAAATTATTATCTAGATAGTACTTTTGCAGACTGCTAAATGACATAAAACACTGCAAGTATGCAAAAATGCATGTCAATATATTCTGCATACTTAGTCTGTTATTGAGTTACTTCCTATATTTGCAGCAGCATGGTAATAAATAAAACAAAAATGGCATTAGGAGCCTCATGGAGATAACCTACATACAACACTAGGCGACCGGATTTCTTGGCAGTCGTCTATTTTCATGTTCATATATTTGCAGCAGCGTATGAAAGAATAACAAGGAAATTGCATTAGGAGCCTTGTCTGAGATAGTCTACATTCAACATTTACATGTGGCTGAATTTCCTGACCTTCACTGCATGCAACATAATATATCTAGGGATGCAAGTGGGTATCCGTTGGGTAGCAGGGCCGGCGCTGAGGGGGGGGCAGGCAGGGCGGCCGCCCAGGGCCTCGAAATTTGGGGGGCCCCTCCCCATGGAATGTATAGTATATTATATGTATACGTATATCAGGCTCATGAACAATCTTGAAGTCGTTAAATGACACTGAATTGAAAGCATGTTGCACTGAATTTGCTAAAAAATTTTCTGCAGCTGATGGTTCATGTGATGTTGAGTTAAATGGTCTGATGGCCGAGTTAAGGGTTCTGAAATTAAGTATGCCGGACAGACCAATGTCTTCTATGGAGATTTTCCAATATGTCACAGAGAGGGAAAGTTTTCCTAATATTTTTATTGCATATCGGATCTTATTTACTGTGCCTATCACTGTGGCATCAGCTGAAAGAAGCTTCTCAAAGTTGAAATTGCTGAAGAACTACTTGAGATCCACGATGTCTCAAGAGAGATTAAATGGTTTGGCCACTTTATGCATTGAGAAGAAATTATTGGATGATGTTGATGTCAATAGCATCGTCACTGATTTTGCGGCAAATAATATCAGAAGAAATTTTTGATGTAAGTTGTGCAAATAGTTCTTTATATAATAATGCTTTAATATGCTATTTCTTCTGAGTTATGCAAGGAATTTTTTTGTTATTATATAGAGGGCCCCAAAATTAAGTTTCGCCCTGGGCCTCCAAAACCTCAGAGCCGGCCCTGGTTGGGTAGTGTGCATCAACCACTCCAGTTCATTTGAATGATTAGTTTGTGAAGGGAGGAGACAAATCTTAGTTAATTTCAAAAGTTTTGGGTCGACCCGTTGACACACAAGGTGAAAAATCTGTGTCCCTAATATCTGAAAGTGCCCTTCGTCCATAACCGGGAGTTTGATTCTTAGCTTAAAAAAACAATAAACAATGGAACTAGGATATGCCATCACTCTTGCTGAAAAAATAAGTTAAATGTGCAAAAACAGTACAACACCATAGGTCACATAGCTAGAAAAGCAGTTCTACTTTCCACAAATGTTCAAGAAGGAAATTTTTCTATAAGAGTACAAGCGTATTATGCGCCTGTCATAGAGTAAATTGAAGGAAGGCACATACTATATACATTCACTCATCAACTACCGTGTGCCCTGTTGAGACAACTGTCTGATAAGAGAGCACATGAGATGAGGCACAAGGTGAGCTCTTAATTTCCTTGGGTCTTTTTTTTTTTACTGAACAAGCCATGAATCATAGAGATTGTGATAACTAACCTTCTGCTGATCATTTTTACAGCAATTGTACCTATTATACTACTGACCATTACGAAGTTATTTAGTATGAGTTATGGATCTGACTCCTCGCCTGAACTTTTCATTTAGTTTTGCTTCTTGAAGTCAATATGTACCAAAATTCCTCCTTAATTGATTTGAAGCAGAATTCTGATAGAGTGTCATGGATCCTGTTTCTCTGCTATAGGCAGTATTCCTGATTTCATTATGTCATGATCTTGATCAGTGCATGTTTTAACCTCAAATATGTATATTTTTAAACTTAGTGTACGAAGATCAAAACCAGGTTTGTTCCTAATTGTTTGCATAACTTTTTAGCTAAGAACATATTTTAAAAAAAATTAGGTATATATTCTTGCACATCCATTGTTCTTCATTTGAATAAATGGGCCATAACCCAAGAAGAAAGTCATTTAGATTTTTTCTATTTGTTTTACAATTCTTTTATCAGTGTTGGATTGGTATTCACATTGGCCAAGGGATTGTAACGCTTATCATGTAACCAATAACATAATCTTGTTTATTAAATTTTACTAGCTTGCCATTCTTCCTTCTTCTCCATCTGTGGCCACTGTTTTCATTGACAGCTACCCACCAGCAAGACAGAGGTGAGTTTCTACAACTATATCTTCATGATCCATCCTTATATTCTAAAAAACAATCAAAGATTGCATATTAATCTTGGGTTACTGAATTCTTTGGTCTATTGAAATGGCTGCCAAGCTGGTGGTGAAGACCTAACCTTGATCCACTCAACGAGGCCTCTCGCTTCTCGGGGCCTGCACGGGTGCACAATACCTCATTTTACTGGTACCATCAGAGCGTATTCAAGTAGCCTATAATAGGATTAATATATGCTCATTAGAAATTGCCTCCCCTTTATATTGATCTACGGTTCGGCTAAGACTGGTTATGATCATTACAGTTGGAGAACAGTCATGGCATAGTGGTTAAGTCATCCCACTTATGACCACTAAGTACATTTATCCTCTTACTGAGTGTTCATATAGAACTATAACTATATTTGTCATATTGTTGAGTGAAACCAGAGTATTCCTTGTTAGTATTGATTGCACAATGAAAAATTTACCGGAGGTCACCTGTAATCCTGATTTCGGAAATATAAGATAAAATGAAAATATTTTAAAAATTCAACTTTTTTGAAACTATTGTTTAGAAATCTGGACACAATTTACTCTAGCCATTTTACACGGCAAACTGCACAAAATAATGAATGAATAAGACAAAAGCATATCCTCATAGGTTTTATTTTGTGCCTTATAGTTTTTTTTTACTGTACCTAATATTTTTCATTTCCCTGATAGCAAGTAGCAGAATATTATGATCAATAACTGGCCGATGAAGTTGGAGGTAAAATCAACAAGTCTTATTTATGCTAATTCATATGTTTTCTAGCTGGTGCATGTTTATATTTGAACCTTTTTTTAATTTATTTTGTATTATCTTTGCAACGATGCTTATTCTCTCTCCAATCTTCATGTCCCTTTTTGAGCCGCGACTCAATGAAAATAGCTTCTCTAAAAAAGTTTTATCAAAAATGGAATTTTTAATAAAATATGGTTTCTATAGAAACAACAACTTTTCTTGTAGTTACTAGTGTAGAAATGAGTTGAGAAGCTACCAAAATATGCATGTTCAGTGTTTTTGGCACCTAGTACAAATATGAAGTGTCTTAAGGTGAGAGTGTAGAAATATTTTTTAGAATTATTTAGTAAATTTTTTAGAGAAGCAGTCACTTTCAATGCATCTTCAAAACTCTTTAGACACACGATAACAAAACAATTTTGCTTTTTACAACATAAGAATTGATATTTATTTATTTGACCGAAAGCTGTCTTTATTAGTGGGCGATAGGAGCAACGAAAGTGTGATGTTTTCCTGTTGACGCTTGTCTGCTGGGCATCCATCGCCCGCACACTTGTGCTGCCTCAACCGCGGCTGGAGCATAGATCCGAGTCTCTCCGGCGACCGAGATGCCCCCTCCTCCGCCCGAGCCACCGGCCCCCACTGGACGTCGGAGGTGGCTGCACCGCCTGAGCCCCACTGTCGCTCGGGACTGCTGCTACACGCGCTCATTCCGCTCCGCGGGGCTCCGCCCGGCAGCCGTGCCGCTCGCGGACGGCGCGGTCCTGCACATCTGGCTCCCGCCGCCCGCCACCGGCCCGCACCACCCGATCCTACTCCTCCATGGCTTTGGCGCCAGCGCCACCTGGCAGTGGGCCCCATTCCTCCGCCCGCTCCTCGCCGCGGGCCTCGCGCCCTACGTCCCGGACCTCGTCTTCTTCGGCGCGTCCACCTCCCCCGCCGCCGACCGCTCCCCGGCGTACCAGGCCGCCTGCGTCGCCGCCGCCATGGCCGCGATCCCCGGTGCGCCGCGGCGGTACTCGGTCGTCGGGGTCAGTTACGGCGGGTTCGTCGCCTACCACCTCGCCCACGCGTTCCCCGCGGCGGTCGATCGGCTCGTGCTTATCGCTGCGGGGGTGTGTCTCGAGGAGGCCGACCTGGCTGCGGGTCTCTTCGCCGTCGATGACATCGCGGAGGCGGCCAGCCTGCTCTTGCCGCAGCGGCCGGAGGATGTGAGGAAGCTAGTGGGCCTAACCTTCTGCCGGCCACCGCTGTTCATGCCGTCCTGCTTCCTCAGGGACTATATCAGGGTAGGTAAATTCAAGCGACTTGCCAACCAATTTGAGCTAGATTTCATAGGGTGGGTGGGTGGTTTGGTGATAAAGTGGAAACTTCCAGTCTAATCCACATTTGATCCCTTAGTTCGTCCAACTGTTGCTCTTGGTTGCAAAGCTTAATAGTTGCACTATTTCACTTACTAGTTGTTGCTACAGGTTAAACTCTTATATTCATCTAGACATCTTATAGGAATGGGCTTATAATGTTTGGTTCTATAAGTTGTTCAATTAATCAGAAGAAACAGTTTTTAATGAGTTCAAAATAATAAGTTGTGCCATGTAAATTTGATGAAATGATCATGACAACTGTACTACCGTTCTATTATGGAATGATACTAGAAACATTTTCTTTATATCTGTGGATCAGGATGATAGGCCAATTGCGGGCATTTGCTGTCAGTTTATGCTGGGCATTTGTTAGTTATTTTTTCAACACAAGCATTTGATGATTATTAATATTCTGAAAGGAAGGAGCTCTTCCTGCAACCAAAAAACAAAAAAAAAAAAAGGAAAAAAGGAAAAGAAGAAGAAGAAAGAGAAAAAAACTATGAATGTGTTTACTTCAAGTTGAGCACATGTGCGAACATTGAAGTCCTTTGCTATCTTAAAACTCCTGGAGGATATTTTGAATTTGATGGGTACTCTGTGAACTAATAAGTAAGAAGTGGGAAGTCCCTGCAAATTTATTTGATGATTGAACCTATTCTGTTTTTTAGAATTGGGCATGGAAAGATGAATTGGATATTGCTTTTCGCCACTTGAACTAAATTGCTTCAACATTGACTATTTGCTTGAATCTACAGCAGCTGAGGGCTAATTTTTATGCTGAACTAAACTGAACAGATGACTTTAAAACCCATGGCCATGAGCCCCTTATGTTTCCCATAACCATATAAGCAGCTTGATTTTGTACTACATAAAAACAATTGTCATTTACTGAACATTAAATATATATACATCAATGCAGCCTTCAATGTTCCTTTTGGGTATCCATGTAGCATCTTCATCACATCGACTGTTGTTTGCTGGGTGACGATCCAGTTTGTGCTTACGCTAATCATTGCTCTTTGTTTAAGCTATACCTTCATCTAAACTATTTTGAGATGTTGGCCTACAAAGCCTTTAGAAATTTTATTGTCGTTTATGCATTCCCCTATCCCTATCTTTTCGTTTGTATACAACCTCCTTGGATGTGTAGTTACTCTTATTCAAATAGAAAATCATTCACTTATCATGAAGTACCTGCAGTATGCTTAATATTCAGTTCGAAGTACTAGGTTAAATTCTATTTCTACCAAATTGCAGGTTATGTGCACTGAGCATGTAAAAGAAAAGACCGAGTTGTTATATGCTTTGATTAATGGCAGGAAGCTTTCAGACCTTCCCAAAATCAGCCAGGTAAGGATTTGCATTTACATCACCAGGTACTTGAAGTCCATCATTGTGTTGCATATTAACAAAGGTGTTGCTTTTGTTTACAATTAGATAAAATGGTTGCTGAATATTGCATTCATTTGGCAGCAAACTCTTATAATTTGGGGCGACCAAGACCGGGTCTTTCCCTTGGAACTTGGCCTACGGCTGAAGAGGTTTGTCCATTCATATATACCAACATATCAAGTATTTATCTTATGAAGTAGGCATTGTATATAAATTCAGGCATTTGGGAGATAATTCAGAACTATTGATCGTCAAGAATGCTGGCCATGCCATAAACCGTGAGAAGCCAGCAGAACTCTGCAGACTTATAAAGAACTACATAGTTAATCCTTCTGTCAAATATCGAGATGATCGTAAGGTACACACCTAACTGATCACTACAGTATGTGCATTCAAACTGTCAAATTAACTCTGCTGAACTGCTAACGTATCCAATTTGAAAATCCAGTATATCACATTTGTAACTTGATTGAAGGTACTATGATATTACTTAACCATGTAACTTGCCCCGTTTGTTCACAGGGATCTTGGAGGAATTTGATAAAGAGGTTTGTTGGGTCCAGCCTGAGAAAAGTTGACTCTTCGCGACCACTGCTATAGCCTTTACAATTGTGGACAGTAAATATACCGACTTATTACAACATGAGATTATAGCATGCACATTTGTTTCTCTATTTGAAAAACATGTAACATTCAAAATCTGGCGACTAGTATTCACAATTGAACCTCCTTGCCAAATCTAGTTTTCCTCCCTTAGTGCTTCACGGCCCATCCTATTCTAAGGAACACAGCCCACCTAGTCTAAGGAACAACAGCCCATCATAGTCTAAAGATATTCTCATTTTATTTCATTGTCCCTTCTTTTGCAAGGGGAAAGGTGGAAGCATTGTCCCTTTGTAAAGGCAGAAGACAATATTCATATCTCACTGATGGCACCTATGACACATATGTCATTAACATATATAGGACAGGATATTAAATAAGGGATTTGATAAAATTGCAATGTCACTAAAGGAAATTATTGCTAGAATAAAAATTGAATCGGAAATATAATATGTTGTTCGTCTGACTGCATGTCGGACACTGGTACCATCAGTTGCTGAGCATGAAGAGTGGTCCTTTCATATTTCTTTAACCCTTGGGTCCACATGAAGAGTGGTTGCTGAACATGGTCAGACATGAGTCAAATTGTTCTGATTGTACCTGTATGTAGCCGATGAGGTGTTGAAATTTGTGTTAAATTGTTTACTAAGATATTCACGGTCAAATGCTTGATTATGACCTCTGTCGAATTCATGCATCTATCAATGGATGCACTTGAACTAACATAATCAGAAGTATATCTGTCAAGAACCTCATGCCTCAAGTACTGCCTGATCTCCCTTAAATATAAAGATGCACAGATCTCCTGTGTTTTCGATCTCTCTTAAATATAAAGATGCACAGATCTCCTGTGTTTTCGAGAAAAAAAATATACTGCCTGCCATATTGTTCATATTTATAGAGTTTATGCAGCATGTATACATCTGCTTGATATTTTTCTGGAATACTAATATAGGTAAAAGTGATTTGTGTGTGTTCAGTTGAGCTGAGCTGGACCAGATGAACATTGCTTGTGTCACT
This sequence comes from Oropetium thomaeum, assembly GCA_001182835.1. Taxonomy (NCBI): domain Eukaryota; kingdom Viridiplantae; phylum Streptophyta; class Magnoliopsida; order Poales; family Poaceae; genus Oropetium; species Oropetium thomaeum. The sequence continues at coordinate 1,503,021 of LFJQ01000045.1, read as the reverse complement.
AATCGATAAGAGTAGTATACAATATGTATCCAATTGTTGTATAGTGACATGAATGAACCAATCCCTTTGCAGTCATCATTAATTTTCTTCTCTTAAAAAAATGCAATACAAAATGCGCTTGATGACTTGCACATCTTGTATCTTGATCAGCACCAGCCATATATGAATACATATGGGACTAACTCTATCATTCCCTATCACTTCACAATTAATTTGTTGCATCTTTGTTAATTGGCATCTATAATTTTCACGACTCTTGTAGTATTGCATCCATGAACTGAATACGAGCATCGTCACTCAATTGCTAGACTATTGCAAGACTAAATGATCTACGACCTTCTCTCATAATTTTATTAACTAACTCCTTCAACAATGATTCATGTCACACTTGTCGACGTGTGTAGTGTACTCCATCATAGGGTGTTAAGTAATGATGAGACAGCTAGAAGCTGCCCAGGGTGCGTCAGGCGGCCTAGTACAAAATCTTTAGCAGTGCATAAATTATATGACTATCTGGTAACGATGCATTATTATTGCAAATATTATGTGCCCTATCTCTCATATGGTCATACATGTCTTCCTAATGCTATATATAACCTCAGAAAACTCATCAAATGAACAAATTAAACATTCTATAATATCTCATGATGTAGACAAAACATCAATATTTTGAAAACAGAACTTAGATAACATTCCACTTTGGTATCCACTTGATGTAGCACAATCCTAACAATTGGCATAGTTTTGCTTGTATTTTTTTTTTCTGAAAGAGGCGTTAATAAAATTATCCAACACTACCTAATATCACCTATGAATTTGGATTCTTCTCTTCAAAATTTTGATACCAAGAACACAACCTAATACGCTTTCAGTGTGTTAATTTTAGCTGATTATGTATTCTATTTTTCGTGGGTGGTTGACAATGTATTCATGTAATAATTTCAGTTAGCTATAGTTTTAACATCTGTCACTCATGAATGTTCTAGGAACTGAATAAACAACGAGCGAGTATATGGACTATTGTGCCCAATATATGCTGCCATGCGCATCCAGTCTTTTTCTCGTGAGAATATTCTGATCTCTATATCTTCATCTCAAGGTTCTTGCCATTCCAGGTCTATTTCTACCACTTTTTCCACCACAAGAAATCATGTGATTGGTGACAAATTACCTTTGTCATATATTACGTTAAAAGTGTTATAACGTTTGCGTCTGTGACCATTTTCAATTGGTCATATATTCGCGTCACAAATTAACTCGTGACATACTTCATAGATCAACACAGTCCATGACGTTTGATGACTCTTATAGATCAAGTTCAAACCCGCATAGTCTAGTCCAAAGCCTAAGATTAGTGATAGCAAGAAATGGCATAGATTATAGACGATTAGGTGGCATTTTTACCATGTAAATGTTCATGTGGCATTTTTGCCAATTTGGTTGTTGCGCGTCAATTTTTAATAATTTGAAGCTTAACGCACTAATTCTAGAAGAATGTTTTCGACCCATTTATTTTTTCAGTAATGCAAATTCGGACCAAAATGCGCATATACACGGCCCAAAAATATTTCATCCCATTTTATTACTATTTCATCCCAGAAACATATATATCAATTTTGGAACAACAACAAGTTCCACAGAAATTTCAAGCTGACATATAATTCCATGTTGTCGCGCATCACATCAATATTATAATTCAATGGTCATCCAGATCCAAATTTCATATAGTCTGTCTAAGATTTCAGCCAACAATACATCAAACTAAAATAAAGACTGATACTAGTCCTTCAGCACAAGCAACCAGTAGGTTATCAAATGTAGAATTCTGAATGACACAAAAAGTATTGTAAATGCATCAACAAATCCATGCATGGTTGCTGCAGCAGAAGGAAGGTTATCACATCTAACTTAGCAGAAGCTGAAGTTTTTGCTTCAAGCTCAGCTTGCTTCTTCATTATCTCTTCTTTGTCCTGAATTCTTTCCTCCTCTGATTCTTGTAGTTTGTTTGTCAACACGGCTTTGATAGATTAGTCTTCTTCTTCTTCTTCTTCTTCTCTACTTCTTCCAATCGGGCTTCGATGTTCTGTAGACCTCATCGATGTTGGACTTGCTTGATCCCAACATTTTGAAGAAAACTTGTTCTTCAATGTTCTGTGCTACAAGTCCGGATGCAAAACGGTGTAGACATCTTTGTGTCTATTTCATTCTAGCAAACAAAAAAAATAAATAAATATGATTGTGATTACGCGACATCTAAAAATTTAGCAATAAATTAAAGAAAGCACTACAAACAGTGCGGAGCTGATGGTTGAATTCATGTGTTTGAAACCATTCTGTCTGTTGCATTTTTTTTTTCAAGTTATATATCTCATTGAAAAAAGAAACGTGGGCAATCATCACCACAGTTTTCACAAATTTATTTTTAAAGATTATTATATTATTAAGACTGCGGCGAGGTGGACATGCTAACATTCAAGGAATGACATGTACAGTAACAGCAAACGAAACCTGGAATTCCTTCTGTATTGTCGCATTCATCAGCTGGCCACATGCGGGCGAGCGCGGCCGTACAACCGGCGTGTACGTAAGGAAGCACTAAAAGCGACGTCCATTCCCCCGTGGCCCTCGACGGCGACGCCCACCACAGAACATCAGAACTAGCTTTGTTGATTCGGTACCAATCGTCGTCGTCGTCGTCTGTGTGTTCACGCCTTCTTTGAGGCGAGAGGCTGATAAATTTCGCCACTCTTCTTATTATTGGGGGCTGATTGATTGCTAAGTAAATCATATTCTTATTGTGTAACCTCTCAATCCAGCTCTCTCTCGCACTCACTCATTGATTGATTGATGACGATGACTTGATAACAGTATCTTTTTTTCTGTTGAGAGGTACTACAGCATATAGAAAGGAGTGGCGGAAGGCCACCGATCGAGAAAAGAGATTGGCATGAATTTGTTCCACTAACCTGCTGGATGATATGATGCAACCAGAGAGAAAATCTACCTCTGTAACTTCGACGGTTCCATGCCTTCTTGCTTGCTTGTTTGGGTCTTTTAGTTAGACCTTGCATTGGTTGGTTGACTGTAGTCCCATATCTTGATGAGAACAGAAACGATTCCCAAAGCATCTTTCCGAAGGACTTCATCTCAGTCGGTGAAAACTGAACCAGTTAAGACAGCAAGATCAGATATGGCCTTTAAGCAATAATACAGTACTCCCTCCGTTCTAATAAGATATCTATATTTTTCTCACTTGACTTGTTTATCTCGTTTTCTAATACACTTTTATCTGTCCTTAATACATCTTCACCTCTATCTTTTTTCCTCTTTTTATTTACACCTACCTTATTATTATTATTTTTTGATTAATCTCCGTATCCAAAGCTAGATGAACAGATAAATTAGAACGGAGTGAGTAATAAAAAATATGTAAGATACTTTGACAATGTAAACCCAACTTCGTTCTTTTATGAATCCTCATGAAACAACAGGACCATTAATTAAGCAGAAATCACCATTAGCTTCCTCCTGCCGCAACCAAAAAAAGGAAAGAATACACAAAACACACTGCTGTTCTTTTCTTCTTTAGTGTTTTATAAGACTCGTTGATCGACACACGTGGCTGGCCGCATGCCGAGAGCAAGTGGATGAGAGCGAGATGAAGAATGGCAAATTTGGTTTTGTACAGCCATGTGTACGGTACTAGGGCGTGTATCTTCTCCGGGCCCATAGCATCATTCGTGAGAGCTGCTGGAGGCGCCGCCTCCTCCTTTACTCTCTCTACCTGTGCTTTGCTTTTCGTGCGCGATTAGGACTGATGGTTACAGTGTTTGTTGCTTCTTTTTTGGAGCCAACGCATCGTATGCTTCCGTCTGTTGCTAATTTACCTGCATGGTTCTTGTATCAGATAGATACATTCCCTGTTTTTTGAAAATTAGTACACGCCGTGTTTCTTTATTTGTCAAATGAAATAGTAATTGTAAGTGCATAGAGAATTGTCACAGTTATATAAAGTACTATTACCTTTTCTATTGTTGATGTTTTTTTTAAGTATTTTTTTGTCCTAATTTACTTGTTCATCTAGTAGATATATCACCGAGTGGCTCTGCTTTTCTCCGTTTTGTTCTTTTCTGCGCATAAGAATCCTATCGTGTGCACCTGCCACACTGCATCTGAGAACATGCATGCCTTTTTATTGGTCCAATTACCGCATCTGTCTTAGTTTTCAATATTCAAAAAGAGACCAACAGTACTGAGTGAGGACAGTAGAAACATAACATAATTTTTACTGGTTCTACTACTACAGAGTTTTACTGGTATTGGTTTCAAAATTCGGTCCACATGTAACTCAGGATTGAAGGCAATAGATACAGCTTCGTGTTTCAAACAGCCATATCTTACTGAATCTTGTTTTGTAGATGTATGCACATCTCCAGGGTATCATTATACGAAGAACAGAAAAAGCCTCTGCTTAATCTGCAAGCAAGGGCGGGGTTAACTGATCGACTGTCACAGGCAGCAGCATATGCTGCCTTAATAATTAACCCCATGCAAAGAAGATTACGAGCGTGTGGTTCAAGAGAGAAGGGCGCGGGGCCACCACATGATATGGTGATGAGTTGGCATCTCATTCCCCATGTTAGTGGGAGAACCTGAAGTACAGTCCTTGAACTGCATCCTTGCATTGCCAACACCAAATAATTAAGTTGGCAATTTGCCGTATGTCTGCTCTGCCCCATGGATTCTCATCTCTTCGGCTACAGATCACACATGTGCATGCATGGGCCGGGCTTAATTTCTCACATCTATCCGCGCAGCTACCTGCATATCTGGAGTGGATAATATATTCCATAGTGGATTTCGTATATATATTCTCCCCTTAAATGATAGGAGCGCCCTAACGCCGCTGGTTGCGCATACGGCCTGACAAGCCTCCTCATGCGTGCCATCGCCGATGATAACCGCCTTCGGCGACGTGCACAGTTGTAACAAACTCTCTTCTATCTCTGTCATACTCCCTCCGCTTTTAATTGTTATCATTATGACAATAATTATAGTTTGATAATTCAAAAATAGAGTTAATATTCTCTTTTATCTGGATGCGGTGTCGCTGCAAAAGCTAGGTTGTCTGACACCATATTGCGGACGACCTAAGTACCTCCTGTATACCGATGAAGCATGTAGATTAATGCCAAGGATAAGATCAAAATGGGACCAAAATATTTCAAATTTTCGCTATGAAAGGGCGAGTCTGTTCAAGAAAATTATTTTAGAAAATTAAAAACTTATTCTTTTTTTGTCTACGTACATGCATATATATATAAATGATATCTAACTGACAGGGAGCATAATTGTGAAAATATGCGCAATTATCGTGATACTATCTTGAAGAATTAAACTAAAATCAGGGAAATCATATCTTGATATTTATTCTTCTAGTTTAACTTATAACAAAACTACAACTAAAATATTAAATTTCCAAAATAATGTAGAGATTTATAGTGTACATTCGAACGAGATAAATGATATACTAGCAAAAAAAAATCACTAATAATAGCCTCGCGCTAGAAACCATCAGACGTATAAAATGAGCTGAAAATTCACGTCCACAGACACAAATGCGAAAACACACTTTATTCTCTCACGATCGAGAAGCTATAAAAGAATCGAAGGTACCACCAAAATACTCCTGGTCGCTTAATTTGCACAAATAAATGTTTTGTTTTTGAGAAAACAAACGTATAGCGGCGTCGTACTTGGTACCATGAAGTACTACTGTACGCCTGTGGTGTCCGCCCTGCCCAGTTGTAACCGGCTAGCTGGTGAGTGAGTGACTTCGGAATCCGCCGTGTGCCCACCGCGTGCTCCGCCTTCCCCCCGCCCTTTTCTGTATTTCTACCCACCTCCTCCGCCTCCTCTCCTTCCCCAACACCACTCCTCTGCATCTCTCTCTCTCTCTCTCTCTCTCTCTCTCTCACACACACACACACACACACACGCACGCACGCACACACACAAATCATATGGTACACCACTCTGAATTTTATAACCAGTGAATTAACTGAGAGTACAGCACGGCAGGGAGGAGGCGCCTTGGTCTTCTTGCTGCTGCTCTTCGCTGGCCGCCAATAACCGATCAGCAACCGCCGCCGCCGCCGCCGTTGCCGGTGCTAGGAAAGAAAGGTTAGTTGCTGTCCATGCTGCATCGCAACCATGTTTCTTTTTTGCTCACCCTCCTTGCGTTCTTGGTCGCTTTGGTTCCTGTTTTATGGACTAGCCTGTCTTTCTGTCTCTTTGGCGAGAACAAAAAAGAAAACAAGTCTTCTTCTTTCTGTTCGCGTGCTGCTACTGTTACCGTGTTCCATTACGAGCTCGAACGAGATTCCATTAGCTTCCAGGACATTCCTCCACTTCAAACAGGCCACACCGAGGCTCTCGCCAACCTTGTGCAACCCTTTGATTTTTATTTTTTTGCCATATGTGTATGGTTCGGAATTCGCATGCGTCCCGTACTGTATTGCCAACTATTATTGGAGGAAGAAGAGAGTTCAATTCGAACCTTGGTTCTTGTTGGTCGCCTGTCCTCCGTCTCTCTGTCTGTCTGTCTGTCCTTTTCAGTGCGGTCTTCCGAATTTCGCAGCTGGTGGTATTCACGGGAGGGAGGGGGTGATTTCAGGAGATCAGTTAGTTTAGCAATCCCCTTGTCTAGATAAAGATCCGCTTTTTACCTTTCCGGAAACGATGACATTTTGGCGTTCTATAAAAAAAAAAGATTTTCACGGTCCGTAAGAAATAACAGAAGAATATTCTGCTCTGTTTTTTTGGCCTGATCGATTCTCTACCGAACCCACCGCGTTATCGCTGCTGTTTTACGCGGCCATGCCGGTTCTTTGTTCGATCTGCTTTGAGCTCGTCATGCGCGTAAGTTGAGAGGCCACGCGCTGGTTGGCCTGGTACAGTACCAACTGCCAGACCAAGAGAGAAGAAACAGAGCCACCTGTTCCTCTGCAGCAGTGCAGCTGCTTCCTCATTCTCCAATCTGTTTGGTGCAGAGCTAATTGTTGCCAGACCAGGACGACGGCTCCGCTCCGGCTTTCCGCGTTGCCGCTAACACCGCTGCTGTCACTCTGGCCTTCCCCGTGAGCGAGGGGCATGCGAGGTTGCCCGGAGTCGTCTTCTCCGTCGCCGTCGCCATCGCCGCGTCGCTGCTGCGGAGGGCGTCGCCCGTAGACAACGGCTAAGGGCTCCGTGGCGATCGTTTGGAGGAACTGAACTCATACTTATCTGATCTGAGTATGGCCAAGATGAGCTGCTTCCCGGCTCTGCTGCTCAGCGCCGGTAGGAGGAAGAAGCATCGCAAGGTCGCGGATGCCGGCAAGGTCGGATACAATACTGACTGCCCCAAGGTAAAGCCGGTCGAGTTTACCCACGCGTCCATCGTCGCCGAGCCGCGCGACGGCAAGGACGCCACCGCCGCCGCCGCAGCCGACGACGGCGCGGTGCTCAAAGGAGGTGAACAGATCGACGAGAAGGCGCCGGTGAAGAAGGGCGACGACGACGTGTCGTCGGATTTCGAGTTCGAGTGTCACGCCGCCAAGACGTCCGTCGGATCCGATAATGGCGGCGCAGAGAAGGGCGATGCCGGCACGGCTCCGGAACAGGAGGACACGACGCTGGAAGCGTCGCCGAGGCTGAAGCGGTCGTGCTCCAACATCGAGACGAAGAGCCCCGGCCCGCGCGTCGACGACGACGACGCGACGCCGGTGTTGCTGCCGGCGCGGTCCTTCTCCTACAGCGACCTGACGGACCTGCCCGTCGCCACGGCGGGCGAGGAGAGGGCGATCGCGCCGGAGCCGGCGGCGGCGGCGAGCCCCGCCGCGTCGGCGAAGACGTCGCGCAGCGCCGACCGCGTCATGCTCAAGAAGCGGTCGTCGAGCCAGGTGCTGCCCTCGCGCAGCCGCAAGCTCTGGTGGCGGCTCTTCCTCTGGAGCCACCGCAACCTGCACCGGGCGCGGTCGGCGTCGGCGCGCCCGTCGGCCGCCGCCGCATCGTGCCCGCCCGGCCGCCACGGCGGGTACACATCCGACACGCACGAGGAGGACCGCAAGAACAAAAAGGTGATGGTGGACGGCTCGCCGCCGCCGCCGCCGCACCCGCCGGTACCGAACCAGTGGGTCGCCTTCTGCGCCGACAACTCTCTCCGCGACCGCGTCAGCGCGTGGGTCAGCAGCATCGAGAACGAGCCGCTACCGTTCCGCCGCATCGCCGAGGAGGAAGACGATGAACGCTACGACGCCGACGCCGACGACGTCGAAGGACACGGCGAGCGCCCTCGTGCCCTCCTCGAGCTGGGTGAGTCGTCGGCGGTGAAGGGCCAGAACGGCAAGTCCAAGCGCAGCGCGGCGGCCGACGAGGTCAACCAGGCCAACAGCGTCGTGCAGTCCCTGAACGCCTTCTCCACGGTGGCACACATCTGCGGGGTGGGCCTCAAGGTCGTGCCCATGGTCGCGCCCTTCTCGAGCCTCCGTGCGGTGAACCTCTCCAGCAATTTCATCGGTACGTACATTTTGTCCAGAATATCGTTGACAAATGGCAGTACTCTACTCTAGCAGCACCTTCAGTACCTAAGTACTAACACATCCAGTTGTCAAGACAAAGTGTTGAAGTTTTTGAACGCCACTGCATGCAGTTCATATCTCCCCAGGATCGCTGCCGAAGGGCCTGCACTCGCTCGATCTGTCGAGGAACAAGATAACAGCCATCGAGGGTCTTCGGGAGCTGACCAAACTGCGCGTGCTCAACCTCAGCTACAACCGCATTTCACGGATTGGTCACGGTAAGTAAGCACGCTTTCTAAATTCAGAGCTGCAAGCGAAATTTCAGTTTCAGATTTTCCAGACACCTCTGGCGCAGGTTCCTCGATCACTTTCTCGTGAGTTTTGACACCTGACAGAGATTAATTAGGATTTGTTAGTTTTTGCAAGCTTGCATGATTGAATCTACCCGATTGGTCCCGTTCTTCAGCGTGCGCAATGATTCAGAACAAACACCGCACATTGCAGCATGGGTTCAGATCTTCGCTGTCGTTGGTCACAACTGTTGGGACCTGGAATCTGGGACCGTCAGTCGTTGAGATGGCATCGTCTCAATAAATCTATTTACCTTTCGTCACTTCTGAATCTTGACACATGTATATAGGCATTAGCACTTTTGTTTGGTGGTCCATGGATGAACCATATCATCCTAGATTCTCCGATTGCTTGATTGGAGCATCTAATGAAGACGTTGTGGATGATTCTGCTATCACTGCAGAATGGCATTCTGTCCAAGACTCTGAACTCAACTTTTTTTTTTCTTTGGAAACTACTCTGGAGTAAACTTGGAAGGAGCATATACGTCGTCTTAAGTTTTATCTTTTAAGTAATAGATTTTTGGCTCTGTAATTTTCAGGTCTGTCGAACTGCACGGCGATCAAGGAGCTGTACCTCGCCGGCAACAAGATCAGCGACGTGGAAGGCCTCCACCGTCTGCTGAAGCTGGCGGTGCTGGACCTGAGCTTCAACAAGATCACGACGGCCAAGGCGCTGGGCCAGCTGGTGGCCAACTACCACTCCCTCCTGGCGCTCAACCTCGTCGGGAACCCGGTCCAGGCCAACTTCGGCGACGACGCGTTACGCCGGGCGGTGACGGGGCTCCTCCCGCACCTTACCTACCTCAACAAGCAGCCCGTGAAGCCGCAGCGCAGCGCGCGGGAGGCGGCCACGGACAGCGTCGCGCGCGCCGCGCTGGGCGGCGGCGGTGGCGGGCGCAGCCAGCGCAGGCGGGCGGCGCGGCGGCTCGGCACCGGATCGGGAGAGGGGAGCGTCCGGAGCCGGTCCAAGGGCAGGCACCATGGCTCGGGCTCCACGAAGAAATGAGGAATTCAGTGGACTGGAGGGAGAGAGATCAAGGTTCAACTGCTTTAGATCTTTGAAGTGAAGCCAGATCAAATGGTAGTTAGCCTCTTACATGTGGGCCACCTGTTGGCCCAACAGTTTTGGCGTCTCATGATGCGGTGTGAGAATTCATTGAGACGGAATAATGTATCCATCCGTATCTATACCAAATAAGTTTATTTATTGTTGTTTTTTTTGGTTGACTCAAATGCTAGAAAAACATCGTCAATATAATCAAACTCAACAAATAGACTACTAGTATTTTGCGACAGTGAGAGTGCCGCAGGTCGGCAGGTGTTTGATTGGTTCAGAATGTTAATGTACTATATTGACTTGGTATCAAAGTCCTTTTTTACATTTTTTGATTTTTGAGGCAGACTTGGTATCAAAGTCAATAAACACGCTTGTCCTTGGAAAGAGAAAAAGAAAAGAATACGACGAGATAAACATCAACATGGACGGTTATAAAAGAAACACACAGAAATAAAAAAAATTTTAGACCAGACTTGTGCAGCGTATCATCTTTGAGGAATCATTCCCCCTTTTAATTTTATGGGCAATCATTCTGCAGCTGCAAATTGCAATCATCATCATTCAACCAAAATAAAAAGTAGTAAGTTGCACCAATTGTCCATTTTTCATGAGCGATAAGGTCAAAATTACAATCCTTTTCATTGAACTTGTTTGCTTTGATCAATTATTATATTTTTTTTGTCAGAGATCAATTATTCTTTTTGTTTTCAGGACGTTTGCTTATTGGCTTATTACGAAAATTCATCATTCAACAAAAGAAAAGTGCAGATTCTACCAAATTGCTCACTTATGAGCTGAGTGAGATACATCAAATGAAAAGTAGTACTGGAAAAACAAATTCCGACCTGCCGGATTCGAACCAGCGACCTAAGGATTATCTGAACCGACTACAGTCCTCCGCTCTACCAACTGAGCTAAGGTCGGTTTCTGACATGTAAGAGAAGTTTATCACTATTGTTACATTTTCTTGTGTAATGGCTTGGGCTGCATGCAGTGAATGTTTAACGAGCCTGTGAAAACAGCCCACGAACATATTTGCTCTTAGTTTTAGGATGTCCTGGTTGCGTTACAAACCTAGTAGAGCCTGGCCTGCCTTCGAAGCAACTCCAAGATCGTCTTCTATGTTCTCGTAGCAGTGCGCACGCCGGGTATCCATTCGATGCATGCCTTGTTGGTCACCCTGCCAATGGAGGCAGCAAGCGATTCCATCGCGCTCTGTATATCTATGAAATCGAACTACTGATTCGTGCAATGCCATATCTGGAGGCGAAGCTCGATCAGCCGCGTCTCGCCGTATCTTCGTTGGAGGAAGTAGAGAGTGCAGGTCTGCGGCCATGGAGAGGCCCACCACCGTCAGGCAATGCACCGCCCTCCTCTTCGCGTTGCTGCTCAGCTTCGCGCGCCCGTGCCTGTCTTCTCTCTACCGTCCACCGGCGCCCGTGGTTGCTTACCACCAAGGCGCCCTGCTGAGCGGCGCCGTGCCCGTCTCCGTCCTCTACTACGGCTCCTTCACGCCGCACCAGAAGGCCGTCGTGTCCGACTTCCTGCTCTCCTTCTCCACAACGCGCGGACAGAGCAGGTTTGGCGTGCCGGGTCCGGCGCCGGCGCCGTCGGTGGCGCAGTGGTGGGAGACGGTGGACCGGTACGTGGTCAAGGCCGGCCGCGAGCCGCCGCGTGTGCTGCTGGCCAGCCAGGTGAGCGACGAGACGTGCTCGCTGGGCAAGTCCCTGACGCGGCACCAGGTCGAGCGGCTGGCGGCGCGGCTGGGCGTGGCGCCCGGCGGCATGGCCGTCGTGCTCACCGCCGCTGACGTCGCGGTGGAGGGCCTCTGCAGCGCCGCGTGCGGGTCGCACGGCGCCGCCGCGACGGGCGGCGCCGCGCACGTGTGGGTGGCGGACGCCGCCGCGCAGTGCCCCGGCCGGTGCGCATGGCCGTTCCACCCGGCCGCCGACGGCCGTACTCACAAGCGAGGAGGCCGCGGCCGCGGCGAGGCGGCCATGGACGCGCCGAACGGCGACGTCGGCGTGGACGGCATGGTGATCAACCTGGCGGCGATGCTCGTCGGCGCGGCGACCAACCCGTACGGACACGGGTACTTCCAGGGCGACGCCGGCGCGCCCGTCGAGGTGGCCACCGCGTGCCCTGGCGTGTTCGGCCGCGGCGCGTACCCGGGTTACCCTGGCGCGGTGAGGCGGGACGCGGTCACCGGCGCCGGGTACAATGTGGTGGGGCGGAACGGCAGGAAGTACCTCGTGCCGGCGCTCATCGACCCTGACAACAATTCTTGCGTCATTATCTGATGAGGCTGCCTGCTTCCTCTGGTAGAGCTTCAGTTGTTGCAACAAGTAATTTTATCGGGAGCTATCTGTCTTTAATTGGTACACAAGGAACTAAGGAACTCTGAATAAGTTTTCAGAGCTTGGTTGTTGGCATCGACCAAACAGTATATACTAAGCTGTTCAGGTAATACAATGATTGCACGAGTTATGCCTAGGAAAAAAGAAACTATTCTCCTGTTGTTGCCTGTAAAAATACAATGATGTTCTTTTTTTTTTTTTGTTCTTCAATGTCATAAAGTGCAGTTTTAGTACCCGTCACAGCGCAAGTAAAAATCCCCACCTGAAACGAGACAGCTTGGTGCGGTCTTTTTTTTACATTTTGGCCCTTTAAAAACTAACATTTTACAATAACACCCTCTAGATTTGTATTTGAATCTGGCCCCTTTGCTGACACATCTATATGGCCACGTCAAATTGACAAGCCTGAACCAATGACACGTACAAATAGAGACTTAACTTGATATGTTTATCAGACGTGGCATTGAGTCACATCAAACTGCTCGGTGTGACTCAAACATTAATCACACCAACTTGGTCGGTGTGACCAAGAAGGACTAGATTCTAGAATATTAATCTGGAGGGGTTATTCCTATAATAGTACTTTTGGAAGGGTCAGAATGTAAAAAACCACTTGGTACCTCTGCATATACATTTGCGCCGTGCCCAAACATTTCATATTCTTTTGCTTTATTGTATATTGGGCCTAGTGAATTCAAGTGAGGATTCTCTCTCCGTGGTTGTAAAATAATTTTTCTTTTTTAAAAAAGCTAGAGACTCCTTTGGAATGGAGGAATTATAATGGAATTTTGAAGTATTTGATTCCTATAGAAATTTTACTGACGAAGCCCTTTGAAATATAGGATTGTATGGAGAGAAAAAAAAAACCTAGGAATGGTTCCTTTTCCTCCACTATTTGCAGGATTTCAAGAAGAGCTCCAACCTAATGTTGAAATTCATTTGAGAACTTTAATGCACAAATGTGTCTATCTCTCTCCATTTTATGATCTAACAAACTATTTTCATAAATTTTTCATCTGTTATCTACGGCACATCTAATTTTTTTTATGCTAGGCTAGCAAAAGTTATATGTTTGAGATATCGTTTCGTGAAACCATTTAATTATTTGTAGACTGTCCACATTTACATGAATACTCAGTTATGATATAAGCATATCGATTGTGTCTCCAGAGTATAAATCTTGTCCTCGAATACATATAATTCAGTTTAAAATTCCAGTAATCTATCACGTATATAGAAATGTACTTTGATTTCAGAGTAAACTGCATGAGCAGTCCATAAACTTGTCTGAACATGCCATCTAGGTCCTCATTCTTTGAAATTGTAGATGTGACTCCTTAAACTTAACCTCGAATGTCATTTAATTACCTATACTCTGGTTGTGCAAATATGACTCCCTAAACTTGGCTTCGGATGTCATCTAGGTCCGATTCTATACTTTTAAACTACAATGTTATATTCAAACTAGATGTGGAGCACTAACAACTTTTGATTCTTGCTCCCTTAATTAAACTACAATATGAAGGAAATGAAGAACAACAAAAAATAATAATTTTGCAAGTCATAGCAAAGTGTTTGTTATTTAGCATCATAGTGCTGCCTAACTGAACTCAATCCCCAAATACAGGCATGATTTATTAATTGGCGATTTGTATATAGGAACTACAGAAATCACAATTTGTTTGTGTTATACTAATAAGAAATATTTGTGTGTAGAACACTGAAGTTGAACTACGAACATTTTCCTACAGACAAATTATTTAAATTTTGTGTCCTACAGATAAATACTCCCTCCGTCTCAAAAAAAAGTTTGTTTAAATTTAACAAATTAAAAATGATTCATGATTTATATTTTTAATATTTAATCAATATCTTGTTTAAAATGAACTCTATTTTAAAGCGGAGGAAGTACGCTTTTAGGTAGTGTCCAGCACACAAAAAAACACTTTATTAATTAGCAACTAGCTCGACCATTACCACTTTTTGACCTTTTTAGACATGCTTAATGAGGCTCCTTAATGTGTGTGTGCGTGTGTGTGTGTTTGGCATTGATTGTTAGGGGTGAGGTTCTTTTTTTATTTTCCCTTTGGCTCGTCATTTGCTTGTCCGACTTTGACTCTTTGTGATTGCTTTATAATAATTACATATAAAAAAGGAAATCTCTAGATGTAGTACTTGTTTTTAAATAATTTAATTTTGAGATCTGTTTCCACCAAATGTGTCGTAAACGGTTGTTCTTGCTTGCAAGTTAGTAGTAGTACAGCAGGTTAGGCACCGGGGGCATGCCAGTAGGAGGAGTATCTGATATATCCAGGCATGCATGTCGTCACCGTGCGAGTGCGTGCGTGCGTTTACCACATTGCTTGACGATTTGGCGCCTCAGCGTCGTCATGACTCATGATCCAGCCACACCACACATGATACGCTGCGCTCCCGCTCCTTGCAAGCAATAATATCTTCTACTCCTATCCATGTCCTGCCGTGCAAAGAACATTCAGCCCAGCTCAATCCGCCGAACGCCCTGCCCGATCTTCGTTCCTGATGCCTCAGCAACGTTATTATATATATGTATGCATACATTGCACACGTCTGCATTCTTCACTGCAGAAACACAATACAGAATACACAACCCAGCAAGTAGCCTGTGTTTTCCTACCAAGACCTGAACACACAGATACAGATCGAGGTCGGCCATGTCGTCTCTCGTGCGGTCGTTCGCGTCGCTCTACTGCCAGAAGATGCGCAGCACCACCCGGCTCGGGCCGCCGGCGACGGTGCCGCCGCATCTTCTTCAGGCGCAGTTCCAGCGGCCGAGGCTCGTAGCCTCCAGCTGTAGCGGCCCAGCAGGTGCCACTCCGGCCCCGGCTCTGCCACGCCAGCAGACGAGTTTCTTCACATGGTTGCTGTCTGCTCTGCTCTGCTCTGCTCTGTTCTGCTCTTCCGTTTTACTTTACACTCACTGATCAGAATCTTGGCCTCGGCCCGGTGCCCCTCACAATGATCGATCTCTTCTGCTATACCAGGGCGAGACTGGCGATCGGCTCCGTTCTTGCGGCGGCGACGCCCCTGGTGCACTCCAAATGGGTGTCGTTTCTGCGGATTCAGAGTACGTACGCGTCCAGAGTTTCTACGAACAAAACTGGAACCGTTGAGTTGATCCGTGCAGTTAACCTTTTATCATCATCATCGCATCATCAGGTGAGGTGGAGGCGGTGAAGGACGCGGCCGAGGCCGTTGCGGAGGTGGTCGAGGAGGCGGCGACCCTCACGGAGAAGTTGTCTTCGGAGGTCACGGAGCAGCTGCCGGAGGGCGGGCGGCTCCGGCCGGTGGCTGCGCTCGTGGAGCAGGCGTCCAAGGAAGTGGCCCAGGAGGCACATCTTGCGAAACAGATCATCCACAAGGTACTACTAGTACTACCATTTTTGCCATTGTTTTCCGCAACTCTTTGACGTTTTGCTTGCCTTCTGAAGCAAAGCAACATCCATGGTTTTTGGCTTGCTTTTTGACTTCCAAGAACATGCCTTCAAGTTTGGCGCTTCGGCACATTCGTGTACCGGTCACCAACAATAGCAACATGAATTTTGAACGCATTCATTGCGCGAAGGATAAAAGAAAAAAAAACTTTGGTTTTGCAGGTCGATGAAATTGAGGAGGACATGAAGTCCATCATCCAACCGTTTGTGGATCAAGGCAAGCGTACACAAGGAAAGGCAGAGCAGAGGAGTTAAAACTCTGCTCCTCGTTTGCACTACTACAAGGATTGTAAATAGTGACCCATTCTATATGATTCGTCTTTTTCTCTAGTTGATTGAAAAACTACTGGACACTGAAAGAAAGGGACGATTATTAAAGTCGGTGTACCGATGCAATTCGTTTCTGATCGATCAAACCAGAAATGCATATCAGATACTTTGTAATGCGAATGGACTGAATGAAATCTGAATCATATATATAATCATACTAGAATCCATCTGCTGTCTGAAAAATATCGGATTACATATCCGCTCTGAATGCATCTCCTCTCAGAGTCTCAGCCTCTACTGCCAACAAACAAATTAAATAACGAATGGCCAACTCAAAAACAAAAGTAGTAGTAGTAGTACTAGCAGAAGACTACAAAAGTATCAACAGCCGCAGAGCAGAGCAGCCTCTCCTCTCAGAACACGAGCGCGGCCGCCACCGCGCCGGCGACGGCGACGAAGCTTGCGGCGGCGGCGGCAGAGGCGGCGCCAGCGTTGGAAGCGGGCGCGGCCGCCGGGGGCATGACGACGGTGCTGCCGGACGGGGTGAGCGCGGCTCCAGCGCCGACGGGGACGTCGGAGGAGGGCGCGGAGACGGGGGAGGACGGTTCTTGGGAGGGCGGGGCGGGCGGCGACGCCGTCGGCGAGGCGGCGGTCGGCGTCTTGGCCGTCGGCGGAGGAAGCGGGGCCATCCTGCGCGGGGCCGGGGCCGTTCTCGGCGACGCGGCCGGGCCCTGCGCCGTCGCGCAGACGGCCACGGCGAGGAGCGCGAGGAGGACGGCGGCGACGCGGGCCATCTCTCTCAGCTTCTTCTTGTTGTTGTGGGCTGCGGTGGTGGTGGTGGAGGAATGCGTGTGGGGGTGCTGGGAGAACCGACGGCGCTGCCGCTGCGACTCGAGCAGAGAGAGACAGAGAGAGACGGAGGAGATGAATCCGATTCGATGCTGATGAGTGGAATGGAAGAGGACGACGCCGGACGCGGTATTTATAGGCGTCCGCCGCGCTTTGCTTTGCTTTGCTTTTGTTTCTTAATCGCTTCGATCCTCGAGCGGTTTGAATTTCTTTTGGGTATACGACGTAGTAGTACTACTACTAGCCGTTTCAGGCTGGATTCCTCGTGTCTGCCGGGACCACGAACGCACGACGCCGACGACTCTGCCGTGTGGGACCACGCGCTTTTCGACCCCGCATGGCGGTGTGGCGGGCAAAGCAAGCGGGACGTACGCGTGTGACCAGGCAGAGAGTACAGGGCTGCCGCCAACGGCTAGTCGAGGACGACGACGACGCCGCGGCGCGTGGCGGCAGCTGATGCGGTCGGACTGGGGAACGGACGGCGCAGATGAGATGACGGCTTTGATTTTTAGATTTACCGGTGCGGTGCTACTGCCTGCTGGCCGCCACAGCAAAGCTAGCTAGCCGTTGCGGGTGCGGCGGGCACCTTGACTTTTTTTTTTTTTTTCTTTATATCTTTCGGCGAGCAACAAAGCCACGAAGAAAGCCGTTGGGTAGGGTTGGGTTGGGTTGGGCCGCTTTGGTCGACAGAGTTTGCTTAACGCGGAGGAGGCAGAACAGCTGTTGGATCGGCGGACGAGATGATGCCGCCCACGACGCGCTAAAGGCGACCACCATGTGATCCCAATCCCATCGGCCATCACCAGAAGTCGACATCGGTACGGTACACCGCGGCCGTGAGAGGAGAGGGTAGTTACGAGATCACAAAACTTACCACAAACTTTTACTCATATCATACGACAATGTTTGTCAAAGCTCAGCCTGGCTACGTGAATAAGAAAGAGATTGAAAAGTCAGTTTCCTCCGCACAGCACTACTCACGCCATGCAAACAAACGTGACTGCAGCCGAGTGAATGTGAGCTATTCAATCGAACACCGTATCTTCATGAGCCTTGCTGTATGGAAAACTCCAACCAATCAAACTTAAATTGCATCCGCCTAGCCTGGATGATGGAAGCCCCGCTACCGAATGCGAGCCAGGTTCACAAATAGTGAGAACCAATCGCGTTTATAGGAGGCGATTGATTGACTTTCGAACCCAACCCAGCCTGGTTCATATCACTGGAACCAGACTCTAGACATGAATAACTATTTGTTTATAACCTTTTTTTTTTGCGAAAGACTGGTTGCATGTAAATAGTCTGGTTGAGAAGAGAACAAAGGCATTTTTTTTTTGTCAAAAGAATAAAGGCATTTGACTGCATATAAAAAGACTAGAGAAATAGGGGCAACCGTATTTTTAACCCTGTTGGTAAGACACATTGCTCGTTTGACCTCACTTTTTCAATTTTGTCAATTCGATCCTATTTTAAAACACTTTGTTGAAAAAGTGATCCCAACATGATCAAATAGGCAAGAATATATGGATTAGAATCTTGTCTGCTTTAACCAAAAGTGGGTTAAAAAACCAATTTACCCAAAAAAGTAAATCAACTATTACAACAATATTATTTAATTTAAATCTATAAAATACCATTAATTATGTTATGTCAACCCTTAATTATTTTAAAATATATGAATATCTTTAATCTATGCTAATCATATCTTAATTACACTATTAATCAGCAGCCTTGTTCCTCGCAACCAGCTTGGCTCGTCAGAAACAGAATTCATCCGCCTCTCTCTACAGCCTGGCTCGCTGCCCTCCTCTGCCAGCCCAGTGCCTAGATGCGAGCCAGGCTAGCACGGGTGCGGGCATCCAGACGTCCGCTTGATCGCATACATTTAGGAGGTAGCGAAACGTCTGAATTTGGGTTTCATACTTACTATTTGCTTATGTGACAGTACTCCCTCCGGTTGGATTTATGTGATGTGGGTTAGTTCAAAAGTGAAACGGCCAAACATATACTCCCTTCGTTATTTTCTGTGTGTCGCTATTGACTTTTATTAATAATTTTGATCATTCATCTTATTAAAAAATATAAAAAATATTAACTGAAATAATAAATGAATAAAATATTCAAGGGACACAAGACGCCGAAGAAGGCCGAGAGGTTCATCCAATGGGCTCCGGTGCAGCCCACGCAATAATTTCGAGCCATAGGGGGCGGGGCTCTCTCCTGCCAAATTTCGAGCACAATCAGACTATAATAATTGTTCTAAAAAAGAAATATTATTAATAACCATAAGAGAAATTTATCTGAGTACACTGCAAAATTAGAAGCGTAAAGCCAAATAAAATTATTCTTTTAAGTAAATGATATGACAGGTACAACAACTTATGTCGTGAGTACAAATAGTTCATGTTTATTGTAAAATTCTCGTATAGATCATAAATATTGTTTAAATGGTGCGTTTCATATATAAAAAAGGCTATTGGCCAAATAAAATGACGTGGTGTCCATGTCACTTTTCTACACGGACGAGTCTTTTGCAACAAAATCCTTTTTATTATGAGACTAAAGTGCTATAGTTAGCACGCTCGTGACAGTCTGCCTCCCGTGACTCCGACGCCTTCCTGACGTTTTCGTCGCTCGTGCCTCGGCCCCTTGTGGCGCCTGCCGCCCGTACCCACCGCCGTTGTCTACCACGATGTTGCTGCCGCTAACTCGCCGCCGTACAACGCCTCCGCTGCTGACCCCTCCCACCGCCCTTATAGCGGCTGTGGCTCTAGCAATACCCTCACCGCCCCATCATGCGCCAGCCCCTCTATCTCTCATACAATTAATCAGATACAGCTGATTCGTAAGCCACATGGCTATTTTAACACGAAACACATCACTTAAGCAATATTTGTGACTTATATGATCTATTTACACCTATCATTTTTCAAGTCTATTTATACCTATGACATAAGTTGTTGTATATTTCATTTACTCATTTTGTTACAGTACAAAAGAAAAATCTGCAAACCTGCACTTAGCGAAACAGTTAAATATAGGCCAGGTTGCCTGTCAAAATTGTTTCTGAGATTGTTGCCCTCAGCAACGACGCAGTCTAGTCACGGTCCAAGTGCCGTCTGTCTTCGCTTCAAATTTGCAACATAATATTTTGTTCATTTCCTCGTGTAACAAAACATTGTAAAATCAGCTGATGCGGCCTGTCCTTGGATTACAGTGATGCGGCTGGTGGAGCTCCCTATCTATGGTTCCGACATATTAGGTTCTTCGATTACTGTCGCAACCCCGTCCGATAAAATCGTACGGTTGCTCATCCAGAATCATTTAGGATGCCACTTGGTGAAGCAAGCGACCATACAGTACAATAATTAACAAGGACACGCAAAACATGATTTAAAGGGGACATGAATTCTTAATATTACATCATTGGTTCAGATAATTTAAGTGCGGAAACGTAGTTCGAAAACAAGCGAAAGTCAGCGGAAGCTAATAATTACAACTCGACGATACAATTAAGCACGCCAGCCCACGGGTACTTAATCTTCATAGGTCGGAGAAGCGGGAACCCACTCGAACGTCCACTCCGAGGGTGCCTCCCCTTCCCAACCACCACAGCCACACGAAGCAATGTTAGAAGAATCACCTGCAAAAATATTAATCCACAAAGCCTGAGCAACTAATACTCAGCAAGACTTACCCGTCAACGTGGCCATCTAATGACCGACTCCTAGAATGCAGGGGTATTGGTGGAGGTTGATCGGGTATTGCGAAAACAGCGCTAATATTCCATTTTAAATTTTAGCCAAATTAGCAATAGTCACTGTGAATTTACTAAGTGTGCCGCTGTTCTAAGCAATCAAGAATTTATTGCAACCAAGCAGAGTGAAATTAGCCACTTTCATCATAATCCACTATTTTCATATCGTTGCGGTGGAAAGGAGCAAGTGCTACTCTTAACCACGAGGAGTGGCAATTATAATTGATTTACATCCTGCAGGAGAAACCCGAATGACACGACACGCGCACACTCGACTGAGTCACACGTGGCCACCTTTCGCAACATCGTGACAGTGTTGGCTCAACATCCATCCCTCCGAGGACATGGTCCTCCAGGCGATGTCCTGCATCCCTGTACGGCCCCAAGCCTTTCCCACTAGCACAAGCCCAAGAAAAGAAAAGCAAATTCATCCACCTTGCTGGTCTGTTCACCCAGAAAAAAGGATGGCCAATTGTCTAACAAAGCACGGTGAGCTACATCGATTTCCTGGTCCCATATACCAGTATGCACTCGGTACACACCTCAAACTTGACCAATGCAACCGCACCCGACAGGGTTCTCAACTTTTATTCACAATAGTCAACATATCGTTCGACTTTTCCCTTTTTGAATAAACACGAGTAGTCTCCATACTACTCGGACATTACCGGATCCCTATTTTTTTAAGCATTGCATGCTATCGAGGGCTCTACCAAAATAAACCATAGGAAACCTATCGAGTCATGCATCTAGGTTTTCACGGCAATATCCTCGAAACTTAATGCGCAAACAATTCCTACACACATAGTGGTAAACAGAAAATTTGTAAAACATAGGTGTGCACCGGGGCTTGCCTTGGTTTGCAGAATAGTCAGAGCACTCAAACAAGAAGTTAGTTCCTGCGGGTGCCTCTTCTGGATTCTCGTTCACCGGCGGAAGTTCCAGATCGGTTCCTATATGATGAAGATGCAGTGAATTGTTTAATGAAAAGAGTCACAAAGCTTTTATTAAAGGTTAACTAGGGTTCCATCGTTAGAAATTAGGGTTAGGTCGACACTTTGCTTTGAGTATTAATTGTTTAATAACTCCGACTATTATCTAGGTTAAAAATGAACTTTTTAATTAGACCTCAAGATTATTTTTAATTGATGGTACTCTCTGAAATAGGAATTTTAAGCTTTGGTTGAGGCCTAGGTGAATTTCCTAGATTTTATAAAAATTCATCAAATTTCCTGTTACTAGAATTTATAAAATCAGAAACCATGTGTACATCTTGAAATAAAATTATGAGATCTTATGGTGTTACTCAGGAGAACCAACTCTACATCTTTGTTTTTGGGATCCGATCTTTTTACTGACTTCTACAATGTATTTTAGAAAATAAGCATTTTAATAGGCAGATTGGGGTATTGTGAAAGTATCATATACACTTTGTGGTTCTAAAATCCTCATAAAATTCCAGTAGGTGTGTTTTGCCATGAGGTACTTGTGGATCAATTCTTAGCCTCAGCACTGCCCTAGAATTTGAATTAAAATTCAAAAACATAAAGGAGTATTTTAATTATTCCTGAAAATAATTGGTCTTCTTAATAAAAGTGTTTTAACAGAAATTTAGTCCTAGTCATGGGGTTTCTAAAAAGGTTTGGTTTGCTATTTTTGGAGTGGTATTCTATTTTATATGAATTTTACAACTCTGTGGATTTTCCTGAGATTTGAATAATTTGAAATGAAACCGGGCCCGCTTGTCAGCGACACTGGACAGGGGAGCGGCGCTAGGGCAGCGCCCGACGGTGCACCACCGGCGGTTCTCACCGGAGGGAGAGTCGGCGGCGGCTTCTGTGGTGCGCATCGTACTCAGCGTGAGTCAGAGAACTCAATTGATGACGGAGGGGCGACGGGGCTCACCGGAGGTACGCCGGCGACGGTGGACCGATTACGGCAATGGCGGCGGCGGTGTTCCGGCGGCTCGGCGGTCGGTGGGTGGCGGGGTTGAGCACCGTGAGCTGCAGCAGAGGTCGGGGATGACGCTGGGCACGGCGAGGAAGAGTGAAATTGGCCGGAAGATGGTCGTCGACGGTGAGGTGGCGGCTCGGCGGGTGCTCCGGCGATGGCGCGGCGATTCCGTCACCGCTGCTTCACCAAACCCGCTGCAGTCAATTGAAACGGAACGAGGGCTACCCGAGGGTCGTGCCGACGGAAGGAATTGGAGAAGCTCTCACCGGCGATGAAGAATTCGATAGGGCGGCGATAATGGCGGTACGGCGGTGCTCCGAGGACGAATTGCCGGCGCTGGCTAGGGTTTCGGCTCTGGAAGGGTTAAATGGATGTGGGAGGGCGTAGTGAGTGATCTCGTGCACGTTGGAGGAGCTCGGTTGGTGTCGGATTGTAGCGGGGCAGCTGGTCGACGTGGGAGCGGGGCGGCGGCAATGGCGGCAGGGCAGTGGAGAGAAGAGAGGCAGGGCGGGGAGGAATAAGGAAATCGATGAAGGAACGATTTGTAATCCACCGCGACGGTCTGCAGTACGCGGATGGTTGGCCGGACGGCATTACAGCGGTGTTCCCGGGTGAAATTTAATCGGCGGCCGCGGCTATGGTGAAGACGGTCGCCGGTTCCCGTACGTGGGTAGGTCGCCGGTCGAGCGGAGCAGCGGCGCTCGCGGAGGACCATTAAGTCGCACGTCGGGCTAGCTCGGTTCTGCGCGGGTAGGGGCGTAGGGCGACGCTCGGCGGGAGAAACAGCATGGGCGGCTCTGTCTTCGGCAGCGGCAGGTACTGTGCTCGTCCGACAACAGAGAAAAAAGAAAGGAAGGAAGGACAGTAGAAAGTGAAGAAGGAGAGGAATTTAGGGTAGGGTTTGAAATTTGAATTCCAAAATTTTTGAAGTTTCACTAATTTGGTTGGATGACTAGGAATGAAAAGGAATTATCTTGAATTCTTGGATTGCTATTTGAATTTGAATCTTCGAAGCAAATTTCGAATTCCTCTATTAATCGCCGGCCTCTACTTCTATTGTTTAACTTTTTCGACGAAGTTAGGTTTTTGGTATAGATCGTTTCGGAGCTTGAACCAAGGCTTGAACAACAATCGAATCCGCTAACCCTAGGTCCCATTATCCAACTACTAAGCCTCTCGACGATTAGGGTTTTGATAACTTGGTTACGGGAATTCGACCCATTCGCACCTTAATCATTTTGCGCCCGTTTTACATAAAATGTTCCCGTGCTCTTTTTCTCACTTCATCTCAATTAATAATTTTGCAAAAGTCTAAAATGACAAGGGGTGCTTATAGCTTATTTTATTTGACGAGTTAATAGCCATTTATTTAATTCCCTCTACTACATTAAACGACGAAGAACTATTTAATTCTTTGATTTAACGCCACAAACTTGCTTATTAAGCGGACTGATCGAGTTTAAATTTTTGAGGTGTCACAGCCCTCTCCCCTTAAGAAAATCTCGTCCCGAGATTTCGAAAAGAACGATAAGATGAAGGAAATTGCGGATTACCTCAAGATAGATGCCATAAACTCCAGAAATTTAGATTGTAGGAATTCTTCACTCTCCCATGTGGCCTCATCTTCGGAGTGATTTGCCCACTGCACCTTGTAGAATTTTATGGTTTTCCTCCGAGTCACACGATCTTTTTGATCGAGTATTTTGATTGGCATTTCCGGGTAGGTGAGATCATCTTGGATTATTTCAACCTCTGGAATAACCACTGCTTGGGGGAGTTTTAGGCACTTCCGAAGTTGGGACACATGAAACACATTATGAACTCCGGACATATGAGGAGGTAGTTCCAGACGATAGGCCACGGGGCCACATCTGGCGACAATTTTGAAAGGTCCGATAAACCTTGGAGCTAGTTTACCCCTAATGCCAAAGCGTTGGACACCCTTCGTCGGCGACACCCGGAGGTAGACATGGTCATTCACCTCAAAAGTCAACAGCCGACGCCTTTTGTCTGCATAGCTCTTCTGCCGTGATTTTGCCGCACGCAAATTAGCCTGAATGAGCTTAACTTTCTCCTCAGCCTGAGTCACTAAATCTGGTCCGAAAACCACCCTTTCTCCTGCCTCGGACCAATTTAGGGGTGTACGGCACGGTTGGCCATACAGTGCTTCAAACGGAGACATCTTTATACTTTCTTGATAACTATTGTTGTAAGAAAACTCGGCAAACGGCAGACATTCTTCCCAATTTTTCCCATGGGTCAGCACAGATGCACGAAGCATGTCCTCCAGAATTTGGTTCACACGCTCAGTTTGTCCATCGGTTTGCGGATGATAAGCTGCACCGTGGATTAACTGAGTACCAAGGGCTTTATGGAATTGCTCCCAGAAGCGGTTTACGAATTGTGTACCCCGATCAGAGATGATGGTTTTTGGGACACCGTGCAGACACATGATACGGGAGATATACAGTTCCGCATACATCTTTGCATTGAAGTGGGTGTTCGCTGGAATGTAATGAGCTGACTTTGTCAGTCGGTCGACTATAACCCAAATGGAATCATGCTTCTGAGTGGTGAGAGGAAGACCGACAATGAAATCCAGGCTAATGTCCTCCCATTTCCATGAGGGTATGCTGAGAGGTTGTAATGGACCGGCACTTTTCAAGTGATCCGCCTTGACTTGCCGACATGTGTTGCACTCAGAGACATACTGAGCGATTTCACGCTTCATTCGGGTCCACCAAAATTTTCTCCGTAAATCTTGGTACATCTTGTTACTACCCGGATGTATAGAGTACTTGGAGAGATGTGCCTCATCCATGATTTTCTTCCGCAGCTCGAAATTCTTCGGTACGACGAGGCGGTCGTTGAACCAAAGAACACCTTCTTCATCAAGGCGAAAACACTTCATCTTGTCGCTGCCTAGTCGAGCGCGAATATTCCCCATGCCCTTATCAACCTTTTGTGCAGCCACCACTTCTTCTCGGAGAGTAGGGACAAGACCCAAATTATACAAGGTTCCGTAAGGAATAGCACGGAGACTGGGGTCGTCTGGACTGCAACAGGAGGCTAAGGCAAGAGTTTGAAGTGTACTAGGATTATAGCAGGCCTTGCGACTGAGGGCATCGGCAACAACATTTGCTTTGCCGAGATGGTAATGAATTTCCAATTCATAATCCTTGATCAATTCTAACCACCTTCGCTGCCTCATATTCAGATCACTTTGAGTAAAAATATACTTCAAACTTTTGTGATCCGTGTACAGGCGTACGAGGTTTCCCATGAGATAATGCCTCCATATCTTCAAAGCATGAACTACCGCGGCGAGCTCTAGATCATGAGTGGGGTAGTTAAGCTCATGACGCCGCAGTTGTCGTGACCCGTAGGC
Source organism: Oropetium thomaeum (assembly GCA_001182835.1). Classification (NCBI taxonomy): domain Eukaryota; kingdom Viridiplantae; phylum Streptophyta; class Magnoliopsida; order Poales; family Poaceae; genus Oropetium; species Oropetium thomaeum. The sequence continues at coordinate 1,477,006 of LFJQ01000045.1, read as the reverse complement.
AATGACACGTCCATCTTGCATTAATACACACCCTATACCAGTGCCAGAAGCGTCACAATAGACATCAAATGGTTTGGTGATGTCCGGTTGAGCCAATACTGGGGCGGTGGTTAAGTGTTTCTTGAGAGTTCGAAAAGCCTCATCACAAGAATCACTCCAATAGAAAGCGACCCCTTTGTGGAGCAGTTCCGTCATGGGCTTGGAGATCTTCGAAAAGTTCGGGACGAACCGTCGATAATATCCAGCAAGCCCAAGGAAGCTACGAACATCCTTGACGCACTTTGGGGGCTTCCAATCAAGCACATCTTTCACCTTGCTTGGATCGACAGAGATGCCTTCGACGGAGATCACGTGACCAAGGAACTGTACTTCTTTTAACCAAAAGTCACATTTGCTGAATTTGGCGTACAGTTTGTGTTCCCTCAGCCTCTGGAGAACAATACGAAGATGTTCCGCATGCTCTTCCTCCGACTTGGAATAAATAAGGATGTCGTCGATGAAGACCACGACGAACTTGTCCAGCTCGGGCATGAAAACGGAATTCATTAGATACATGAAGTGGGCTGGAGCATTGGTCAAACAGAAGGACATGACAAGGTATTCATAGAGACCGTACCTTGTAGAAAAGGCAGTCTTGGGAATGTCCTCAGGACGGATTTTGATTTGATGATACCCCGAGCGAAGATCAACCTTGGAAAAGACTTTGGCGCCCACAAGTTGGTCGAACAAGATGTCTATGCGGGGCAAAGGGTATTTGTTTTTGATGGTGACCGCATTCAACGGTCGATAATCAACACAGAGCCTCAGGGTCTCATCCTTCTTCTTCACAAATATGGCGGGACAGCCCCAAGGAGACGAGCTAGGTCGAATAAAACCCTTGTCTAACAGCTCCTTTAGTTGAATTTTTAATTCGGCCAACTCATTCGGAGCCATCTGATACGGCCTTCTAGAGATGGGAGCGGTACCGGGCTGAAGTTCGATTTTGAACTCGACGTCGCGATCGGGTGGCAATCCCGGTAAATCCTCCGGAAAGACATCGGGGAACTCACACACCACTGGGATATTCTCCAACTTTTTACTGGAGACATGATGAAGGCTAGGTGATTTGGGAGTGGGTGGTGCAACATGAAAGGATATGGAGCCGTGTAGAGGGTAGTTTAATCGAATCTCTCGAGAGGAAATATGCAACACGGCATTATGGTACACCATCCAACCCATGCCTAAAATTATGTCTATGCCATGATGGTCAAGAACGATGAATTGGGGTTTAAATATTTTTCCGCCCAGGTTTAGTGGTGCCTGGTGGACTTTTAATGTGGTAGATATTTTTCCGGCGGGTGAGGTAATAATATAGGGTGTTTTAGTGGTAGCGGTGGGAAGATCACACCTTTGGACACACGCCCTACTAATGAAATTATGGGTGGCACCCGAATCGAATAAAACTAAGACAGGCTGTTCTCGAATAGAAAACATACCCGCAAGGACTTGTTCGCCTTCTTGAACTTCCTCAGCCACAATGTGATTAACACGGCCCTGCGCAGGTGCATTTCCGGCAGGCTGGGGGCGTGAGTTGTTGTTGTTGCGGGGGTTGCCCTGCTGGGCATTACCCTGCTGACGAGGAGGTTGGCGGCAATCTTTAGCAAAGTGGCCGGGACGACCGCAATTGAAACACGGCCTTGGACCCGTGTTGTTGTACTGTTGCGGTGGACGAGGAGCTTGGATCATCTGCCTGCGACCCCCAGAGTTGAAGCTAGGCTGCTGCTCAGACTGAGGGCCTTGGCGTGCCACGGACTACTGTGAGGATGAAGGGCGATAACCTCCACCCGGTGGCATTGCAGCCTTGAACTTCTGGCCCGTCGTGGAAGTGATAGCCAAACGGTACCTCTGAGGCGGCTGGTTACCAGAGGGACCCACAACTGCACGCTTGCGCTTCTTTTCTTCCTGGTGAGCGCGCGTAGCATCCTCTTGAGTGATGGCAGCACTCACCAGTGGGTTGAAATTGGCGTTGTTGTGGAGGGCTAGGCGATCACGTAACTTGGAGTTCAAGCCCTTCATGAAACAGCCCCTCTTTTTGGCGTCTGTGTCCACATGATGTCCAGCATACTGCGCCAGGTAGTTGAACTTGCGCGAGTATTCATGAACACTCATGTGGCCTTGACGCAGTTCTTCAAATTCGCACGTCTTGCGCTGTATGAGGCCATCAGGAATGTGGTGTGCTCTGAAAGCTTCACGGAACTCCGTCCATTGCACTTGGTGGCCATCGGGAAGAGAGGCAGTGTAATTAAACCACCACGCTCTCGCCGGTCCGCGGAGTTGCTGAGCCGCGAAGAGAGTCTTCTGATGCTCGGTGCAGTGAAGGAGCTCAAACTTGGACTCGATGGTGTGTAGCCAATTATCAGCGTCCAATGGGTCAGCTGCATCCGCGAAGGTTGGCGGATGGACGGCCGAGAAGTCCCCATAGGAGCTCTCTGGCGGGGGTGCCTGTACACGCTGACGACCACCCTGACGGTTCTGCTCGATCAAGATTTGCATGAGCTGCTGTTGGGTGGCCATGAACTGTTCCCACATCCTTGGAGGTGGGGGTGGCGGTGGAGGAAGGTTAGAGCCACTAGCCTGGTCCTGCCCGCTCGACCCGCGAGTACGTCCTGCCATCTGTCATAAGAAAATTTTCACTCCATTAGTGGATTGATCATGCGCTTGAATACACACAGGCCAACAGAATGCATCCAACAAAGCATAACCAGATATATGTCATGACAATGGAAATAGACAACACGTAGCTTGGATCGCTTCATTAATGAGAAGGTCAACGGTGGCATACATGAAAGAGTACCCGCATTACATCCCGAAGTGGCATAGCCACATTCTACAAAATTGCGTAGCGACACCGAGCCATAGCTACGCTGCTCAAGGGATATATGCTTACTAATAACTGTTTGACGCCGAATAACGGATACCACTATGGTTCTAAGTTCTAGTTGCACACATATATGTACGCAACCTAGACCGCGATAAGTGACTAGGGCACAGAGCTGTCAGCGTCGGAATGCATCTCCTCATCGTAGGGCGACGGGGAACGCTCGTTCTCTACGCCAGACATGCCTGACCCCTCATCGGGTGGAGCGACATCAGGTGCCTGCATCGGCTGCGGGGCCTGATGCTGAAGAGCCATCTCGAGGTCCATCACGACGTCCTCCCACTGGGCGTGGATCTGCTCAATGGTCTGCTCGGCATTGTGGAGCTGAGCGCGAACATCATGAGTCTCGTTCTCCGCCTCAAGCCTTAGCTCATCCATCCATTCGGCCTCGGCCTCGAGCTCATTGACCTGCAACTTCAGGTCGTCGCGCTCACCCTCCAGCTCAGCGATTCGCTGATCGCTCTGAGCCTTCTGCTCCTGAAGCTGTTGCTGCAGTTCCTCGACTTGGGCTTTTAAGCCACAGTTCTCCGCTTTGACCTTCTCTAACTTGTAGGAAACCTCAAGCCACTCCAGAAGCACTTTCAGACGCTCCTGCTCTTCTTCGGAACGGGACTGCTCTGCCTGTTCGCGAGCCACGGCCATCTCCACAAGATCGGCCTCGAGCTCCGCGATGCGTGCTGCGAGGGCAGCACTACTGTCGACGTCCGAAGGGGCCATCTGTCGAATCATGGAAAACAAGTAAATCCTCATCTCCGACAAGGAAACGAAAATTTATGTACCATTATTCACAACTGCCCGAACGGAAAAAAAAAATGGCGAGACACAACATCAACGGGACCGATGAAAGTGTGATTTGGTTTCTATCTCTAACGTACAGCGGAGAGACTCCATCTTTCATGCAACTAAGGGCAGAGTCATAAAAACACCTCCCCCCTTAAGAAAAATTTATAGAATAGATTTAGGGGATGAAACCCTACGGATTCTATAGGATTTTGGAGTAAGGAATCAGGCCGAACACAGGAGGTTAAAATTTTTAAGTTCTTCTCCCCTTGATTATTTTGCTTGGTTAATTCACAGTTTCTTATTGGATTTATGGGGTTGAGCTTTTTAGTTAGGTAAATTCTTTGTACACATGCAGGAATGAAAGAATGCCACGACCTATTTGCCCTCACAAAAGGGAAAAACCCTAGTACGTCATCCTCGGTGGCACTACTCGTTCTCTCGAGGCAATTCGTTTTCTACACGGTCTAACGATAGTCAGTGTACCTGCAGAAAATCATATCACAGAATAGGTATGCAATATGGCCATGATAGTCACGACTCATGGCAACCGGGGGCAACCAGTAACGCCTTGCCGTTAGCGGCCGTGAAAAGCATCTCAGGCAAGATGGGTGAACCAGCAACGCGAACACCAAGCGACCGTGAATATTATCCCACGACAGGACTACGTACCTTCGTTGTAGTTCGTTGGTGCGTCGTTGCAATTATGTAACACGTACCTCCGCGTAGTTCGTTGGTGCGTCGTTACATAAATATAAATCAACTCAAAGTAAAATGCATGAATGCAAAGTTAGCATTGCCACCTTTCTAACTATAACTTCTAATATGGGCTTTTCTATATCGTGCCTCACCGTAACGCAGTTTTTCAAAATAAGCCTCGTTAATTAGAGTACTGATCCCCCAAGAGCTCTGATACCACGTGTCGCAACCCCGTCCGATAAAATCGTACGGTTACTCATCCAGAATCATTTGGTGTGCCACTTGGCGAAGCAAGCGACCATACAGTACAATAATTAACAAGGACACGCAAAACATGATTTAAAGGGGACATGAATTCTTAATATTACATCATTGGTTCAGATAATTTAAGTGCGGAAACGTAGTTCGAAAACAAGCGAGAGTCAGCGGAAGCTAATAATTACAACTCGACGATACAATTAAGCACGCCAGCCCACGGGTGCTTAATCTTCATAGGTCGGAGAAGCGGGAACCCACTCGAAGGTCCACTCCGAGGGTGCCTCCCCTTCCCAACCACCACAGCCACACGAAGCAAGGTTAGAAGAATCACCTACAAAAATATTAATCCACAAAGCCTGAGCAACTAATACTCAGCAAGATTTACCGTCAACGTGGCCATCTAATGACCGACTCCTAGAATGCAGGGGTATTGGTGGAGGTTGATCGGGTATTACGAAAACAGCGCTAATATTCCATTTCAAATTTTAGCCAAATTAGCAATAGTCACTGTGAATTTACTAAGTGTGCCGCTGTTCTAAGCAATCAAGAATTTATTGCAACCAAGCAGAGTGAAATTAGCCACTTTCATCATAATCCACTATTTTCATATCGTTGCGGTGGAAAGGAGCAAGTGCTACTCTTAACCACGAGGAGTGGCAATTATAATTGATTTACATCCTGCAGGAGAAACCCGAATGACACGACACGCGCACACTCGACTGAGTCACACGTGGCCACCTTTCGCAACATCGTGACAGTGTTGGCTCAACATCCATCCCTCCAAGGACATGGTCCTCCAGGCGATGCCCTGCATCCCTGTACGGCCCCAAGCCTTTCCCACTAGCACAAGCCCAAGAAAACAAAAGAAAATTCATCCACCTTGCTGGTCCGTTCACCCAGAAAAAAGGATGGCCAATTGTCCAACAAAGCACGGTGAGCTACATCGGTTTCCTGGTCCCATATACCAGTATGCACTCGGTACACACCTCAAACTTGACCAATGCAACCGCACCCGACAGGGTTCTCAACTTTTATTCACAATAGTCAACATATCGTTCGACTTTTCCCTTTTTGAATAAACATGAGTAGTCTCCATACTACTCGGACATTACCGGATCCCTATTTTTTTAAGCATTGCATTCTATCGAGGGCTCTACCAAAATAAACCATAGGAAACCTATCGAGTCATGCATCTAGGTTTTCACGGCAATATCCTCGAAACTTAATGCGCAAACAATTCCTACACACATAGTGGTAAACAGAAAATTTGTAAAACATAGGTGTGCACCGGGGCTTGCCTTGGTTTGCAGAATAGTCAGAGCACTCAAACAAGAAGTTAGTTCCTGCGGGTGCCTCTTCTGGATTCTCGTTCACCGACGGAAGTTCCAGATCGGTTCCTATATGATGAAGATGCAGTGAATTGTTTAATGAAAAGAGTCACAAAGCTTTTATTAAAGGTTAACTAGGGTTCCATCGTTAGAAATTAGGGTTAGGTCGACACTTTGCTTTGAGTATTAATTGTTTAATAACTCCGACTATTATCTAGGTTAAAAATGAACTTTTTAATTAGACCTCAAGATTATTTTTAATTGATGGTACTCTCTGAAATAGGAATTTTAAGCTTTGGTTGAGGCCTAGGTGAATTTCGTAGATTTTATAAAAATTCATCAAATTTCCTGTTACTAGAATTTATAAAATCAGAAACCATGTGTAAATCTTGAAATAAAATTATGAGATTTTATGGTGTTACTCAGGAGAACCAACTCTACATCTTTGTTTTTGGGGTCCAATCTTTTTACTGACCTCTACAATGTATTTTAGAAAATGGCATTTTAATAGGCAGATTGGGGTATTGTGAAAGTATCATATACAATTTTGTGGTTCTAAAATCCTCATAAAATTCCAGTAGGTGTGTTCTTTCATGAGGTACTTGTGATCAATTCTTAGCCTTAGCACTGCCCTAGAATTTGAATTAAAATTCAAAAACATAAAGGAGTATTTTAATTATTCCTGAAAATAATTGGTCTTCTTAATAAAAGTGTTTTAACAGAAATTTAGTCCTAGTCATGAGGTTTATAAAAAGGTTTGGTTTGCTATTTTTGGAGTAGTATTCTATTTTATATGAATTTTACAACTCTGTGGATTTTCCTGAGATTTGAATAATTTGAAATGAAACCGGGCCCGCTTGTCAGCGACACTGGACAGGGGAGCGGCGCTAGGGCAGCGCCCGACGGCGCACCACCGGTGGTTCTCGCTGGAGGGAGAGTCGGCGGCGGCTTCTGTGGTGCGCATCGTACTCAGCGTGAGTCAGAGAACTCAATTGATGACGGAGGGGCGACGGGGCTCACCGGAGGTACGCCGGCGACGGTGGACCGATTACGACAATGGCGGCGGCGGTGTTCCGGCGGCTCGGCGGTCGGTGGGTGGCGGGGTTGAGCACCGTGAGCTGCAGCAGAGGTCGGGGATGACGCTGGGCACGGCGAGGAAGAGTGAAATTGGCCGGAAGATGGTCGTCGACGGTGAGGTGGCGGCTCGGCGGGTGCTCCGGCGATGGCGCGGCGATTTCGTCACCGCTGCTTCACCAAACCCGCTGCAGTCAATTGAAACGGAACGAGGGCTACCCGAGGGTCGTGCCGACGGAAGGAATTGGAGATGCTCTCACCGGCGATGAAGAATTCGACAGGGCGGCGATAATGGCGGTACGGCGGTGCTCCGAGGACGAATTGCCGGCGCTGGCTAGGGTTTCGGCTCTGGAAGGGTTAAATGGATGTGGGAGGGCGTAGTGAGTGATCTCGTGCACGTTGGAGGAGCTCGGTTGGTGTCGGATTGTAGCGGGGCAGCTGGTCGACGTGGGAGCGGGGCGGCGGCAATGGCGGCAGGGCAGTGGAGAGAAGAGAGGCAGGACGGGGAGGAATAAGGTAATCGATGAAGGAACGATTTGTAATCCACCGCGACGGTCTGCAGTACACGGATGGTTGGCCGGACGGCATTACAGCAGCGTTCCCGGGTGAAATTTAATCGGCGGCCGCGGCTATGGTGAAGACGGTCGCCGGTTCCCGTACGTGGGTAGGTTGCCGGCCGAGCGGAGCAGCGGCGTTCGCGGAGGACCATTAAGTCGCACGTCGGGCTAGCTCGGTTCTGCGCGGGTAGGGGCGTAGGGCGACGCTCGGCGGGAGAAACAGCATGGGCGGCTCTGTCTTCGGCAGCGGCAAGTACTGTGCTCGTCCGACAACAGAGAAAAAAGAAAGGAAGGAAGGACAGTAGAAAGTGAAGAAGGAGAGGAATTTAGGGTAGGGTTTGAAATTTGAATTCCAAAATTTTTGAAGTTTCACTAATTTGGTTGGATGACTAGGAATGAAAAGGAATTAATCTTGAATTCTTGGATTGCTATTTGAATTTGAATCTTCGAAGCAAATTTCGAATTCCTCTATTAATCGCCGGCCTCTACTTCTATTGTTTAACTTTTTCGACGAAGTTAGGTTTTTGGTATAGATCGTTTCGGAGCTTGAACCAAGGCTTGAACAACAATCGAATCCGCTAACCCTAGGTCCCATTATCCAACTACTAAGCCTCTCGACGATTAGGGTTTTGATAACTTGGTTACGGGAATTCGACCCATTCGCACCTTAATCATTTTCCGCCCGTTTTACATAAAATGTTCCCGTGCTCTTTTTCTCACTTCATCTCAATTAATAATTTTGCAAAAGTCTAAAATGACAAGGGGTGCTTATAGCTTATTTTATTTGACGAGTTAATAGCCATTTATTTAATTCCCTCTACTACATTAAACGACGAAGAACTATTTAATTCTTTGATTTAACGCCATAAACTTGCTTATTAAGCGGACTGATCGAGTTTAAATTTTTGAGGTGTCACAATTACGGACACGTGCGGCCCAATAATGTGATGAGACTGTGCTTGTGCTTCTTGCCTTTATCCAATAAGCCTGGATATGCTGCCTCTCCTTTGGTCATTTTTGGCTTCGATGTTTTTCATCAGTAGATTTCGATTCCTTGCTGCTTTTTTTTTAAATTGTAACCTCTCAGCAGGTTGATCGATGGAACTAGCTATCCTGTTCTCCTGGCCCTTTTAATTTCTTCTCTTGGCTGCAATCGATTTGTCAAATTGTATACAAGTCTTCAATCTTCCATTACACATCATATTTACTTTTTTGTTTCTATCATGTAGAAATTTGTTGATAGCTCCAACTTAAAGGACACCATCTTACTCATAGACAAAATAATTAGAGATCAAAGAATACAAGAGCACGTGCCTAAGAACATAATGTATTTTCCTGATTAGTCTAATAGTTTTAAACTTTTAATGCATCCTTTGGCAACAGAAGTGTATCACTACTACAAAACCGATTTCTAGTGACAGGCCCCAAAATACAACATGTAGCGGGCATAGGGCATTTTATCATATTTCAAGTAAAGCGGATGCAATTGTGGCAGGCACATAGGAGCCCGCCACACAGCTGCGTAAAATATGTAGCCCGCCACAATGCCTGTAGACAAATAAGTGGCAGGCCACTTAGAAGCCCTCCACATGTACCCGGGTAACATGTGGCGCGCTTCTTAATTGCCCGCCACATACCAGCGAAGAGTTGTGGCGGGAGCCCGCCACAACTTCGGCCCGCCACCACACTTGTGGCAGGCACTTAAGAAGCTTGCCACAGTGGAGCGCGCACATGTGACCGGCTCCTTCTGCGCCCGTCACATTTGTTCATAAGGACTATATATACCTCTGTCCCTTCTAGGGCAGCTTGAATTGTTCTTGTCCGTGGCGGCTAGAAATTTTTGATTTCGAGGGGGGAGGTTTTGTTTCTATTTTCTTCCTTGGTGGGTTGCTTCAAGAAGTAACTCTAAGTCTTTCTATGTATTTTGATTAATTTTTACTAGTGAATCAAGGCTTAATTTTGGGTTTGAAAATTTTTAGGGTTTCAAGTTTTTTGATGTAATTAGCTAGATCTATTCCTTTTTTCATATTGCAGGGATTATTTCAGTTAGATCTTTTGTGGTTGACATATCTTAAGCTTTTTTGTTAACTTTTTAATGTAATTATGATAGTAATTAAAATTAGAGTTACACCTATGGAGGGAGATAGAGTGGAGAATTGAATATTTTTCTTTTGTAAGTTTAGCACATGTTGTATTCCCTTATTGCTATTGTATGGATGCTTGAGTTGGACCTATTGTGGATGATCTCCTATTATAATTTTTTTTCTTAATCAGGTGGATAGGTCATGGATGTACAATGACGAAAGGCCTACAAGTGTATTTCTTAGAGGAGTCAATAATTTCATCAAAGCAGCTGAGGAGAACACTCACAAAAATAATTTAGCAGATATATTGTCCATGCATGGATTGCAAAAACCTAAAGTTGTTTAGAAACACCTCAACGATAAGAGGTCATTTGGTACAAAGAGGTTTTGTTCTTGACTATACACTTTGGACGAAACATGGTGAAGGCAATAATGGTGGTTCTACATGTGAGTTTGATGGACATGATAGAAAGGTGACAATGGAGGCAGGTGTTGAGCACGGTACAATGGATGATGATGTGGTTGAGGATTTTGATGTTGAGGAACTCTTACGACATGCTGAGCTAGAAGTATTAGCGACAGATTACACAAAAGGTATTGATAACTTCACTGCACTTGAAAAGGCGTCGAAGGTTCTTTTGAATGATGAATCAAAGGGTTGTGATAAGAAGTTTACAGTATTGCGTGCAATACTTGAGCTTCTGAAACTCAAGGCCACTTACAGATGGTCTGATAGTACTGCCTTGCTAGAACTTCAGGCTCTGTTATTGCTGAGACCGAACTTGATAACCAAAAAAACCTACCATGCCAAGAAGCTAATATGTCCATTGTCGTTGGGGTTGCAGAAAATACATGCTTGTCCAAACCACTGCATCCTCTATAGGAATGAGTATGAAGCCTTGGACAGTTGCCCCAGATGCAAAGCCAATCAGTACAAAAGCAATCTTCATGATGTTGATAGTGATAATGATGACTTTGTTACTGGGAGGAATAAGAAGAATAATAGAAAAGACAAGAATAAGAAGAAAGGTACAAAAAGAAAGAGGGCTAGTATTTCTTCCACCAGGGATTACAAGGAGAATGAAAGGAAGGTGCCTGCTCTTGTCATGCGATACCTTCCAATGGTCGATTGTTTGAAGCGCCTGTTCGCAAACCCCAAGGATGCAGAGTTGATGACATGGCATGCTGATTCACGCCAAAAGGATAACAAGTTGCGGCACCCTGCAGATAGGACACAATGGAAAAACTTTGATTTGAAATATACATACTTCTCTCAAGATGCTAGGAATGTAAGGTTTGCATTTAGTATAGACGGAATGAATCCATTCGGTGAGATGTCAAATCCTCATAGTACATAGCCGGTAATCATGTCTTTGTACAATATTCCATCATGGTTCTGCCACAAGCGAAAGTACATGATGCTAATAATCCTGATTTCTGGTCCAAAACAACCTGGTATAGACATATATGTATTTTTGGTTCCTTTGATGGAGGACATGCAGAAACTATGGGAAGAGGGGGTCCGCTTGTGGTACGAGTTTAGACAAGAGCATTTTACACTAAGGGCCATTATTTTTGTTGCGATCAATGTGTGGCCCACACTCTTGGTTTGTTTGACACATTAAAGGGAGGACATCATGTGTAGTATGTGTCGACGATACGTCGTCATAGTACCTTCCAAATTCAAGTAAGCTTGTCAACATGCGTCATCGAAGATTATTGCCAAGAAACCATAGATACCAGAAGATGAATAGACACTTTAACGGCACCATCGAGCAGGGTAATGCTCCCATTCGTTGCAATGGTAAATTTCTCTTTGACATGGTAAAAAATATTAAGGTTATGTACGGGAAACCGGGGAAGGGAATGAAAAGATCTAAAGTTGCAAAGGATATTCCTTTCAAGAAGCTCTCGATTTTCTACCAATATTTGCCGTATTGGAAGGACTTGAATGTTTTCCATGCCATTGATGCGATGCATGTTGTGAAAGATGTATTTGAAAACACAATTGGACTCCTACTGGACATAGCGGGACACAAAAGATTTACTATTTATCTATGGATGTCGTGCGAACCACGGTTAAGAAGGGGTATGCGGTAGGTGGTGACAGCCCTGTCTGTCCCTTGTAGTCCCGCACGTCCGATCGTAAAGTTAGGGGTGTATAATTGGCGGAATCGTCCTTTGTTTGGGAGTAAACCGGTGCCCCGATATGCACTAGCTTGACCCCTATGCTTTGTGAGACATGTATGTAAGTAGATATGCATAGAAATACATTGAGTGTCTAATTAGACTTAGTTTGTTTTCACTCCACTAGACTTATTTATTTAAGGCATAGGACCTGCTTTTTTGTGTCACACTACCATGCTTTTATCTATGTTTACCCCTGTTTGGCAATGTGATTCTCTCATATTGATTACGTAATAACTATCTTTCATATGCAATACGTCTCTTCCGTTGGGATAAAATAAATTACGATACCTTGGAATCCTCCAAGGTGAAATGCTATAATGGTTTTCTTCGTGCGCTTGCGGAATTCTCTTCAATCCATATAGTTTACCATAAGACATTTTTGACGTCATTGCTAAAGGTTGTCTTTTAGACAAAATCTAGTAGTGATGTTAAGAAAAGTCAACAAAGGTGTGTGGGATGTCCATGCAGTTGATCACGACGGTGAGCCATCGTAACCTGCAGACATCCGAGGCAAGTGGCAATGTGTTTGTGGAATTCTGACTAAGGACAAATGTGATATCGCATGGGAAAAATGGGAGAAGGTGCCCTCTAACCACAAGGACTTCTTATGGTTAGAGTTGCAAAAGTCCTTTCACTTCCCTGATCCATTACTAGAAAAAGCAAAAGCGTCTTCGATTCACAAAATAAGACAAGCCCTTCGGAACTTCAAGTCTAGGCTAAACGTCAACTACGTCAAGAAGAACAAGACACCTTCGCAAGATATAATTTTATCAAGCCTGAAACATGGCAAGAGTTCGTGAAGCAGAAGTCATCAGCCAAGGCTGTAGCAATGAGTGCAATGTTATGTGAGCTTAACAAGAAGAACAAGTAAAAGCATCATTTGGGTATGGGCAGATAAAAGAAAGCAGTTCCAGAATGGAAAAAGACAGAAGAAGATGACCGTGCAGCTGGGATACCGGATCCACTAGAAGGCCTAGAGGACCGTTCCAAGAACTGGATACAGGCTCGTTCATTTATTATAGAGGACGGAACTATCACATTGAAGGACGAGTCAGGTTGTGAAGTGCTCACTAATATGAAGGCCATCGTGAAACAAAAAGAATTAGGTCTTTTTTAGTCTAAGCGATATAATGATCAACTTACTGCAGCTCTTGGAACTTCAGAGCGTAGAGGTCGCACACAAGCCATATCATCGAGTACCAACTGGAAAGTAGCATTCAAAGATGAAGTCGGACACAAGAAGCATGACAAGTACAAGGAGGATTTGAAGAAGCAAGCAATGGAAGACTTTAAGCAAAATTTCTTTGAGTTCCTCAAATCTAGTCCGCAAATTATGCAATAGTCGTTGATTGTTACACTGGTCATGCAAGGTTTAGAAGCCGAGCGACAGGCTGGTGTTGTAGTACCAAGCAGTGTTGCCTCAACTGCGGTACCCACAAATTGAACCTGTTGATGATAAGGCAGAAACGAGGTATCCTGTGGATGACATTAGTCAGAGTATGCCTAGTGAATTGCATGAGGTTGTGGGGCGAACTGTTAAGAAAACAAGGAAGGTTGCAAGCGGCTATGCAATCCTAGGTCACATGATAAACCAGAAACACATTCCCCCTCAATTCACAAAGGTGTCAGTATATACAGTACCTGAACACCATCGTGAGGATGAATTGGAAATGCCATTACCAGATCAAGGGATCTTTACTCTAGGAGATGCCGTCAACAATTTTATCCTTTGGCCTCGATGGGATATCATCTTGAACACCCTTCCCAGTCATAACAATGTCGTCACTTTACGAATAGATGCAGTGAATGAAGAATCCCAGTGTCAAGTGAGGATGAATTGGAAATGCCATTACCAGATCAAGGGATCTTTACTCTAGGAGATGCCGTCAACAATTTTATCCTTTGGCCTCGATGGGATATCATCTTGAACACCCTTCCCAGTCATAACAATGTCGTCACTTTACGAATAGATGCAGTGAATGAAGAATCCCAGTGTCAACTGATAGAAGCTTAGCTCATCCTCATCTAAGGGTGTCAATATCTCATTCACCTTTAGCCACTTCACCACATAAGCCAAGGGACTCAACGCCAAAGGCAGCCTCGCCAGAGCCAAAGCCACAACCAAAGCTAGATCCAGAGCCAGAGCTAAACTCAGAGGTTCTCAAAGAGGTTGTAGCTCATCCTCAACCAAGGATTAAAGAGGTTGTAGCTCATCCTTCATCCTCCTCGTCCTTGGCACTCATTCCAAAAACTATTACCACATATGAGAAGGGTTCAAACGACAAAGTTGCAAAGTACCTTGGTAAAATGAAACTAGCTTGGGCTGCCCCGAAGGAAAAGCCTGTAGAGAAGACTGTCGTAGGTGCCCTGTGAGCTTGTGCAATACGAGAATATCTAGGAAGTTAACGACTTCCCTAAATTTCAGTTGGGAAAGCCATTAATTCCATATGTCAAACTCGCGAACCTGCCTTTGGAAATGCAAAGGTTTCATGAATGGTACTTGCTCGCATCTAAAAAAGGATTGGAGTGCGTGACCACTAGAGTTTGTGAAGAAGATTTCAACTGCCCGCCGTTTCGACTAATGTTTTTGTTCGACGATTTCATGCTACATTCCGCCTCGAGAGGCTCAACGTCACTTTCCTTCAAGTCTGGGCCTTTTAAGTTGCTAATCTTTTGTTCATGTTCTTTAATACATTAATGCAATGAGAAAAACGGAATGTGGCTCTTCATGTGTAGATTGAATGAGTTTGGTAGCAAAAAAACGCACAGTTGGGTTTCTAAACCCATCTATGATTTCTCAAAAGTGAGAATAGTGAGAGGTGCAAAGGTATGAGCCCTGAACACATAAAAGAACTGAAGGAGCACATGACAGTTGAAAAAAGAGCGGAAATTGCAGCTTGTATAGGTGATTGTATGTTGAAGTGACAAGACAAAGATTGCATAAATGTTCTTTATTGCTTCGAGTAAGTTTATCTAACCCATTATTGTTTGCTCCAAATTTTATTATACTAATGACATTAATTTTTCTCCATACTCATATGTTAATGTAGTGACCAATGGATATGCGCCTCATACATAAAAATTCATATATGGTAGTCTTCAATAGTCTTGGCAGAGACAAAAAGACACATGCGCACGCCCTCACACACACACACACACACACACACACATATATATATATGTATATGTATATGTATATATATGACTTTGATGGCTAATATAACTATTTGGTGTCTCATCAATGGTTTCGAATATTATGTAAAGAAAAATGGAAGCACAATGAGAAAAGGAAAAAGAAAATATACTTACATTATAGTTCATCTTATTTGTATGTAAAAGCAGCACCATTTTCTTATTTCTTATTATATTTGGTTTGAGCTCATGACTTGTGTTGCAAACCCTAGTGCAAGAAGCAAAAGCCAGGTTATATCCATTGCGTTTACTATACGTGCCGGTTCGTGGCTGGTGGTGGGCTGTTCATGAGGAGCGTTCTTGATGACAATCGGAAGAAGTCTCGATTTAAAGGTGACACACATTAGAGTGAAGATGAGCTACACAAGTTTGTCGTTGCCGGCATCTGTCGATTCACGATGTGTGAGATCATTTTGCCAGAGGGTCAATATTATGATCCAAAAGGTCCTTTGGCAAAGTATGAGGATCTTGCTACATGGGTTGATGTTCGTAAGTCTATTCTTGAACAAGCGTGGAGGGGTAGGTCTTTAGTGGTTCTATATTGCACACTATTACATTATATCTTTGATTGGTGGTGTTTTGAATGTTGTCTATGTTATGTATTGAACGTTGAATGATAAATGTTGTTATTTTGTTGTTTGAATGGCTGGATTGGATAAATGCTGTTATTTTGTTGTTTGAATGGCTGGATTGGATAAATGCTGTTATTTTGTTGTTTAAATGACTGGATTGGATAAATGCAATATATGGTGTTGCTTGAATGATTGGATTGGATATATAGGAGCATCTGAATATGGTGGCTGGAATAGGATAAAAGTGGCAGGTCATTTTACTGGACCGCCACACATTGGTGCACCAAACGTGGCGGGCATCTAATGGAACTCGCCACATTCTTTGCGCCATATGTGGCAGGCCTAGTAAGTGGCCCGCTACACTTTGTTCGTCATATGTGGCGGGCCTCCTAAAGCGACTGCCACATTATGTTCAGAATATGTGGTGGGCAAATCGCCCACCACATTGTGTTACTGATTTCTAGTGACACCTTGTTAGTTACGGACAGCTTGCCCGCCACAAGAAATCCATTTGGCCCGTCACTACAAATCAATTGTGTAGCAGTGTAAAAAAAATATTCTTAAAAAAATGGCTAATTATTTTCAGGTGTGACACGAAGAATAATGTTACCAATAATTGTTTTGCAAAAATTGAAAGAAAAACTTTGGTTTCACAATGAGAAATAATTTAAATGTGTGTTTTCAGAAAAGGAGCAACCAGAGCTCTTAGAACAGATCACAACAACAGATGAAGTCCCTTGCTGGAACAAAGTCTATAGTGCAAATAACATACAAGGTGGTTAGCTTACTCATTACATGCATTTACATTTGAACCAGATTTTCAAACTTATTTGTAGGATTACAACATTGAATTTGTTCACATAATTGTAGAGAGATGCTGAGTCTGGGGATTGAGCAAGTGCTATGGATGAAAGCCTGGTGGAACATGGTCTATTTGTAATGGTGAAAATACTGGTATAATTATATTAGATCACTTCTCTTTCAATTCAACTGTGATTTCAGTTTCATTAGATTGTATATTTACGCTATAAATTGCAGGCCAATCTTGAAACAATAGTTGAAATAGAGCAAGAGAAAATCTCATCAGTTGCAGTTGCAGTTGCAGTGTCCCTGGTTGAGCATTTTGCTCTAGTCTTAGACAGAAAAGCAAATCACTCTCGTGACGTTGGTGTACCTGCGATAACCCAAGTGGCTCAAGAAAGGCATAAGCTGCATGCACAAGCTGAGATGGCACAACGGATTGCTAATAACGCTCAAGAACGTGTAGCTGCACTAGAGGCAGAAGTACAAGAATTGACTCGAGCAAATATGCATCTACGAGAAGAGCTTGACTCTTAACGTGAAGAGCTTGCTTCTCAAAGAAAGTCTGTCGAAGCACATAATGTGGATATGGAGCGTTTGATGGATGCGAAACTTTAGAAGAGATTGAACTCATACATTGCACGCATGTTATACAGCTCATGCTGCTCCTCCAAACTGTAATTTCAGGATTGTTGTATTGCTGACATGGAGTACGTCGACAGCTTTAGTTAGTCAGAATTAGTGCAATTTGTTTTTTAGGTTCCTTTCAGTTTGTTGTAGCTTTGGATTTTACAATTGTATCAAGAAAAGTTTATTACTATATTATTATTTCTTCCATCTCTAATTATTATTTAATGATTTGAAATATTATTAAACAATTTTCCCACACAAGATTTAAAATATGTCTGCAAAGAAAATGATTAAACATAGTTTTTCACTATTACTTGTGTCACTGATGTTTTATTTCTAATTACTAGAGAAAATGGTGGTCACAAATTCATCACACGTGACGAATAAATTTGACACAAGGATGTATACTTATTACAAAGGATATTATGTGACAACTTTTTGGTCACAAGGAAATATGCATCTGTAGTGTCACAAACCGTCAGACTTGATGAAAGTATTTGCGATGGTATATTGTCACATATTCATACCTAAACAGTGGTTCATAAATTCATCACTAAAAGCATGAAAAAAGTGACGAATTCAATGTCACTAATTTACCAAAAACGGTGATGATGAGTAATCACTAAAGTATATTAGTGAGTAGCCTATTCATCACAAAAGAGAAAAGAACTTTTGAGAAAATAAATTTCTTACTAAGTTTATTGTAACATCAATATTAGTGATGACCTTGTGACAATATGCAATTTGTTACAATATGTTAATAGTGATGAAAATGATTATTTAGTAATGAAATTCATCATTACTAAAGGGATGATTTCTTGTAGTGGCATGTTCGCTCGCCCCATCACACAAGGATTAGAGAAACGATCAATTGTAAATTCCTTGTAAGGCCCTAAACCAATCATGTTACCATCTCAGTTATTAGAATAATGATTTTTCCTTTTGTGTCCCGGCTCGAGATTTCTCCTCCCCTATGTGCCATTCTCTAACCTTTAACGCAAGCTTTAGTGATTTACTACATATTCAATAAAAACAAAAACAATTTTGAAACTTTGCAAATAATAAAAGCAGATCTCACGTGTTTCTATGCAAAGTTTTAAATTCATTTTTGTTTTGCAATTCTTAGGAATTCATTAATGCACGATAAGCTTTCTTTGGACAACGGAGAGTGGGATAGAGGGGAGGAGAAATCTTAAGCAAGGGCAAAGAAACAACTTTCCAATGCCTGACGGACACTTTTTTGTAATGTCACAGATTACAATTGTAGTGGAAGGTCATATTTCTTGTAGCGGAAGGAATCATATTTTTTTTCTGATGGCTCACAAGGAATTCCCTTCAGAATATAATGTATTTTCTCTAAGTAGTGTCAAAGTTTAATGGTATGTAATGTTGTCTTCACTATATAAAACATATAAAAGTGTATGCAAAGTACTCTTGGAAAATACCAATTATAAATTTTCTAGTGGAGAGACCAATTGTTTGCAAAAGAGGACAACAACAATATTGTCAAATTGTCATTTTTCATAAAGGTAATAACTTAAAAATGCAACCCAAACAAATCCATTGTTTCCTGAAATAAATTCAAAATGCATAAGGGGCATCAAACGCTGAAGAGGGCCGAGAAGTCCAGCCAATGGGCTCTGCGGCGCCAGCCCACGCAGTAGTTGAATCACAGAGGGCTGGGCTCTCTTCTGCCAAATTTGGCGCACAACCAGACTGAAGAGACCTGCCTGAGTACACTGAAATCAGAAGCGTAAAGCCAAAATAAACTTGTTTTCTGGCGAGTACAGAAGAAAAACAGAGAACCTTCACCTTCTTACAACAGACGAACTATTCCCCTCCAACAGTTATACCATAGAGTACGCATGTCCAAATTGCGGCTCTCAGCAAACAATGTACTCATGGTGCCATGCTTCAACAACACAGTACTAACATACTATCTCCGTTTCTAAATTAATTGTTATCATTTGGATAGTAAGTTTTGTTCATGTTTTGAACTACAATTATTGTTCTAACATCAGTTTTTATATTTCTAATATATCCTCATGTAATAAACACTATAAAAATCAGATCGGTCCATGGCCTCCATTTTTACAGGTGGGGATGAGAGATGTAGGGTAAACATGTTGAGTCAAAAAATGATGACAAATGAACAATTAGAGATCAAAGAATACAAGAGCACGTGCCTAAGAACGTAATGTATTTTTTTCTGATTAGTGTAATAGTTTTAAACTTTTCACGCATTGTTTGACAACAAAAGTGTATAAAAAATATACTTAAAAAATGGCCAATTATTTTTAGGCGTGACACAGAGAATGATGTTATGAATAATTATTTTCTAGTACACAAGAAATTCTTGTTTAGAAAGTGCTAGGAGAACGGTGTGTTCGTAAGACGCGTGACACGACCAAATTTTCTTTTATGGAAGCTCTAATTATCTTCCTACCCTTCTTAATAGACGGTAGGATCATGTCCATGATACCTATCACCTAACGGTATCATGGAGCACCGTAGAAGTGCTCCCCCAAGATACATCAGATAGTACAGACGCCTGAGATGTGGTATATATATTCGGAGCAGAACAATTTGTATATGCTACCATGAACCTGTTTGCACAATCAGTGGGTGGACAAATTCTCCTGCACAGGAACACACATGTTTCACAACAGCTGAAATTATGGAACACTAATGGCCCAAGGTAGTACAAATTAACCACCATATTTTTCTGCTAACGCAGTAGAAACCAACATCAAATTAAAGCAGAAGGGTGGGATAAAAACGTAAAGAATTTTCAATCAGGTTAAAGCATTACTGTCTCTAGTGGTCTATTAATAAGGGCCTTACATATCTGTATCAGTTTCAACTCAGAAATTTAAAAGATTACAGTGACATAACTGTACTGATAATGCAGATATACTGAATCAAAATGTACCGTTTTTTAGGTTAAACAATACTTTAGAGTTTAGATACTTGTCTCTTGAATGGAAGAACGTTTCTAATAGCTAGGGACGATGACGATGATTAAGAGTTCATACAATCACGCACAATATGCGTGCCTTCCTTAATTGTAGCACCATATATATATGGTCTAACTAGTTTAGGTTTAGCCCCCCTAGACGATCCTCGCCCTACCTAGTTTTTGTATTCCCTGTTGTCGTCGTGGGAACAAAAGCTATATGGCCCGCTTTTAGGTGCACACAAAGGATCACAGATTAAAGTCGAAGGAAAAGTCTCCTCTTTTTCCTTCTCAAGGCACAGCACACACCCCCATCGCTTTCTTCTTCTTCCCCATCAGCCATCAACTTATTATTGCTTTCCTTTTCTTTTTTTTTTTTGCTCTCGATCTGGTGGTGGATGGCGCGCAGCAATGGCTATCGACCAATGCCGCTCTGCGCACTGTGCGGGGATTCCGTCGCCGCCAATGGCTGTGCACGTCGCCTTCACGGGGCCCACGTGCGGACGTGGAAAAAAAACACAGCTGCAGTAGTGCCCTCTCGATCCGTCGCTGTCCTAACGCCGCAACCAGTGACACAGACAGCGCCTTAGTATGAGAACTGCTACTAGCTAGTACAGTACCACACTTGTTGCTTGCTTGCATGAGCATGAGCGGTCCTATCCTAGCTAGTTGAGCTCCTCATGACCGACTGCATTCGTGGATAAGCTAGATAGGTGCACTTGTGTATTGTATAGATGTTTAATTGTCCTTTTCCTAACTCTCCACAAGAGCTTTAATATTGATGTTTGCGTTCTAGTATCAGTGAATTGGTTAACTCTGCTTTTCGGTTGTCGGCTTAAACCTTTTTTTGGGTACAACTAGTTGTATCACAGTATAGCTCAATATGGTAGTATTAGCCAGAGGCTAGTGGTTTTGAGTATGAATCATGATAGGTACAAATTTATTAATTACTACCTTAATTTTAATTAGAGGTTTGTTATAGTTCTTAGAATTAATATCAACCGTTCATTTGATCAGATCTAATGGTTAAGAATATGGAGGTACCTAATAAAAGATACTTAAAGTGACGGTGGACTGGTACTAAAATGTGTAGGCTCGATACTAAATTTTTAATATCAATTGTTAGGATTAATTTAAAAGAAGAGATACTAAGAGGTACCTTCCAAACATCATAACAAAACTCTTTTAATTTTTTTACGCTAATGGTTTAATTAGCTAGTGCAAACTGCACTGATTAAGTTGTTCTAATGTCTACAGAAAAGGAAAATGAAGGTACTAATTAATAAATAATAAATCTGACTCCTGTTTCACATCATCTTTAGCTTCTAAGTGCAATTGATCCAAAAAACTAGAGCTTACTCCTCCGATCTTTTATAGCTGTCGATTAAGACGAGCAAACGAACTAACAATGACTTAGGAATAATTGCTGTCCGAACGTCAAAATATAAAAACGGAGGAGTAAAAGATTGGCCCGCCCAAAGATATATATGTTTGTGTGCCCATTATCCCTGTGATATAGTGCATGTAAAATTTTTTGAAAGTTCCTAATCGTACCTCAATAGTATTATTCATGCAAAAATCCATAGAAGTACTACGCTCAATATCAGAACTACAGAGAGACGAGAGAGCTGGGACTTTTCAGGGCATGAGCAGTACGTAGAGACAGAGACTCATGAGGGTTGGCTCTTTCTCTCTCAATCGAGACTAGAGTTAAAGCACGCATGCACGCCTCGTGTCTGCCTCCATATGGCCTTGTCTACCACGAGAACTGACAAACAGTGAAACTCTGTTGCATCTTGTCGCGGCGTTTGGCAACGCGCGCGCGGCCCAGTGTAGTGCATGCTCTCATATGCAAAATGCAGCGCGGCTGCTGCTGGGTACGACGTGTTGAGACATCAACTTTAACCTATTTAACCTGTGTTCGTTACAACCTTGCAGTGAAATGGTCAATCAATAATCTGCTGACCTCAAAAGAGATCGATAAGGATAATTAAGGTCTCTCATCCTAGTGACTTGCATTGATGATGGGATCTCTTTTTTTTTTTTTTTTTTTTTTGCGAAAGGATGGGATCTCAGAAATGACGTGATGAAAGGAACAGGATGAATCAAATCTCACCTCTACAGCTTGTACTACATGAATATTAACTATATATAATGCAGGCATTATCTAGAGCACTTACTACGTACGTGGCGCTTAGTAATTCCGTTTTTGATGCTGAGAGAGAGGCAGTCTAGCCAGCTCTGCTAGTCTAGCAATAAGTATGATCATATCTATCTAGGCTTTGGTAGGGCCACTTTATATAAGCACCTCATATTGTTTAGTTCCCTCTGACTTTTATAATTTGGGGTGTGGGTCACGGCATGGTTCCTCATCACATGCGCTTTTCAGTTGCGAACGCCGTCCGGGGCATGGTGGTTGCGGTTTCCGGGTGCACAGTTCATGCCACGTTTCGCCTCCACATGAGTCGGAGACCGGGCTAAACAACACACAGCCAGCGCGCTCATTTTACTGCAGAACTGATTATGCTATGGTGTGATACTAGTACGTAGATGAGCTAGGCCAGCAACTAACCTTTTTTTTCAGGTATATATATGGTTGCGAAAACTAACCTTTTTCCTCTGTGTGTTGTCAAACCGCCAGGAAATTGCAAGTTCCAGTAGTGAACCATTAATTCAAGCAGCGCGTTGGCGGGTGGATTATGATTTACTCTCCCTCCATCCAACAATGTACGTAGCAATTAAGGTGTACATGTATCTTGATTCAAAATATGAAAAAATCAAACCATTCAAACTTTCAACCAGTATAATTAGCCAAATCACATGCATTGTTTAGAGAGATTGCAATAGTTGTACACTAGTATATATATTCGTACATACGAAAGCACAGTGAATTCATATGATGTTCATTTTACAGCAATGACAATATGATTTGAAAGACATTATTGGTGGCGAAAAACATAGTTTGTAAGATCTTTTCGTTTTACATTATTGGATGGAAGGAGGGATTATTATTTACTTAGTTTACAATGAGAATTCCAATCAAGTTACCAGAATGCCACGGCAATTCAGGGCTTATAACACTCCTGTAAGAAAGAATGGTTCAACTTAATATTATCTTGGCCACTTAATTTGTTGGTTAAGAGAGATGTTCTCTGAAGGACTTCAGCTCTGTACTCTTATTAATTGCATTCACACACCAACATGTCTATCCAGGACTTCATATAGGATCCACTGATCCAGCTGTTATAATTGACCTAGCAGTATATTGTGACATTACTTGCTTGTACGGGCAATGCAAAACAACTATTTTAAAATCATCTACCGTCGCTTAGTCTCAATCTCAATATAAAAATTTTGTTAAGAGAGTGCAGGAGAAATATGTATTCGCGTGAGTTCTGTTGTATATTACAGTAGATATAACAATATGGTTATATTTAACCATGGTTACATTATCTGACCAATCAGGATACTTTGTGTTTAACATTAGTGAGTTATACTGTTTTCTTTACTATGAACATCACATATTATCAATATTTTGAACATGACTGATCATATGAAACATGGACAACGTTTCTTTAAAAATCGAAGGTTAGGAAATATAACTTTAACATTGTATATATCTCTAGTGGGAAAAATTTTCTACCATTACATTCGAAAATTGTATATAAAACACATGTATTTATGGATAATTAATGCAATTTAGATCTTAAAATGTTGCTAGTAGCCAAGTGATACATGGGCTGTAGAGTAAAAAAGTGGAACCTATATTACAAGGAACTATACTAACAATTAGTTTTAGTAAACACTATACATCAGTAAGGATGATGCGTAAGTTTATTTTCTCCATGGAGACAAACCCAACAAGGAAAAAGAAACACAATTTCAGTTTTTCCTATAGAATAAAGGAATAGCGCAAAATTGAAACAACAGATGTAAAATTCAAATAATTGAATTAAACTTCATGTTCGATGATAGTTCATTATATCTGTTTGATGGATGCAGAGACTATACAATGGCTGCTGGTGAAACCTTTTCTGCAGTACTTCATGTTTTATGATAGTTGATTTCCGAAGTTTGGCCAATTTTAGTGGTTTGTAATTGATAACCCTCCAAAAATTGTTCTATATTGCAGCAATGTATATTCTAACATTTCTCTCGTTCTTATATTAATCTATCATCGCATTTTGTCAGTCATTATTGTTTGGTTGCTTCATTCTTTTTTACCCTTTTCTTTGTTCGTCACTTGTCTTTGATTGATGGTTATTTGTTAGTCTTTTGCCTGCTCTGTTTTTCTTTGAATCTTTTCTGTATTGGATCTCTTGTGTTTTATCTCTAGCCAATTCTAACTTGTTTGCGACTAAAAGTCTTGGTCGCTGTTGATGTATAACACAGCATTGTATATATTTGCTCATTGTGGCCAACGACGACACCGGTAAATTACTATAGACCGAAACAATTAGAGGAAAATAAACATGTCAAACTAAGTACGAAGCCTTACCTGGCGAAGATAACAAAACAGGCATCAAATATCTCTGCCACATGCCATCTCGGTACCAGCCACATGCCCAACCCAACCGCTGCTTTTATTTAAGCACCTCCTTGGCCTCTTGCATAAGTTTGTTTCCCTCTCCTCCTACCTCTCTCTCTTTCTCCGCTCTACAGTGCCAGTCTGTTTACTTGTAGATCCAAAACTCTCCTCCTCATCTCTCTCTCTCTCTCTCTCTCTCTCTCTGAACAAGCTAGTGCAGTGTTCTTCTTCTCTACTGGTGTTGTGTCCTCTTCACCAGAGGTAGCTAGATCCATCTCTCTCTGGTCCATTTCTGTCTCAAGAATTGAGCTCGATGAAGAGGCCCGCCTGCAGAGGCTCCTCAGTGGTGAGCCAAGAAACCCAAGAACGACAAGGTACAAAACAAGTTCCTTTGTTTTCACTCTGTATTTACACTTGCAATCCTTATATATATGCAAATATACAGTCCATCGAGATATTATTCGTTGGACTCTGATTTGCTTGCTTCATCGTTCTTATACATATATGTACAATTTGGTAATATTTTGAGCATATAATTAGTATATACATTATGTATGAAGAAAGTAAACTATCCCAGTTGTGGTCGCATGTGCGAAGTTGATAGAGACAGCAAATTGACAACAAAGAATGAGCAGATTTTAGTGGCTAGTAAGATAGCATAAGCCACGCTAATATATTTTCTGCATCACCTGCTGGTTTCAGAAGACACATCTAGCAGGTTCATGGAGCAGCAAGGCCTGGACGTCAACGACGGCACTGTCTCAGCAGCAGAACGCAACAACGAGGCGGCGTACGACGACGAGGAGGAGGAGGAGGACGTGGACGACGGCGAGCCCGCTGCCTGGGGCCGCGGCGGCCTCGGCGAGAAGAAGCGGCGCCTGGCGGCGGACCAGGTGCGCGCGCTGGAGCGGTGCTTCGAGGTGGATAACAAGCTGGATCCGGAGCGCAAGGAGCGCATCGCGCGCGACCTCCGCCTCCACCCGCGTCAGGTCGCCGTCTGGTTCCAGAACCGCCGCGCGCGATGGAAGACCAAGCAGATCGAGCGCGACTTCGCCGCGCTCCGCGCTCGTCACGACGCGCTCCGCCATGAGTGCGACGAGCTTCGCCGTGACAAGGACGCTCTCGCTGCCGAGGTACCACCAGATACCTATGCCGTGTCTGCTCAGCTTTCTGTTTCACGCATCCATCTCCAAACGTTAATTATGTGTTTTCATCAGTCGATTGATCAAGAAGCCACCATGTTAATTTGTACTGTATGTCAGATAAGGGAGCTGAGGGAGAAGGTGGAGAAGCAGATGGCCGTGAAGCTGGAGTCCTCCGCTGAGGATCGGCTGCTCCCGGCAGCAGCCGGTGCAGGAGCAGCAGCAGCAGCAGCAGCCACCGCGGTCTACAAGGCGCCGGACGGTTCGACGGACAGCGACTCGAGCGCCGTGTTCAACGAGGAGGCTTCTCCTTACTCCGGCTTCGACTACCATCATCACCACCCGAGCTTCACCGGGTTCACCTCCTTCTTGGCCTCCTCGAGCGCACTGACGATGAGTTCCTCATTCCCGTCCATGTACTCCTCCGGGGGTCCGCATTTGAACCAGCACGAAGCAGACGGCTTCCTCGGCGCCGCCACCGACGGTTTCTTCGCGGAGGAGCATGGCGCCGGCCTCGGTAGCTGGTACGGCGGCGACGGTTGGTAGATGCGAGTGGTGGTGGACGGAGAAGAGAAGAGACCAGTGGCTTGTCGGTCCTGTAAAATATGGCGGTGTACATGCATGCATGTTGGGGGGGGGGGGGGGGGGGGGGGGTGACTAGCTAGGTAGAGTCAATTTCTATGGTTTTTACTGGCTGGGGATGTGTTGGGAGCAGGAGACAAGGTTATTCTATATTTCCGGCTTTGCGCAGTTTACCCTCGTATCCTGTGTGAAATTCTCTTCTACATCTCTCTCGTGTGATGTGGCACATCCATGTCTGAGAGAGAGAAGCACATGTAGAAAGAGGGTTACAGGAGAAAGGCAATGCCTGCATGAAAAGCCGGTTTACTTCAAAAATATAGAGAGGACTAAGCAAGTGCTCGGGGGTATAAATGTAAATTAAAGACTTCGGTGGTAGGTAACTTTTGTTCGTCTTGTAAGTCATTACTAGTTCTGCGTATATTTTTGATGTTCAAACTCGAGATATATTAACAAAATTTATAAAGAAACAGGTTCCCCAAAAACGATATATATGAAAGTGTACTCACTTTTTTAATTTTTTTTTTTTAGAAAAAAGAGATAATTGGATTCATAGCCAACAATACTTACCTCTTAAGATTTTGATATCTTCGCAAATCGCAATCACTAATGAAATATGTTAATGAGACTGTTCTTGCCGAAACTCACTTTTTGATGTTGTTCAAAAACTTTTGTGGTTTAATTTGGATAGTGAGAACAACCTAATAAAACATTGTAAATACTACTACCGCTCTGTTCTGAAATATTCTATGTTTTTGTTGACTTTTGGTTTTATTTTATCTGTGACCATTCATTCTATTTGAAAAGCATGATAAATATCTTAAAATTTGTTATGATTTATTTTATTGCTAAAGAAATTCAAAAAGCAATTTATAACTACATATTTGAAATATTTCTAAAAATAAGAAGAATGAGATCAAAGATGATCTGACAAAAGTTTAAGATGTCAAATATTTTAGAACGAAGCAAGTAATTTACTTCACATAAAAGAAAGTAGATCATGGATAAAGGTAAAAAAAAAAAGCAAGCCACAGCGGCGACAACAAATTAGAGATAATAAAAACATACTTCCCCATGCCGTATATGTAGTTGAGTGTTTCATCCTCGGACGACCTTCTTTAGGCAACATTAAACAGCAGCAAATTAATTAAGGCATAATAAGAGAGCTTATGGGGTGATGCAAGCCGTGACCGCGACGAGTGGACTTGTTTAACCCAGAGCGCAATGGCGGGGGGCAAAGAAAAAGTCTCTGCTGGTGGTTGATTGGTGATCGGCGGATGTGCTCACTCTGATGCAGACCTTCATGCAATAATATTCTAATCCTCCGGCGAAGACCAGCAAACGCATCCGTGAAGAAGACCACTGGCTAGTACTAGTATAAGATATACTAACCCCCGTGTGGGCCCCCCATTCTAGATGCGCATATATCATCTGGGGAAGGGGCACAAAATGTACCGAAACTATATATACGGCAATTAATGGATGCATTACCTGCAAACAACAATTTGCTTTATACTGTATGTGCAAAACACGTCTTCACTTGATGATGGAGGACATCATCGGTGCATGTGTTGTGGACTAGCGAGAGAGCAATTTTCAAGTGTCACCTCTGATATCTCTAAAAGAACCATGTGTGTTTGTTTGGATCCATTTTAGTTTTGTCGAGGGTCAGTACCAGAGGCGATCAGCACTAACGACCCGAAGTCTTAACAATGCGAAGGTGGCGTAATAATCTCCGCCTCGCCCGACCCCTATACTATAGAGGCACTCGACAGGTCGGGACCACGGGCGATCTCCGCTCGTCCGACCCCCTCGAATAGGGGTCGGATCCCCTACAGCTCAGCCGGTGCGCTCGACCTCCTCGCGTGGGGGTCAGAAGACCGCACGAGGCTCCGCCTCGCCCGAACTCCGGGTCGGACGAACCGGCTACCATACCGCAGGTAGGCAGGACGGAGGCGGTTGGGCAATAAATACCTGCATCTCCCACGTCCATTGACAGAAAGGGATAGTGACTACTCGAGCAAGTGGGTAATAAATACACACGACGTGCGCCGGCCGAAGGACAGTCACTGTTGCTACAGTTCCTGTCAGAAGCCCACTCTCCTACTAGGACGGGACACTTCTGAGCGACGGCTCGACGAGAACAGGGGCAACGAAGACAGTGCCACTCCGCCGACCCCCGCTGAAAGTCGTTCCTCCATACGGATGGGACGTTTTGGATTGACGGACGCTCCCAGCACTACCGGATCGGACGGACACCGCCACACCGGTGACGCCATCCACAGCGACGAAGCCCAACTTGGGGCGTACGGCCAAGACCACCACCCAGGCATGTAACTCAGGACTACCCCTTGCGGTATAAAAGGGGAGACCGGGGACGAAACTCAAGAAGACACGAGATCAGACAAGCAACACACATTTTTCACCACACACGCACTTCCACCAGAGACTTGGGAAGCCGTCCCTCTCTCACCCATTTATAATCCCCTACTACAAACAACACAAGTAACACGAGCAGCTCGAGACTGGACGTAGGGCACGATTACCTGAACCAGTATAATCCTTGTGTCCTCTTACGAACCATCCGAATCCCAAAACGCGCATCCAACAATAATCACTCGTTGGTGGTAACGAACACCGACAGTTGGCGCGTCAGGTAGGGGGCTTGCGCGTTTTCGTTGATCACCCTTTCGGGTTCTGATGGCCAACCACGCAAACGGAAGGATTCCTGGCACGGTCGTGTGCTTCAGGACTCTCAGCTTTGTTGCCATGTCAGAGGGCAACTTGGCGCCGGTTGACGCACCAAATTCACCAACCGCCGTCCCCAACTCCCATCGCGTGTCGTCCGCATTGGCGAACAGAAAAGCGCGACGGCACGGCGTAGGTTCATGCTCTCCGAAGCCCTCCGGCAGGGGCCCGTGTGCAACCACCTCGCCTGGCCAGTCCAGCGAACGGCAAAGATACGACGACATGTGTGTCGTCACGAGAAGACCTGTGCACCGCGAACATCGAGTTCGTGGGGATGACAGGTTATCAAAATCTTTCTTTGACCTCCTCGACGAGGCAAACGGAGATTCCGGCGTGGAACACAGCGAGGGAAGCCATAATCCTTCTCGTGAATGCCTCATGGCGCACCTGGAGGACCTACCCAACCGGGAGCATGACCGCCCCGCCACCCCCATGGTGGCGGTAACCGGAACTCCGTCCCGCGACGTATTGCCCGAGCAGCTACAAGCGCGGAGGGAGGAGCTCCGGGAGGCTAAACGCCAATTGGAACAAGAGAAAGCGGAGATCGACCGTGAGCTTGCTCGGTGCGAGGCCGGAGGACGCGCTCGTTCCATGGCGCACGACGTGCGCCAACGGATTACCGAGGAGGGCGACTTCGATTGGGGCTCCCTGAGCCCGCCACGCCTGAAGCTCGACGCACTCAACGCGAAGTTGAGGCGTTACTAGCGCGCGTGGCGGAACATCAAGCGAAGAGCTCACGGTCGCAGACCCGCAGACCTCGTCCCCAGAACGTGTCTGTCCAACAAACACCCCCAGGGACGGACGGAGCCTCAAAAGCTTTCATTCGTGGCCGCCTAGGCACGAACCGCGATGCTCGTGCCACCTTGGAGGCGCGCCGGCGCCGACTGGACTACGGCTCCGAGGCGAGTTAACCTCGCCACCCGCACCGAGGGGGGCACCACGATATGAGTGAGGATAGGAGCCTGAACCCGGACGCTCCAGGACCGTGGGTCTTCAGCTCTCACATCCATGGCGCGGCGTTTCTCCGGTGCTTCCGATCCCCGACCAACGTACCGAAGTACGCGGGAGAAACAAACCCGAGCCTCTGGCTCGAGGACTATTGCCGCGCTTACCGAGCGGGGGTGTGGACGATGATTATTTCATCATCCGCAACCTGCCCCTCTACCTGGTCGATTCGGCCAGGACATGGCTCGAGCACCTCCCTGCCGATCGGATCGCAAGCTGGTTCGACCTGAAGGAAGTTTTTGTAGGAAACTTCCAGGGGACCTACGCGCGCCCAGACAACCCTTGGGATCTCAAGAACTGTAGGCAGAAACCGGGAGAGACCCTCCGGGAGTACGTCCAACGCTTCTCCCGGCAATGCAATGAGCTGTCGAACGTGGGCGACGCGGATGTCATTGGAGCATTCCTGTCCAGGACCACCTGCCGCACCCTGGTCCATAAACTGGGTCGCAAGAATCCACGAATGGCGAAGGAACTCTTGGACATCACGACCAGCCACGCTTCTGGCAAGGAAGCGGTGGCGGCACGAGGGCGTCGACTAAGGCCTCTTTGACCGTCCCAAGAAGAAGAAGAGCCAGCAGCCGACGAACGGATGGTGGCGGCTGCCGACCGTAAGGGTGCCAAGGCACTAGCAGCGGACATGCCAGACCACTTCGAAAAGAAGTGGAACGGGCCATGACCCAACCACGAGTACCCCGTGAAGCACCTCTATAGGAACTGCTCGCTCATGAAGCGGTTCCTGATCCAGGAGACCAAGAAAGGCAAGCTGAGAGGAAAGCCCAGACAGGCCTCCGGAGGCGCCGACGACGGCAACGACGGTTTCCCGAAAACCGACGGGTGCCTCATGATATTCGCCGGGTCGGAGGCACACGGGAGCAAGCGTCGCGTGAAGATCGAGCGCCATGAAGTCTTCGCGGCCGAGCCCGCGACGCCAACGTTCCTTCGGTGGTCGGAGGAGCCAATCACGTTCGATCGCTCCGACCACCCTAGCCATATCCCACGGCAGGGTCGGTACCTGCTGGTGATCGACCCCATCATTGGCAAGAAGCGCCTCACCAAGGTGCTCATGGAGGGAGGCAGCGGCCTCAACATCCGCTACATGGAGACACTCGACGGCATGGGCATCGACCGGTCACTCATCTGACCCACCGGAGTGTCCTTCCACGGCGTCGTTCCCGGGAAAAAAGCTGTTTCCCTCAGGCAAATCGATTTTCCCATCACGTTCGAGACCCTAACCAACTTCCGAACAGAGACCCTCACGTTCGAGGTGGTTGGCTTCCACGGGTCCTACCACGTCATCCTGGATCGACCATGTTACACGAAGTTCATGGCCATCCCCAACTACAATTACCTGAAGCTCAAGATGCCGGGGCCGAAGGGGTGATTACAGTCGGTGCTTCCTTCCTGCACGCTTACCAGTGCAAAAAGGAGAGCGGCAAACTCGCCTCCGCGACCATTACGTCGACGGAAGAGCTTGCTGTCATCCGGCAGTAAGTCACCGAGAAAGTGTCCGACTCCAACCGAAGCGTAGGGTCCTTAAAGTCCGTCGAGGGCGTCCAGGAGATCCAGCTTGACCCCGACAACGCTAGGGAAAAGGTGGCGAAGATCGGGACTTCCCTCTCCCCCAAATAGGAAAGTGCGCTCGTCGACTTCCTCCACATGAACATCGACATCTTCGCGTGGAAACCCTCGGACATGCCCGGCATCCCGAGGGAAGTCGCCGAGCACTCCTTGCACATCAAACCGGGGTCCTGACCGGTGAAGCAACGACTACGCCGCTTCGACGAAGAAAAGCGCAGGGCAATCGGGGAGGAAATCGCCAAGTTACTGGCGGCCGGTTTCATCAAGGAGGTGTATCACCCTGAGTGGTTAGCCAATCCTGTTCTTGTACTAAAAAAGAGTCGGAAATGAAGAATGTGTGTTGATTATACTAGTCTAAACAAAGCATGCCTAAAGGATCCATTTCCTTTACCACGCATAGACCAGATCGTCGACTCAACCTCAGGGTGTGAGACCCTCTGTTTCCTTGATGCGTATTTCGGATACCATCAAATCCCCATGAAGGAGTCCGATCAACCTGCAACGTCCTTCATCACACCTTTCGGCTCGTATTGCTACGTCACCATGCCGTTCGGGCTAAAGAATGCGGGTGCAACGTATCAACGGTGCCTGATCAGGTGCTTCAATGAGCTCATCGGTGACATCGTCGAGGTGTACGTGGACGACATCATGGTCAAATCCAAGAAGGTCGACCAGCTCGTAGCCAACTTGAAGCGGACCTTCACCAAGCACCGAGCGAACGGCATCAAACTCAACCCCGAAAAATGCGTTTTCGGGGTCCCGAGGGGGATGCTGCTCGAATTCGTCGTCTCCGAGCGTGGCATCAAAGCCAAGCCGGAGAAAATTGCGGCCATCAATCGGATGGGCCCAATCCAGAACTTGAAGGGAGTGCAGCGCGTGACCGGGTGCCTGGCGGCAATGAGTCGTTTCATCTCGTGCCTCGGAGAGCGTGTACACCCCCTCTATCAGCTCCTAAAGAAATCCTAGCGATTTAGATGGACACCCGAGGCACAGGACGCCCTCGACAGGATAAAGGCTATCCTGACAGAGCCTCCGATCCTGGTGCCTCCGACCCCTAAAGAGCCGCTCCTCCTCTATATCGTCGCGAGGACCCAAGTGGTTAGCATCGCATTGGTTGTAGAGCGGAGGGAAGAAGGTTACGCCCTCAAGGTCCAGCGTCCGGTCTACTATGTGAGCGAGGTCTTATCTGATACGAAGACCCGATATCTTCAGATACTGAAGATCCTTTATGGTGTCATCATCGCCAAAAGAAAGCTCCGACATTACTTCGAGTCACACCCGGTGACTATGGTCAGTTTTTCCCCCTACGCGAGGTCGTGGAGAACCGCGATGCAATGGGGAAGGCCGCGAAGTGGGCGCTCGAGTTGATGGGCGAAGGGATTACGTACGCCCCACGAACGGTGATCAAGTCCCAAATCTTGGCCGACTCGTGGCCGAATGGACCGAAGTCCAGCTATCCACGGCTACTGTCGACCAGGGATACTGGGTGGTATACTTCGACGGCTCGCTGATGCGCAAGGGAGCGGGGGTCGGGCTCGTCTTCATCTCCCCCTTGGGGGTGCGCATGAAGTACGCGGTCTAACTAATGCTTCCAACAACGTGGCCGAGTATGAGGCGCTCATCAACGGGCTCAAGATCGCCGAATTGGGGATTCACCGGCTATAGGTCCAGGACGATTCCCAGCTCTTCATCGGCCAAGTCATGAAGGAATCCAGCTGACACAACGATACAATAGACACATACTGCCAGGAAGTCCGAAGACTGGAGCACAAGTTCCATGGTCTTGAACTCCAGCATATCCCGAACCGGCTGAATGAAGAGGCTGACTCCTTGGTGAAGATGGCGGCCAGACGTGAGGAAGTCCTGCCCGGGGTCTTCGCCCACGACCAGAGCCAACCATCGGTCCGGCTCAAAGACCCGCAAAGGGGTCGGCATCGAGCCGCCCCCGGAAGGGGGGCTAGACTGACTTCGAATCCTCCGGGCCCCCGCGTTGTGGAGATTGAGGAGACACCCGTGCAAGGAACCGATCCTCCGACCGATTGGAGGCCCCCATATCTTGACTGCCTCCTGAAAGGAGAGCTCCCAGCGAACAAGACGGAGGCCCGACGCATCGCCCGTCGCGCCAAATCCTTCGTCGTCATCAACGGGGAACTCTACAAGAGGAGTCTCACTGGGATCTTGCAGCGCTGCATTCCGATCGCACAGGAAAAACAGCTGCTGCAAGACATCCACGGTGGGGTCTGCGGTCACCACGCCACACACAAGACCTTGTCGGAAACGCGTTCCGACAAGCATTCTACTGGCCGACAGCTGACAGTGATGCCGCGCAGGTGGTACGTACTTGCGAGGGCTGCCAGTTCTATGCATCGCACAAGCGCTGCAGACTCACCTGCCGGCACAAGCGCTGCAGACCATCCCCGCCACGTGGTCGTTCGCGGTCTGGGGACTGGACCTGGTCGGACCCCTTAAAAAAGCACCCAGAGGCTACATCCACCTGTTGGTGGCGGTCGACAAGTTCACCAAATGGGTCAAGGCCTGACCGGTAGTGAGGATCCGACCAGAGGAAGCAGTCGAATTCTTCCTCAACATCGTCCATCGCTTTGGGGTACCAAACTCCATCATCACGGACAATGGTACGTAGTTCACGGGAAAATGATTCCTCAAGTTCTGCGACGACTACCACATCCGGGTCGATTGGGCAGCTGCGCCGCACCCACGCACGAACGGGCAGGTCGAGCGCACGAACGGCATGATCCTCCAGGGGCTGAAACCCCGGATCCATAATCGGCTGAAACAATTCAGCGGTCGGTGGGCAGCCGAGCTCCCTGCAGTACTCTGGAGCCTGTGGATGACCCCTAGCCGGGCGACAGGGTTCACCCCCTTCTTCAAGGTATACGGCTCGAAGGCCGTCTTGCCAACGGACCTTGACTACGGCGCGCTGAGGGTTAGGGCCTACGACGACGAAGGAAACCAGACGTCCCTCGAGGACTCGATGGATCAGCTCGACGAGGCACGAGACGTGGCACTCCTCCGATCGGCAAAGTACCAGCAGGCACTACGGCGGTACCCACAGTCGGAACATACGGGAGAGAGCATTCGATGTCGGCGACCTCGTCCTTCATCGCGCCAGAACTAGCAAGTACCGGCACAACCTATCGCCGCCATGGGAAGGCCCCTACATCGTCTCGCAGGTCCTCCGAGCTGGCACCTACAAGCTGCAGACCGCGAATGGACAAGAGATCGCCAACGCTTGGAACATCGAACAGCTACGTCGCTTCTATCCCTGAACTCCTAGTCGATTCGCTGTTCGTACCCCTCGAAACAAACGACGCTCGATCCTCACTGCACGGGAGTCGGACCTTGCTCGGGGGCTACACCTGCAGGGTGCGCTGTGAGAGACCCGACCAATTTACATTCAAGTTTACCAAGTTGACTCGCGCCCACGCATGATATGTGAGAACTTAACCCGATAAAAGAGAATATAAACCCGGCAGTCCCCCGACATGCTTCTCAAGCAATGCCCAAGATCCAAGCATGTCGGTAACATCACAGGTGATACATCACATAGGTCACATTAATTAATAACATTAAATTTAAATATTCTTAGATACCAAGGTTCATCATAAGTCTTGAAACTAATAAATTAAAGAGTGGAAGCGATTCTAAGGAAGATGATAGTCGCAGCAGTTGCAATGAGAAAACATCAAAGGATTGCGATGTCCAGCCTACGAACATCGCAAATCACGGTGGGCTGGGCATCGCAATCCTTTGATGTTTTCTCATTGCAACTGCTATGACTATCGTCTTCCTTAGAATCACTTCCGCTCTTTAATTTATTAGTTTCAAGACTATGATGAACCTTGGTATGTAAGAATATTTAAATTTAATATTATTAATTAATATGACCTATGTGATGTATCACTTGTGATGTTACCGACGTGCTTGGATCTTGGGCATTGCTTGAGAAGCATGTCGGGGGACTACCGGATTTATATTCTCTTTTATCGGGTTGAGTTCTCGCATACCATGCGTGAGCCGCGAGTCAACTTGGTAAACTTAAATGTAAATTGGTCGGGTCTCTCACATGCGCGCACCGCACGTGCGTCCTGACACCTGTTTATTTTGCTGCTTACTTTGAAAATCTACGAGAAAGGATAAGTGGGGGATGAGAAAAGCATGAGGTCGAACCGGTCGAACAGCGAAACGCTTACGACCCTCGAAGGCTACAGCTACGACGCTCACCAGCGAGACCGAATGCTCAACCTATCCATGGCTTATCCTTGCCAAGGCTTCGACCCCTCGTCCGGCGTTTAAAACTCAGAAAGAAAAAGCCGTGGACGGGAGGAAGCGTGAAGTCGAGCTGGTCGGACTGCAAAACACCTATGACCCCCGAAGGTTACGGTGACGAGGTGCTCACCAGCAAGACTGAATGACGACCCTGCCCACGACTTACGATTTCTAAGTTTCGAAAACAAGGGAAAAAGGGGACGAACGCTTTCGTTAATTCGTGAAACTTTTTTGCGAACGCACATTGGTGGTCAAAAGCATTCGAATTGCTCTTTTGATTCACAAAAAGGCCGAGCATTTTGGCCTCGGCCATCCTATGTACAAACTAACTTATCTACTCTACTGAGGCAGGGGGATCGTCCTCCTCCTCTATTCTTGCAGCTAGGGCGTGCGCCAAGGGGGCCACCTCCTCCTCGATGGCGTTCAACTCGACATCGGAATAGCCGGGCGCGAACCCCTCGCTCATCAGGTCCAGGGCGATGTCAGAGTAGTGCGCCCGGGCAATGGTAACGGCCTGGTGCACGCCCTGACGCAGCGCGTCCGCCGCCATCCCGCACGATCGAGCGACGATGCGGGGGACCTGAGGCGCGAGGGAGCTCGACCCCACCTTGGCAACGACTCTGAGATCGGAGACCGCCACCCCGACGGCGACCCTCAACGAGTCAAGCTCCTCGGCTTCTCGCTTGAAGTCGCCTTGGAGCCGCGACAGCTCTTGCGTGCCCACCGCCAGCTTGTCGGTGAGCACTGCAAAAGGTTGCACAACAGTTAGTCCATGACCGGCCAAGAAAAAAGAAGGAAAGACGAAGGCCGTAGGTTACCCGTCACGTCCACCTAGAGCTTCTCGACCTTGGAGCGACTGCGGGTCAGCTCCTTCGAGGGCGGCGGTCACCCCCTCTACGTCCTCCCTGGCCTTACACCTCTTTCTGGAGATCCGACCCGAGTCCGTCGAGGGTCGCCCTTGCCACCTCCACCCGTCTGGTCTGCTCCACCGCCAACACTATGACGGCGTTGCGGACCTGACGCGCCGCCGCCAACACCTCCCTCGCCTCGCGCGCCTCCTCGAGCACGACGCGGAGCCGATTCTCCGCCTCCTGAAGGCGGCTCGCTGCGGCCCGCTCCCCGGCGAGGGCGTCCGCCACTGCACCATGGGCAGTGGCGAGCTGCTCCTTGAGCTACCCATGCACCCGGAGGCCCGCAACGAGGCAGTCCCGCAACGAGGCCACGGCGGAGTCCACGGCGCACACCGCCGATAACGCCTCCTCCGGGGCCCACTCCGCGCCCTCCAGCACCAGGGCGCTCTCCTCCGTCGACCGTTTGGCGCCGTTGACGCCACCGTCGGCTCGTCACCGGCGCCGCCTTCCGACTTCGCCGCAGCCGCCGCCGACTCCTCCTCCGCCGGAGGTCCAAAAATGGGTGACCTGGCACGGCCGCCGGAGCCGCCACCACCTCCTCTGCCAACACATCCAGTGGGACGGCCGTCGCCACGCCCGCCTATGACGGGGGCCCGACCAGGATGGCCTCCGGCTCCACCGGTACGAGCGCCGCCACCGCCGCCGGCGCCCCTGCCCG
Source organism: Oropetium thomaeum (assembly GCA_001182835.1). NCBI lineage: Eukaryota > Viridiplantae > Streptophyta > Magnoliopsida > Poales > Poaceae > Oropetium > Oropetium thomaeum. Next base: position 1,439,532 of record LFJQ01000045.1, on the reverse strand, counting down.
CTCTTGGGGCAGCCTCGCTGCCGGCTGGGACTCCCCCGCCGACGGGCACGAAGGCTCCGACGCCCCGCCATCGACCGCCTTCGGCGCGCCCTCTGTCCTCTGGCGCGCCAGGGCCTTCTTCGGCGCCGTCTGCAGGCCGTCACCTGCCCCCCGACCCTGTGCAAAAACCTATGGTAAGCGAGACTAAGGGAAGAAAAAGGGAATGCGCACGGTGTACTTACCCTCTAGAGGTGGGACGGCGACGCTTCGGGGTCGACCCCGCTTGTTCCTCCGTGGGGCGCGGCCGCTTCTCGCCAACCTTTGGGGGCGCAGCCTCACCCGAAGCGGACCTTGGAGCCTCCACGCGGCTCGGGGGCTTGGCGGTCGACGGTCCCGCCCCCGACGGCCCAGGGCAGGCAGAGGCGTGCGCCCTCGACGGCGCCTGCAGTCCCTCCTCTGGGGTCAGCCGCACGGCGAGGCTAGAGGGGGCGGGGCCCAGCACCGCCTCCGACCTCCAAGGCTCCGGCTCACCTACTACGAACGTGGGCGCGCCCCGCTCGACCCTGCCCTCCTAGGCTAGAATGGGGGATCTTCACCACCTCGTCCTCCTCCTCCGCATCCTCCTCCTCCTCCTCTTCCTCCTCCTCGCCCTCATCTTCCTCCTCATCGGACCCTGGCGATGCCGACCCCGGTGCAACTGCGCCCGGAGCTTCTTCTCCTTCTTCGTCGCCAGGGCGACCTTCTTCCTCTTCTGCTCCTCGATCGCGAGGTGGTTCGTCGCCCTGACGGCCGCGTCCTCGGAGACGGGGGCGGGGGAAGACCGGAGGAGGAGGTTCGGCTGCTAAAGTCCAAGAAAAATGGTCCGAATCAAAGGACGAACTGAAAGAAAGAAAAAATGCGGGAGGAAGACGCGACAACTTACCAGTTGGACGCTCCCGGTTGTAGGGTGCATCGGGGGATGCCCGTCAAGAGGGGCGTCGGCGTCCTCGAGTGAAAGGGTATCCCTCAAGCGTTGCCGCAACTCCGAGTCAGAGAGAAGTTCGAGGGACATCACCGTCCCGGAGAGGTCCACGCCGGGCCCCATCTCGTAGAGCCGGAGCGGGCGCGCCATGAGTGGCAGCACCCGACGGGCGTGGTACGCCGCGATGACCCCGGCTCCGCGCACTCCCTGGGTCCTCAGGAGCCTGATTGCACCCAGGAGGTCGGCCAGCCTCTTCTCCTTCTCCACCGGCACCCACTTCCACACATCGGGCGCCGTGTCAAAAGTGTGCCCCGTAAACTCCGGTAGAGGGCTGGCGGCGTCGTTCTTCAGGTAAAACCATTTCCCGTGCCAGCCTCTGTTGGAGGTCTTCAGCTGGAGCGGGATGTACGCCTGGGCGCGCTCGCTGCGGAGGTGGATGCTGGCGCACCCGATGGAGGCTGGGCTCCCGTCCTTCGTCTGGAGGGAGACAGCGAAGATGTACTTCTAGAGCTGGAAGTGGGGGTCAATCCCCAGGGATCCCTCACACAACACCACAAAGACGGCAATGTGCTGGATTCCGTTGGGGTTGAGGTGCTGGAGCTCGAGGCCGTAGTGGTGAAGCAGCCCCCGCAGGAAGCGATGTGCGGGGACGCCCAGCCCGCGCTCGTGGAAATGCGCGAGTGACACCACGTAGCCGTCTGCCGGCGTCGGAGCCATCTCCTCGCCGGGGAGCATCCACTCCCTCGCCTGCGTCCGCGTGACGAGGAGGTCACGCTTCACGAGGCCATCAAGGCGCGCATCCCTCACATTGGACTTCCACCAGCTCGCCATGTTGGAAAGGATGTGGAGGTGGTGGGCGAGAAGGGGAAAACTTGAAGGCAGAAAGGCGCAAGGAGCACGAAGAAGGAGGCGAAGCGGTGCGAGAAAATGAAGCGACAGACTATTGGGTAAAGGCGGACGAGTATGCGAGGTGCGTATTTATATCCTCCCACCCGCAGGGCGCCTCCCTCCCAATCGATGCGAGCGAGGCCCATGCGGCCGCCTCGATCAGCGCGAGCGGGCACGCGTGCACTCATACGGCGCAAAGACCAACGCTGCCACACGTCCCGCAGCAGGCGCCTCTGCCCTGAATTAATGTCGGTAGGTGGTGAGATGGGCTGAAATATGCCCCAACGGTCCAAAGAGTTCGTAGGCTGGCCCAGCGAACGGGTTCGATAGCCGCTCAGGGAGGAAACAGAGCGAGGGGTGGAAAGAGATGGGCCTGGTAGCGGCCAGTACCCTGGTGCTCGAGTGCCAAGGGCATCACGATCCACGTTCGAGTCCCGGTTCGAAGCGACCCGCCGGTATTTCCCCGTAGAAAGGCAGCGAGCCCCCGGAGCCTATCGAACGGCTTCCGGGTACCGAATGGGACGACAACCGGGAAGATTGAAGTCGACCACCAGCTGGTCCATCGAGGCCTCTCTGAAGGGGCCCCGGGGCTTCACTTGAACTCACCTGTTACCAGCTCGACGAGCGCCACACTTCAGCCCCCGGGGTAAAGCGTGGTCCGGCTCAACCTCCTCGTCTGGCGAACGGACGCGTAGGATGGACGACACAAGTCGAACCATGTCCCCGAACGGACCACCGCAACAAGCGGAGGTCTCGGGGGACGGAATCACAGAAACAGATCCAGTAACGGGATCGCAGGACACGCTGACCCCACGGGGCGGAGAGCGAACCTACACTCGTGAAGTAAACCTTCCCCTCCCGATTTGAGCGATGCCTGACCCCCTTCTGCGCGAAGGTCAAACCTCACTCGGGGGCTTACTGTCAAGGGTTAGTACCAGAGGCTATCATCACTAACAACCCGAAGTCTTAACAGTGTGAAGGTGGCGTAATAATCTCCACCTCGCCCGACCCCTGTGCTGTAGAGGCACTCGACAGGTCAGGACCACGGGCGATCTCCGCCTCGCCCGACCCCCTTGAATAGGGGTCGGATCCCCCACAGCTCAGCCGGTGCGCTCGACCTCCTCGCGTCGGGGTCGGCAGACCGCACGAGGCTCCGCCTCACCCGGCCCCGGGGTCGGACGAACCGGCTACCATACCGCAGGTAGGCAGGCCGGTAGCGGTTGGGCAATAAATACCTGCATCTCCCACGTCCATTGACAGGAAGGGATAGTGACTATTCGAGCAAGTGGACAGTAAATACACACGACGTGCACCAGCCGAAGGACTGTCACTGTTGCTACAGCTCCTGTCAGAAGCCCACTCTCCTACTAGGACGGGACACTTCTGAGCGACGGCTCGACGAGAACAGGGGCAACGACGACGGCGCCACTCCGCCGACCCCGCCGAAAGTTGTTCCTCCATACGGATGGGACGTTCTGGATTGACGGGCGCTCCCAGCACCGCCAGATCGGACGGACACCGCCATGCCAGTGACGCCATCCACAGCGACAAAGCCCAACTTGGGGCGTACGGCTACGACCACCACCCCGACATGTTACCCGGGACTTACCCCTTGCGGTATAAAAGGGGAGACCGGGAATGAAACTTAAGAAGACACGAGATCAGACAAGCATCACACATTTTTCACCACACACGCACTTCCACCAGAGACTTGGGAAGCCGTCCCTCTCTCACCTATTTGTAATCCCCTACTACAAACAATGCAAGTAACACAAGCAGCTCGAGACTGGACGTAGGGCACGATTGACTGAACCAGTATAATCCTTGTGTCCTCTTACGAACCATCCGAACCTCAAAACACGCATCCCACGATAATCACTCGTCGGTGGTAACGAACACCGACAATTTTCTAAGAAGGTTATTTTGATATGATCCATAAAAGCTGGTTTCTAAAAAAAAAACCTGAAGGTTTTGTTTAATTTGGCTGCATCTCAATCCATATGAATTAAAAGAGATTGGAGTAAATTGAGTGAGATATTAGTTTATCTTCCACCACAAATCACTCCAATCTCCCTCAATCCATATGTAATAAGGAGAAGCTAAACAAAGTCGGATGGGTCTTTGTTGGGAAGGTGATCCACGCCTTTAAGAATTGAAGGGTCGCAAGTGCATCGTGCGAATAGTGTCTAATGAATTCGGGGGGCTCTACGCCAGGAGGAGCCATCACCGCCAGGTCGCATGTTGTTTTCTAGATTTGAACATTTTAAGTTGCACTTTCATTCTTATTTGGTCTTTGGCCACTAGCTTCAACAACTATATACAAATGTAAAAGTGTATAACTATGTAAGACACTTATGCTCGATTGTGACACTTTCTAAGACCAGTATTTTATCCGTGCTAACGCCACGAGTTGAAAAAAAAATAATATAATAATTCAACACATATGATTTTTTTAGTTATATGGATATAATGTCTATAATAACGCCATAGCGTGAAAAACAAATAATATGATAACTTAATATTATAAAATTCTATATAAAAGGGGATAATAATTTCTAAGACAATATGAAAGATCACCTTCAATTATTATAAAACAGGTCTTTTTTTTCTCGAAAACGCAGGAGAGCTGCGCTTCATTTCATTAAGAAGAGAGAGTTGCAAAATACAACACACACACACACCACACGTCACTTGTTTTGAAGGTTACATTTGCGCCACAGGCTTAAAATAAAGAACGACCAAAAACACAACTAAGACCTACAGCCCTACTGTCTCTGCTGCAGGGAGCTGTGCAAGCTCTCTAGCACCCGGCATCCCCCAGAGACGTTTCTCCTCCTCAATGAGCAGCATTGTCCTCTGCACATTGGGCGAAGTTCCGTTGAAGACGCCCTCATTCCGTTGTTTCCAGATCATCCAAGCCCCCAAAATTATGAGCGAATTAATTCCTTTCTTGAAAGCTGATGGAACTTGTTTGTCCGTTCGCACCCACCATTCTTCAAATGAGCGATCCTCAGGTTGTGGTGCTAACAGGGACAAACCAACACTATCAAACAAATGGAACCAAGTCTGTCTAGCAAAGACACAACCAATTAAAATGTGCTGCATGTTTTCCTCCTCCTGATCACAAAGCACACATCGCTCCGGATGGGGCATGCTTCTCTTTGCAAGACGATCTGCTGTCCAACAACGATTATGAGAAGAACCACAGGAAAAAATTGACACTTCTTAGGTGCCCATGATCTCCAAATGAGCTGCTACGGTTGGAATTCAATGGCGCCGACAAAAAAAGCTTTATAAGCCGACTTAGAAGAGTACTTTCCTGACTCCGTAAACTTCCACTTGTGCACATCCTTGACTCCGGGAAACAACTGCACTTCTTCCAAAATATCTACCAAACTAATGAGTTCAGCCAGATCAGCAACACTCCAAGCGCCATTGATGTCTTGAATCCACAGATCCTCACTTAGCGCCTCACTGATAGTACGTTTGTTCTTCTTTTCCCTTGATACTCGGGCAGATATGTGAGGGGCAATCACCGCGATGGAGGAGCCGTGCAACCAATTGTCTGTCCAAAACAGGGTGCTGTTGCCATCTACGACTGTGGCCTCCGTGGCGATTGCGAAGAGGGCCTTGACCGACTCATGTACTTGGATTGGGAAGCTTGCCCATGGCTTGTCAGGCTGTGTTTTGCTCAACCACAACGATCTCATTCTTAACGCCCAGCATAAATATTTGAGATCATGAATTCCTAGTCCACCTAGCTCCAAGGGTCTAGAAACCTTCGACCAAGCAAGTAAGCAATGCCCTCCATTTGCCTCCCTTCTGCCCCTTCACAAAAAGGCCCGTCGAACTTTGTCGAAAGCTTTTAGAGCCCAAGATGGCAGGTCGGCTGCCATGGCAAGGTAAATCAGCATCGATGTCATCACGAACTTGACCATCACCACACGTCCAGCTCTGTACATGAGATCCGCTTTCCACCCCGGCAGTTGATTAGCAAGTTTCTCAATGATAGGCTGCACTTGTGCTTTAGTCAACTTTTTAATAGACAACGGCAATCCCAGATACTTGCAAGGGAAGTTTACCACTTCACATGGCAAGAGCTGCTGCACAGTCATGATTTCTTCCTCAGAACATCGAATCGGAGTGACACTACTCTTTTGAATGTTAGTTTTCAGCCCCGAAGCTGTGCCAAAAACTCTCAGAATTCCTGTGATGGTGTTCAGATCCAACTCAACCGGTCGTAGGAACATTACCACATCATCCGCATAAAGCGATACTCTGTGCTGCAGTGGACATCTAGCAAGGGGATGCAGCAGTCCTTCCCTATTAGCCTTCTGAATTATTGCATTAAGAGTGTCCATAACCAAAATAAATAGCATTGGAGATAGCGGGCCTCCCTGCCGCAGCCTGCGTTGATGATAAATCTTCTCTCCTCGGGATCCATTCAACAGCACCTTGGTCCAAGCAGAGTATAGTAGAGCACTGATGGTAGAGCACCACCTAAATCCGAAACCCCGATGCCTCAATACTTCCAACAAGAACGGCCATGAAACCAAATCAAAAGCCTTGGTAATGTCCAACTTGAGTAAAATACAAGGAAGTTTCTGTTGGTGGAAGAATCTAGCAGTTTGCTGAACTAAAAGGAAGTTATCTTGGATGCACCAGCCCTTAACAAAGGCGCTTTGGTTTGTAGAAACCATCTCATTCAAAAAATTGGATAATCGATTAGCCAAGATCTTTGCAACCAGTTTCACAAAACCATGAATCAGACTTATGGGTCTGAAGTTCTTCATGTGGTCAGCAGCCTCCTTCTTTGGAATTAGAGTGATGAAGGCTGAATTAAGCATCCATAGGTTCTGTACATTGCCACACTGGATTGCAATGAGTGCTGCCATTATATCCGACTTAATAGTGTGCCAACAACACTTGTAAAAGCGGCCAGTGTATCCATCCGGGCCCGGTGCCTTGTCGGACGGCAAGGTTTTGATCATTGCCCACACCTCCTCCGCCGTGAAGAACGCCTCGAGGCCATCTAAATCATGTGCCGGTATATTGAGCTGCTCAAGATCAATTGAGAAATCTCACTGCTCTACCGTACCAAGCAAGTTGTTGTAGAAATCAAATGTTGCTTGCTCTTTGTCCCCTTGGCTGGTCAGGATAGCATCCCCCACTACCAATTTTGAGATGAAATTCTTTCTCTTGCGATGTCTGGCGTGTAGATGAAACAAGGCTTTGTTGGCGTCCCCGTCCTTCAACCAATCTATACGAGATCGTGATCTGGCGATAGTGCGCAGCAGCGATGACAATGCCAACCCATGTTTTTTCAGCAACCATCGCAGATTGTTCTCCTCCGCGGTGAGGAGCCAGGTGTCTTGCTTAATCTCAAGTTGGTGCATGATTTCTTTAACCAGCATCAACTGAGTCTTGACATGACCCACACGCTTCTGTCTCCAACCTTGTAATGCTCGGGTAAGTGCTCTGAACTTCAGAGAGAGAGTCTCCAGCAGGCATGTTGTGGACTGGACTGAGGACCAAGCTGAGGCTACAACGTCCGAGAAACCTCAATGGACGGCCAAAAAGATTCAAAGTGAAACCTCCTCTTTCCAAGCCTTAGGTCATTTAAACCCAACAACAATGGGCAGTGGTCAGATCCTTCTGTCGCCACGCTTTGTAGCAGGCAGCGTGGGAACATCTCCTCCCAATCTGGCGAACAAAACACCCGATCAAGCTTGACTAAAGTGGGATTGTCCTGTTCATTTGACCAAGTAAATTTCCGTCCTGTGAGAGGAATTTCTTTGAGAGCAGTGTCATCAACACATCGTCTAAACCTGCCCATCATGACTCTATTGATATTTGGATTGTTCTTATCTTCCTCTCGGAGAATAAGATTAAAATCTCCAAAGACTATCCACGGCCCGGGGCATTGAGCTCTGATGTCCCTCAACTCCTGGAGAAAATTCAATTTGTCTTCTCTGCCTTGAGGGCCATATACACATGTTAACCACCATGGGTTTCCATCTGGTGATGCAAACTGCACTGAAGCAGAGAAGGAGTCGACACGAGAAGCCAATGCTGCTCCAATGTCTTCCTTCCAACACATGAGGATTCCTCCGCTCACACCGACCGAAGGAAGATAAGTGTGATGAGTGAAAGAAGAGCCGAGCATGGAAAGTAGCAGGCGCCGGGGAATTGTCTCCATTTTTGTTTCCTGAAGGCACACCACATCCGCTTTTGTTGTTTCCACAAGAACTCTAACAGCATCTTGTCTCGCAGTCGAATTTAAACCGTGGACATTCCAAATTACAATATTTTTTGGATTCATTGTAAACAAATGAGACAAACGACCTAAACTTGAGTACACAATCAGATGGCGAGGAGCTCATCTGTCGCCACAGCCGGCACGTCTTCCGGCGCCCAACCAAACAAAGCTGTAAGCGCCCGGATATGAGCGGCCGAAAGAGGCTGGCTAAACACTTTAGCATAATCCTCCTGTGGTTTTTTGCTAATCTGCTCTTTATCATTTGTAATCCCCAACACACGCATGATTGTCTTCTTCTGCTGGGTACAAGGCTGAGTCTGAGGTGGGTATTCCACGCCCACACTAGCAAGGCGTCTGCTTCTACGAGCTGTCACAACTGGAGGCAACGTCTTCTTTCTTCTCTTGTGAATTGGAGGCGCGGTTGTTACTCCGGTTGTCATCTTGGTTATGCGTGAGATGAAGTCTTGACAAGCATTTCGTCTTTCTGAACTCGCGCTCACCCGGGAGTTAGGACGGCTTCTAGGATAGACAGTTCTCTTGCTGCCGGCATGGCGTCCCGGAGAATGCTGCACCGCAGTGGCCACACGGCTTGCAGGAGTCATCACGGGCCGTGCTCCCAGGGTGCGCACGTCCTCCAAGGAGTTCGTCCGTCGACCCTTCGGGGAGCACATCGCTGACTCCAGCGCTGTCTGTCCTGGTGCTTCCAATAGTGGCTGCTCCGTCGCCGTCACCTCTGTTTCTCACAGCTCTGATTCGTGCGCATTGCCAAGTTGAGAGATTGAATCGTCACCAGATAGGCCTTCCTGTGGACTAACCAGCTGGGCTGGCCCAACCAGTGGTACGTCTACAACCGATGGGTGGGAATTCAAACTGATCGCCCCGGGCTCCGCATTAGCTTTGAACATTACTGTAGCCTCTTCGGTTTCTCCCGCCGCTTTGTCATCAATGGAGACAGCAGCTTCCGAGGTGGGCGGGACTTCTAGGGCAGCGCATGGGGATGTAGGGGGTGCTTGGGGGCCATCGCCAACCTCCTCATCCGCCATGTGGCGCCTCCTGGCTGCCGCTTAACCAAGTCGTTCGACGAGACTCAAGGCACATTGCTCCGCGAGTTTCCGACACCGGCGACAAGGATCCCACCACAGAGGACGAACGACGCCTTCTTCTGCTTCGATCGTTACCAGCACCCGGCGGAGAGGAAGGATCATCTTCCGTCGGGAGAGACACCAGAGCCGCCTTGGTCGTAATAGGGTATATCAGCCCCTGTTCCGCCGAGCTACAATCCCAGTAGTGGACAAGGGCTCCGGAATGAAAAGATCCACGGCCGAAATAAGCTCCGACCTTAAGCACCAGGCCGAAACCTTAAACGAAGTTAGATTCCGCCGAGCCTCCGTGTCCGGGTGCAGCGAGCGAATCCAACACGAACCATCAAGCAACTGCCCCGCCGTCGCTCTTTCCCAGGCGTGCATCGGAATTCCGTGGAGCTCCACCTCAACGAGAACCGGCAGCTCAGCAGAGGAAGCATTGGTGAGGCGGCTCCACCTCTTGAACTGGAAGCTGAATTCAGGTCCATGGACGGGGCGGCCTCCATTGAGAACTCGAACGGCCATGTCTTCAATCTATTACAGGTCTTACATTGCCAAAAGCTCCAAGGACTGAAATAGATTGCACGCTAAGCATCGAGAGAATGAATTAGCAGCAAATGAAATCACATCTGATCTATTACTACGTATAAAAAAAACTTTATGACCTATCACATAAAGTTGAGTACCAAAAGCTTCGATGCCTTATGTCCAAAAGACATTAGAGTTTTTATATACGTAGTAATAGCCCATCTTTATGACAAACAAGTCTTTATAATGAATTTTAGAACACAGCAAAAAAAAGCTATGGTAAGCAAAAACTATGCAATAATAACCAAATCAAACCTCTCTTGACTTAAAGAGCCCACTCAGTAGACAATTCTCAATCTAGTATCTAGTACCAAACATTTGAAATGAAGTAACGATTCTCCTTTTAGTACTCCAAAGCTTTTTTGTAACATTGAGATTGAGTTAGAAAATTATTTTTCAAATATAAGAGGATATGCTTATTAATTTTTGAGTAAAGTGCATGACAAATATTTAAACTTGTCGAGGCGTGTCATCTAGGTACCTGTACTCTCAAAATGCATTTTTGACTACCTAAATTTGTCATAGTGTGTCATTTAGGTTCTAATGGGTTTCAACCCGTTAACCAATCTGACGTGGCGCGTTGAGTTGGACCAAATAGCTGGGACGGACATTTTTGCAAAGAAGCCCTTCCCCACGCCACTTATTTGTTTTCTTAATTACCTGACCTTACAAGCTGTTATTTTACATATTAAATTTTGTATTATGCAAACTTGTTATTAAATTAGTATAATATTTCATTGGGCACGCTGTTTACACGTTATTAAATAGGTGATTTCTTTTTGTTTCAAGGAACATTACGCATTAAATTTCCTTGCTTCCTTACACATTACGCATCAAATAGATGATTTAATTTCATTTCAAGAAACAAAGCATAAGATTGTCAATAATCAGTACTAGCTGCTTAAAACTAAGCCAAGATGAAACTTGACAAAAGCAATCGCCACAAACCAAGATTAAAGTTTTTGCAAGAGAACTAACGGGCACAGTCAGCATAAGTATCTACCGCAAAACCAAAAGAACTGTTTCATCGAAACTAAGCATCACAATGCTCTGTTCCGGCAACTATGTGCCATAAAACCAAAAAATCACTTTTCTCAGTGGTTCCCAATGCATCTACGCATCTGTTGCTGGTCCAGCTCCAGCCCTCTTGTTTTTTGCTGCAGCTCCAGTATTCTTCATGCCGTTCTTCTTTGTAGATGCAGCAACAGTAGCCTTGCCTTGTTTGGTGCAGTCGTGAGTCGAGCAGGCCTTTCACTCGGTCTATTGGTCACAATGTATTCTGGGTCTGGCAATGGTCCGTGCTCTTGAGATAGCATGCTTGTCTTAGATGACTGTTTCAGCAATGTAAAAAATGCATGTCAGAATCACATTACAGTGAGTAAGTTTGAGTAAAATGAGTGCAAACAAATTTACCTGTCCCACCATTACATCTACCATGCTGAAACTAAGCTGTGACATCATCTGAGAACCAACATGTGCTTCTTCTATGATATCCTGTTTTTGCAATTTAAAGGTTTTTACTCTTCCTGTCGAAACTACCTAAAAATATTGTAAAAAAAATGCAAAACTTCATACCTGGCTTATCACAGTGATAGGTTTTTCTGCTGGCCCATGAGAAGTTTGTTTTGCTGCAACTGCCACCAACTTTTTAGCATCTTCAGAGCCTATTCCTTGTTTCCTTAGTGCACACCCACTACGATTGTGGCTTTCTCCTTTACAATGGCTACAGGTAATAACCATTCCATGCTTACTTAATTTGGGTCCATTTTTCCGTTGCACTTCATATGGTTGTTTCCTTCTAGACTTTGGTGGCCTGCCAACTTTCTTCACATACTGTGGTGGCAAAATTTTAGGTCCATATGACTGCTCCCATTGGGTCTGGTCTCTGCAAGGCCATATGTTGTAACCATATGCTTTGCTAAATGCTTCAACTGAATAGCAGGAAGGTAGAACACTTTCAATTGGTATTCTCTCATGCCTGAGACAAGATACAGCATGGTTACAAGGGATTCCTGTCAAATCCCATCTCCTGCAGTCACAATGATTAGTTTTGATATCCACTATATACTAAAAATCCTTCTCTTGGACTTGAAAGACCCCCTGGCCTGCTGGCAGAGCATAGCACAAATTAGCCGTTTTAGCGATTTTCTGTAACTTTTTCCTGATCTTTGGACAAAAAGGGCCTTGCATATTTTCTGCCACCTCCTTTTGCTTGTTATAGTGTCTGTTCATCAGCTGACATTTGACCTTCTCAAGCATGCTCAATATAGGTAGCTCTCTTGCATCTAAGATGTATTTATTGAACACCTCACAATTATTGTTCAACAATATATCACACTTACAATATTCCAAGAAAAAAGCTCTGGACCATGTATTTGGTGGCATCTTTTCCAGCCAAGCATAGGCATCTTTGTTCAGAGCTTTCATTTTCTCCATGTTCATGTTCCACTCTGGAACTAAAGATGATCTTGCACATGCCCATAATCGGTTCTTTAGAACTTCACCTTTGAACTGACCTTGGAAATTAGAGTTCAGATGCCTGACACAAAATCTGTGCTCTGAGTCAAGGAACACTTGCTGGACAGCAGGAATTAATCCCTACAAGTAATTAAACACAGGAGCAAAAATTATATAAATAATAAAAATGCTATAATATATCAATTTGCAACTAGATTTACAAATAATTTCTAAAAGAATACATTAAGTGTAAATTTATAATTAGAACATACCTTTTGCTTATCTGTCATTATAGTCCAAGGTGTGGTGTTATCAATTCCAAGATCAGAAACCAATGTTTGAAGGAACCATTTCCATGTAACAAGGGATTCTACCTCAACTACAGCCATAGCAATCGGATATATACAGTCATTTGGATCAATCCCCACTGCAGTCAATAATTGTCCACCAAATTTAGTCTTAATGTGACACCCATCCAAGAAAATTATAGGCCTACAACCACTAAGGAATCCCCTTTTGCAAGCATCAAGTGACATGTAACACTGACTGAACATGCTACCTTGAAGTTTTAGAAAGAAACTAGTCCCAGGATTACTTCTTCTTAATTCATTGCCATAATCCCATAATTTGTTGTACTGTTCGACCTCATCTCCATAGATTGCTTTCATAGCTAACCTTCTAGCCCTGGCTAGTTTGCTTCGAGAAGGGGTCAGGTTCCAATCTTTCTGTACTGTCCTTGCAAAATTTGTGAGAGACATCTTGTCATCAGCTCTGAATGTGTCTATGTACTTTGCAGCCAACCATTTAGATGTGCACTGCTTGATCACACACTGTTTTTGACAATTATGCTGTCCATTGTATGTCTTGACCACAATTGCCTTGACCCTGCTGTCCTCTGAAGTGAATAGGCTCCATGTGCATCCCTTTGCACAATGAGCTCTGATCCTGTGCTGGTTATTTGTTGGCATCTTGATTTCAACCCTGTTCCTGACACCATATTCTGTGATTGCCTTTCTTAAGTCTTCAACTGAAGGAAACACAAGTCCAACTTTGAAGGTTGGATTTGACATGTCTTCCTCCGTAAATGACTTGAACTTCGGCCTTACTTCACCTTCATAATCAGATGCTGGCAAATCAAGCCCTTCATCTGTTGATTCATCTTGAGCATGGCTTGTTCCACATGTTTCAGTAGAACTCAACCTGCTACCTTTGGCCTTTTGCCCCTTTTCTATCTTCTTTCCTTTTGCAACTCCCTCATCTTGTACACTATCATCGACATAATCAACAAATAGGTCGTCATCACCATCATCTAATTCATAGTCACTGTCCAAAAAATCTTCATACTCACTGTCACTACTATCACTGCCATGTTCATTATCTTCTGAATCTTCTAATATATTTTGTCTTTTCCCTCTTCGATTACACTGTCCTTTGCTGTTACCTTGTTCTCTACTGCTACCCAAATCATTGTAAAAAGAAGCCAACTTATCACCATCATTCTCTAAAATCACATTGACCTTCCTAGGACTGATTAATTTGGGCAAGTCTGCAACAGGATTGGCTATGATGTCATCCCAATCAAAATCTACAAGACTATTATCATGATCAAAGTACACAACCAAATTCTTGAATCGATCAACCACTGATGACATCACATTAGTATCACTATCTTCGATAATGACTCTAAGTCCATCACTAATGTATTTTCCTGGTAACAGTCAATAAATCTTCAAACTGTTAGTTCTTAAGTACCCCAAATCTTCCACAAATTGATCAAGCCACAAAGGTGACCACGTGTCTGTCTCAACATGATCGAACCAGCTAATCTTGCCACTAACATATGAGCGCAGATTGCCATGGCCAACAAAAAATCCTCCGTGGTGAACCTCAACAGAAAACTCCTCAGTATTAGCATCTACAGAACATGCATCAAAGGAAACGAAAAATAATTCAATTTTTTTTATCAAAATCAAAACCCTAGCCACCATAAAGACAAAACAAAGCCTCAGCGCTCAGCTACAAGCAACTCCAGCACGCCCTGCATTGACCAACAATACCCGCTACAAGAGGGATTGTCCTTTGATCGACTCACCATATGCAGGAGCGCCCAAACCTTGCCGCCGCAATACTGCCACCATCTTGTGTCGCCAGCATCGCTGCGTGGGCTAGATTACCTTCACTGCGCGGCCTCTGTGCTCGCCGTTCCTCCGCCTCCCTCCGCTGTCGATCGCCGTCACCGCCGCCGCTAGGTCCTGCGCCGTCTCGACTGCCCGGGAACGAGGAAAACAAAGCGTCGGGCAGAGGTTTGGGGAAAAGGAGGGGAGGGGGGGGATATAAGTGGCGTGGGGAAGGGCTTCTTTGCAAAAATGTCCGTCCCAGTCAGCTATTTGGTCCAACTCAGCGCGCCACGTCAGATTGGTTAACGGGTTGAAACCCATTAGAACCTAAATGACACACTATGATAAATTTAGGTAGTCAAAAATGCATTTTGAAAGTATAGGTACCTAGATGACACGCCTCGACAAGTTTAAGTACTTGTCATGCGCTTTACTTTTAATTTTTCTATATATTTTAAACAACAGTTCACATGGTGGCTAAACCTAATCAATGTTGTCAAATAAAATCAGTCACAATTGAAACAAAAAAGAAGAAGAAAGAATCCAATGCAAGTAATTTTCTATAACAATGGAAGTTTTTATTTTTAACTCATAATGCACACATGACGTTACTTAGCTAAGCTCTAAGCCAATATATTATGTATCTAAACTATTTAACTAAACAAAACCTCTATCAATCATCACTTTAAGCATTAGAATTAAGTCCAAACTGTTGAAAACAATGTAGGCAAGATGAGAATTCGAGATCTCACTATCAGGATAATATACACTAAAACTACTCATCTGAATTGAGTACTGAGCTCCACATAGATGCATAAGCAGAATGGCAACCAAATTGACATATAAATATATAATTTTAGTTCGAAAAGAACATCAAAGAACTGTTCGATACTGCCTGCCTAAAACAGTATGGCTTGTTGCACTCATTGGACAATCTATAAATTAGCCAATGAATTCGAGAAAAGACAGTTTAGAAATGACCTCTGGTCTACTGGTCTAAGGTGATGGAGTCGATGAGGGGTCTCCTTGCTCTCTGTGTGTGTGGGGGGGGCGGGGGGGGGGGGGGGGGGGGCTTGGGCCAATCAGTCAGTGTGAGGTGATTTTCTCCTGGAGGAGCACAGCGGCGAGCGTGTATGTTGTTTCAAGTCTTGGTCGTGTGGAGGTAATAGAATAACCGCAGGCACCACCTGAGGGTCGCACATCATTAGTCGGATCTGCTCCTCCACCTGTCGTCGCGCGTCGTTATCTGCGAGCGGAGGACGAGGCGAGCGACGATGGCCTCACAGCCTCGTGTCAACGGGCAGAGAACGCGGTAGACGACGACGGCCTTGCAGTGGCAGGCGGCGGTAGTGGCCTCGCAATGGCAACGGACAGAGGACGGGTCAGGTGGCAGCGACATCTCATGGTTGCGAAGGACGGGGCCGCGGCGATCTCGTGGTTGCGCAAGACGGGGCGACGACGATCTCGTGGTTGCGAAGGACGGGGCGGCGGCGGGCAGAGGAAGGCAGCGAGACCTATGGTTGCGGAGGACGGCACTAGATGTATAAAAATAACAGTTTGGATCATGAGTCGTGAGAGCTAATAACAAATCGGATTGGATTGACGATTGACTCAATATTGTCGTATGATACGTGGTATAGAGGTTTGCAAAATTATGTAATGGAATATTTAGAAATTAACAGCTATTAGATTTGAATAAATGTAACTTTGTTAGTAAAGGGAACAGAGTCATTGAATTTGAGTTAAAGTAACATTATCATTGTAATTGTGGGAATATTAATAGTATAGTAGAATTCTTTTAGGAAGGTGGATGAAAAACGATAGAGTTGGTACATTATAAGAGTAGAGAAACATATCCTCGTTTCATATATATTGATGCAAAATGAGAAAATATATATAAGAAAAAGGAAAAGGTTCAATTTACTTCCCTTTCCTTAGGTATGATCAAAGTCTAGATAACACCTAAACTATATTTTAGTTTATTTTACCCAAACTTATGTCATTTGGTTTAATCTACCCCCTAGCAAAATTTTTCTTTTTTATTTCTTCATGCACAATTTAAATTTGAAT
Organism: Oropetium thomaeum; assembly: GCA_001182835.1. Taxonomy (NCBI): domain Eukaryota; kingdom Viridiplantae; phylum Streptophyta; class Magnoliopsida; order Poales; family Poaceae; genus Oropetium; species Oropetium thomaeum. The sequence goes on along the minus strand of LFJQ01000045.1, from coordinate 1,423,131 downwards.
TTTTAATTTTATATGGTGGTAGGGGCATCATAGTGAATATTTTTAAATTATTAAATTATTTTTCATATAATTTTGTGTTACAATGCTTATTTTACCAATAAATATCCTTTTCTATCAAAATAATGTTAAAAATTTTGTGAAATATTTTTCTTACATGTGTTATGATGTGAACCGTCATCACATAAAATTGTGACTTATAATTTTACTTATGCATAGAGAAATAAAAAAGACAAGTTGTGTTAGAGGGTAAATTAAATCAAATGACGTAATTTTGAGAGTAAAGTAAACCAAAAAATGGTTTAGAGGATTATATAGACTTTGACTATAGTTCAGAGGAGTAAATTGAACTTTTTCCTACAAAAAAAATAAAGAGAAACTAAACAACAGTTGAGTAGTAATTTAGAGCCATTCCCACCACACGGTTTTCTCGCACGAGATAATATTATCGAAGTTAGCGGCAAATTAAGACAAAAAAAGAAGAAAGTGCAAGTAAAAATGTTAAAACTAAACATTGTTTAACACTTTGAGAAAAAGCTCCTCTGCTGAGCTAAGGATGCAGATTTTTGCTCTCATAGGTTATGGAGCGACCCAAAACTCAAAAAAGAAAATAAAGCAGATTTATTTTTCTCTTTTCACAAACGAGAACAAAAATTAAAATGTTTGATCCACACTACATACCCATTTACATCACTAGTTGAGTCATTACAAGTGTGTAAGCTCTGGCCGAGTGAGGCTCGTTTGTTTTGGCTTTAGATTATAAAATTTCACATAAATTATGATTGCGTAATTTGAGATCGTAAAAATCTAAAGGTTAAAATCTAAGAAAGTATTTATTTGTTTAAATTCAATCTATCTTCAGTCATATTAAGTGGGACCAAATGGCAAAAAGGTAAATATCATTGTCACAATATAGTAATTGTGAAATCTGAGAACTCAGATTATGAAATCTGATTTCACGGTCTAAACATTTTTCTTCGTAATACAGATTGTAAAATCGACGGTGAAGATTCCATAGTAGTGCTGTACAAAAAACACGTGGGCATGCACACAGAGAGCTAGAATTGGATGGTAGCGGCGCGGCAGAGGACGGCAGCACATGGGCTGCAATGTTGCAGCGCGTGGTGTGTACAGTTGTTAGCTACTGCAACCATCGGAGCAGGAGATCCACTGATCTCCGCCGTCCTTCATAAGGCAGCGCCTGGCCTCCTGTGCAGCAGCAGCTGTTCCTGCCAGTGCTTCAGTGCATATATCGGACACGTGTCCGGTGTCCATTACCAAAACCATCACAAATGAGAGAAAAAAAAGCTAACTACTTCATCAGTGCTAATTTACTTACTCTTTTAGGATCTTACATTTTCTCATTTTACTTATTCATCTTATTTTTTAATACATATTTTTTTCTTTTTAATACATCTTGATCTCTATCTATTTTCTTATTTTTTGTTTGTCTATCTTATTTTTTCTCTATTGTCTTCGTGTCTAAGCTAGATGAATAAATAAATTAGGACGGAAGGGATCCGCGTGGACAAGACAGCAGCGTCTGAATCTGGCTTTGCCTTAGAATTTAATTTGTTGAATGGCAGCCCTGTACCTTAACAGTGGGGATGTAGTGAGAATGTGCTGTTAATCAATGATCAAGATCTCAACATTTAAGAAAGTAGCGTATGGGTTTTTGTTAATCTATCTTGATTAAGCTTTTTGGAAGTTTCGTAGCATGTGAGGCAGCTAAGAGCGAGGCTGGGTAGCAAGTAGGGGGGCATGTTCTGTGTTCCCCTTCAACCGCACAAACGGGGAATCAGGACAAACAAATATACCACGACAGGGAAAGGCCCCGGTAGTAAAATACGCCAGAGTAGGTGCATTTTTTAACTTCGCTTTTGTATACTCCTCATGCTTTTGTATCGATAGGATAAAAATTTTGATTCTTAACAATAATAATTTAAGAACGAAGCGTGAAAATCTCGGTATCTGCGTCATGAAGAGTAAAACTTCATGATGAAGAGTAGAAGTTCACACTTCCAGCTTGCAGATGTTGTAAAACTAATAAAGCAAAAAGTGCCCACCAGAGTGTTTTTATTCATATTTTGGACGTTCGTCGAATCATAATCCCCTTTGGGGACCGCCGATTTCATATGGTTCAACAGTTCTTGGACATGTGGATATTTTTTAACATAATCAAAAGTTAAAGTATGCTAGAGATAAATTAATAGTTCTACTCTTCATATTTCATTGTTGCACAAGTGATTTTCTCAAAAAAAAAAATCTATGATCCTTCCATACTCCATTTTGATGTGGGATTATTGTGTATCTTTTGGCAAATTATTGGTTAGTACTTTTATGTGCGTTCTGAAGGGATCAATGGTACTTTCCATAGTTAATACTATCTCCATCGTGAGCTATACCATATGGACGGATTGGACATGAAAATAAGGTCAATTAATCAAAAACAAAAAAATAAACCAACTTAGATGGCTGTCTTCAAGAAGGAAAAAAACAACTGATGCCCATCTCGATCGGATCTTGGAATCTCTAGCCCAATAGCCTTTCTTATTTCTTGGCCGAGGCTTTTGCATTTAGAGCTATAGGAAAGTTCCATTGTTAATCCAATCAATAATAATTTTTATGTTTTCCAAGGAACAATGTGTTGTTCTGTAATCACATACAGAAGACAACCGATGGATACATCATATGGTTATGACACATGTACCTTAGCAGCAGATTTATACCAATGTTTATAACATGATAGTACACAAAAGGCAAGACCTCACAAATAAATCGACTTACACAGCTATTTGCAATTAATCTCACAAGTCTATGCAAACATGCTCCATCCCAATCATCGTCACTGTGGAGATTAGTGACAAATCTAAACTATGGTATGTATCGATCTCTTCACCCCGCACATCAAAATAATCAATAATCCAAATCTATGCCTATTTCAGTTTGGATATACATCCAGAAAGATCGCCTGAATATTTCTCACACACTAAACCATGGAGATATCACATGGAACTGCAACACTTGCTCTTGGGGATCTCCTGCGCCGGGCCTGGGACAAGGACCTTCTTCCCTGCCAGCGGTGGGGCTGCACCATTGGCCTTTGGGTCGGCCGCCATGTTCTTCTTGCTGTGGATTTTGAAGATCTCCGACAGTACGGTTTGGAAGGCATTCTCCACATTGGTGGCCTGCAGGGCAGAGGTCTCTAGGAAGAAGAGGTTCTCCTTCTCAGCAAACTCCTTGGCGTCCTCAGTGCTCACTGCACGCTCCTCTTCGAGGTCGCTCTTGTTGCCAACAAGCATGATGACAATGTTCTTGTCAGCATGGCCACGGAGCTCCTCCAGCCAGCGAGGTATGTGGTCGAAGCTCTGGCGTTTCGTGATGTCATAGACTAGCAGAGCACCCAATGCACCTCTGTAATACGCACTTGTGACAGCTCTATACCTGCAGTAATTGAAATAATGAGGATGAGGACTTGCTAAAAGTTCAAACATCTTGGAACAACATGATGTTCAGAAAAAGGAAATGTGAAATACTAAATCAAATAAGCTGGTAATATTTCACTCTGCACTGCAAGGTAACAGCTGAATACAACAAAGATACATCTGCAGTTAGAAACTACAAGGGCACTAGATACTACAGCAGCTTAGGAAAGTTGAACAACTTGTTGCAAATGTGTCCATTCTCAGAGAAACAAGATTAACTTGCTCGGAATGTTGATGAATAATGAATGTATATTTGCAAAAGAGTTGAACGGTTGGATAAGACTATGAATGATGAAGTAAAACTGCGGACCTGATACTTAGTCTGTCCACACACACAAAGCTCTTAATTGCAAGCATACAATTGAAATGTGTATCTATAGATAAGAGAGTAAGCACCAAGTTCTGCAAATGTATGGCAAGAGAAAGATCTTTGTTCCTTCTGAGATACATGATAGGAATTTGTCACACTACTGAAATGTCTATATCTATATGTCATAAGTTTGGATATGGATCATATTAAGTTAGTTACTATAACTATCCTACATTGGTGTCTATGCTTTGTATAATACGACCAACAATAATATTCATTTGATTGTGCACTGACATAATCAACCTAACAAAAAATATATCTAAATTTAAAATCAGCCACGTAGTATAAAGGAGCATCTTCTTGAACTACTGAATATCTCAGTCAGACAGTCACTCTTTTCCCTGGGTACGGTGCCGATAAACAATGCCCAGGTGCCATTCAAACAGTTTTCACTATGCAACCTACCAGGATGAAGTACAAACCACACACAGTTTGGACAACAGCGATTATATTGAATCTCAAGAGTTTGAAAGTTTCATTTGCCATCCAAGCAAACTTTGCTGATTCCCAAGTATAAAATAGTACAGCAAAGGACTGAATTTATTTATCAAAGCTTGAATTTGAAAAGCTGAAGGTCATTTGTTATGAAGAAACTCTAGTAACGATCATCTGCATATTAAAGGAGAGAAACCAAAGCCAAATTCATAATGTCTTACACGAGGATACCTCAACACAGTTCATACAAGTTCAGAGACATTGAAAGATTTATAATTACCAGCTATCAGTTGAAAGGACATATACTGCCTACAACAAAATGAGTATAAAGTATATACTGCAACAACTACAACAGATAAGTGATAGATCACTAAGCAGGTCACTCACTTAACCACCACAATTTACTGACTACTATCACTGCATGTAGACATAATTCTTTCATATAAAAACAAAAATCAAATGAGTTCACTCAGTGTTGCATGCTTTTTAGGGAATAGAGGCACCATGCAATCGATTATTTCCTTTCCTTTGAAATAAACATATAGGGTTCATTTCAAGACTTATATCCTCAGTTCACTAGTTGCATGTAAAATTAGTATTATTTTTGCATTTATTACATGATATGAAAATTCATCTAGAGTTATAGATACATAATTCTAGTACATTAATAGCATGAACAGCATGAAACTCTAACGGAAATATTCTTGACTGTGTGGCGCCCTAGAAAATGGTTACGAGGTCATGGAACAAGCCACATGCAGAACACAGGTTTATTAAGTAAATCCTATTCACAACTCAGATATCCGGTCACAAGTCGACAAACGCGAGCACCATACACATGGCACGGCTTGATTTTGACACTCATGCAATAAACACTCTATGACAGAACACATGACACCATGCTTTAGCTAAATTTGCATTACTGAATACGGACTACCGCGTCAGGCCGACTACCAAAACATGCACGATTTTAGCCAGGGATCGAGAGGCCTCAAGTCAACACAGGTACCAGATCCAGCCTTCTGGTAATAAGGATTTATATAGTAAGTAAGTTCACTGATTGCCCAACATGCCACCTTAGCCATGGATGACATGACATGAGCACCATGCTCACTTTGCTAATTTTGACGCCACCACAGTTAACGCTGCTGCATCAATCTGACCACCAGAGCGCACACACTTTTAGCAGGCAGCCCATTACAGATCCAGGGACAGTGTGAGACCACACTACTGAGACCATTTCATTCCCTTGTGTGGGGTCCAAGTCCAAGGCAAGCTAAGCCGACAACCTCAACCACTGGTCCGCAGAGATCTAGTACTACAATTGTACCAACCACCTACCTTGCACTAGACAACGTTAGCGTGCGAACAATGAACTGATCTGAACCCTGACCAAGAGGAAAACAAAACCGAGGGAAGCATAGCCTGAAAGGGTTACGCGCTGCTGCAGCGCATCACTGAATGGCATCAATCACAGGGCCTCTAAATCCTCAAAAATTGAACGAAGCGAATAAGGACACAACTAAATGAATTTAGTACTAGATAGGAATGGGGGTGGACTTGCCTCTCCTGGCCGGCGGTGTCCCAGATCTGCGCCTTGACGGACTTGTGCTCGATGACGAGGGTGCGCGTCTGGAACTCGACCCCGATAGTGGCCTTAGAGTCGAGGCTGAACTCGTTGCGCGCAAACCGCGCCAGGATCTGCGACTTGCCCACCGCCGAGTCACCGATCAGCACCACCTTGAACACGTAGTCCACCTTCTCCCCGCCCCCTGCCATCGCCCCTCCCTTCCTTTCAACCCTCCTCCCTCAGTCGCTAGCTCGCTCGCGCACGGCAGCGGCGACGCGGAGTGAGGAGTGAGGCGGCGGAGTGCGTACGCGCAGGCAGGTGAGGTGAGAGGTGGGGCGTTTTGATTTTTTCAGTTAGCGACGGAGGAGGAAGCGGGAGAGACGATGGACACACTCCTTAGTCCTAGTCCTGGTCCTGGTCGGTCGGCCTCGATCTGGGTCTGGTGGGTGCCGTTTCGTGCGGTGCGGCCGTTTGGTGGACCAGAAGGGCGTGGAAATGACGGGCACACCCCCTGCTGCAAGCCTGCAGCTGATTTCAAAGAAAATTTTCTTGGTAATACCAACACTGAGTCAATGACTGAGAATACCATCGTATAAATAACAACTCTGGGAAAATATAGGGCCAGGTCGGCTGGAACGGCCGTTACTTCCTCTGTCCAGAGTTTTAGACATACAATCTGTTTTATTTAAACTTTTTCTAAATATTTAATAATAAATAAAGGTATAAACCCTCTATAAATATTTAATTTCACTCAAACCTTTATTGGACACATAAGTAAACACTAAAAATCTTTTATGACATTGAGTTGTAATTTTAATTCTGACATCATTACAGAAAATAAAAAAATATATACTTTTGAAATCTAAAAAATCCCAAACCTTTTTTGGTAGTAGCTGAAATTGTATTCTACATTTTTCCTTTTGAACCAAGTCCAAATTCGAAAAAAAATTTAAAATTAGGATATTTAAATCTACCATAGAAACATTTAGAATTATTGAAAATAGTTATGTTTTAAAATAAATTGTAAAAATTGATCCAACTATTTATTTTAGAACTCTAATCACTCTAAAATTATGTACCCTGTTTTTTTCTATCAAATATGTGAACATAATTAATAATTACAATTCAAGTCAAATTTTTAACCTTCACCAATTTTATAGTAACACATAGTGATCATAATTTTACAGTGACCATCAATGTCATAGACAGATGTGAACCAAGTTTTAATTTATCTCAAAGTATAACTATTCTAAATAATTCAAACAATATGGTTATAATAAATTTAATCGCTAAATTGTAAATCAAAATTACTTTCTAATTTGAACTCAGATCAAAAAGAAAAGTTGTAGAAAACTATTTCACCTACCACCACAAAAAGTTGAGATTTTTATTATAGAAGCATTCTTTTTTAATTTTCTTTATTAAAACTATAAGATCAATGTCATAGAAGGGATTAAAATTGCAACTCAATGTCATATAGGAATTTTTCATATTTGCAGTGTCAAATAAGGGTTTGTATGAAATTGTAAGTATCATATACAGGTCTATCCCATAAATAGGTGATATGTAAAGTTTATCTAATAATAAAACATGTCATAACAAAATGAATAATTTTTTTATAAATTTTTTAATGAGACGTATGATCAAATACGATATCTAAAAGTCAACTAATGTTTATATTCATAAATGGAGGAAGTACTTTTTTACTATAGCTTCATTGCTTCAACATTTGACCAGCTGATCAAGCCCATATATAATCACTCGTGTCATTGCATGGAGCAACGGACAAGTGGGGAGCCCACAGGACCTCCCTTTGTGATTCGGGGAGGTAGCGGAGCGTCGTCCGAGCATTGGCTGGAGACAACGAAGACACGAGGATTTTTACCCAGATTCGGATAGCCCATAGGCTAATAGTCCTACGTCCTGCTTGTCTATATTGAAAGAATGTTGTGCTTGTATTGATGCTTACTTGCAAAGGTTGGGGAAGGGGTCCCTTTTATAGAAGGAAGGGAGCCCGCATCACCTGCTACTTCAGGAGCTAATGTCTAGCAAACTACCCTGGACCGCCGACAGATGGGCCCTGGGCCGGCCCCAGCCTCTACCATCGTTTGTAGAACGGTTCCACACAGGTGTATACCCGTTCGGGAAAGGCCGCTCCCCCACCTACTCCATTTACTCTAGGGTCGCGGGTGATATCGTGGAGGAGATCTCCAAACTCTGCTCTATGTCGAGTGGGCTGACGCGGTCATTGGTGCTCCTCGCCCCTTTCCCAGGAACGTAATGATGCTATCTTGGACTCGTCTGGCCGACAAGCGGCGCCGCGCGCCGGCGCGCTGCGGGATATTAAGGCCCCGCTGTGCCGGTTGCGCGTGCGATGCTGTTAAGGCGACGTGACACGCCGCCCCGTCCCATCCTAGGCGCTGAACCCGAGGGACCCCCCTCCCCAGGATGGCCGCGGAAGGGCGTCCTGGGTTACCGTCTTGGGAACTTCACCTCTCTAGGGGAAGGAAAAGGGGAGGGGTCATTCGTGGGCTTTTGCCATCACTTCAGGGGCCTCTTTACGCTTCGTCACCATGTCAGGGCCGAGGATTTCGGCCCAGGAGGCGAAGGATTGGGGACCCCCATTCCAAATACGCCTACAGCTGGTTATTCAAAATTTTTAGTATAATTCCTACAAAAACAAGCACAATTACGTCCATGAGAAAACTTTAGTATATATTTTAAATATGACTGTTTGATCAAGGACGTGCTCTACCTCGAGGGATTGAGGCCCACTCGAGGACGGACCAGGATCGGCTGACTTAGCTGCCCCCGTGCAGTAATCACTGACACGTGGACCCACGTGGGCCTAACCTCACACGTCAGCGACCACTGCACGCATGCGGTAAAGTCTACGGTCACAGACACGTGAACCCACATGGGCCTGACCCACATACGCGTTGCACGCGTGTAGTAAAATCCGTGGATCCACGTCCCTCAAGGAGAGCCCTCATGTACTCTCCCAAATCATCGGTTCGAGCGAGAGGCAATGGAGGCAGCCATGGCTCATAGTATGCTCTCCCCTCAATTTTAGAGCCAAAGATGCCGCACGTGATGTCTTTTAATCATCAAATGAAGCTTGCAGGGTAGTATAACACGTTCAGATTGCTCATGGATGTTTTTCTCTAAAAAATAAATAAATAAAGAGTGCTCATACAAATAGCATGAGACCTCGTCTCTAATAAAATGCAACATCGTAGCCGCTGCGGCTGTCACAAAGCCCCCATGCATCAAGCAAATTTTTGTTGAACATAGGGTTCACAACATCATAACAAGCAACAACTAGAAGCACTGAGGCACCCCTTATATCCATCAGTCAAACTGCACCTATATTTATCCATTCAAAGCCGATATGTCGATATGATAAAGCCAGCTCCAAAGCATTGTTCTGGCAACATCACGAAGTCCAGCAGAGGATATGAAACCATTCCCAATAGAGCCCTTGAGTTAGGGAGGAGTAAGCTTGCCTACTGGTAATGAGATTCATACTAGATTCTAGTTGATGGTTCCATGAATGTCATTTACAAAGGAGCAATGAAGATTAACTTGATGAACTTGCAATTCGCTTTTCTTTTCGCTTCACGCTTCTACAAAAAGGTCATGTGAGAAGGGATACACACCGAATGGCGAATGGAGCTTCTGATACTCAAATACATGACCTAATCCCGATGCTAACATCATGGGGCATTAATTCGGATGCCGTAGAGCTGAAGAAGATTTGAGTGCCAGTGATAAGATCAACCTTATTACCAAGTGCTGACAGCTTAACACTTAATAATCAAGGGGCCAACCTCTCGATGTGCCAAATTTTACTGCCATCAGCATCACGCAATGAGTATTGTAGCCTGGATAACAAAACAATGGCATGACCGCATGAGTGCTGTTCTGTGGAGAGGCATTGAGAGGATGGCCAAAGAATAGCCAAGATAGCAAAGGAATATATGTATCACACATACCGGTCATGCAGTCGAGACTGTTGGCCTTGCCAGAACTCAAGAAGTGTTGGTGTCAATCTGTAGCCACCCCAGTATTCAGGTTTCGGAATCATGCTACTGCAGGTTCAGAATATAGCCAGGTAATTAAGATTTTAACAGTACAGAAAATCTAACCAATTTCAGAATTTAGTAGCTGACATGCTGCAGTTGATTGAAAATCCCAATTCCCAAAGTTTAGGAGTTTTATCGGAGATATCCAGTGAAATAAATACCAAATAATTGCAGATTTGCATCTCATAGCAAGAAAACCCCACAAGGCATGACTTCAAAACCAGACAATAAATAACAACGAACCAATGAGGTAATACAGGAGCATCATTGACATGTACTGACAACGGATATAGCTAACATGTTAAGCGTGAAACTAGTTTGTAAATTCATGGCCACAACTCACATTAACAATTAGCAATTTGAGGATGACAGCTGCTAGCATAATTGTTTGGCGCCCAGGGGGGCGCACACCGTATTTCACATGTTGCAATCTTTTTAAAATTTGTAACAAAGAATCAGATGTGTAGTATATTTGAAATGAAGTGTATCCATAGAATTTTAGCATCAAATTCGCCCTGAATCTCAAGAAAGAAAATAGAAAAGAACTACTATCAAACTGTTCACCATGTGCAAATAGTGCCCCATTGTGATTTTTGAATCTTGATATCAAAGATGAATTTGACAATGATATTTTGGAGGTACCTCTTATGTGTGTTACTAAAAATGATTTTTGTGATATTTTTTAAAAGTTGCAACATGTAAAATTTACACATTTTCAAAAACTGAGGGTGCGCACCCCCATGGGCGCCAAATCTGCTCTGCAGCTGCTATTTATGAAACTAGTTTCATGAATAGTGAGGATACCCAGAGTCTTCTAAATATTTCAAACTCATGTGTTATTGTAACCATAAACATGGTGATAATCCAGCACATAAAGAAGCTTAATGTGAACTCATGTTTCCAGGAAAAGTCGAAAGATCAAGCAATAGATAGCAAATATGGATGATGCTTGCATAAACTCACCCATCAGAGTATTTTTGTTCCAGTTCCTTGTATGCTTGTTGAAGAACTTCCCTTCCGGCAACGACAGTGCTCTAGTGAATATCAGAATTAATATGATTTTTCTTAGCGGATGATGCCACTTTCACTTTATCATTTAAAATAAAAGACAAGGCAACAGTAAGTTTTAAGGTAACAAACCTAAACTATCACAGTACCTGCTTGCTGACAATGGCACCAAGCTGACTTCCTCTTGGGCGGCTGTGGAAATACTTCTCAGATTCTTCTTCTGGAACCTTTTGAACAGAACCTTCAACTCTCACCTGCAGGATAATAAAGCCAACACATCAGCCAATTATAACCTGAAGTAACATAATTTGGTTGAACCTAGTTTTGAACTATGGCTTCCATGTTCCTTCACAAATGAATATTATTGGATGCACCAGTGCCAGTGAGACCCAGAGAACAACCATACAGAAACGTAAAATGCACAAGGAATGAATTTTCTTAGAGGGTCCACCCTAAGAACGTGACAGGAAAACTAGATAATGAACAACCAGGGCATATTTGACACTTTCACAACGACACACCATTGATGCATTATTACTTATCTTGATGAATAGATTTGCTTTTACTCTTCTAGTTGGATAAGCTACAGTGCTTTGTTATAAATTCATTTCATCATGCCAGCTGAGAAGAGTTTAAAACTTGCTACTCCCTAAGTGATATTACAAAGTGCAGATAACAAAGCTATCTTTTAATAATACTCCCTCCGTTCATAAATATTTGGCGCTGTTGACTTCTTACATGAGCTTTGACCATTCGTCACATTCAAAACTTTTTGATTTAAATCATATATTTTATTATAATTTGGTTCATCACTATGAATGCTTTAGCCATAACTCAAAATTATACGCATTTGAACTAATTTTTTGAATAAGACGAATTGTCAAAGTTCATGTAAGAAGTCAATGGCGCCAAATATTTATGAACGGAGGGAGTACTCTATATAATAATTGTTCAAACACACCTGCCGGTTCATCTCATTCCAGTAGAAAAGGAGTGCTGCATTCTGATTCTCAGATAAGTCATGTGCTTTCCGGCTACCATAATTTGTGTACCTATACAACAATAAATCAAAAATGAGTCCATACATTTTAAGAAACTTCCTGGAATGCGAGTCTATTAAATGTCTTGATAAATACCAAACGAATCCCTGCTTATCAACACCCTTTAAAAGAACCATTCTTGAGGAACTGCACATATTACCAGGATGGAAAATTATCATTCTGAATATAAGAAGGGATAACTGGCTTACTATAAGAAAAGAAACATTTAAAGGACAGCGAGCCATACGGTTTCCCCTCCTTGTTCACAGTTGTTAAAGCCATAGCATTCGGCTCACGAAGACCAGCAGATACTGCTTCATCAAACCATCTGATGAACTACAAAAAAAATGGAGGAAATGTTCCTTAGGAGAATAAAGGTTATTCCAAAATAAAAAGATGACTAATACAAAGTTGGTTTGACTTCACCATACCTGATCAAATGGATCAGGCATCACATGCTTCTCAAGAAGTTCTGGAGAAATATAGTTCTCCCTGAGAGATGAGATGTCAACTGGTGGAGCCCTTCCAATTCTCACGCACATCGAAGTGCCAGGATATGGAGGAAGCTGAAGCCCATATTTGTTCAAAATAGGCGGGGGAACAAACCTACCCCCAAGAAAATGGTGTGCACCAGTGAACTTTTTTGCACATAGCTTTGGTGCAGTCAATGATACCTAGACATCATGATTATTCAAATGTGAAAGTCATACCAGTGAACCAAAAAGGTCACATATGGAGACATAACGCCCAATCAACAAAGCTTCTGAGTAGGATGCTAACCAGCATATCAGGTTTAATCCCTCCTCCATCAACATCTCCCTCTTCAACGTGCCATCCAGAAGGGATATCAACAGAAACAATTGCTGGCCTTTTCTCTGAATTGTCAATAACACTCAATGAAACAAGCCTTTGGATAAGATCATCAAAGGGTGGTCTAGGTGATCCTGTAAAAAAATCCAGGTGAGAAATAAAAACTGAAAACTAAAGAAAAGCAGTCAAGCACAATTGATCTATGTTAAAAATGAAGTAGCATATTTTGTTCGACTTCAATCAGAACAATATATCCAAATAATAGCCAAATCAAATGTTTTCTTAAATTTGAGTGTCATCAGGGGCAACAAAAGTGCCCAGGATTGCAGGCAGCACAATTGGAACCAGCATAGACCAAAAGTCGATTAACAAGTTCAGTTAGTTTGACAAGTTTGGATTGTTAGCTTAAAACTATAGATATACTGTTAGGGTTGCCTCCTATACAAAGATAGTAATGACAGGACTAATTCCTAACTTGAAATCAAAAAATTCTTGTCTCCTGCTATCATGCCTCCTTGGTGTTGTCCCAATCACGGCTCCACTGCACCGGCAAGGTCCAGGTCCAGGGTGAAGTCTTGTTACTAGTTAAAGTACAACCTATGCCATGCTCTACCCATCAATCTCCAGGCCCGGGACATTAAAGTAATTCTTCATTTCATAGTAAAATGCAGTAAATAAGTCACCCTCATAAACTAATTTTGTTATTTATACAGCTCAAAAACCTTGTATATAATAATAAAACGAATAAGAGTCCAAAAAGTGTTTTAAAAATCATGTACTTAACAGTTCATTTTAGTTTGGAAAGTAGCTGTATTTTTCAATCTTGCGAAACATTCTTGTTCAAGTTGATGACATTGCGTATTCAATTAAAGAATCATATGAAATAGAATGCTCAAAATGACTAAAGTACCGTGAAATGAGAAACAAAATATAAGATCATGAATTGGACTAGCAGGTAATTAGAAAAAGTACCGTGAAATGAGAAACCAAACATTGCATCAATAATGATGTTGAACTCCCTTGATAAGTCCTCAGGTAGGTCTTCTACTTCCAGGAATGGGATTGCCAATGATTCAAGCTAAACACGCACAATAATGATTGAAATTACTATAGGGGAAAAAAAAGGAGCCACAAGACACCAAGAGATGAGATAGCGCAATGGTCCACCTGGGTCACCAAACCAGAATATAGAGGCTTGGGCGTACGTTTTGGGTAACAAACAGAGACTCTATATCCAAAGTGATAAAGATGACGAGCAGCTACCAGACCATCACCGCCATTATTTCCTGGACCACAGATAACAAGGACCCTTGTGTGTTCACTCAACTTGTAAACCTGTGTTGATGATAACTTTTTCAGAAACCAGGAACTGTGCAGGAAGACAATTATAAAGCAAATTGGTTTAAGAAGAATAATTAATGGAACCAGAACATGACGGGCCCAATAGTGTTAACTACTACTATATAACATATGTCTAATTTCAATGGCTTGACTGAGCAGAGCTTCAATTCTTGCAACTATTTCAGAAACCAGGAAGTGTGCAGGAAGACAATTATAAAGAAAATTGGTTTAAGAAGGAAAAATTAATGGAACTAGCACATGAAGGCCCAATTAACTACTACTATATAACATATGTCTAATTTCAATGGCTTGACTGAGCAGAGCTTCAATTCTTGCAAGCGATTAGGTCATAAGTTTGTTTATATAGCGGACAATATCTCAAATAAATTAACAAGATATGGTACTTTGCATGGTGTTCAACATAACGGACAGCTAAAGCAAGAATTCGTGCTTGCTGTGTAGCAAACACCAAACAAGCAACATCACCAACAGATTCCTAAGTACGAAAGAATTGATACAGCCATATACAGGACCATGCCCTAGTACCAAACATAACGACTTGATCAAATTCCAGGAAAGCAGGTTATCAGCCCGTGACAGCTTGGATAATATGCATTTTTAATGGTCCAGAAATTCAGACCCCAGGATGCATTATCAGTGTATCAGTATCACTATACCAAAAAGCACAAAGAGGCAACAGGATATATTGCGGCCAATACGCACAGCCACCAGGCTAATAAATCGCTGATCGCTAATTTTAGGCAAAGTCACATGCCCGTACCTCTGCCACGGCCGCCGCAACGCTCAGCCCGGCGAGCTCCTGTAAAACACGCGCAACAAAATCAGACGATCGGTACAGACACCACACCGACAGTATTACCGAGCAAACAGCAGAAGGGGAGCCCCCTGACCATGAGTTGGTCCACGCTGAAGCCAAGCGGGCCCATGAGCTGCTCGTCGATCTCCGCCGCGTCGCGCTGCGTGAGGTGCGTCACCTCCGCAGCGGCGGCAGCGGCTGATGACACCGCCAGCGACGCCATGCCCCGCAGCGGCGGGAGGAAAACGAGAGGGAAGCGGCAGGCGGCTGCGCGGGGGGCAGGGGGAAGGCGCAAGCCGGTGCTAGGGCTTTGGCGATGAGGCGATGAGGGGATTGGAGGAGACGGATTGGTGGTACTGGTGGCGGAGACGGTGGCGGTGGGGAGAAGGAATGGCATAGCAAGGGAGAGCAGGGCGTGGCGGGTTCTGGATGCGGCGGCCAGCATCCCCGTGTGGCTCGGCCGACTGGCGGCTAGTGTGGTGACTGGTGAGGGCTACTTTTCTTTTGAGTGACTGGTCAGGGCTATTGCCTACTGGTGACTGGTGATCGGTGAACGGTGACGTGCCGATTTTTTTTTTATTTCTCGTCTTTTATTATTATTTTTTCCATTTTGCTGCCTTTGGCTATGAAACACTCGGAGAAGCGATGATCCGGCGGGTTTTTTTTTTATATTTTATCCTAGAACAAATTTTACCATTCAAAAATAATACTATAAATTTATTTTAAAAGTTTATGAATGTTTATGATAATAGATCACTATTAGAATCCAAAATTTTTGTGACGACCATCGTACCGCTAAGAAAATAGGAAAACTGTCAAAGATAATGTCTTTAGCGGACCCATCAAGCAAAAACCATCAAAAATAGGATGTCAAGAAAAAACAGGTTACCTTGAACTTCAACCACTAAGTAACTATTTTATTGATGGTATTTCCTTTGCGGTGGCTGCCAAGACAATATACCAACTGTCAATCTCAAACTAAACTTTCTTAACATCTAGAACCGCCGAGTAAAATGTTTTTTATGACTGCTTATCACTGCTAAGTAAAATTGGATTCGTGTGTTGTCCCCCGTGGCGTGCTGTGATCGGGCAAAGTTGTATTTATGCCTTCATTCCTGTGACAATTGTCTTCACACATAAATCTTTCAAACTATGTTATTTATAAATTAACATGCGTGTATGAAATGTAAGTTCTTCTTTATTTTCAAGGTACGTTCGACGATATATTTGGTGCTTAGTGACTTCAACAATGAGGAACGGCTAAAACAAGTTTGATTTTTATTAGCGGTTTTAACGCCCAAGCAAGAATACATGAAATTCCTTGACTATTTCGGTTTGACAAAAAAAATAGTATATCTTTGGCTGTCTGAGAACACCGTTAAGAAAATCAATTTTTTTGGCTGTTCTCATGTCCCTGTCACAAAAATGATGTAACGCATACTGGAAGCGTGGTTATGTAATAGTTTTGCAACTTAATTCTACAGGGTCTTGTCTTGGGGCCAGTGGCCTTGTAATTTGCACATAATTTTTTGATGGAAAATTTATAAAAATAGGGGGCTTCCCTGCTGATTCCCTAAAAAATTGATATACCGCCACAAAATTCCTCAATTCTGGTAAATTTTTAAACTTTTTTCTTTTACATTTGTAGCTAAAATTTAAGAAATTGCCATAATTGAGAAGACCGAAGGATTAAATGGTTAGTTTAGAGACAATAATGTCTCATGTACGAATACTCTTAGAAGAATTCAAATTTTTGGATCTCTTAGACGAAGTTGCAAAATTTGAGTGTTCCTGAGACAATTTTACCTTCAAACATTATATTAATTAAATAACAATAATTATGATTTACACATGCATAGCTGATTAAGCAAAATATATCATCAAATCTTGTTGTGCATAGTCGATTGGGTGAAGTGGTACCTTATATATGGATGTTGCACTCATATACTCTCTCTCTTTTAGAATAGATTACGTTTTCGGCATGAGCATGAAAACTAAGAAGAAAAAGGAAATTGTCTTGAAAGAAAAAGGAACAATGCTAACCTTGGAAGCTTAAAAGACAAGTCATGTAACAATTTCAAAGAATTTGGGAAATATTGAAAGAAATTGTAAAAATGAAAAAAAAATGTCGCCTTGAAAAGGAGTGGGGGAAAAGAAAACATGAACTTGAGGTCAAAACTATGTGATCATACTTGTAATGTAATCAGTGTATATCACAAATCCTTACATATTATTTGGTTCCCGTACCGAAATGAAATCAAAGAGATAGCATATTTAGGCAGGGCACATCCCATCCAATCACCATCATGATTGTCATATGACATAAGTCATCCCTTGAAAAGAGGCTGTGCTGCTATGACATTCTTGTTTGAGAAGAAAGAAATAATGCAGGACGACTGATGGCAACGAGACAAGAAAATTAGCAAACAAATTAGAGAGATTCAGAAATACACTCTCTGATATATATCCAATCCAATTACGGGGTATCAAATTATAGATTGTCTTCAAAAAAAACTTATACTTTAATGCTTTATAGCTTACCTCCTGCAATCTGACTACAATACAAAATGCCCAAACAAAGGTCCTCAATTTCTAAAGGTTGAGGGAAGACTGACGGTTAAGAATCTACTTTGCGTGACTCCTTTGTCAAGATACTTGACCTCGTGTAGCTATTGCACTTGTTCCATTTTGTGTGACAAACTGACAAAGTGGGTACAGGGTACTAGGTCCACAGATATCAGCAGCAGCAGCCAGCACACCGAAAACTGAGAAAATTTCTCGTTGAAGAAGTGAGGAGCCACGACCAAGCAAAGGCTTCGTGAATCGGCCCAGAGACTCACAGATTCGGCCCACGAAACGCAGCAGAGTAGCTTCGAGAAGATGCCACTTCTCCTCACGCCACTCCGATCTCTCTTCTCCACTGGCCCCGTCGCCGCCCCACGCCGCCCCGCGCCGCCGCGTCTCCTCCACGGCCGCCGATCGCCGCTAGCCGGAGCTCTCCTCTTCCTCAGCCTCGGCGCAGTCTCGGGTTGCGCCCTCTCCCACTGCCGCGTCCCTTTCCTCGGTAGTGTGCGAAGTCTCAGCTCTGTTCGGATGGAGTCTGCTTCAACCACTGTTCCTTCAATTGTTGTGTATGTGACGGTACCAAATAAGGAAGCAGGTAATTTATCAGTGACTTATATTCGTCCTCTTTATATTATTGTCAGGTTCTATGTGTTTGTTTTTTTTGATCTTTTGTTTCTTATATCAGCATTAGAATGACTGCTATTATTTTTTTTACAGGCAAGAAATTAGCTGGAAGCATTATTAGCGAGAAGCTTGCTGCCTGTGTCAACATAGTGCCTGGTGGGAACTACGTTCTCTCTGTGGCTCTTTTACCTGCAACTGTATATCTGCTGATCTGCTGAAGCTAAGTGGGAATAGTTTCTGTCAATGACCATTTGTAGGAGTACTTTGCACTTCAAGTGCACCATCCTCACTCAAAATGGACATCTGTGTTTGCTATCAATATAGTGTTGCTCTGCATGTCTATGATTATGGTGGTAACAAGTGATTTGGTATTGATGTTATTAAACCTTGAGAAATTTGACATTCCAGAAGTCACAATCACGCATCATTTTACCTTCTGAAATGTTGTAACCTTAAAAATTAATTTACTGTACTTATGTCTTGTGTTTGAGTAGTTTCAGACCGATTTACATCTAATCTCTGTCTTGATATTGCCGTCTCTATATTTCTAATCATGAACACATCTCCCACCTTGTATTGACAGAATTCATCTATTTTTGTTCTAGGAATTGAATCTGTTTACTGGTGGGAGGGTAAGGTATGTTGATTTATTTTCACTTTTTTCCTTAGTATGTTGGTCTATTTTCTCAACCAGGTTAATTTGATTTTTTTAGATGTTCGTTCATGTCAAAAGTATTAATGAACACATTTAAATAGGCTTCTTAGCCTTCTTTTTAATTACTATCATTTGCTAATCTACGAAAAGGTGCAAAGTGATGCTGAAGAGTTGCTCATCATCAAGACAAGGGAATCACTTCTAGACGCCTTGATTGAACATGTTAAAGCCAATCATGAGTATGAGTATGTTCTGATTCATCAGGCCTGTTATCTTTGTCAGTATGAACCAATGTTACAGGTACAAACATGTTGCATTTCCTTGTTCTGAGATTTATTGCTTGATTTTTCATGCAGTGTTCCAGAAGTAATTGCTCTGCCTATAAAAGGAGGAAACCAAAAGTATCTCGAGTGGCTCAAGAACAGCACTAGGGAAAATTGAAATCTGGTCATGTAGCTTGCTGTTTACTACATCTCGATGTGCATGGTGGGTATTTGAGAGTCGATGGTTCTAGAGGCCATACCTGTGCAGAAATATAGAGGCACTCTGCGATGAGTTTGTTAAACCTTTAATGTTAATGCCACCTGCACTCAATAAATTTCAATTGCAAGTATGTGAGAGGCCCCATAAATGTGAAATCTATTATTTGTGATTGTGAACACATTTGGTTTTGGTCATCTTGATTGTTTAGTGGTGTAGATGCTTTTAAGATGATGCCATTCATGGCATTCTCTGATAAGACACATTCTGAATTGTAATTTGCCATTGGACAAACTGTGCCATAGTAGTTTCATAGCCCCGTGAATGGACAAAATAATAACGGGTGGCCTTTTACAAGACTCGGCTCCGCACGTTTGTCCATCAGAATGATTTTTTCGCCTCCTGTTATATGAAGAACCTAATATGATTGCTGTCCGAGGAAGAAGCAGAGTATCCTAATATCCTATGATGTTGAAATCGCCATATTCATGGATTGAGTTCAGCAATTGGCTGTATAGTCTTTATATGCACCAACTTTAACTTTGTTGCCATCACAACTGAAATATATAGTTGCCTGTTGTACTCGTACACAGGTTGGGTTGACGGTTATCATCTGTTCCATCCTATTCAGTGCTGAACTGGTCTGATGCACGAAGTTGTAAAGGCTACAGTTCTACATCAAATAGAAGTTCAACAGTAAGACCAAAAACTTGCTGTACCTTCGTGCATCAGACGGGTTTCTGAATTTCTGTGCAATTGACCTTGTTTTTCTGCCTCTCTACATCGTGAACACAAGCATCATTTTTTTTTTTCTTGTGCAAATCTTAAGTAAATGCAACACGGTAGCAAGCCTGTATGTTAATCAAAGTCGATCGTTGGCAGTGAAGGAAAAGGAACTCTCTGTTAAAAATATAAAGGAAATGAAATTCAACCCCTTAAGCTTTAGTATTTCTCTAATCATCATCTATAGCTTTGAGAAGGGCCAAACAACATTTGATTTCTGTAATACTAGTTGGGTGGGATCTTCCGTGCTCTGCATGCTCGAAAACGTTCAAGACATGGAGCAAGGCATAATCAAGTTTCTGTTACTCAGAACAAAGAAACCAAACAGTTTCTTATGGATGACAGGATGAGCCTAAGAAAGAGATGATGCTTCCGGATTTTTTTTTTAAAAAAAAATTCAAAAATCATACTGACCCTTTCATTGTTGTTTAAACACTTTGTCTAGCTGTAATTCTTTGAATGTTAGTAGACGTACTTTCCTTCTCTGTTTCCCCATGGAAGGAAAAAAAATCTTAGCTTAAAAGCTGAACGAATCAAAAGCACCAAATGTCCCAAATTAGGAGCAAAAGGCCTTATTAGTGAATAAGGATAAACAAGTTGCAGTCAGAAATTAAAAAAATCAGCACTAGGACATATGCAAACGACAAAAATAAAATTCTGTTTTGCTTTGTAAGTGAAAATTTTGCTATTGTCACACTTGTTAAGCACCAAAACAAAATCTACAGGGATCCCCATTACATGGATGCTAAGATCAGTAGATCTCGTATTTCGAAAATTGTAATCCTGACAAAATACATACTGACTAAGCTTTAACTCTACATTTGAAAAAAGTTGGTACAAGAGTTAGCAATACTATAATTACTTACAAAGATACACATCGAGCTTGGAGAACGAATATCGGATGCTTCACTCACAGAACTTCACAATATCTACACGAGGAATGCCGACATCAAACTGTTTGAAGATAGTAATGCAAACATGTCACGCTGTTTAGAAAGCCCACCCTAAACCCATTTTGCCAACTGCATCAGATGGAACTCAACATCCATTTAACTCTCAGGATACAGCCATGCATGGTGAAGATGCCAGAACCAGAACTCTGATGCCCAAAAAAATCAGAAACACTCAACTCTGACAAAATGCACATTTGGTATCTTCCAAGCATAAAAAAACGGGCATCTTCGCAAAAAAAAAAAAAAGAAAGAAAAAGAAAAGAAAAAAAACAAAGACAGTTATCTGCAATTCCTAGGATATTTGCTTGATAGAGGTCAATAATATGAGCAATTTGAGCAGGACATAGCACTGTATCATAACAATTCATCAGCGGAAACAGCGCCAACCATAAGGATGTTCTCAAGACGGCAGTATCATCAGATGGAACAAATGCATGAACTGAAACTACCATTTCAAGTTTACGGGTGCTATATTGGGCGAACTTCTCCAGCCAGAAGGCATGAACCCACTTTACAACACCAAGTGCATACACAAAAAAGGAGCTGCCTTTGGCATTGCCAATTTGCCATCGCCATGATTTTAGATGGTCAGAAAACACTAACAATTTCACAGCTCTAGACCCTACATTCCATTCAGGAACTACCTTGTCGAGCAGTTAGACAGTAAGAAGCAGTGAAAGTGTGACATTGCAATCAAAATGCAGAACCTTCCCCCTCCTCCCCTCGATCGACCGGTGACGGCAAATCGTGGAGCACCCCCATGTCGTCGACGCGGAATCCCAGATCGCTGAGATACACCGCCTCGTTGATGTCGACGCCGCTGCCACCCTTCTCTCCGACGACATCGGCCTCCGCTTCGGCACTAAAGGCAGCCTCCTCCTCCTCCTCCTCCTCTTCCTCTTCCGCTTCAGAGTTCGCCCTTCCCTTGAGGCACACTCCCACCTTCCGCCTGGAGGTGGGGCTTGCAGGGACGGGCGTAGTGGCGGCGGCGGTAGTGTTGGGAGCGGGGGACGGGGAAGGTGAGGTGTTGAAGGGATGAATTGGGGTGAAGCAGGGCGCCCAGCCGTCGGAGATCGCGGGCGGGCCGAGCGGGAAGAAGCCCCAGGTGCAGTAGTACATTTCGGTGCCGGGGACGACGGGCGGCGGGGCGGCGAGCTCGGTGGCCGGGAAGGCGCGGCGGCAGGCGGGCGTCGGGCAGCGGAGGCGGCGGCCGAGGTAGGAGCGCGGGTAGGAGTGCACGTGGCAGCAGTGCGGGCACGCCGTCCAGAAGGCTGCTCCGTCCCCTTCTCTTCCGCCAGCGGATGCGGCGGCGGTGCCGAGGTGGGCCATGCCGTCGGATCGGTTTGGGGAATTGGGGACTTTGGGAGGGAGGGTTTTGGGGGGCAAAGCGGAAACGGAACGCTCAGACCCACGGTGGGGTCCACGGACATAACGTCAAACAAACCAAACCCCATCTCGAGTTTCTTTGAGATTTTTCAGCAGAAGAGAAGTCCCCGCCCGCTGTTCGCATCTCAAACAGAATTGAAGTCCGCTCGCGTCGCGTCTCAGGAAGCGGCGGCGGCGGCTGCGCTCTGCCGCTCTCCACGCCAACGTGGAACAGATCATGGCGGCGGCGGCGCGGCGTGCTACCATGACGAAGGAGGTATTAGCCAGCGCGGCGAAACAACAGCGCTCAGAGTCTCCCGTCACGCCGCTCTGCCTGAGCTCCCGTGACGTCGACAGCTTCTCTACCGGCTCCTCAGTGTCGTCTGCGAGGAGGACGACGACGGCTAGAGGTGAGAAACCGATTCGTGTCTCATCATGGTCATTGTCATCTCTTCATCAGGTAAGTACCGGATCCATCGCGATGATTTACATTTCCTTTTGTCTTGCGCATTGTTTTACTTATTACAGATCGTCAGTCATGACAATAATCATATACACGTCTACGTCTTTATGATATTTGAGAATATCGTGGCGTCGTGGCGATGATATTTCTTTTAGCATTGTTTTGCTTATTATGGATGAACTTGTGACAATCATACATGTCTTTGTAATATTAGAGAATAGCGTGGCAACTGGCGCTGGGTTTGTCGCCGTCGTCGCATCCATTGCCAACCTTCTACAGGGATGGGATAAATGCAGCTATCGCAGGTAAAAACTAAAAACTACCTACATTGGCTGTAATTTCTATAGACAGAATGGATGACAGTTATTATAAAAAAATATATAGGACCCATGATTATGTAGTTGCCTAATAGCAAAATTAGTGGTATGACCATCGATCTGTAACATTAGAACTGATATTGTAGGAACTGAAAGTATACAGTTTTTAAACTTCATCATCTAAAACGTGGTGTACTGTTTCTTTTCCGTTTATAATTAAGATACCAAAAGATTGACCCGAAGGAGCTATTTCTAGTTTTTATACTCAATAAAAGACCCATTGCTCCTGGTGATTTTTTTGATAACTACAACACATTGTCACCGGCTGCTAAAAGAACTCAGTTAATTGGAAATAAAGGATGGGCTAGAGGGCCAACTCTTAAGAACTTTATTGAAACAACTCCACCTATTTATTATTTAGAATTCAGTTTTTCTACAATCAGTTTTTTTAAATAAAAAACATAGGGATTCAAACAGGGCCTTAATTATGTCAGATTTCTTGTGCAAAATTAATGCAACTCATGCCAATAAGAATTCTAGGGACATCTATGGTCTATATACTGTTTGTCAACTCTTTGCATGATCCTGTAGGTTCTTTGCTCTACATAAAGGATGACTTCAACTTGCAAGAAAATCCAGGGATGGAAGGGCTTATTGTTGCAATGTCCTTGATTGGAGCAACTTTGGCTACATTGTTCTCTGGAGCTATCACGGATGGGGTTGGAAGGAGGCTAATGTTGGTTGCATCATCACTTTAAACCTCATTGGCGGATTGGTCTCGTTGTTTGCTTCCAATGTGTACATATTGCTTTTGGCGAGGGTTATTGTTGGATCAGGTATTGGTTTGACTGTCACACATGTACCGCTCTACATATCAGAGACCGCACCCGCCGACATTAGGGGAATGCTGAATACATTCCGCAATTCAGTGGATCACTAGGGATGATGTTATCATACTGCATGGTGTTTTGGCTGTCACTTTCATCTGCCCCAAACTGGAGGACTATGCTAGGTGTTCAAACAATTCCTTCTTTTCTCTTCTTTTTATTGGCAATTTCTACCTGCCTGAATCTCCAAGGTTCCTCATGAGCAAAGGAAAAACAAAAGAAGCTAAGGATGTTTTGCAGAGGCTATACGGATCAGAAGACATATCAAGTAAGCATATAATAATAGTAAAATTCAAGTCAAATACTTATTTCTAAGTTGGCACAACAGTGTTTTAATGTGTTGTATGTTTCATGGTTTTACTATCTTGTTTTGAAGGTGAAACGGCCTTTCATGTTGAAGGCTTGGAGCAGGGTGAAAACAACCGTATCGAGGATCTCATGGCTAGTTTTCACAATGAAATGGTTGACAATGAATTAACATCAAAAAGAACAGAAACAACTAAATTGTATGGCCATAACGAAGGTATCGATTTGTATACTGCCCGCTTAAGAAGCAAAGCGCAATGCAAAGAGCCTGCAGTTTCCTATCTACAACAAATCGATTAACATTGATCCCATTGTTGCGGTATTTGAAAGTATGCATGAGAATGATGCAGCTGGGGTGACATTGTTTCCGAAATTTGGAAGCATGTTTGGTCGTGCCACACGAGCACCCCATACAGATTGTGACGTAGAGAACCAATAAAATAACCTTCAATTTCCACTTCTTGGACCCAAACCAGCACATATTCATGAACAAGAGGAGATAAATGACGAGGAGATATGTGAGATGTTGTCTGCTGATACAGATGCTAACTCCTTACAGAGAGATGTTAGTCAAATTGTTCCAGCAAAAGGTATGGTTGGTGAATTGCACTGCATTATCCTCATGATCCTACAATGATTCATCAATTCAAAAAGGATTCTAAAGGCCTAAACTGGAGTAACCTACTAGAACCTGGCATTAAGCATGCACTGATGGTGGGTGTTATTTTACAAATTCTTCAACAGGTAAGGATAGCCTTAAACATATGCTCTGTAAATAAATGCGCATTTAATTAACTAACACGTGTGAAATGTAATAATAATTTTGTGTTTTTATGTAGTTTGCTGGAATAGTGGCATTCTCTATTATGCTCCACAGATACTTGGGCAAGCAGGGCTTGGAACTATTTTTTCACAGTTTGGCCTTGGTTCTGCATCTGCCTCCATTCTTATGAGTGGATTAATAAATTTGCTCATGCTTCCGAGCATTGGCATTGCCATGCGACTCATGGATATTTTTGGAAGGAAGTAAGTATTTTTCTTTTAGCATCTACTGTTGATTAATATAGCATATGAAGTTCCTTTTTTTTTTGTCTTGAATTAAACGCCTAACAACACTATAACATTCAGGTCTCTCCTTGTTCCCACAATACCAGTTTTACTTTTATCACTGGTTGTCTTGGTTATTGTCAATTGTGTGAACCTGGGCACCATACTGCATGCTGTTGTCTCCGTCTTGAGCGTGCTCACATATTTTTGTGTCTTTGTTATGGGATTCGGTCCTATTCCGAACATTATTTGCGCGGAGATATTTCCTACCCAGGTCCGTGGCAGCTGCATGGCCATTTGCATCATGTCATTTTGGATTGGGAACATCATTGTCACTTCCATCTTCCCTACGATGATGAGCACTGTTGGCCTCGTCGGCGTTTTCGGAATATATGCAGTCGTTTGCTTGTTGGCTCTCGTATTTGTGATCGTAAAAGTTCCTGAAACAAAGGGTATGCCTCTTGAAGCTATCACACAGTGCTTTGTAGTTGGAGCAAAGGAGCAGCTTAAGCGGGAAGCCGAAGGCGCCAGTGAGAAATTGGGTACAGGAGAAAATGCATGCAGAGATTGAACAGCTCGTTCTTGTTGGAATCCTTCAAGAGGAACAACAGTATGATCTCGCATGATTTGTTATATGTAGGATCCATTTATTGTAAAGACCTTCTTGACTGCGATTTAATATATAAATATATTCCGTAATTATGTCGTTGTGTGCGTTAGAATAATTTTTTGTTACCCGCACATGTTTTGTTTCACTGCTTATTCTTTGCTATCCATGAGACCTCTGTTGCATTTGAGCTCGGTATATATATGGCCAAGCTTACCGGACCCCTTTCTCACGGAGATTAGACCTCATTATAGTGTGTGTGCCTGACGGCCTGCTGTTGCTAAGAGAGATTATAGCGCTCGTACGTGTAATATAATTGTTTTGTCCCCTTCTCAGACTTTTGAGATTTTTTTATCTCTCAGTTATATTTTCTTCCGACTTCAACTGTGAATTGTTTCAGCTTTACAGACAAAATGTTCCACATGTATTGATATTAATTGTTTCGAAAATATGTTTAAGAGATATATAAAATTTGAGCGGCGCATGAGAAAGAGCAAATCTCTAAGTATAGATGTGCCTTCATGCTATATTCAAAAAAGAAAAGAAAAATTACAACATGCATATATATAGTACTAACTTGTCTGGCATTATTCATATGTGAGAATTTCACTTTTCTACTACGTTCATCCAGTCTGAACAGGTAGCAAACTTGACTGGGAAGATGTACGGCTCATTAAACCAGAACAAAAGTCGGGTCCTTAAATTCTTTTCTTTTTCCTCTTAAATTGTGTAGCTGTTTATTAATTTAGAGAGAATTTTCCGGAAGCAGCGCACGCACGATGGAGTAGTCAACGAGGTTGCATGCCGACGACCGTCATCTTAATTTGTCTCTTTGGTGTCCAAGAATACACGTATGTTATCAGGAAAAAGTTGGTTGCATTGGTAGACTGCCAAGAGCGTCGTGAAGTTACGCGTTCGAGTCGCTCCGGCACAGATGATGGGATGGGGACAGACACAGCCACCTACCAGCTGCTGAGTAGGATGCCATGCGTGGGCGTGGCTCAAGGTTAGGCCACGAATTTCAAATCACAACATACGTGTAGTTTTAATTTTTCACGGCTCTCTTTGTATTCAACAGGACTGTTTTTTTTGGGTTTGCCTCTCGTGACTCAATATGCTACTAGTACATGCTTTCTTTGTGTAATATTTTCCACATGAGGATTGACAGTAGTAATCCTGCACATTCTGAAGCCTAATGAAGGATAAATGTCAAAAAGGAAAAAGTATTGGATAAAATTAAAGCTAGGCACTTTCGAAGGCAGGGCAAACTATATTAAAAAATGAGTTTATCATCAGCTTAGTAATGCTAGAGAGGGTGCAATGCACGCACAGAGAAATCGATCAGACCAGGTATAGTATAGGCGGTCAATGAGATGCTGTGCTTGATTTCTGCACGGCGGCGTGCGCGTACGTGCAAAGCGGAAAAGGGGGCCAGAAAACGACGTGCACCAAACAAGACATGGTCGATCAGAATATTTACCATGCATGCATGACTACGACTACTACTAGTTCATCGATCGTTAGCCAGCACCCTAAAGTATTCATGCATGTATATAGATAGCACTACCTAATATTTATGCGTGTTATATATATATATATATATATATATATATATATATATATATATATATATATATACTATATTACTAGGCTAAAGTGGGCATGTGGTAATTTACATGCACAAGGTAATTATCTTAATGAATTTGGTTATATTTACAAGAGGTAATATCTGGCTAAGTACCGATGAGTTTGGGAAGGGAGACACACTCTACGCGATTTTATGCAATGTTTATATATATATATATATATATATATATATATATATATATATATATATATATATAATGGGGCGCACAAGAGTACAGCTTTTTTGCTTCTGTCTATTGCATTTTCTTTGCATAACCGATACGGAACACCAAAACATAAGTCATAATGTGGCCACAAATACGCACCTGCTGTTTTTCACTTTGTGCTAGCGCTAAGTTGTACGTCATAGATGAATTGAAAATAGTAAATTTTGGCTCTCTTATAGCCTCGCTCGTTCTGCTTGTTAAAAAAAGTAGCTTATTTTTATGCCGGTGAAAAGCTGAAAAATAAGCTAGCTTCTTTTTAGTCCACTCGATCTGATGAGAAGTTCTTGTAGATGTTATTTGGTTCTGCTTATTTCTGTGAATATACAAAACAGGGCATTATTTGAGGTGGAGCGGCTGGCCGATCCTCGTGTAGCAGTTATGTCCATGGCTGTTGGGCACTGCCAATTGTTGGCCAGCAGTATTACTCATTTTCACAACATGTGATAGGCACAAAAAAGACAAGGGCCGGCAGACTTTAGATGCACAAGCGCTAGCCTCGTCTCAGGACAACAATTGGAACCAGATAAACAGGCATAAGAATTGATGAACGTACACGTCCCAGCAGACAAAAAGCAAGGAAACAGTTGAGAACAAAAAAACGTGTGCAATATGAGACCAAGACACGACGACGGACTGGGAAGAGAGACGACGAATGGTGACTTTTTTTCGTCCGTACTTGGGAAAGAAACGAGCGATGATGTTGATCGATCGTGTAGAAATTCAGAGAAAGGGACGTTACCTGCGATGCGACGACGGGCCAATTAACCGATCCTCTATTGCATCGATCAGTTTCTTCATTGTGGCAGCGCAAGACTTTGACGACTATGGACTGGAGCGTTAATGCGTCGACACGAATTATCAGAACAAAGAAAAAGAGCAAAAAGCAGCTCACTTTTGAAATTGTTAAGAAACAAGCGTAGTAGTATGCGTCTAGTAAGTAATTGTTGTGCTTAACGATCGTGTTTTGCAACAACCCACTGCCTGGTAATAAGTGCCTAAATGTTGAGTGTAATAATAACTGGATTGAGGTATAGAGTCACTCAAATGTGCGTTTTTGTTGACTATTTCTTGCAAGTAAATTACTACGTGCTACTCAAGTCAAGTGGATCCACTCATAATTTCTTTCATGACTAATTCATACGTGCAGCTAAATGTTTCTCGACTGCCATTGGTGAGACAAAATAAAATTGATGTCCAAACCACTCAAGAGTGCCAATAAATAGTAGAAGCAAAAATTGAACTTCCCACGCCGTCATGATTACTATAGCACCGATAACAAAGTCATAATAAAGACCCGGTAAAATAAACCAAATGTTCCAGGGTAAACTAATTGATCTAAACATGCACCGTCTAGCAACAGCGCAACGGAAAGATATAAACAATGCAATTTTTTACAAAATCAATAACGACCGCCAGATGCAAACTGAATTAACTAGCTAGTAGATTAGGATGTATACCACCATGAACCTAGTAGTAAATTATAAAAGGTTCTGATCGATCGCGTTCCCTGGAAACATATGGCACCATGATCGATAACGAAGACACAAACAAATTTGACTTTGGGAATGCGAAGCACACAAGAAAGAACATACAATGACTTGAAACACGTGCCATGTAAAATAATTTTTTGATATTCTTTGGGTTTCAACAATCAACTTATTAAATGGAAATACATGGAAAATATGAGATAATGAGATCAACAAAAGACTATCTCAATTAATCCAAGTTTAAAGTTGGGCAGTTCAGAAACATATAGTCTACATAGTAAATTTACTAGGTCTCGGTAGTGGCCAACAACTGAGATATTTGTTGATGATTTAAGTCGTGATTATTTTTTGCAATTTGTTGATGATTCGTTTGATTAAGAAAGAGATGCCGTGTTTTGACATGCACTCTGCTGTGTGTCCTTGCCCATCTTGCTGCCAAGCGTCTAATACCGGTGTAAATGACTCATCAGTCGAGGTCTCTTTCAAACTCTTACTCCATATGCTTTTTCTGGATAACAATTCTAGTTCAAAAATGAAGTAGAATCGTTTTGCTAATTCACAAATATACTTTAAAAGCAGAGGAAAGTAACACGCACTAAAGTCAATTAAGACCTAGTAGTTTCTTGTGCTCTTGTTCATGAACAAAACCCACAAAAACAAATGCACGATATATAGAAAAAGCATTATATGTTTGTGTAATTATATTGACATGATATCGAAAAGGTACATATGCATTGCAGAGATATAGATTACATCCTTTGCAGTCACACATTAGAGACAGGCACATTATTCAATGAGCACCGTCAAGCAGGAGGTCGAGGGATATGAAAAACTTCACAACGTACAATTCCTGGTTGGAAAGAAGAAAGGCTTTTATATAGGTGGGCATATACTAAAATAATATATTCTAGGTGGGTTCTTGTGTTTTATGATGCCATTTTGAACTCGATAGAGATAGAGAAAATTACTTCCTTTTTTGGTCCTTTTCCAACAAAACTTTCTTATTTGGTCTTCAAAACTTTGAGGATTCCTTCTATGTCCTTTCCGTTAGTTTTGACACTAACTGTGTTAGTTTGAGACCATATAAGAAACTTTGTCTAATGTTTAAAAATTATTTTAATTACGTAAAAATATAATTTGGATTAGAAATAATATTTACTACACTAATATAAAATATCTTTTAAATTTTTATTTTTTTATATTTAAAATATAACAAATAATTATTTTTTATGGGTCTGCTAAACATCAAAAAACTTTTAGTGTAGTAAAGAATATTTCCAATCCAAAATATATTTTTTACGTAATTAAAATAATCCTTAAACATTAGACAAAATTTCTTATAAGGTCTAAAACTAACACCGTTAACATCAAAACTAACCGAAAGACCATAGAAGTAATCCTCAAATTTTTTAAGGCTAAGTGAGAAAGTTTTGTTAGGAGAGGGTCAAGAAAGAAAAAAGAAGTTTTTTGAAGGCCAAATAAATAATTTTTTCATAGAGATATGATCACTCGATCGTGTAGCATATCTGCTTGAAGGTCTCGACATGCTCGGCATCGACCGCCATGAACAGGTCAACGCCGCCCTTCGCCGAGCCGGACGGCACGAACACCATGAGCCCCTCGACAGGGATGTCGGGCGGCAGGAACGCGCACGGCGGTCCGTTGCCGAAGTCGAGGTCGTGGAACCTGAACCCGAGCCAGCTGTCCACCTCGAGGTCCGGGCAGAACACCGTGCCCGGCGTCGCCGCCGTCGAGGCCAGCTCCTCGCCGGAGACCTCCCCGAAGTCGACGAAGGACTGGATGTAGTCGGCGTCGACGCGCGCCACGGCGTCGCGGATGGCGCCCACAACGGCGGCGTAGCTTGCGGTGAGAAGGTCCTGGGCGCGCATCCTCGGGAACGCCCACAGCACCATGTTCCCGAAGTACTCCATTGGAACAGGAGGGCTCGCTCGTGGCCTGCAGTTGACGGCGACCCTTACCTGCGTGAACTCCTCCGGCCCCAGGTCCCGCGCCTCGGTGAGCTTCTTCCACACGTGCGCGAGCAGGCACTGGAACACGCTGCAGCGCCCGCCGACGTGGTGCTTGAGGTCAGCCATGAACTTGTCCGAGAAATGCACAGTGAGGTTCTTGATCCTGTCCAGGGGCAGGACGGCGTGGTTGGTGCTGTGCTCTCCCTTGAACTCAATGTTGCGGTGGTCGAACGCCGGCGCCGGCGGGCTTCTAGGGACGGCGATGGTGGTGCGGTCGGTGACGGGTGAGGAGAGCGTCGTTGCCAAGTTGTTGGTTCGCACGGCGGTGGCCCACGCCGTGAAGAAGATGCTCATGGACTGCCCGTCGGCGACCAGGTGCTGGGTCACGGTGCCGATCACCAGCCCGCCGCACTTGTACCGCGTCAGCTGCGCCTGCAAGAGCGGCTCGTCGGCGCGTTCCTGGTGCATCAGCAGTAAGAATACATACAGTTATTAGTGCATGTTGTTTAGTTGCAGTTGCAAGTCGTCGTAACTTTGAAAATCACACCGACAGGCAAAACGCAGTTTTAACTACCTTGTCGATCTGGGGGTAGAGCTCGTTAACGTGTGCGGCCAGGTCGTGATCCGCGAGCGCGTCGGCGAGGTCCCCGTCAGCCTCGGCCTCGATGACGAGCACCCCAGCGCCGTTGAGGACGAAGCACTTCCTGCCGCGGTCGTCGACGCCCATCCGGCTCGCGAGGTGCGGGTACCTCGCGACGGTGGCGAGCAGGCCCTCCACGATGGCGGCGTTGTCCGGCGCCGGGGCGGCCCACGCGAACACGATGGGTACGTACCCGTCCGTCGAGGCGCGGTCGAAGGCGGTGAGCGGGGCCGTCGGCGTCGTCCTGCCACAACCGGCGCCGGTCGATGGAGGCCTCATGACCGTGCGCTGCTTGATGTCAACCGTGACCGCCATGGTGTCGATTAAACGTTGAGGACGATGACAGTGATCAAGAGCGAGCAGTTTAGCAGCCTGATCTACCGTGTGGTTGCTGAAATGCGCGTCTCTTAATTAAGAGCCTATGCGCCGCTCTCTCTTTGCGTTATGTATGTGTGTTGGGGTTGGCCATACACAGGGGTGGGAGTGTATATATGTAGTGCTGGACGCATGAAAGAAACCAAGGCGAAAAAGGCGGGAAGGGCTATCCGCTGGCTGGAGGGAAAGAGACGCATTCTTTTGCACACCAACATAGAGAGAGAGAGAGAGAGAGAGAGAGAGAGAGAGAGAGAGAGAGAGAGAGAGAGAGGACAAGGGCGGTCAAAACTGCTGGGACGTATTGTAACAAAAAAAAAAATCTGCTGAGACGTGATGCTGAGTCTCTAGCTTATGTCATCAATTGGCGCAGGTGGTCAGGAAATATTTTTCCCAGGAGCATGGGTGGCGATCTAGTCTTCGCCTGCTTTTTCACTAGCAAGAAGTAGTTCATTTGTTTATTTAGGCTGTGTGCATCTTGTAATGCAGAAGCCGGGAGTGGCTTTCACGATGATTGTATTAACTCAATATAATTATTGTGAAATAATAAAATCTTCCCTTGTCGAAAAAGAAAAAAAAAAGCTTATTTAGTACAGTAACTGTTAGGTGAGATGAGCACCCTGTTTTCTTTCAACGGTAGTACTATTTGCACTAGCTAATATACACGTTCAGAAAGCAGAACGTACGTGCACGTCAGTATTACACAGGCAAGGAGGAACACATGCACTGCATGCAAAAAGATTTCGAGACTTCGTATATATGGTTTGTCTAAATTTGATCAGTATATGAAGAGGGTTCGTATTTACCATACAGAGAGACTGAACATGTCCGAATTAAAGACTGTACTTATTGCATTTGGCCCTGACCATATATATGCATGGGCGACTTAGGACCCTCGCTATGAGCTAAAACAAAAGTGCCAACATTATTCGAGATATGGAAAAGGAAAAAACATTCAAGATACGGACACGATGACTTGAGAGAGAGAGAGAGACAGAGTTGATCGCGAACAAAAAAAAAAAAAGAAGAAGATTTTGGCGACTGGTCAGCCAGATTCATCGTCACTCTGATATGGCGTCCACACGTGCGACTAGATCGCAACCAAGGTTCAATTAGAGGCATAAAGACGCAGTGAATGACGACAGTTTTCCTTTTTTTTTTTTTAACCATTTTGACTCAAGTAGTTGCTTGTTTTGATGGATCGGGTCGTCGCGCGCAGGCAACAACCCCCACTTCCAATAAGTACGTTAGAAACAATTAGGAAATTAACTGACCGGTTCGAGCGTCGTAAATATTTGAAGAATGAAGAAGGGACCAATGGTAACTAATAATAATGGTTATTATGGCAGCGACGTATGGGTACGACACAGTTTGATTTTGGTGACCACGAGACCCAGGACATACGGTGATGATATTAATTGTTCTG
This sequence comes from Oropetium thomaeum, assembly GCA_001182835.1. Classification (NCBI taxonomy): domain Eukaryota; kingdom Viridiplantae; phylum Streptophyta; class Magnoliopsida; order Poales; family Poaceae; genus Oropetium; species Oropetium thomaeum. The sequence goes on along the minus strand of LFJQ01000045.1, from coordinate 1,389,373 downwards.
AAAATATTTCATACGATGATGATATTAATTGTTTTGAAAATGTTCCATGATGATATGAATTGTTTTGGAAATGTTCCATACGGTGATGATATTAATTTTTTAAAAATATTCCATACGGTGATGATATTAATTGTTTTAAAAATGTTCCATACGGTGATGATATTAATTGTTTTGAAGATGTTCCATACGGTGATGATATTAATTGTTTTGAAAATGTTCCATACGGTGATGATATTAATTGTTTTGAAAATATAACGGAGAGAAAGAGACACACCCTTCTCAATTTTTTGTTGTTAAAATAACAACTTCAACTATTATCCTAACGATAATGATTTATTTAAACAAGGAAGTAGTACACGTAAAGATGGTACTACAAGCTCTTTTAAGTCAATAGTCGGCACTAGCTACTTCAATGTATTTGGAACTAGCAAGCCTCAATATTTAAAAAATAAAGGTAGTAATAATTAACTGCATGTAATTTATATATGAGTTTTGTTACCTGCTTGAAAGGTACCTTTGAGTAACTCTCATTTTGGAAATACTAACCGTTAATATTAAAAAAGTTAGTACCGAGCCCATCAATTTTGATACAGATCCATAATTTAAAGTATCTTTTAATTAGTAGGTACCTTCATATTCTTAATTGTTACATCTAACCAAATGAACGATTGTTGTTAATTTCAAGCATCATAACAAATCTCTATATATATAGCCCTTTTCTCAAGTGATAGCTAGAAAAGAACAATGGTACAATCGAATAGTGATCACACTTTAATGTCTTGAGAATTAGCAAAGTTATTATTCTGACAAAAGGGTTATTGCAAAACATGTAAGATTTCCCTGCCACATGTCATTGTTTTGAGTTTAGACGTTCGGATTTCAGAGACCAAAAGTTACCACATCGATCTTTTCTCGTGTCCACAATAGGAGAATCTATCCTTTTTCTTGCTCATCAAGCTAGACGTCTCCTGGTCGACACATGGAATAATGCTAGAACAATACCCAACCAGTAGGAGAGAAGAACAGCTTTGCCAATTGACTGGTTGAATCAAAACTGTAGCGCGCGCTCTCTCTCTCTGTATTCCAAGTGTCATTCAACGAGGAATTTACAAAACAATGTCCTTCTAGATGTGCTGGAAAATGTAACCGATTAATTATTAAAAAGTGTTAATAATTAAAAAATAAAGATAGTATTACATGTTTCCACGCTCAAAAGCAAAACAAAAAGGAAACTTTCAGGACAACGAACAACGCGGCGTGCTAAACTAGGTAGGCATCTGATATGACAACTTGCACGTGGTGAAGTAGTGGTGCGTACTCGCCGGCAACCGTGCTCGCCACGAGTCGCAAGCTAGTCAGAGTAGCAGTTCGACACGCCCCCTGCTGCATGCCTCGCGCTGGTCCATATTATTTACTAGTGGTTAACTACCGTATATAAGCACCTTAACACAATACTCACAAAAAAATTCAAAACGTAGATCAGTATTTTTTGACTCGTATATGTAGCTATATATGAATATGTCCTGAGCATAAATACATGAAGTAATATATATATATATATATATATATATATATATATAGTATATACGGGACCATATAGTGATTAGCACAACAGTAAAATAATGCTAGTAATTCGTTACAGATGCTTATCTTAACTTTGGCGACCGCTTCTTGGCTTTATCCTTAGTCGTTATGGACTAACGACCAATAACTAATAAGTGGGTTGTTGCGGACAAGAAATATTTTCAACTAGTGCTACTTTTGCACTACTAATAACAAGCTGATTTTTGTTATCATGCTACTCGCATTTAAAATATAAGTCTAATGCCGGACAATAAAGTTAGATGGTGCTATTTACTACTACATGGAACGAGTGAAATCCGTGAAGTTGGGTAGGATCGTCGCGTCACATCGCGCGCACGCGGTCATCTGTTCGCGTCCACGGCACTACTAAGTCAATCAGCTTCTGGAGGTGACTGAGGGTCACCAATTACAGCCCTTAAGTAAAGTCACTTTAATTAGTGCCATCCATATAGATGTATATAATCTCATATTTACCTCCCTATTACGTCAACGGTTAGATTTAATTAAATGAATAATTGTCATTAACTCTAAACACCATAACAAATCTCGCGTAGTTGTTTAGAAGCAACCAGAGTATCTCTTCATCATGTTCTTTCATCATCAGGAGTCCAGAGAGTGTCGGTCATTACATTGTTGTATTCAATGACACCGCAGCAAAGTCTGGCTCAAAGTGTATTGAAATTCATCATTTTCTTTTTGTCAGGTCTAATTATATTTGAGTGTCAAACTAAATTCTTCGAATGGAAGATTGATTCAAACAATAAGTCATAGGTATTTGTGCACGTATATATGATCAGTCATAATTCATAATTCACATATCATAGATTAGGACGACGAGGCTCCTTTCTTTTTTTTTAAAAAAAACCAAGAACTCTCCTCTTTAATTAATCAAAGTTACGATAGGCGATGTGTGCAAACATGCTCGCAAGAAATCAGATTCCTCTTCAATAATTCATAGCATTATTCACATATCTCGCAAACATGCTCGTAAGAAGTCTGGACGATGTTCACATAACCAGCTAAATTCCTGTTTTCCTCCTTCGCACAGATGAGTGCAGCAAAATTAGCATTACGTTTAGCGCAAGCACCACAATTCTTGGATTTTCATCAAAACGATCTTCATTGTGAGAATTCCACTAATTCACCGACACCTGAGAGTCTCTACATATAGTACTTGCATATACACACAAAATGGAAAACTTTACCACCACCTCTCACATGTTGAAGAAAATATATGTGGCATTCCTTTCTTTGGGCCAGCAGTTCAATCCGCCTACACTCGGTCATACATCAGGCTCATAATAGGGAAGAAATGTCATATATTGAAAATATATATCCAGCTACCCAGGGTGGTACACATAATATACGATATCGATTAAAACTGATATATTCTCTTTTGCGTTTTTCCAAAGAGACGTGAGACAAAGCAAATCTATGCTACGTCCCAGATCGTTTTTACCACCCTTTTTTCATGCTTCTAACACCTTTTGATCCAGTGGAAACACACCACCTCTTTTTTTTCATGCTTCTAATAACACCTTTTGATCCAGTAGAAAACACTTCAAAGTTATCCCTTGAAAGCCTGTTCATGAGTGAATAGTATGTGCTGCCAGGCAAGACGAATTGACCGACCTCTCTATTACTGTGATGCTTGACTTCACCCAAAGATGGCAATGAAAAAAATTACACTTTTGAACTGCCGGTAAATACACAACAACCAAACCTTTTACTCCAAAATAAGTAATGCAAGTTGGGTAGGTTAGATGAAACCCGTAGCATCCAACAGTGGCGAAATTAGAGAAAATATAGATTGGCCTTGCACAACTCCGTATTGTTGATTTAATGGGTGCATATGTGGTTAAATTTTACAAGCAATTTTCAAATTTTTGTGAGTGCAATCCATAGTGTTCTACCTAGCTTCGCCAGTAATACAGACAACAAATAAAAATAAGATAGTATATTGAATTTCATGCACCAATCAGTTACACCAAAAAGATTAAGTTAATGTAGAAAGGTGGGCAATTCACTTATCTTGAACACTACCCTCATGTGCAGCTTTCCGCAGGATGTAAATGTGAAATTTTGAAATGAAGAAGTAAAATTATGAAAAATTTCTTTACAAGTCTTTGGACTTGATCTCTCTAATTTTGATACCATATTGAGCTTCATATACCAACGAGAAACAACCTCAAAAGCTTAACCTAATGGGAAAGATGAACAATCCACTACTTCTACTTCACATGAAAAAAAGGTGAAGTAAACACCAATAAACTAAAATAAAAGCTCAAAAAGGGATACACCCAATACAAACAAAAGATAAAACGAAAGATGGATAATAAAAAAAGGCGTCAGTGCTCACAAAAATTTATTTAGGTCGTTAGCCCAGCTTCTTGGACCCAAGAAAGCCAAAGCTGTTGTGGTCGATTGATTGCCAGGTTGTAACACTGCAACAGGAATTGATGCTGACAAAAGTGAGTAGTAGATCAAGGTCTCCAACAACAAGTATGTGAACAGCAGCAAGAGTTGATCTGAAGAATAATACGGCAGACGCAACACATGCATTTTTCAGCTAAAGTCAAATGGTTAAAAGTTCGGGAATTAACTGAAGAAGATAAATTCATAAAACAAAGATCAGCTTATTAACCGTGCATGGAATTTATCACAGGCGGGATCTTTAATCTATAGCGACCCCTTAATTAGATGGTCTTTATGCTCTTTTGTGTCACACTGTGATCTTGCGCGTTTGCATTACATTATTCAAGGATGGTCCGGCCGGATGAATATTGGTTGGCTTATGTGGTGTGAACATGGGAACAATATTTATTGACGTGCTACCTAATTTCTACGTACACATTTGAGATATATTTAATATATTATTATTTAATTACTTATGATTTGACAATCCATCATTATTTATGAAGAAACCAAACGTGGGCATATATACATGGGCTGGGCCCAACAAAATGCGGACCCATGGACTTTTTTGGACTGAATTTCAATTTGCGACAAATTCTATCATGGCCTAAAATATAATTGGACAAAAATGTGCCTTCTTTTGGGTGGGATTAAGGTTATGGAAAAGTGAGTTGATACTTGGGGCATACTGTATTTAGTGACGATATAATACGGCCCATTAGAAAAGAAGTCTTGGGTTGTATCTTTCCAATTTAGTAACCATAATCGTGGTGCCACACGACGAATTCCTTTATAGCGTGCTAACAAGCAGTAGGGACGAAATTAGCATACAACTATGTGGTTTCGTCGCTAAATTAGTGGTATATAAATGATGGCTGTTGGTAATTATATTAAGGGGCAATTTTTTCTTTGTCACTAATTGCGTCCCTGATGCGCACTAGTGACGTTTGGTGGTGCTTTGTCGGTGAACCTGAAAGAACGGAAATTAAGTTCCAAGTATTGTATTAGGACCTGAGTGCGAGATCACCCAACAGCTCGAGCCTGTGCTCTGTTTTCCAACTGGAGGAAGGACCGTTGAAAAGAAAGATAAAAAAAGGAGGAAATGAGTTGTCCACGTGGTGCCTGCAGGTCGGATGAAGTCAGTGGGTGTGGGTGCTGATTTTATAAATTAAACAAACAAAAACGGAGAATCAATCGATCAAAAAAGTCAAAGTGAAGGGTATTATTATTCGGTCAGTTTTTATATCGTACAAGCAAACTTCAATATGTCCTACACATGTTTGTTTTATTAGTTATTATGGTGGTTTGGTTCAGGTATTTTGGTTCATGGCGCGGGACTGACTGAGTATTACTTAGTATATATATGCGCTGACAGCTTGTACTATTACTACTAGTAAGTATTTTCTACCTTCAACGCAAGCAGGCCAACTTGGTCGAGTGTCTTTGGCAGCCGGCGCTTCAAACGAGTGGTGTATCAATTTTGGTAGCCAAATCATGAACGTTTCAGTTTATTTAAGCGGCCACAAAATCATGTGCGTTTTTGTGCACTATTTCCTGCAAGTAAATTACTACGTGCTACTCAAGTCAAGCGGATCCACTCATAATTTCTTTCATGACTAATTCATATGTGCAGCTAAATGTTTCTCGATTGCCATTGGTGAGACAAATAAAATTGATGTCCAAACCACTCAAGAGTGCCAATAAATATTAGAAGCAAAAATTGAACTGGAAACATATGGCACCATGATCGATAACGAAGACACAAACAAATTTGACTTTGGGAATGCGAAGCACACAAGAAAGAACATATAATGACTTGAAACACGTACATGTAAAATAATTTTTTGATATTCTTTGGGTTTCAACAATCAACTATTTTGAAATGGAAATACATGGAAAATATGCGATAATGAGATCAATTAATCGAAGTTTAAAGTTGGGCAGTTCAGAAATATATAGCCTACGTGGTAAATTTACTAGGTCTCGGTAGTGGCCAACAACTGAGATATTTGTTGATGATTTAAGTCGTGATTATTTTTTGCAATTTGTTGATGATTCGTTTGATTAAGAAAGAGATGCCGTGTCTTGACATGCACTCTGCTGTGTGTCCTTGCCCATCTTGCTGCCAAGCGTCTAATACCGGTGTAAATAACTCATCAGTCGAGGTCTCTTACAAACTCTTACTCCATATGCTTCTTCTGGATTACAATTCTAGTTCAAAAATGAAGTAGAATCATTTTGCTAATTCACAAATATATTTTAAAAGCAGAGGAAAGTAACACGCACTAAAATCAATTAAGACCTAGTAGTTGCTTGTGCTCTTGTTCATGAACAAAACCCACAAAAACAAATGCACGATATGTAGAAAAAGCATTATATGTTTGTGTAATTATATTGACATGATATCGAAAAAGTGCATATGCATTGCAGAGATATAGATTACATCCTTTGCAGTCACACATTAGAGACAGCCACATCATTCAATGAGCACCGTAAAGGAGGAGGTCGAGGGATATGAAAAACTTCACAACGTACAATTCCTGGTTGGAAAGAAGAAAGGCTTTTATATAGGTGGGCATATACTAAAATAATATATTCTAGGTGGGTTCTTGTGTTTTATGATGCCATTTTGAACTCGATAGAGATATGATCACTTGATCGTGTAGCATATCTGATTGAAGGTCTCGACATGCTCGGCGTCGACCGCCATGAACAGGTCAACGCCGCCCTTCTCCGAGCAGGACGGCACGAACACCATGAGCCCCTCGACGGGGATGTCCGGCGGCAGGAACGCGCACGGCGGTCCATTGCCGAAGTCGAGGTCATGGAACCTGAACCCGAGCCAGCTGTCCACCTCGAGGTCCGGGCAGAACACCGTGCCCGGCGTCGCCGCCGTCGAGGTCAGCTCCTCGCCGGAGACCTCCCCGAAGTCGACGAAGGACTGGATGTAGTCAGCGTCGACGCGCGCCACGGCGTCGCGGATGGCGCCCACAACGGCAGCGTAGCTTGCGGTGAGAAGGTCCTGGGCGCGCATCCTCGGGAACGCCCACAGCACCATGTTCCCGAAGTACTCCATTGGAACAGGAGGGCTCGCTCGTGGCCTGCAGTTGACGGCGACCCTTACCTGCGTGAACTCCTCCGGCCCCAGGTCCCGCGCCTCGGTGAGCTTCTTCCACACGTGCGCGAGCAGGCACTGGAACACGCTGCACCGCCCGCCGACGTGGTGCTTGAGGTCAGCCATGAACTTGTCCGAGAAGTGCACAGTGAGGTTCTTGATCCTGTCCAGGGGCAGGACGGCGTGGTTGGTGCTGTGCTCTCCCTTGAACTCAATGTTGCGGTGGTCGAACGCCGGCGCCGGCGGGCTTCTAGGGACGGCGATGGTGGTGCGGTCGGTGACGGGTGAGGAGAGCGTCGTCGCCAAGTTGTTGGTTCGCGCGGCGGTGGCCCACGCCGTGAAGAAGATGCTCATGGACTGCCCGTCGGCGACCAGGTGCTGGCACACGGTGCCGATCACTAGCCCGCCGCACTTGTACCGCGTCAGCTGCGCCTGCAAGAGCGGCTCGTCGGCGCGTTCCTGGTGCATCAGCAGTAAGAATACGTACAGTTATTAGTGGATGTTGTTTATTTGCAGTTGCAGGTCGTCGTAACTTTGAAAATCACACCGGCAGGCAAAACGCAGTTTTAACTACCTTGTCGATCTGGGGGTAGAGCTCGTTAACGTGTGCGGCCAGGTCGTGATCCGCGAGCGCGTCGGCGAGGTCCCCGTCAGCCTCGGCCTCGATGACGAGCACCCCGGCGCCGTTGAGGACGAAGCACTTCCTGCCGCGATCGTCGACGCCCATCCGGCCCGCGAGGTGCGGGTACCTCGCGACGGTGGCGAGCAGGCCATCCACGATGGCGGCGTTGTCCGGCGCCGGCGCGGCCCACGCGAACACGATGGGTACGTACCCGTCCGTCGAGGCGCGGTCGAAGGCGGTTAGCGGGGCCGTCGGCGTCGTCCTGCCACCACCGGCGCCGGTCGATGGAGGCCTCATGACCGTGCGCTGCTTGATGTCAACCGTGACCGCCATGGCGTCGATTAAACGTTGAGGACGATGACAGTGATCAAAAGCGAGCAGTTTAGCAGCCTGACCTACCGTGTGGTTGCTGAAATGCGCGTCTCTTAATTAAGAGCCTATGCGCCGCTCTCTCTTTGCGTTATGTTTGTGTGTTGGGGTTGGCCATACACAGGGGTGGGAGTGTATGGCCCGGTTTGTTTTGGTTACAGCTCTTTAAAAAACAACTCTAGCTCCAGCTATTCAAATAAAACAGCTCTCTAGGTGGAGCAGAATCTATTATGAAATCGTTTGGTAAAACAGCTCTAAGTATTTTTTTAAATAACAAAAAGAGAGGAAAAATATCTATGCTGCCCCTAACTTACATAACAATAACTACAGCGTCAAATAGTCAGTGTCGGTGTTCGTTACCACCGACGAGTAATTTATCGTGGAATGCGCGTTTTGGGGTTTGGATGGTTCGCAAGAGGGCACGCGGATTTATACTGGTTCGGGCAATTGTACCCTACGTCCAGTTTCGAGCTGCTCGTGTTACTTGTGACAGTTTGTAGTAGGGGGTTACAAACTGGCGAGAGAGGGAAAGTTTCCCAAGTCTCTGGATGAAAAGCGGATGAGGGGAGATGTGTTCCTTGTCTGTTGTCTCTCGGATCTCTTTTATCTTTCTCCTCTTTTCTCTTTTTTTTCCCCTCGTTCTTCGGTCCCTCCCCCTTTTATATCGCAAAGGGGCGAGACAAGGAACGAGTCATGACGTAGTGGCGGTCGTGGCCGTACGCCCCAAGTTCGGCTTCGTTGCTGTGGACATCGTCATCGGCATGGCGGCATCCTTCTGCTTCGGTGGCCTGGAAAGCGTCTGTCGATCGGGGACGTCTCGGCCGTATGGAGAAATGACTTTCGGTGAGGGTCAGCGGAGTGGCGCCGTCGCCCTCACTCCTGTACTCGGTGAGCCGTCGATCAGGAGTGTCTTGTCGTAGTGGGAGAGTTGGCTTCTGATAGGAGCTATGGCAACAGTGACTGTCCTTTGGCCGGTGCACGTCGTGCACATTCATTGCCCTACTTGCCTGAGCAGTAGTTATTATTGCCTACCCACGGACACGGGCGTGGCAGGTATATATTTATTGCCCAACCGCCATCGTCCCGCCTACTCGCGGCGTGACAGGCGATTCGTTCGACCCCAAGGTCGGGCGAGGCGGAGCTTGGTGCGGTCTCCCGACCCTGACGCGAGGGAGTCGAGCGCACTGGTCAAGCTATGGAGAATCCGACTCCCATCCAGGAGGGGTCGGGAGAGGCGGAGGTCGCCTGTGGGCCCGACCCATCGGGTGTTCGTACGACACAAGAGTCGGACGAGGCGGAGATTGTTCCTGCCTCCTTTGTGTTGTTAAGGCTGTGGGTCATTAAGGTTAATTGTCTCTGGTATTGACCCTCGACAGTAGCCCCGAGTGAGGCCTGATCTCTGCGCGAAAAGGGGTCAGGCGTCGCTCAAATCGGGAGAGGAAGGTTTATTTCGCGAGCGTAGGCTCGCTTTCTGCCTCATTAAGTTGACGTGTTCTGCGATCCCGTATTGGATCTCTTTTTACGATTCCGTTCCTCGAGACCTCCGTTCGTTGCGGTGGTCCGTTTGAGGACACGGTTCGACTTGTGTCGTCCATCCTACGCGTTCGTTCGCCGGAGGAGGAGGTTGAGCCGGACCACGCTTTACCCCGGGGGCCGAAGCGTGGCGCTCGTCGAGCTGCTAACGGGTAAGTTCAAGTGAAGCCTCGGGGTCCCTTCGGGGGGGGGGGGGGGGCTCGACGGACAAGCTGATGGTCGACTCCAATCTTCTAGGTTGCCATCCCATTTTGGTACCCGGAAGATATATTCTCTTTTGCGTTTTTCCAAAGAGACGTGAGACAAAGCAAATCTATGCTATGTCCCAGATCGTTTTTAAAACCCTTTTTTCATGCTTCTAACACCTTTTGATCCAGTGGAAACAACACCACCTCTTTCTTTCATGCTTCTAATAACACCTTTTGATCCAGTAGAAAACACTTCAAAGTTATCCCTTGGAAAGCCTGTTCAAGAGTGAATAATATGTGCTGCCCGGCGAGACGAATTGACCGACCTCTCTATTACTGTGATTCTTGACTTCACCCAAAGATGGCAATGAAAAAATTACACTTTTGAACCGCCGGTAATACACAACAACCAAACCTTTTACTCCAAAATAAGTAATGCAAGTTGGGTAGGTTAGATGAAACCCGTAGTGTCCAACAGTGGCAAAATTAGAGAAAACATGTATTGACCTTGCACAACTCCGTATTGTTGATTTAATGGATGCATATGTGGTTAAATTTTACAAGCAATTTTCAAATTTTGGTGGGTGCAATCCAAAGTGTTCTACCTAGCTTCGCCAGTAATACAGACAACAAATAAAAATAAGATTGTATATTGAATTTCATGCACCAATCAGTTGCACCAAAAAGGTTAAGCTAATGTAGAAAGGTGGACAGTTCACTTATCTTGAACACTACCCTCATGTGCAGCCTTTCGCAGGATGTAAATGTGAAATTTTAAAATTAAGAAGTAAAATTATGAAAAATTTCTTTGCAAGTTTTTGAACTTGATCTCTCTAACTTTGATACCATATTGAGCTTCATACACCAGCAAGAAACAACCTCAAAAGCTTAACCTAATGGAAAAGATGGACAATCCACTACTTCTACTTCACATGAAAAAAAGGTGAAGTAAAGAGCAACAAACTAAAATAAAAGCTCAAAAAGGGATGCACCCAATACAAACAAAAGACAAAACGAAAGATGGATAATAAAAAAAGGCGTCAGTGCTCACGAAAATTTATTTAGGTCGTTAGCCCAGCTTCTTGGACCCAAGAAAGCCAAAGCTGTTGTGGTCGATTGATTACCAGGTTGTAACACTGCAACAGGAATTGATGCTGAGAAAAGTGAGTAGTAGATCAAGGCCTCCAACAACAAGTATGTGAACAGCAGCAAGAGTTGATCTGAAGAATAATACGGCAGACGCAACACATGCATTTTTCACCTAAGTCAAATGGTTACAAGTTCGGGAATTAACTGAAGAAGATAAATTCATAAAACAAAGATCAGCTTATTAACCGTGTATGGAATTTATCACAGGCGGGATCTTTAATCTATAGCGACCCCTTAATTAGATGGTCTTAATGCTCTTTTGTGTCACCCTGTGATGTTGTGCGTTTTGCATTATACTATTCAAGGATGGTCCGGATGAAAATTGGTTGGCTTATGTGGTGCGAACATGGGAACAATATTTATTGACGTGCTACCTAATTTCTACGTACACATTTGAGATATATTTAACATATTATTATTTAATTACTTATGATTTAATGATCCATCATTATTTATGAAGAAACCAAACATGGGCATATATACATGCGATGGGCCCAACAAAATGCGAACCCATGGACTTTTTTGGACTGAATTTCAATTTGCGACAAATTCTATCATGGCCTAAACTATAATTGGACAAAAATGTGCCTTCTTTTGGGTGGGATTAAGGTTATGGAAAAGTGAGTTGATACTTGGGTCATATTGTATTTAGTGACGATATAATACGGCCCATTAGGAAAGAAGTCTTGGGTTGTATCTTTCCTATTTAGTAACCATAATCGTAGTGCCACACGACGAATTCCTTTATAGCGTGCCAACAAGCAGTAGGGACGAAATTAGCATAGAACTATGTGGTTTCGTCGCTAAATTAGTGGTATATAAGTGATGGCTGTTGGTAATTATACTAAGGGGCAATTTTTTCTTTGTCACTAATTGCGTCCCTGATGCGCACTAGTGACGTTTGGTGGTGTTTTCTCGGTGAACCTGAAAGAACCGAAATTAAGTTCCAAGTATTGTATTAGGACCTGAGTGCGAGATCACACAACAGCTCGAGCCTGTGCTCTGTTTTCCAACTGGAGGAAGGACCGATGAAAAGAAAGAAAAAAAAAAGGAGGAAATGAGTTGCCCACGTGGTGCCTGCAGGTCGGATGAAGTCCGTGGGTGTGGGTGCTGGTTTTATAAATTAAACAAACAAAAACGGAGAATCAATCGATCAAAAAAGTCAAAGTGAAGGGTATTATTATTCGGTCAGTTTTTATATCGTACAAGCAAACTTCAATATGTCCTACACATGTTTGTTTTATTAGTTATTATGGTGGTTTGGTTCAGGTATTTTGGTTCATGGCGCGGGACTGACTGAGTATTTACTTAGTACATATATGCGCTGGCAGCTTGTACTATTACTACTAGTAAGTATTTTCTAGCTTCAACGCAAGAAGGCCAACTTGGTCGAGTGTCTTTGGCAGCCGGCGCTTCAAACGAGTGGTGTATCAATTTTGGTAGCCAAATCATGAACGTTTCAGTTTATTTAAGCGGCCACAAAATTTTCTTCGATTCTGCATTAAGACTTATAAAATAGCTTGGTGACATCGCATTGAATCTGTCTCCATAAGAGTCATTAAGCACCTTTGTCATAATTCTATTACAGTTACTACGTCTTAAAAGTGTGAGAATAATTGGAGAATACGCGATATATTAGATTAAGGATGTATGTTTACATATATAGGCAAGGTGGAGCCAAACAAGAGGCAGACCACACGTCGAGCCTAGTCCTACTTGGAAACGAATACAAGTACTAAACCAATACAAATACAATACGCTAACACTCCCCCGCAGTCTGAACGTGAGAATCAACTACTAGAATGGACTCTCAGGCTGGACCAAAATTCCGAAATAACAGACATCGGTAGACCTTTTGTGAAGATATCCGCATACTAAGATGTCATCGGAACGTGAAGAACACGAACCTTCCCAAGAGCGACACGCTCTCGAACGAAGTGAAGATCAATCTCAACATGCTTGATCCGTTGATGCTGAACAGGATTTATAGATAGATAGATTCACTAATATTGTGGCAAAAGACAACCATAGCACGCTGCAAAGGACTATGAAGTTCCGTTAACAATTGGCGCAGCCAGCATGCTGCAGCAACACTATTGGCTATTGTACGGCATTCGGCCTCAGCACTGGATGCGGAGATGGTCTGTTGTCGTTTCGAAGACCAAGAGATGAGGTTGTCACTAAGGAACACGCCGAACCCCGAGGTGGATTTACGTGTGTCGGGACAACTAGCCCAATCTACATCTAAGTAGACAACAAGCTCGCTCGGAGTAGTCTGGTGGAGAGTAAGGCCGAAGTCCAAAGTGCCACGAATGTACCGAAGAATGTGCTTCACAGCATTAATATGTGGCTCACAAGGATCGTGCATGAAGAGACAAATCTGCTGAACAGCATAGGCGATAACGGGTCTGGTAAATGTGAGATACTGGAGGGCACCAGCCAAACTGTGGTAGTGAGTAGGGTCGGCAACCGGCATACCAGCAAAAGACAATTTGGAGTGCGTGTCAACAGGAGTGGTGCATGGCTTGCACTCGCTCATACCCGCACGATCCAGAATATCCAACATATACTGCTGCTGTGACAAAAAGAGACCCTTAGCTGTGGAAGTCACTGCGATGCCGAGGAAGTGATGTAGTTGTCCCATATCAGTCATAGAGAATTTCCGCTATAAATCAGAGATGACACAGCGGAGAAGAGAGTACGAAGATGTCGTAAGAACAATGTCGTCAATATAGAGCAGAAGATACACTGAATCTGAGCCTCGACGGAAAACAAATAATGAAGCATCCGATTTGGCTTCAACAAAACCCAAAGAGAGCAAATATGAGGCAAACCGGCTGTACCATGCTCGAGGATCTTGCTTCAGTCCATAAAGCGACTTGTTCAAGCGATAGACATGATCAGGATGACTAGGGTAAACAAACCCTGAGGGCTGCCCGCAGTACACTGTCTTAGTGAGGGTGCCATGAAGAAAAGTGTTCTTCACATTCAGCTAATGAATAGGCCAACCACGAAAAAGAGCCAATGTGAGGACAACGTCGACAATACCCGACTTCACAATAGGGTTGAAAGTCTCCTCATAATCAATATCGGGATGCTGAATGAAGCCTCATTAGAACCCATCGAGCTTTGTACCTTTCCAATGATCCATCAGGTAAAAGCTTGTGATAGTAAACCCATTGGCTAGTGCCAACGTTAACACCTGCAGGGCGAGGAACAAGAGTCCAAGTATTATTCGAGCGAAGAGCATCGAACTCAACCTGCATAGTGGCTGGCCAGTTTGCATCTTTGAGGGCGGCGTGGAACGATTTCAGCGGGGAGATGACTGTAGCTTGAAGATTGAGCTGCTCCACAAGAAGCCGAAATCCGAATTTAGCACAAGTGTGCATGACGTGGGCGTTGGCGGGCGGGGGCACGGTGATGACCAGGGTGGAGCAGTGGTGCGCCGTAATGCCGCAGCGCCGGGTGCATCGGGTGCGATAGCCGCATGCGATACACCGGAGTGGGCAGCCGACAAGGATGCCTCGATAACGACGACCCGGGCGACCTGGGTGTGGTGGACCGCCCCTGAAACGGGGAAGGTTCTCCTCCTAGGATCCATTCTAGGTGATGCTCGTCGAATCGAACATACACAGGGTACAACACAGGCAGATAATAGAACAATTTACAGATAGAAGAAAAATATTACATGAGTAGTTATTACAAAGAGTTGATTACACCCAACGAGTTCTGATACAGCAGCGGAAAAGTACGCGGTCTACAAACGAAAGCGAAAGATAAGATAAGATTACAGACTCTGACCCCGACACTAAGCAAAAGCAAGTGCCTTGCCCAACGGCACCTTCCTACAAGCCACACACAAGCAACGGCTACTCGATTTGCTCCCACTAGAAACTACCCCATCCGGGGACTGACTCCTCCTAAGATTGACCATCGCTGCCACCGATCGCATCAGACCCACCTGAAAGCCACAAGTTGCAAAGCGTGAGCTTCTAAGAAGCTCAGCAAGACTGATCTGTCAACGTGGCTGTCTACAGCCGACTCCTAGACATGCAAGGCTGACTCAGGGTAAGGGTAGTTGCAAAAGGACAGGCCTTACTTAGTAGCTTCCTACTTTATCATAAAATCGCTTGGGGGATGTACCTTGTCACGGTATGGGTTAAGGGAGACACCACTAATTCTGGGCGGGCACACCTACCCTACCTCTTTCATAATCCTTGACGGGCAGGGTATCGATGTCATTATTGGTATGAAGTGGATGGAACACCACAAAGCCCTTCTCGATATAGCTAACTGTGTAGTACGCCTAACCTCACCACTTTGCTGGTGTGTATCCTTAAACTTAGATCACCCCAGATCCACTTCCACACAAATCTGCCATACTATTGGGAAGAGTTTGGAGGAGATAACCGTGGTGAGAGATTTTTCAGATGTGTTTCCAGAAGATCTACCAGGTTTACCCCCAGATCGAGATGTGGAATTCAGGATTAATCTACAGCCAGGCATAGCCCCGATTTCCCGTAGACCATATAAGATGGCGCCGAAGGAACTGGCTGAATTAAAAGTGCATTGAAGGAGCTGTTGGACAAGGGTTTCATACAACCCAGCTCTTCTCCTTGGGGTTGTCCGACGTTATTTGTGAAAAAGAAAGATCAATCCCTACGGTTGTGTGTTGACTACCGCCCTTTGAATGCGGTCACAATCAAGAACAAATATCCACTACCCCTCATTGACATCTTATTTGATCTGTAGGCTGGAGCTAAGGTATTCTCCAAAATAGATCTTCGGTCTGGCTATCACCAGATCAAAATTCGGCCAGAGGATGTTCCGAAAACGGCATTCTCCACGAGATATGGCCTGTATGAGTATTTGGTGATGTCCTTTGGGCTCACCAACGCACCAGCTCATTTTATGTATCTCATGTACTCTTTCTTCATGCCGGAGCAAGACAGATTTGTTGTCGTGTTCATCGATGACATTCTAGTCTATTCCAAGACTACGGAAGACCACTCCAAACATTTTCGAATAGTCTTGCAGAGGTTGAGGGATCACAAGCTGTATGTCAAATTCAGCAAGTGTGAATTTTGGATTGATCGCGTCTAATTCTTGGGCCATGTGGTCTCCTCAGAAGGCATTGCGGTTGACCCAGGGAAGGTACAGATCATTCTCGAATGGGAAGCACCAACCTCAGTCCATAAAGTACGCAGTTTCCTCGGAATGGCAGGGTATTACCGTCGGTTCATTCCAAGCTTCTCTAAGATAGCTAAACCAATAACTGAGCTGATCAAGAAGGGCAACCAGTCCAGCTGGACCGATAACTGTGAAGAAGCCTTCCAGACCCTGAAAAAGCACTTGACGACAGCCCCAGTGCTAGCACAGCCCGATCTGAGCAAACCATTTGATTTATATTGTGATGCGTCTGGTGTTGGTCTCGGATGTGTGTTAATGCAGGAGGGTCGAGTGATCGCTTATGCGTCCAGGCAACTCCGTAAGCACGAGCAGAATTATCCGACTCACGACCTGGATCTAGCAGCAGTCGCACTAGCACTAAAAGTGTGGAGACACTACTTGTTGGGGAATCTCGTGCATCTGTATACCGATCATAAGAGTCGGAAGTATATTTTCACCCAGAGCGAGCTCAACATGAGACAACGAAGGTGGCTTGAGTTGATTAAGGACTATGAATTGGAAATCCATTATCATCCTGGCAAGGCTAATGTCATTGCAGATGCCTTGAGGAGGAATGCTCATTGCCACTATCTAGACTAGGGAGTTACTACAGCGGAAGAAGGAGCGGCCCTACGAGTTCTACCTCATGGATCATTATACAATCTCGCTTTAATCCCAACTATTAAAGATGAGGTAGCAAGGGCCCAATAAGAGGACAAGGGTATGGAGAACATCAGGCTCAGGTTAAAAGATAAAAAGATGCAGTGCTTTCGAGAGGATAAGGACGGGGTGTTATGGTTCAAGGACAGGTTGGTAGTGCCAAAGAGTCTTGAGCTTCGAAAGAAGATTATAGACAAGGCTCACCTGTCAAAATATTCCATTCATCCAGGCAGTAATAAGATGTATCAAGACTTGAGAAGAAGCTTCTGGTGGACAAGGATGAAGAGGGAAATTGCAAAATATGTGGCCGAATGCGACACATGCAGGCGAGTCAAAGTAAGTGTTCCCACTTGGAAATGGGAGGATCTGAGCATGGACTTTATAGTTGGGCTACCCATGACTTCTCGACGCCATAACTCCATTTGGGTAGTAGTGGATCGTTTAACAAAGTCCGCTCATTTCATACCGGTGAACACCAATTATCGAATAAAGAAGTATGCAGAGTTGTACATCGCTCGAGTCGTAAGTCAACATGGGGTACCAAAGACCATCATCTCCGATCGGAGAGCCTAGTTTGTTGCTAGGTTTTGGGAGCAACTACGTGCGGCATTGGGTACCAAGCTAATAAGAAGCTCTGCGTACCATCCCCAAACTGACGGACAGACCGAAAGAGTCAATCAAATTTTGGAGGACATGTTGCGAGCCTCCATGCAAAATGATGGCGGGAATTAGGATGATTAGTTACCCCTGATAGAGTTTGCTTACAACAACAGCTACCACGGAAGTATTCAGATGTCACCTTTCGAGGCGCTGTATGGTCGGAGTTGTAGGACCCCGTTAAACTGGTCTGAGTCAGGTGAGAGGGTAATACTTGGACCGGACCTAGTTCAACAGGCAGAAGAGAAAGTGAGGTCCATTCGGTTTAACTTGAAGGCCGCCCAATCCCGACAGAAAAGTTATGCAGACAAAAGACAACGACCCTCGAGCTTCGATGTTGGTGATTCTGTTATCTAAGGGTCTCGCCTACCAAGGGAGTACAACGATTTGGGGTGAAAGGCAAGCTGGCTCCGAGGTACATTGGTCCACTTCCTATCCTTGAGAAATGTGGGCCGGTAGCGTACAAGCTAGAATTACCAGCTCACTTGTCAGGGTTGCACGATGTCTTCCACGTGTCGCAACTGAAAAAGTGCCTCAAAGCCCCATCGGACAAAATTGTATCAGAGGTGGAAGGGTTACAGCCGCATCTGACGTACTCAGAGAAGCCTGTTCGAGTGCTCGATGAGAAAGAACGCGTCACCAGAACCCGAACCATTAAATTTTATAAGATTCAATGGAGCAACCACTCTAAGGAGGAAGCCACGTGGGAGTCAGAAGAGTTCCTCTGCGCACATTACCCCGAGATTCTTCCACCATCGCTAGGTACAGTCATTTTTCCACCCTTGCATTTTAAATCCTGGGACGAGAATTCTTTTAGGGGGGAGGGTTGTAGCGCTCCGCTTAATTCGGCCCAAAAGAATTAATTCACTTAGGGGGATTACAATTAAGGAATATTCTAGAATATTTTAATTAAACAGTCATTAAAGATCTTTATTAATCTTCTGAGGGATATTGTAATGGTCGTGATTAAACAACTTGGCCAAAACCTTTTTAATTCAAAATTCGAATCTCAGAATTCCCACTTCTGCTCTCTATATTTAAATCTTTCATGGATTCTGAGAATAAACTTGGGACTAGTTCAAATTTCAGATTTTGAAATTCTAGAAAGTTTGGTGAATATTGGGTTTTCATCTCAAAAATTTTTCCACTAGTGGGACCCACTGGTCAGCGGGCCCCACTGGTCAGTTATCTCTCTCTCTCTCTCCCTATTTCTCTTCTCTCTGCTCTCTCTTCTCTCTCAGCGCACGCGCATGGCAGAGAAAATCCGCCACTTGCCAAGCGCCTAGAGTCCCGCAGCATGCATGGGCCGGCGTGGCGCGCGCGCGGAGCGCGAGCCGCAGCTTAAAGCCGCGCCTCGTCTCTCCGTCGCGCCTCGATCGCCCCACCTATTCCCCTGCTCCCTCGTTCTCTCCGGTTCCTCCATTTTTCCGCCGAGCTCGCCGTGCGCAGCACTCTGCCTATTCCACTCTACTCGCCGATTCCCTCCGAAAACCAGAGCAGTGGAGTGTCCCCTTCCTCTTTCCGAAGCTCAAAGCCGCTCTTCCTTCAACGGAGTTCGCCGGATTTGGAGTGCCGCCGCCGGTACTCGCCGCCGAGGGGAGCCGCTCGGTGAGCACCGCCTTCCGGTGAGGACCGAAACCATCTTCCTCCTCCCAAGCTCCGCCGTGCCGCGTGGAAGCTGTTCGACAAGGTCCCACGGCCGACCGCGCGTCGTAGTACCGCTGCGCCATGGCCGTCGCCACAGCCGCGCCGCCGCTCGTCGTCGCCACTTTTACGGAGCTCGCCGACGGCCAATACCCAGTCAAACCGACTCCCCACGTCAGGCCCGTGTCGCCAGTGCCCTCGCCGCAGGCCGTCGTCGCCAGTAGCGCCGCCGCCCACTGTGAGAGACCCGACCAATTTATATTCAAGTTTACCAAGTTGACTCGCGGCCCACGCATGGTATGCGAGAACTCAACCCGATAAAAGAGAATATAAACCCGGCAGTCCCCCGACATGCTTCTCAAGCAATGCCCAAGATCCAAGCACGTCGGCAACGTCACAGGTGATACATCACATAGGTCACATTAATGAATAACATTAATTTAAAATATTCTTACATACCAAGGTTCATCATAAGTCTTGAAACTATCAAATTAAAGAGCGGAAGCAATTCTAAGAAAGACGATGGTCGCAGCAGTTGCAATGAGAAAACAGCAAAGGATTGCGATGCCCAGCCCACGAACATCGCAAATCACGGTCACTCGAACGTCTTGACTAGCCTCGCCCTCGCCGGCATCGGCGGGGACAAAGTAGCCGAAGACCAACTCATCCTCACCTGCAAAAACTTAAACAACAAACGTTGAGTACGAAGGTACTCGAAAGTCTTACCCTGTTGTGGGAATTAGTTCCCGACTCCAAGGATAATGCAATGAGGCTGTAGCAAGTTAAATAAGGTATAGGAATGGACTCGATTGCTTAAAGCAGAAACCAAGCATATGTGAATAAGCATAAAGTAAAAGGACTCTGCGGGCATGAACTTCTAATAAACCCAATCCCCAAGTACCATGAAACCATAAACCATGTATATGCCATCATCCATGTTCCATCCGAACCATGGATACCAACAACCATATTCCAATTCCATCAACAATATCCCAATTCCCATCATGTTATGTGACAACTCTACGATATTATCCAAAGGACACTGAGCTTGATCATAACCGAGATCGCGGCGGATTCGAACCGATTTTACGCCCTGCAGGGGAGTCCAACTGTACCCACACGACTGAGGACCATACGGCTCATGCAACCCGCTAAAGTTACACAAGGGGGTACTCATGTCAACCTTTTTCACACTCGTGCCCACACGGTTGGAAAATCCACACGGTGCCGAGTACCACGACCTCGCAGGCACACGTGAGTCCCTCGTCGAGTGTCACGGCCTCGCAGGCACCCATGACTCCCTCGTTCTACACACCGTGCAGTTATCGGCCAAACGTTGGTATGCAGTGAGATACTCAGCTTGTCTTACCATTATATCGGACATGTGGTATGAACGGAAAGTGCTCAGGCCAAGAATAACACGGCCGGGTCCTAGGTCAATCCAGACGGGGCCTACGGCACACAAGACCTCCATGTCTTGCTGCACTCCTATCCCACCGTCCGGATTTCAGTTTTTAACACTTTTCAACTTTTACCAACATATGAACTTGCCACAAGCTCATAAGTAACCAGGGTAAATCCTTTACGTGCGAGTGGGACTTACCACTCGACTTGTACCGTGTTATCTAAGCATGGCTAAGCATTTCGTGACTCGAATAAAGACACTCTACCCAGGTTGACAAGGCGACGTATTCAATACCAAGGAGGGGTACATGCAACAATAATAGGTTTTCCCAATGTTACTACTAAGCCCGACTTTATGCATTCCTATACGTAAGCATTCATTTTAATCATTAAGTAAATTACTTAGGGTAGCATTATGAGGTGCTTGCCTTCAACAGCAGCGGTGTTGACTTCCTCAGCAGCTGGATCAACCTCTGGTGCTTATCCCGCAGCAGCACCCGCGTCACTCTCTAGCGGTTCGTAAGCTATAAAGTAAAAACGCGACGGTATGAGATGCATGCCATGATGCCATGATGCCCAAATGATGCGATATGATGCAGAGAGATAGCTACTGAGTTTACGAACACAATGCAAAAAGAACGAAGGAATTCGGAGTTCTACAGCTCAAGTTATGATCAAAACAGTTTTACTGATTCCGGTTACGGGGGTTTCCCGGTTCCCGGGTTTTCCGATTCAGATATCGGGTGGCACACAGATGTCGTTTCCGGGAAAAATCCCAAAACACATCACATGTACTGGCTTTACTAAGTGGCTTGGGTTACTATGAGACTAACTTTGAGTGGTTTTGACTTGCGTTAACAGGAACACGAGCCCTCCGACTGTCGTGGCCTGTTTACGACATCGGGAATACCGTAAGGGTGCCGTAAAAGTCGTAACGACTTTTCCGGTGAAATTCAAAGTTAAGTTACAGGCATGAGACCATTTTTAGTTTAAAGTAGGCTCTAAACTAAGACTTTTGGCTCTGGTTTGGGGTCAAGTTGAGCTTCTATGAATTTACTAAAAATCAAACAATGTTCTGTTTTTCAAACTTATAAAATCAGAAACATGTACCAACACCTATGGAAAAATTATGAAACTTTATAGATCTACTTCTGAGCATCTAAACCAAAGTTTTTGTTAAAGGTCTTGGGCTTTTGGGCGACTGGACTAATGTACTTTAGACAAGGGTAATTAATCTAGGGTTTTGGGAATATTAACAAAGACATGCATGCACAAATGTTCATGAAAAATTCTGGTAAAAATGCAGGAGATGCATAATGCCAAGATAAAATTATGGTACAAAAATCAAGCCTAGAAACCTTCTGGATCTTCAAATAAAAATCAACAACAGAAATAATACATTGAATTATTAAAGAAATTCCAGGGACATTTTTTAAAAGGTGCTTTAACAGAAAATTAATTCATTATTCGAGGATTCAAATAAGATTAGGTTTGGCATTTTTAGACTTTTCCATAATTTTCTACACACTAGGCAACTTCTGGCTAAATAAAAGGAAAATAGAAAATTGAATGGAGCAGTAACAGAAACAGGGGAATAGGCAGTGGCGGTTGCTCCGGTGAGAATCTCGCCGGAGGAGGGGGCTAGGAGGGAAATTGAAAGGTCGTAGAGCATCACCTTGATCCAAAGAACTGATTTGGAAAGGATTAACGCCACGGGAAAGGCAGCAGGGTGGTTGGCGACGGTGAGCTCCGGTGGCGGCTTCAATGGCGGCCGACGGTGGCGTGAGGTGTTCCTTCCTCACTGGCGATGAGCTGAGGCCGATAGCTTATCAAATTGGTGTACCATGGTGAGAGGAATAAGCCGGTTGAAGGAATTGAAGAATCGAGCTACCGTGGTGACGAATTTTGGGAAGAGGTGGCCGCCGGCGTGGTTGTCGGCCGAGGAACAGGGGCGGCGACGTTCCTGAGAAACCAGGGCACGGCCGGCGATCTCGGTGGTTGGAGAGCAACAGAGAGTTGAGGGGGATCTTCCGGGCACGGTGGCGTGGCTTGGGAGTGGCCGGAGTGAGCTGGCGTCGGTGGGGTGGCAATGGCGGTGGTTTTCTGTGGCGCGCGGCAGAACAGAGAAAGAAGAAGGGAAGGGAGGGGGAGCTGGTACTTCGGCCTTGTACTCGAGGGGAAACTGAGCCAAGGGAGGGAGAGAGCAGTGGCGCACCGTTGATTGATGAGGGGAGCGGTGGCCGGCAATTGGGCGCGGGAGGCGGTGGCTCATGTCAGGCGGTGCCGTGCGGCAGAGAAAAGCGACGGCGCACCAGAGAGAGGGAGGGAGAGGAGAGAGGGGAGAAAGGAGATGGAAATGGGGAGGAAAATCTCTTGGAGAGATTCACTGCTGAGGAGGAGTGATGGCGCGGCGCGGGAGATTGGCCGGGGCGGTCGGCCGGCGGTGGTTGGCTGCGGAGGTACTGTTCACCGTCAGGCTATTTTCAAATTCAATTAATTCAATTCCTCCTTCAAGATTCGATTGAAAACTCTATCTCCCGAGCTCAAAAATTTTTGAAACTTTTTGTGCAAGCTAAATGATTTATTTGGAACAACTTTTATTAAAGGAAGGTGCACTGAATCGGCTTCTAAAGATCTGTGAATTTTCAACTTAGTTCAGATTTGTTGGAATTTTAAAGGGGTTTAAACCTTTACCAAACATTTTGATAAAATCTCCAAAATTCTATTTTAATATGTAGTTAATTGTTATGCAAAAACATTGGGATAGTTTTATTAAGAAAACAAAAGGCTTCTTGAAAGTCGATTAGGGTTTTGCGAAAACGACGAAAACTTCGAAACCCTGACCCAAATTCAAAACAGGAAAAGATCAAAAATCAAAAGATTGAGTCAGTGAGCTCATATCAAAAAGGACAAAAGATTGAAACTTTTGGGATGTGACACCCACCGCCGGCCGGGGCTAAGGCTTTTGCCCTAACTAGGGTTCTGCTTTTCCCATTTTACAAAAATCCCATTTAATTCGGCTGGAGTTAATTAATTCATATAAAATCAAAATTTGCTCAGAAGAATAAAAGTCCAATTGTTCTAGAACCAGTGAAAAACATAGTTTTTACGAAAAATATAAAACTTCAGGGTTAAGATTTAATAATTTTGGGACCTTATTTAATTAATAAGAAATGGCCAAGAACACTAATTAATTAAATTTCAATTATTAAAATCTGGAAAAAGTGTATAAAACCCTAAAGTGTACCCTTAATGTTGAAAAGTGCATAAAATGTCCATTAGGGTTGATTCGATGCTAATTAATTGTTTAACATGGTCTTAGGTTAAAGTTATTCCTCGACCACTTAAATTCCTTAATTGTCATCGATCATTGTAACTCACAGCTGTTAATGATTTCACCTCTCTACTTGCATCATATAGACGCCGACGTGAACGAAGTAGCCGTCGAAGTTGGGTCCGAGTTTCCAGAAGAACCCGCCGCTGCAGCTCAGGAGGAGTACCCACAAGGCAAGCCCCGGTGCACTACTTTTTGTTTTAAAGTTTTCCTTTTTCCACAGTGAATGTGAGTCATGTGATGTGCATTTAGGTCGACAGGAGTTGAATGAAACCCTAGATGCATATGTTTCCAGTAGTACCTATTTGAGATATTGGTACAGGTAGCCCGATGTAACTGCTATGCTTAGCAATACCATACGGTAGAAGCCGAGCAGATCGAACACTGCTCGTGATATGATAGGAGTTGAGTTAAAACTTTCCCCTCTTGTTAAATAACTTGTAGCGAATTCAGATTTCATGAAAGAAAACCGGAGTCAGACAGGAAATGATAGGAAGCAACAGACGGGGGTTCTGTATGTGGTAGCTCTGTCTGACCCTTGTGGCACAGTTGGTTGGGTATTGAATGTACTGCTCACATGCTGGAGCTATGGGACCCAGTAAACCTAGATAGCCTAGAGACGGCAAAGCTGAACCTACCTTACAGTGTCTGATTGGTGGCGGGCTGGGGTGGACAGTGTGAGAACTCAACAGATACCATCCGGAACGGGTGATCTGGTAGGATGCGGCACTATTGAGGTAGCGTAAGAGGGAATTAGCTTTGCCAGATCTGGTGCGAACGGTTGCCACGTGCGGTCCGGGACGCGCATGTGTCATGTGACCAGGTTAACCCTACAGGTGTAAAACGTTTCGAACCACTGACACTCTTAGTCTAGAGTTTACTCAATCTCTCTGTCACATATGCTAATAAGTGAACAAGGAGAGTGATGACGATTAAGATTGCAATGAATATTATGATCATTGTTTGTGAACATGATTGTTTAGCCATGATGCTTACTAAAGTTTACTTTTCTCGAACTTAAATTGAGCTAAAACTTGAAAGTAGGAAGCTAATAAGTAAGGCGTGTCCTTTTGCAACTACCTTACCCTGAGTCAGCGTTGCATGTCTATGAGTCGGTTGTAGACAGCCACGTTGACTGGTCAATCTTGCTGAGCTTCTTAGAAGCTCACGATTTGTAACTTATGGCTTTCAGGTGGGTCTGATGCGATCGGTGGTAGCGATGGTCAGTCTTTGGAGGAGTCAGCCCCCGGATGGGGTAGTTTCCAGTAGGACAGATCGAGTAGCCGCTGCTTGTGTGTGAATTGTAGCAAGGTGCCGTTGGGCAAGGCACTTGGTTTTGCTTAGTGTTGGGGTCGGAGTCTGTAATCTTATCTTATCTTTCGCTTTAGTTTGAAGACCGCGTACTTTTCCGCTGCTGTATGAGAACTCTTCGGGTGTAATCAACTCTTTGTAATAACTACTTATGTAATATTTTTCTTCTGTCTGTAAATTATTCTGTTATCTGCCCACGTTGTACCCTGTGTATGTTCGCTTCGACGAGCATCACCCAGAATGGATCCCGGGAGGACGACCTT
The DNA here is from genome assembly GCA_001182835.1 of Oropetium thomaeum. NCBI lineage: Eukaryota > Viridiplantae > Streptophyta > Magnoliopsida > Poales > Poaceae > Oropetium > Oropetium thomaeum. The sequence goes on along the minus strand of LFJQ01000045.1, from coordinate 1,363,956 downwards.
CCCCGTTTCAGGGGCGGTCGGCCACAATGGGGCTCATCGGCGCGTCAGCGGGAGACCCGCCTGTGCTAGGCGCCATGGTAGGAGCCGTTGCCGGATTGGCAATAGTGGCCGACGCTTTTGCCGGATTGACAACAGTGGGCGATGAAGAAGTACCTGCAACCATAGATCTCGAGCCAACAGGTAAAATAGTAGTATCTTCCTCAAAAAGAAAATCCAGCAAAGGAACTGACATAGGAGAAGTGGACATCTCAGCAAAGGGAAAAAGAGATTCATCAAACACGACATGGCGTGAGAGGATGATTCTATTGAAGTGGAGATTAAGACACTAGTAGCCTTTATGTTCGGAGGAATATCCAAGGACGACACAGAGGGTGGACCTGGGGGCGAGTTTGTGGGGGGTGGTAAAGGAAAGGATTGGATAGCAGCCGTAGCCAAAAACCCATAAGTAGTCGTAAGAAGGTGGGGTTCTATGGAGAGCAAAGAACGGTGTTTGAAAAGCTAAGGTTTTAGTGGGTTGGAGATTTATAATGTATGTGGCGGTCTGGAGGGCTTCAACCCAATAAACCGGAGGTAGGCTAGCCTAAAACAGGAGAGAGCGGAGAATATTATTAATAGTACGAATAATACGCTCGGCATGACCATTCTGTTGGGAAGTGTATGGGCATGACATACGAAGCTGCACACCATGGGTAAGGAAGAACGTGCGCGCTGAACACTCTTGATGGTGGCAGTAAACTGGGTGCGTACATAGGAGAAAAAATTAGAGATGGGACTGAAAGTCTCGGATTTTAAGCAGAGTGAAAAGATCCAAACGTGGTGCGAGCAACCATATAAAATAACGAGGTAATATTTGTAATCCGATACGCTGGCAACAAGTGATGTCCAAAGATCACAAAGAATAAGATCGAAATTGTTTGCAGCACGTGAATTGGATAAAAGGGAAGACGCACGTGGCACCCTAATTGACAAGCGTGACATAAATGATCAAAGTTATCTTTATTACAAGTGATAGCTTTGGAATTAATGAGCTTGCTAAGGGCTTTACGACCTAAATGACCGAGATGACGATGGCTTAAAGTGGTGGAGGTGGTGGATGCGACAAGGGCGGCAGGGCTGACGACATTGGCTTGTGTGGGGAAGAGGTAGAGGTCACTGGAGTTATTGCACCTGGCGATCACGCTCCTGGTCAGGAGATCCTTCACAGAGAGGCCGAAAGGGTCAAATTCGACGGAACACTAGTTATCGGTGGTGAAACGACGAACAGAAACTAAATTATTAATAATGTGCGAAGAAACTATAACATTATTAAGAGAAAGAGGACGATGTTGTGTGTGAAGCGAAAGAGACCCTACAGCGGCGACGGGAAGCAAAGTCCCGTTCCCAACAATAATAGATGAAGGATAATGTGATGTAGGAGGCTGAGAGGAGGATAGTATACTAGGGTCCGGTGTCATGTGTGCAGCCACTCCAGAGTCAGCGTACCACTCAAAATTGGATGGCGGTGCGTTCAACATCATCGTGTTGAATTGGTTGATGAAGGATGCCTGATCCCAGGATGTGCCACCAGGTGCAGGCACCCACGCTAGCTGTGGAGGCACCCACGCCTGCTGGGGGGTGCTCGGGGTTGAGCCAAGGCTCAGTGGAGCTCCCCCGCGGTAGTACCCGAGGAGACGTGCCGTAGGGGGAGTACGGCATCGTCACGAATGCCGGCGGCGCAGGCAGGCGAGCACCGGAAACAGCATCGTGGCCGTAGAGCCATAACTGCACAGTGCTCTGCCACGAGTTGTAGACGAAAGGGAACTGTGGCGATTGGTTTGGCGGACCCAGCGCAGACTGGCCGTTGCCCGTGGAGTTGCCACCACGCCCACGACGACGGTTGTTAGTCGTGTTGGAGGAGCCGCCAGAGTTGCCAGTGCAAGGCGGGCCACCATTCCCTGCATGACGGATGAAGTGCCACTAGGGGGCTGACTGGTGGACTGGGGCATGGTGACGACTAGGGAATGCGACGGTGGTGCGCCCCTCCCCGAGAGCTCTATCTCCTTGAGGACAAGATGCGTGCGGGCCTCGTCGAAGGTGGGGAACGGACGATGCATCTTGATGTTGGACACCATATGACGGAAGTTCTTGTTGAGGCCACGAAGGAGGGTGAGCACAATGGTGTTGTCGTCGACGGGATCTCCAAATTCTGCTAGGGCGCTGGCCATGGTCTACAGACGTGTGCAGTAATCGGTGATGGAGAGCGTGCCTTGCTTGAAGTTGCGGAACTCGGCTTCAAGTATGAGGGCACGGGACTTGCCCTGGCCCAAGAATTTAGCTTCGAGAAAACACCACGCGACGCGAGTGCGATGTTCACTTAGCATAACGGACTGGAGCAGCTCGGAGGAGATGGTTCCGTAGATCCATGTGAGCACCGTGCAATCCATCTGCGCCCATGTCGGGCGACGCGGTCGTTGGACGTCGGAGAGCACGTGATCGCTCAGAGCATACTTGCCGAGGGCGATGAGGAGAAGGACATGCCAGCGCCCATAGTTGCTGGCGGCCTTATCGAGGGTGACCGGCACAAGGGCACGGATGTTGAGGACAGCATTGGCTTGGGCATGGATGGCAGCGACAGCCGCCTCCTCGGCGTCGAGATCGTCACACTCGTTCTGCAGACGATCTTCTTCAGCTTTGTGGACGTGCTCCTCTTCGGCCTGGCGCTGGTAATCATCGTCGGCCATGGTGGCAGTTAGGGTTTGCAACACCGGGGGCGCGGTGGAACAGAGGGGCCTGCGAGCATGTCAGCGTCGACAAGAAGGTCGGCGAGGAGCTCAGCGGAGGCAGGAACCGGCGAGAAGATCTTGACGATGATCATGTAGCGGCAGCTAGGGTTTGCGAAAGCGAGGAGAGGACGCAGAAGCGAACAGTCTCATGATACCATGAAAGCGTGGGAACACGATTTATTACATTAAGGATGTATGGTTACATATATATACGAGGTGGGAGCCAAACAAGGGGCAGGCCACACGCCGAGCCTAGTCCTACTTGAAAACGAATACAAGTCCTAGGCCAATACGAATATAATGCGCTAACACGTCTGAGTCTTCTTTGATATATATAGCATTTTTTTTTCCTTTAGCAGAGTTAATTTCCAACTCCAAGTAATATATCTGCTTTATTGTCTCAAAAAATAAATATATTTACTGATGCACCTGCCCCAATTATTAGTGCAAAGAAAAGCATCCTCGAGACATTATTAGTAGCTAGCCTATTGTTGATATTCTGGACTACAGAAGGTGGATTCCTTGCAAAATCTTTATTATACATCACTTTCATGTCTTAACTTTGAGGGTAAATAGTATGATGAATAGTTTTGTTCATAAATGTGGATCTATGTTAAATTTGGGTATGTTTATAACATATCTCTGAGTCATCATTCATTTTCAGATTATTAGTGGGAAACGCAACAAGAAGACATGGCGACAACAAATCAGGTGTCAAAGGAGAGGATTTCAGATTTGTCACTTTATCGTTTGACTAAAAGTAAGCTTATAATCTGCTCATACATGAATTGGCAAAGTAGATATCACATTATTGTATTATTTTCTTGAGATGCTAAAAATTTATTCTGTTACTTCCAATGTATTTGAGCCAAGGGACAGAGCTGGTTCAATCCAACCTGGCTTCCCCCTCGCTCCCTTGATTTGCACAAAATTTGAGTTAAGCATTAGAAAGATGATGAGAATAGGGATGGCTAATCAAGGGGGAAATCCATTTTATTGAGATTTCAACTTCCTGTAGTGCCACCATACCTTAGTGTGATGCCCTGATAATTCATAGGTCATAATTGTTTTTCCTCTAATTTCCTTATTAAGATTCACATGATGTATGTGAAGCACAACGTCTTGGAATTGGACAAATAATTTAACCATTTGGTTTTACATTTTTTTTTTAGTATAGACATTCAATTAATATATTGGTCAGACTTTTGCAAGTCTAATAGTCATTTTTTTTAATCTATGGAGTATGCAACAATAATGGAATTATTCTTCATTACATCAGTGAGATTAAACTATTACAGACCGGGGAATGCAGCACAAGCCCTTGGTCCAAATATATTCACACCACTCTGGGGAATAAGAAAACCACTCGTAACAGCAGCTTTTGCCATTATCGATTTCGATGGGGGCGATTGAACAAGGCCTACCGTTCGCGCTGCTCGGCCGCATGTGGCCGTCCCTTTTCATCATTTCTTCAGCAACTGCTCCGTGGACTCTTACTGTCTTATTACATAATCTATCTTCTAAAGTTGACATGATTCCTCTACTCCCCTCTACCACTGCAGACTTGTCCAAATCCTATCTACTTTCTCCGTTTTTAATTTATAAATGTCATTACCACAACAACAATTCTAATTCAAGCAATGAACTAAACCTATTATTCTAATGATTAACAATTTAAGAACCGAGTAACAGCTATCCACTGCCAGGCCGATAAGTCCATCACCAGAAGAAATGGAAAAGCTACTCTTTCAACAATGAGGCAGCTAATTAACATGCCTGTGATTGGTCGGTGCTTGAACATGCACCTGAAATAATGCTTTATATAAAATACAAAATATATGTAATCCGGTCGCCGGCAGCAATGTTTTTGCAAGCCGCCGGCTCTCGTTTCTCTCTCTGGTACATATGCATCATGTCCTCCTGGGCTTTTCCTTCATTCTGACTCCCTCACTTGCTTTGTATCCCATGGGGCCATCTCTCTGTTCCCGGCGTCCACCACCCCAGCCTCTCCGCTGAGAGCACCCCCACGCTCTCATGGTGCGTCTGGCCCTCTTTGCTCTGTTCGTCTCCGCGGCGGTCTGCTCCGCGGCAGCGCAGCAGCCCACGCCGGCGGCGGTGGCTGCCCCTGATGAGAACAATAACCCGCCAGGCGTCGGCATCAAGGTGTCGTTCCGACCGAGCGTGGCCATCGTGATCGGCATATTCACCATGATCTTCGCGCTCACCGTTCTCCTCCTCATGTACGCCAAGTTCTGCCACCCCTCCTCCTCGTCCCTGCCCACCACGCACGCCGTCGCCACCGCGGGCAGCACGCAGCAGGTGCAAGTGGCGGCGGCCAGCGGAGTTCCCAAGCCGGTGATCCAGTCTCTGCCCTTCTTCCGCTTCGCGACGCTGCGCGGGGCGCGGCGTGGGATGGAGTGCGTGGTGTGCCTGGCCGCCTTCGACGAGGCCGACCTGCTCCGGCTCCTCCCGCGCTGCCGCCACGCCTTCCACCTCGACTGCGTCGACCGCTGGCTCGAGTCCAGCGCCACCTGCCCGCTCTGCCGCGCGCCTGTCGACGCCGACACGCTCGGCCTCAAGTACGCCGCCAGCGCGCGCATCGTCTTCTGCGGCGGCGACGATGATGGCGGGGACGCGGCCGCGGCGGGGAACGGCGGCGACCTTCTCGACATCTTCGTGGAGCGCGTCCCGTCCACGAGGTTTGTTCCGCGGCAGGGGGAGGAGGAGGAGGAGGTGGAGCTGGACAGGCACCGTCACCGCATCATCGTGTCAGACGCCGTGTTCAAGAGCCGGTGGAGCGAGCTCAACTCCGCCGACCTCATCGCCCTCGACACCGAGATGCTCCGCCGCTCCATCTCCTTCCCGTCCCCGGCAGACGAGGATGATGTCGCGGGTACGGTGATCAGAGAAGGGACGGCGACGACGACGGAGAACAAGCAACTGCTGCCGGGGAGGACGCAGAAGCATGGCACTAGCACGAGTGGCAACATCGTGCTGGCGGGCGTCAGAGGCAGCTTATCGACCAGTAAGGGGCGGCGGTCCGTATCGGAGATCGTGAGCTTGCCGAGAAGGCTGCGCGCGCCGACGGATGACGAGGACAACCGACGGTGGCTCCCGATCGCGCGGCGGACGGCGCGGTGGTTCGCCGGGCGCGCGAAAGACGCTGGGGAGGAGGAGCAAGGAGCTGTCCACGTCGGGGCAGGCAGCTCACATCCGGTGGAGTCGGTAGGTGCTAGTGTATAAACAAATAGAGAAACGGACAATCAATCAAACAAAAAAAGAAGTCAAAATGAAGGGCATACTATTATTGGGTCAGGTTTAAGTACAGACAACTCGTGCAATGTGTATTCTAGGTTTGTTTCTTCAAAGGAGCGTTTTTCTTCACCCGGCCCTGATTACAAGAAGAGATTGAAGCGCCAAAAATGGAACCACTAATCCTCAGCTTTCTATTTTAGTATTTTCTCTAGTAAATACTCCCTCTAGATTGGTAATTAAGGTCTTTTAGACACGATTTTGATCAAACATTACAAATATAAATTATTAAGTTTAAAATATGAAAATAATATGAATACATTTGTCTTAAATATATTGATAAAGGTATACATATATCACTTTTTAATAAATATTTTGAGAGAAAATAGATATCAAAGTTAAGCTTTAAAGACCATGCTATTGTCTCAAATAATTTAAAATTACCAATATGGAGGGAGTATTTTATATGAGCTATGCTAAATAGACGCACGCAGCATGCATGCTGCACCTACACGACACAATGACGCCGACCCGAAGAAAGATGGCATCCTCAGTGTTGAAGTAAGTGGCATATTTCAGATTGGGTTACAGAGAGCGACGAAATATCTATCCACTAATGACACTTCATATCAAAAAATGAGCATAGTACTACTAGTTATAGAGATTTATATACTAATTATGAATATTAGAAGCTGACTGTACGATGTGCCTTGAAATCGATTCATGCTTCTTAAGGTTGAATTCTCAATACACATGAAGCAACCAAAGCAATGAAGTTATCATTGAAACCAATACGGCGCATGACATATTTAACGAAATTCCAAGAAACCTATCAAAAGTCTTAGCAAGATCAAGCGTTAAAAAGACATGAGTGAATGATCTCATGAGCAATAATATTATTTTCAGAAATTTTGCGATTTTTAACAAATGCAAATTCAGAATCATAAATGCAACATCTTAAGGGTGAGAGTTTTTGGCAATAATTTTGTAAGCCACATTACAAAGACTAATGTGTGTGTAATCGAAAGAAGAAATACAATGGCTTTTTTTCTGGGGTAAGAACAAAGTTGGTCTTATTCAAACTAGGAGCAAGGCGCTTGGTAGTGTAAAAAAGATATTTTTTTTTAGACCAAACCAGCAAATAATGACCTGGCTGCTTAGTTCTTTTATGAAGAGGAAGATCAGAGAAATTGAGCCAACTATTTTGGGATACCTTCTGAAAGTCATTCTCAGAGAGCCACCAATTCTCAAGTTTAAAGCTTTTTTTTTTATTGATACGAGGAATAGTATGATCACTGTGCAGAAGAGGAAGATGATAGGCATTAGTATTTAGAAATAAGTTACACCAAGCTTGGTACGCATAGACTTTTCCTTACTAATATAAGACATTCTTCTAAAGCAATTTTTAAGGAAAAGTCTATGCGTATTAAACTCCTAGTTACGAAGCCGTTACTAAATGCAATCCCCCTTCTTCACCGTTGAATCCCACCGTATGAATCCTACGGCTCGCGGCACCTGTCCGTCCTTGTCTTCTTCCTCTGTTTTGCTTACATCTTCTTTACGGACTACGGCAGCGATTTCATCAATGACGATTGGAGACCTTGAGGCACATCAGATGGAGGCGACGACTGCTCACCGATGGAGATGAGATGGTGACTGGTGTGCAGGCTGCGGAGGAGCATGGTGAGGCGAGGCTTCCAGGAGACGCTTGATAGGAAGAAGCAACCAAGAGATGGAGTGTTATATACCAGCCATAACATTCATACCGTGGGATTCGGTAGTACAGAGAGCAGACTGCCGTACATGGCCGAGCACCACTCCATGTTTGCATGTTCAACTGTGGAGCCTGTGGATCCCGATTTCTTCAGAAAGAAGGAGAACGAAGGAGGAAAGGAAAGGCTAGGGGCTAAAGTGAAAAAAAAAATCTATTTCGTAGTAGCTTCGTAACCTGCTTCTTCGTACGTGTAGCAGAGTCCTATTGGTAATAGAATTAAGAAAGAAATACAATTATAATTAGGATTCCTAGTACCCAATTTTTCACTAGGATGCAGTATCTCATTAAGTTCAACCATATAAAATAAAGGGTTTGTTATCCTTATAAGGAAAAGCAGCCACATCAATCTAGATGCTGCTAGTATTTACATGATACGGGTCACCATAAATACTGGCTAGTTTAAAGAAATATCATGACCAAAATTAACAAGAGCTAAATTATAGTTAGAACTGGAAATGGCAATTACTACTTCAACATATTCCACCTAGAAAAGCCATAAGCCACCTGAGATGCGATTAACCGGGACGAAATACTATCATACACATCAAAGTTGAGGATTAGATCAGTAATAAAGAAATTGTTATATTTATTTTTGATATAATAATTACCTTTTCCTTGGTATAAAAGATCAGCCTTCGAAGGTGGTAAATTTTTGAACTGCGAAGGGAGCCACAGACCCCTATGCAGCTCATGATAAGATACTCATGGTGCATGTGGTGCCAAAGATCCAATTTCTATGAGATTCGTATCATCAACTTAATTGTTTAGCAAGAAGAAAGGGGTTGAGCTTCATCAATGAGTTTGGTCATTAGTTTCAGTAGCAGGAGGAGGCTTTCTGCCTACTAAACAAAAACCACATATTTGAGTATCTAGATCTCATTGTGCATTTCTAGCTCTTCATCCTTATTACCAACAGATTCTTGATCTCATGTTTCTTCCTTAGGTGATAAACTTATTCTGGTTGCATTTGTAAAGACACATCTCTTCTTGTATAGGTCCGGTTAGAGATGGAAATAGAGGTTACTCGTTTGGCTTTGAGAGAGTTTATATTTCCTAAAAGTATTTGATTGTGTCAGTTGAGGAATTGGTTGATTCAGAAAAAGATCACCTTATACGGCAGTGGTAGAAGGAATGTGTTGTAATTTTCAATAGAAACACTTGGACTTTAGAATATCGTGTCTTCAAAAAATAAATAATTTTGATGTCACTATTGATTAATTCATTGATGTGACACTATAATTACTTTTTACAATCACATTATATCCTACTAATCCAACTTGTAAATGTAGTAGTACCCACCATAGATGATGTTCCCCAAGCTAAATCAGGTCGCCTACAATATATTGAGGATTACGTTATGTTTTATACCACCTCTCAAGACCAACTAAAACATAGTTATTTTGTGTGTTTCTGATAATATGTCTCTTATAAAATGTAATTTTAATTTTTTTATGGAACTATTGTAATACAAGAACTAGAATTTAAGAGAAATCGGTGTGTTGTAAATATTTGTGCTATCAAAAACTTCAATAATTTTCATTAAGAACTAACTTGTTTAGTCTTGATCCATCTAAAATATGTTTCAATTTTGTTTATCGTATATTTTGTGGTTTTCTGTTATAGATAAAGAGGTTCTTCTAGGTCTTCAGGTTTAAGCAGTTAGTTCTTGTATTTTGATTATTCAGTAATTTACTAGTTATTAGAGCTGAAATAATTTGGAGACGAACTATATAAGAGTGTCCATCGACAAATCATCATCAATTTTCACACGCTAATCTTTCAATACGATTCATGCAACAAAAGCTGGCAAGCCAGCATGGCCACGTCATCGGCATTTCCTGACCGTCGAATCAGGGGATGGCCCAGATAGTGCAACGATGGGACATTTTGTAAAAAAGGCCTCGCATTATAGAGAAATTAACCAACAGTCCAACCAGCTCTCTCCGGCTTTTTACAAGACGGCCCTCCAACTTTACAGACATCAATCCGCAGTCCACATCATGCAAGTCCAGGATATTTTTCAGAAAAGCCCTCAAACTTTAGCGAAATAAACCCGCACTCCGCTCTGTTGTCTCAGATTGTTTTATAGCAAAGCCCTCAAACTTTACAACATTTAACTAGCGATCCAAATCTTTTTTAATCTATGGTTTTCACAAATAAATTTGCTAAAACTTTGAAATTGCGTAGTAAATCATAGAGAAATATTAAAATAGAAAAAACAATTGTTTCGAAAACCTCATAAATAGATCTGTCCAATGGAAAAAAAATAATATATATTTTAGTAGAAATTTTTAACAGTACATTATTACCTATATTTTAAAAGAGCAATATGAAAATCAAATAAAAAAAATAAAAATTCTTGTAAACTTTTCCTAGATTTTTTACTAATATTTGAACATAAATAATCACTTATACGTATGTACATACTATAATACTTCACCATTAATTTTTTCCTTTCTATTAATCTTTTTCTTTTATAAATAAAATTTGCTAAACCTTGGAATTGCATAGTAAATCACATTAAAAATTGTAAAATATAAAATAGATCTATGCAGTGCATACAAAATATAACAATTTAATAAATTCATACCATTCTTGATAAACTTTGTTTCCTGATTCTTTTACTAATAATTGAACACAAATAATCACGTATAATATATTATATAAAGTTCTTGAGCCGTTAATGATTGATGACCGACCGATCATTTGCAACTCCTCTAAAAATATTACCCAAGTGGTACTTTTTTCCCATATTTCAAATGCTTCGCACAATACCAATAAATTATTAAACTTCTTTCAATGGTTTTTGTGCCAACAGACTTATTAGCAATACCCTTTCTCCACAATGTCAGTAAATTTCAAAATCTATTTCATCACCCGGTAGCTACGACCATTTTTTAATCGTACTGTAGTAGCTCTTTGGGTAGATATTGGAGTAACATTACCGTATTGAAATCAACCCGCAATCATGATCCAGTATATTTTACAAATAAATTTACATAGAAAACATAATATATTTCCAATGTAAATCGTACATACAAGTATATAAACATGCATAGCTATACATGCCACAATTACACCAACGCACATCTAACTTTCATATATATTCATCCATTCACCCTAACCTTAAAACCATCTACGTTAAAAACAAACCAAACATTGGCCACACCCGGCAACGTCGCAGTCATTTCTAGTGTATATAAATTACAATTTATTCCAATATATTTGTATAGATACATAGATACTCGTTTATGTGCTATATAATGTGCAAATCATTTTCAATTGAAAATGGAAGGTCCAAACTAAATGTTCTTACAAATGTTCCTATCTGATGTCATGTTATTAAAGAAATAAAGCATCATTTTTCCAAAAATTTAATGATTAACATGAGTAGTTTTCATACTACGCTTATCATGTAATGATATCCTATAATTACAATTACTACTATAGTGTCTGACTTCCACTGAAATTTTGGATGTCTGATACTAAAGTATTATCAAATGTTTTTTAATAGTGGTTGATGATCGCTTATCATCTAACAATATCTTATAATTATAATTACTACTATAGTGTCTGACTTCCACTGAAACTTTGGATGTCTGATACTAATGTGTTATAAAAATTGTTTCTTAATAGTGGTTGATGATCGATCAGGTCAGGCCGATGAGCCCATTTTTAGTACGTCGTTCGTTGCTAAGGTGACTAATGTCCTCTCTTCAGCTCACCATGAGTTGATATTTTTATTATTTGGACTAGTTGTAAACGACGGAAGTCTTTCTCTGTTGTGTTAAATTCTTCAATGTTTTGCACTTGTACTCCGTAAAAAGTGAACGTACAGTGTCTAATGTTCAAGCGTGAAAAAACAGTAACATGAGTCTAGCAGAAATAAGCCACAAGAACAGAGAATATGCCACAAATAGAAAGCTGCGTAGTATTCCATTTACTCAAATGCAATCTCCCGGCGCTCCAGATGTGAGAACTAAACGTACACAAGAACAGAGTATATATATAGCTTCACATCAGACAACCGGGGTGAGCAGCGGCCTGTTGAGCACATGCGCCTCGAGGTTCGCGAGCACGACGTCCGCCATGGCGGCGCGCGTCTCGTGCGTCCCGGACGCCATATGCGGCGCGAGTACGACGTTGTGGAGCGCGAGGAGCGCCTCGGGCACGTCGGGCTCGTCCACGAACACGTCGAGCCCGGCGCCGCCGAGGCGGCCGTCTTGAAGCGCCGCGACGAGCTCGGGCTCGTCGACGTGCGCGCCGCGCCCGACGTTGACGAGCACGCCTCGCGGCCCGAGCGCGTCGATCACCGCGCGGCCGACGATGCCGCGGCTCTGGTCGTTCAGGGAGCACGCCACCACGAGCACGTCGCTGTTCCGCGCCAGCTCCACCGCGGTCGCGTAGTAGGTGTAGCCGGGGTGCGTCGTCGTCGTCAGGTCGCTTCTCTGGTGGTAGCTGACCGGGCAGTCGAAAGCTTGCACGCGCTTGGCGACGGCGAGCCCGATCCTGCCCAGGCCGATGATGCCGACTCTCTTGCCACTGAACTGAAGTTAGTTATATTAGGAGCACAAATACATTAATGTCGCCATCTTCTTTTGAAATTTCAACCGTAGAAAAATTTCTTATACGACTCTAGTATGTCTGAAGTGTGTGATCAACTAAAGAGAGCCTGATGAGCAGATTATATATAATTAACTAGCTAGGCAACTACAGTATACTACTCCAAGTGTAAAAACAACCACCATAAAATAATTCGATTCTCAGCGGACAAAGGAGAAAAATGACCTTTGTGGCGAGGGGGTAATACCCGCTGTCCTTCCACTCTCGTGCCCGGACGAAGCGGTCGGCCTGCGGGATCCTCCGGAGCGCGGCAATGGCGAGGCCGACGGCGAGGTCGGCGACGTCGTCGGTGGGGACGCCGGGCGTGTTGGTGACGCGGACCCCGCGCTCGCGACACCTGGCCAGGTCGACGCGGTCAATGCCGACGGAGAAGCACGCGATGATCTCGAGAGCCGGGAGGGCGTCGATGAGCGCCGCGTCGGCGCCGGACACCCCGCCGGTGACCACGGCGCGGACAGAGCCCGCGTGGGCGCGGAGGAAGTCGCCGCGGCGGTCGGGCGGCGAGTCCCACAGGCGGAGGAGGCGGAAACGGCGAGCGAGCTCCTGCTCCAGGTAGTCGTCCATGGCGTGCGGCATCAGGACGGCAAATGACTCCATATTAGCGCCTTAGCCACCGCAAGGCAGGAGTCCGGAGGAGCGAGGTTGTCGAAGCAATATATGCTGGCGTGTCTTGGCGTTCCTGATATAAGTCAGTCTTTTGATGTAGGCCCCCTGCTGGCGCCGAGGTATTTTTCAAAGCACAACAGTGACGTACCACACAATAGTACACGTGTCAATCACTGTCGCGCGTCCGGTGGCGGTAGTACCATCATAGAGGACGTCGTCTCTGATAAGAACAAAAATTTTGCGAAATGCTGAAGTGGAAGAACTCCAGACGCAAGGCAAACCTCTTTCGGCAAAAGCTCCTTGTTGGCACCTCGCTCGTTCTTCTCACGTCACCTCAATTTTTTCTTACTCAAATGAGGCCTTTCACCGTGTATATAGTGTAACTTTACGGCACGCTCAATTGAACTTTCAAATACTATTCTTTGACGATTTGCATAAAAACTGTGATTTGAGTTTTTTCCCACTATGTTTTGGTGTTACATGGAACATGGTTAAAACGGAAAAAAAAAAGTAGCCTAGTCCTAAACGAAACCTTATGTACAATACAAGAAATGCTGAATAAAATTTTTTTTTTCTAACTTAAGCAACATGTTTTACTATTTACAGCAAGCGCTACTGAAAGATTTGTTGGATTACTGTCTCTGCATCTCCGTCATACTGCATGAGGAGTTGGATGGCGTCAGCCCTTGGCAAGGCAAGGAATTCCTGCCAAGAAAAAAAGAAGAAATTAGAAGAATGAAAAAAAAAATTATAAGAGTGAGCTCCCTAACAAAGCTAGTTTAGTTGTCAGTTCCAGATGTTGATGCATATATGTATTATATGTTGGGTACATGAAACAACTAGAATATTTTTTCCTAAGAAGTTGTTTAAAGCAATAGCAATCCTCAGAAGAACCACGCTATGCCACTTCCTAGTCCTTCAAGTAGGCAAGGCAACCGCATGCATCACACGCTATGACATTTTATATTTGCCCTTTAAAATATAGAACAAGTGTTAAATGAATGAAAATAGACCACTAAACCAACCGAGGGTATTGCTGTCTTCTTACAAGCAAAACAAATATCTGAGTAGACATAATCTGGCAAACAAACAGGCAGATTATATAATCTGTGGATTATAATCTAAATTTTACTGCCAAGCAACAAACAGGACCTTAGGTTCACCGTCAAAAGCAAAATCTAACTCATACATTACTTACCATAACCTTCAGTATTGCATTTTCGTCACAGGTAACTTCCGATGAGACTTGAGGGCTACTACCTTCATCTGGCAGCTTCCCACTCGAACATGTTGTAATTTGTGATGATCCATTGCCACATTCATCCGTTTGAGGCTTGGACATATTATGACTTGCCGCTGATGGATCAACTTCTTTCAGACAATTAATCTTCAGAAAATTCTCGAAACGGTCCTTGCACATATGAAGCTTAAACCATTCGGTGTGTGTATGAATTGTTGTTTTGACTATCTTCATTAGTTGAGGTTCCTCAATATCAAGCCTCCTGCTCATTGCAACCTAAAAAGAAATATATATAGTGATATAGTCCAACTTTATTCTAAACAAACATAATAAAACTCAGGAATTCTATATTTTAACTTTGAATGAAGACGCAACAAATGTGAGGTATCTTACAATACTTTTCAATCGAGTTTTAGACACAAAAACATTAGATATACCTGTAGAGAACTTGCAAGAGCTGGCAATGATACTGTATTTGTGAGTACATCTTCAGTTGATTGAATTAGTGCTACCAAAGTTTCCTTCAAAGGCTTCAACAAATCATGATTATTGGCAGCAAGAGGTCCCAGATGAGTGGATGCTACCTTGAGAGCAGAAACATGATCACCACCAGCTACTAGCTTAAGAAACTCAACCTGAAAAGGATGAAAAATTAAGATATCAAGCTACTAGCTCCCACTTTCCAGCGTCACACCATTGCTTATTGCAGTGTAGGCCTTACCTGTTTCAGCTGAAACAGAAGAAAAGGGTTTTGCGAAAAGAACTCAGGATCCATGCCGTTTATTTCTTCCACGACCTTGGACACCAAACCTTTTTGTGTAAGGTCTCTCATTTCCAAAATGACTTCATATTTCTGATCTTCTGTTCTTCTAGTATCCGAGGAATTTGCCTCAAGTTCCTGAAGAATGATATATTATAATCAAACCTTTTGGTAAAAAAATCTTAGTTTTTAGGCAACAAAAGCCAACTCAAAAGAAAGTTTACCTGTTTTTCTGCTATAGTATCTTCATCCATGGTAACTAAAGGAAACATAGCATTATCCTTATTTGAATCCAACAAAGTTCCGCAAGCATAATCTAGATCATCTACCCGTCCTCTCCATCTCTTTCGTCTTCGCTGCCCTGATGAACTACTTCTGACCCTTCGTAACCTCCTGGACCAGGAATCATCACGGGTGGTATTACTGGTAGTACAGTCTCCATTATCATTGTTAGTCATTTCACATTCAAGTGGCGTTTCATCATTGGCTCCTTGATTATTTACAGAACTAGTATCATTGTTTGAACCACACTTCTGGTCAGCAGCTTCTACAAAAGATATAAAAAGAATATTTTTTATTAGTGCTACAAAAAAAACTCATCTAAGAGTTAGCGTACCATCACAAATATAGAAGCATCAAATTCCCATACTATAATCAGCCCATTTACCAGGATGGACATGGGGGCCGCCTTCCACTATTCCCCTATATATACAGTACTCGTGTACAAGTTGATCCAGAAGTGATAGATCCAGATTCATCCGGCACAATTCATTCTGCCAATTTTACAAAGAGTGAACCATAGTGGGTATTAGACGAATGAAGAAGTAACAGTTATTGAAACATACATGAAATTTAAACAAAAAAGCAGAGTTGTACTACAAGCCAAAAAAACAAATCAGTTCTTTATATAAAAACTTTGAGTCTGCAGCTCCAATTTTCGTTCAGAAATGGCCATTTGTCAGGTTCAGGTAAAGGCTAGTGTAGTTGAGCATGTTGATACTCAAGACTCCTGAGGTAATTTTATTTACCAAAGAAGTTATATTTATCAGTGAAAAGATGGATTCACAGAAGGAAAGTGTACAGGAAAATTTTGTAGGTGACCAAAAAACATGAACATCCAAACTTTTATTAATAACAGCACATAAAAATAAAAAAATTTATTAGCAAGATCAAGATTGCTTGAGATTTCATAACTAAATGCAGAAAGTTTCAGAGTTACTATTAGAATTTGACTTCCCAATTTGGTCATGAATTTGAAATGCGAATAGTTGCTAAGAGGGTTACTCCCCAACAAATTTTCAATTGGTTTCATCTCCATTAGAATGGCTGAAAATAGTTGCTGGCTAGCCAAGCTTATCACAACTCCTACTCCTTCATCCGGGCTTGGGACTGGCTATGTCCAAAACCATATGCGGAGTTATTTTCAAATTGGTTTCACCTCAATTGAAATGCAAACGGTCTTTTAGTGTTTAAAATAAATATTTTTAGCCCAGTAGTTTCATATTTGAATTTTGAAATTTCCGTACAACCTGAAGTGCTTGATATAAATCTCCTTTTGCAAATTTCAAGCTCTCAATAGCTCCTTGTCTTGTCAATTGCACAGCATGTGCTAGGGCTTGAATATCAACCTGATATAAAAAAGTCAGAAACCGGTGCAAAGAGCATAATATAGTTAATAATTATCGAAGAAGTGCATGCCTCGTCAAATGGTGGTGCTTCTAGAGAGCATTCCTGAGGAACCACAGGTGGGTCACGATCCTCAAAGAGCAATCGCTCAGTCAGATCAGATATAGGTGATGAAATTCCTTGGCGCGAGCAATATACCTTGTGAATGCTTTGCAAAGTATGTAGAACTGTCAGATTGTCATAGGGAAGTAGCCTAACCATCGATATTTTAATGAAAGTGGCAGGATGATTTAATATTAAGGTACCTTATTAAATATCTTAATGTCATCGATAGAGTAGGATCGTAGGCTTGTAAATGAGCTCTCAATATGGATGCTAGCAAACCAGCAAGTTCAAACCTCCTCTTTACCGACCACTGTCGATAAAACGATTCAGAAGGAAGCAATAAGTCATATGTGAAACTATAGAAACTTTCCTACAGTGCAAGAGGAAGTACTGAAAGATTGAGAAACATTTTGAAAAACCTTAGAATCAGAAGTTGCAAAAACCAATATGCAACACAAAGTATTTCATAATATAGATACTCAAAGAAACAACAAGCACAACACTT
The DNA here is from genome assembly GCA_001182835.1 of Oropetium thomaeum. Taxonomy (NCBI): domain Eukaryota; kingdom Viridiplantae; phylum Streptophyta; class Magnoliopsida; order Poales; family Poaceae; genus Oropetium; species Oropetium thomaeum. Next base: position 1,346,703 of record LFJQ01000045.1, on the reverse strand, counting down.
CACAATGTAATATGTTTTGTTAATGAGCATGGTGAACTACCAATTCACAACATGAAAATCAAATATGAACTCAACTGGAGAAGTCAAGTAATCAAGAATCTACATTTAGCAGGAAATTTATAAATGGTGAGAATCCATATTTGGCAGCAAATTATAGTTGTGTGATAATAGCTGTACTCCCTCTGTCCCATTTTGTATGACGCTTTGGCGTGCAACAAAATTCTGAAAAAAATTTACGTTCTCGGTAACCGAGGAGCCAACTCTGGTGCCGCATTAACTCTTCCCCTCCATCCTCACTCCTGTCGCTCTCCTGTCTACCTCTGTTCTCCGTCCTCAAGTTGGATCTCACCTCGTGCGGTGTGTCGGCAAGGTGTGCATGGCCATTGAGCTGCGACCAGGTCGGCTGGACGAGCTAGGGCCGTCGAGACGCGTGGCCGAGCATGGTAGGGCCGTCAAGCGGGGGCAGGATCCAGCAGGCCGTCGAGTGGTGGCGGGGTCAGCCGTCGAGTAGGGGAAGATGGAAGAAGAAAGTGGAGAGATCCGGCCATGTCTGGTAGAGAGGAGTCCTCCTACAAATCCTGCTATCGGCCAGCGATCCATGCTCTAACAGGAGCTTCTTCTCCGGGGGGAGGCAGCAGCCCGAGAGCCCCGTGTGCGAAGGACCTTGTAGCGGCGACCTGAGCTGTGCTCAGTACATCGAAGCACAGTGAGAGGAGCTGCTCGCCGTTGCGACCGCGTAGTTAGTCCTTGCACGGTGATGCGTGTGCTTGCTCCCATGTCTTGGAGGTCGGAGGTTGGAGCTGCTCGTTGTGGCGTTTGCAGAGGAATAAGTGTTGTTGGATGGTGAGGAAGACCAAAGGATGGCATTCAATGGGTAGCAGTACCATTGGCCATTGCTTTTTGCGAATAGACCAGGACGTCAGTACGGAGAAGGCAGCCAGACAGGTGCATTGGTTATAATGAAATTTTGCTAAAACGTCAAACAATATGGGACAGAGGGAGTATGTTTTAGTACATTTAAAAGTTTTTTTAACAATTTCTAAAGATGGAAGTTGCCAAACTTATTTATTCTTGTGGTCAAACAGATTAGTACTACATGGCTCAAACTTATCATCTATGCACTAAACCTCCTGGCACTAACATGGTATGACATGGAAAGCATATTGCCATGTCAGCATCAAGATTTATTGTGCAGACATAATACAACCGCCATGCTCGTACCACTGGAGATGATCTAGTTTACCTCTATGCTCCCCTTTCCCTGAACATATGCTCTAACCTGCCAAAAGGCTTAACATGCCATGGGATGGGAGGGGGGATACATGAAACTGTAAGCATTCACACATGTTATTGCTAGTTGTAGTACTTGTTACCTCCATTCTTTACGCTTAATGCTCTGCTTATGTGAATATACAGTTTCCTTCATACCATTTACACTTTCTCAACAAGTACTTGGTGGTTGGTTCCTTGGTGCCGTCTGGCCCAACCCTTAATGTTTTTGCAGCGTAGCACCAAGGAAATGTAAAACTGAAGGAGGTGCTTTGGCTTGATTTTATTTGTAAATTCACATGCTCTTGCATCCCTACTTTTCATACCACAAACAGCATGAGAGTTAACCACGTAAATTGCATTTTTTACTAAGTTGTTCCCATATATAATCATTGTCACATTACGCAGAACAACATAAAAGGATGATAGTAGTTAGCAACAAAATTTGCATGTATGGTAGCCCTTTGCTTTTCCTTCCGACCAATGACATGTTTTCTGCATCTTAGAAAAAGCTCATAAAGAATAATGTTTATGGGGATAAGAATTGTGCATACCTCATCAACAACTGGGGAAGATTGGTCATCTTTGTCATATATCAACACAAGCATTATATGCTTGAACTCCTCATAAGCTTCCTTCAGATCATATAAACATATCACTATTCAGAAGGCAAGATCCAACAAACAACATGCTCAAATTAACGCATTTACTTTGTTGAATTAAGCTTTCAGCATAGAGAAACTTAAGTAAATGTGTCAGAGTAAACATGTGTTTGTTTAGGTGCCCTGTTTCATCTGCATGGCCAGATTTCCTACCAAACCTTTGAAATGTCAACCTCCCTTTAGAGTTTCTATGAACCAACACGGACATGATTTATCTTTCTATATGTCACCATGACAAAGGCATTGATCATATGATTGTATATTCATTTCCAACTACTTATGTTTTTATATTGGCTACATTATTGCTCTAACACAATCCTCATCATATGTTATGCATCGTGTACATGAACAGCTCATTGATTAGCATGACATTAGTACATTAAGAAGCAAAATTGCATGTGGCACACTGCAAAAACTTGTAATTGCATGAGGCACACTAAGATTTTGCTTTTTGTGTAGAACACACTACAAAATTGTGACATTTTCATCTGGCACACTAAAGCGGGTTTTTATGATATTTTAAACTTTTTTACCTCCTTGCACATTACAACTCGAAACTTTACATAAAGATGCATTGTTACATTTTCTATCCGTATGTTTTTTCTAGGTTTTTTTGACTTTTTGAATAACTTGATTTTGTAATTGCATGTGGCACACTACAAAAACGTGTAATTGCGTGAGGCTCACTGAGATTTCGCTTCTTGCGTACAACACACTAAAAGATTGAAAAATATTCATCTGGCATACTAAAGTTGTAAAAACGTATAAGATATCCTACAAACCCACTTTAGTGTGCCAGATGAAAATTTCACAATTTTGCAGTGTGTTCTACGCAAAGCAAAATCTCAGTGTGCCTCACACAATTACATGTTTTGCAGTGTGCCACATGCAATTCTTCCTACATAAAAAATGCTAATAGTGGTATTGATACACAAGCATAACATGTAAGCAATGATTTATGACCAAATCGCTTTTCCTTATTAAGCAAAGATCCATTCAAAGGGATCGTCTCCACGAAGCCATAAATTTCTCCACTCCTTCCGAAGAGTTACAGTTACAACAACTGTTTACAACCATGATGTTGTTTTGTATATCCATCCACGCAAAATCGTTAATTCATTTGAAATCAAGCCAGTGAAAAAATAGTAATTCAGCTCTAATTTTTAGCATGCCATGAACCACCAGTGAATATTACTATATTATTCTGACAACAAATTCACATAATATAAATCAAGAGCATTCCATAAAGGTGTGATCCCTTGGGAAATCAAAAACATTTGTGGTTGTGCCAAGCATTAATAGGAAGGTACAAACTTATCCAAGGCATCATTATTATTACTATGGCAGTAGCATGAGAGGCATCTCAAAAACATTGCTGATGAGTTACCATTCATCTTTCCTCTTACAATAATCATTTGTGTTCGATAGCCACAGCCAGTGGTGAAGTTTTTGTGTGGCCAAGGAAGCAGCATGGACACTGCCACTTCGCGCACCGCCCCCTCCCAACCAACCCCACCCCTGTGTCAAGCTCCCCCACTGGTTGTAGGTAATCCATAACAGTTTAAGGTCATAACAAGCAATCTTACAAATGCCCCTTTTGGCGTATGGTTAACCATAGCCCCAAATAGTCAACATTAAGAACAAGCAGTATTCTAAATATCAGGCAACACCTTCTTAGCTGCTGCTACAAAAGTACAAGTTAATCCTGCAAAGAAATACAATTTATGCATTCAAAGGAACGACTTAGTTTGTGTTTGGACAGTCAGGACATTTTGGTACAATCAACTTTGGACGAGCGTTACGAGCAACCCATGACATAGGCAAAGTGCAGTGCGCCAGTCATGCTCAAGAGAAACAAATACCACTAAATGTCAAGCTATTCCATCTTATGGGTGCTCAAGTAAATCATATGGAATAAACAAGAAATGTAAAGACAGTCTCCATTTCAGCCGCAGAATGCTATCAACATGTCGTGTCTGAGATAATGAACTACATATGGATAAAATTAACATTTTCAACTTTTAAACAGGGAAAAACGTAGCGAAGGGCGCATACTGTGGTAACGGTACTAAAAGCATTGAACCCACGCTATTAGAGATAGCTGTTTGCGCCTAGTGCACTATAAATATAAATGCAAACATGTCAAACGATCAGATACCCTAAACATGCCGTCCCAGTAAGGCACAATAATAAGCTCATCCTAAGAAAGACATAGGGGGGGATAAGGATCATGGAGCATTTAACTTCACTTTTGGCAGACCAAAGCCAAGAAAGTTCATTATGCAGTCCCAACAACGGTTTCGCATCAATGTATCGCCCAAATAACCCAATGCAATAGGTGCCGAAGGGGAGAGAAGTCGTCGAGGCAGCAGCACTCACTGGATAGGCGTCAAGCGCACAGGGCGCGAGGGCCGTGCGGAGGCAGTCGAGCGCCGCCTCCCTGTCCGCTTCCGTACCCCTCCTTACTAGCTCCACGAATCTCTGCACGAGCACACACAAAATCATCATGACTCAGCGGTGGCAACACATAGGGGGAGTTAAGGATGATGGAGTCGCAGGTATGGGGAACGCACCTGCTTGTGGAGGTGGAAGAGGAGGCGAAGGTCACGGAGCGCCGCGGGGGCGTGGGCGTGGAGGAGCGCGAGCGCGGAGTCGACGTCGCCCGCCTCGAGCGCGCGGCGGGAGCGGCGGATGAGCTGGCGCGATCGGTAGGAAGCTGAAGAGGAGGAGGAGGAGGAGGAGGAGGAGGACGCGGATGTAGCGGTGGTGGTGGATGAGGAGGATGGGGAGGACGGCGGCGACGGCGACGCGGAGGGCGAAGGGAGGACGAGCCGGTCGGATCTGACGAAGTCGAGGACCAGTGCGTCCAGCGCCTCCCAGTTCACCGGCGGCGGCGAATTTGGCGGAGGTGGCGGCGACTCCATAGCCGGCGAGCGAGGCGGTGGCGCGGGGATGAGGGAGGGACCGACTCGCGCGGATCGTTGCGGTGATGGAGTCGGTGGCGGTGGCGGGGGGTGGACGGTACACCGCGGGCGTGTAGCGAAAACGTGGTGTGATAAATGTTGACACGCGACCGGGTTTCTTCTTCTTCTTCTTTTTTTCTTTTTCCTTTTTTTTTATCGGAGACGCGACCGGGTTTTCTATATATCAGCGTGTCGAAAAAGGTTTACACAGTATGGCTACGGCTTTCTATTTTGACAAAGGAAATAGGAAGCACTGACAAGCTTGGCCGAGGAAGAACATAAAAAGATTCACCGGCTAAGTAGCAAACTAGCTGAAGGATGAGTTTCTGAGAGAAGATGTGACACCCCCGATGTCATTTAACATTAATCGAATGAATTTCACGTTTAAAAAGTAAATCATTGCATAAACTAATGTTATTATTATTTTAAAAATTATACTGAACCTTCATAAAAGTTTTAATAAACTTTTTAGTATTTTTGAAAAATCAGAAGTTTTGGATCCCGGTAACAATAATTGTTGGTATGTAGGTACAAGTTCCATCTGACTCTTGCAAAACCATCGAATTCTCAATATAACCATACTGATGTTTGTGCATGGCAATTAAGTTCACTTTAAAACAAAATTTTTGAGATTCTATCAGAATTTTTTAAAAAGGTTTAACCTCCTTAAAAATTCAAACAAATCTAATATGAGTTGAAAATCTATAAAATTTTAGGAGGCCGAATCAGGATTTCTTTCAAAAACAAAAGTTGTTCCAAATAATGTCCTAAGTGTCCATAAAAATGTTCACATTTTTCTGAACCAGGGAGGTGCGAATTTTTGTTTGAATTCAGAGGAGTTTTTGAATTATTGCAAAAATTAAAAAACAAAGCCTGGCGTGCCGCTCGCCGGCCAACAGCGGCGTTGCAGCGCCACCCGCCGCGGCCGCCGCAGCGCCTGCGCCGGCCTGGCGGTCCCGTCCCATCGACGGCGCGGGAATCCCGCTCCTCCCTCCTCATTTTCCCTCCTCGCTCTCATTCCTCCCATCTGCGCACGCCAATGCTGTCGCGCGCGCCCAATCACCGTCGTCAGTCCCCTGCGCTCGCCCGCCACTCATGCCGCGTGGGCGATTAAAACCTTTGCACACGCGCGTGCTCGAGCTGACGCTGAGCGAGAGTGAAACGCACCAATGCCGCTCCCCACTTCCCTTCTTCCTCTGCGCGCGAACACCGCCCGGCCGCCATTACAGCCGTTGTCCCCTTCACGTGGACACAGCTCCTCTCAGAGCTCCCCGCTCTCCACCACCATGCCATTTAGCTCCCACTCCATTCCCTTCAGCTCCCTACCAAAGCGGTGTGACACCCCGATCCAGGGCTTAACAGGATTAATAGGATACTCATATCAACAAGTTGCAACTTCTTTTCCGGTAGCCTAGCTCCGAAAACCTCCGAGGCTAAGCGTGCTTGGCCTGGAGCAATTTCAGGATGGGTGACTGACCGGAAAGTTATTCCCGGGTACGCATGAGTGAGGACAAATGTGCGTAGAAAAGACTTGTGTTGGTCTGTGAGGCCAGCCTATGTCCTATAAAAAGCTACCTGATGTAAGCAGGCCCGACCTCGAGGAGGCGGGACGTTACATAATGGTATCAGAGCCGACTCTCGTGGTTTTACGAGCGCGTGTGTCGCAGTTGCGCAGGCATGGTGTGCATGGCTGGTGTGGATCTAGAGTGGTCACACAGCATGACACATGCTCTGGCACTGGACATATGGACGTGGCTAAGAGAGAATGTTCCTGGCTTGGGATTGACCGACGAGGACGTCGGTCTCTTAAGGGGGTGAGTATGTGACACCCCGATTCAGGGCTTAATAGGATTAATAGGATACTCATATCAACAAGTTGCAACTTCTTTTTCCGTAGCTAGCTCCGAAAACCTCCGAGGTTAAACGTGCTTGGCCTGGAGCAATTTTAGGATGGGTGACCGGCTGGGAAGTTATTCCCGGGTACGCACGAGTGAGGACAAATATGCGTAGAAAACACTTGTGTTGGTCTGTGAGGCCAGCCTATGTACTATAAAAAGCTACCTGATGTAAGCGGATTGTCGGGAACGCATCATCATCTACCTCGATCCGGAGCGCCCCCGCCGCCACGGATTCTTCGATTTCTTCCTCACTGCTCGAAGGTGGTTCGATTCCTTCCTCCGGCTAGCTACTCTACTCCTTGCGCTCCTCTGTGACACTCTACGTAAACTTACGTAATCTAGTGATTGCAAAGTCGAACCTACCCTACGGTGTCTGATCGGAGGCGATCTGGGGAGGGAAGGTGTGAGAACTCCACAGAAGTCGTCTGGGACGTGTGTTCTGGTGGGATACGGCACTGCTAAGGTAGCGTAGTAGGGAATTGACTTTGTAGGATCTGGTGTGAACGGTTGCCACGTGCGGTCTGGGACGCGCACGTGTCGTATGATTAGGTTATCCCTGTAGGTGTAAATCTATACGAATCGCTATCACTCTCAGTTTATGAGTTTGCTTGTGAAACGTACCACATTTAATTAAGATATTGAGTTATGATGGTGACTAGATTATGATGATGATTAGTGTATCTATTACTTCCTCTCTATGATTGTTCAAACTAGTGTAAACTAAAGTTAAGTTTTTCTAACCACTTAACTTGAGCTAAAACTTGACCAGAGTAGCTTCAGGTAGCGCGAGTCCTTTATACAAGATACCCTACCTTGAGTCAGTTTGCATGTCTAGGTATCGGCTGTAGACAGCCAATTTGACGGGTCAGTCTTGCTGAGCTTCTTAGAATCTCACGCTTTGCGATACATGGTTTTCAGGCGCCGATGCTTATATCGGTGATGGTCTCTACCAGTTGGGAAGAGCAGCGTCCAGACCTTAGGAGCATCCAGTGGGACCGTTGTGACTCGCCACAGTGAACTTTGGGTGGCTAGTAGCATAGTGCTAGTGGGCAAGATATATGCTTTTGCTTAGTCTACGAGAGTCGGAGTCTGTATCGTGTCTTATGCTTCCGCTAAACTCGTATTTGAAAGTTGTACGCCGTATTCTGTTTACCAGATTTCTATAGTGAACCAAGATTGTAATCATTTTCTCTTATCTTGTAAATTATGTTGTTTTCTCGGCCTATGTTGTACCATGTGAATACTCGCTTCGCCGAGTATCGTCCAGAAAGGATCCCGGATGAGACGAACCGTCCCTGGTTTCGGAGGGGCCGTGTCAGCTGGTATCAGAGCCATTCTGGGATTGGTACAACATTTGAAAGGCATATTTTTGAAAATTGCGCGCGAGTGAGGTACGAGCCCTAATAGGAAGTAAGTAGTATCGGGTGGCAAAGCTAACCTAGTGTAGGGGCCAACTAAACTCAGTTTAGATTTAAATTTCTGTAACGACGCACTTACGCTCAGGTAAGCAAGGTAAGATACGTCGTTCGACTGCGGTGAAATGTCGAAAAATCCCGATTGCGACAGCAGTAGTAGCATTCGGTACCATGATGGTATGGAAGGAGGTATTATGTTTGTTGTAACATAGTACGCCCCCTTGCCGTTTAGGGAGAGAAGCGGACCGCTACCGTATGAGGTTTGGGTTACGGACCTGTTGCGAATGCAGACCTTTGCAACAGTGACGTCGTGTGTCGTCGGTGCACAAGAGATGTGTTTGTTCCTCACGACTTAGGTCTTGCAGAACTCTCTTGTACCTCTACTGCTTGAGGGGAAGTGCAGTCTATCGCCGCACAGTGAAGGTCGGACACATGATCCCCATACGTGTGCTACTCGGGGCGACCCATATGGCAATGATATGGGTTGTTGTTTTTATTTTGACTACATATTATATTGCAACTGCCTGTGATGTCCTTCTTCTGCAGGTACGCTGACCACGATATCATGAGAACGTGTAGAAACGTCTAATTTGAGTGCGATCTGCCACCACTTAACGAATATTATTTTCTATTTTGGTAAGGACGTATAAGCCGAGCAGGAAATGCATTGCATGTTAATTGAAACTGCTAAGAAACCTAAGGCAAAAGCATATCATAATCTCACCTGGGTAATTAATGGTTACCGATAGATTAGCAATGCTTGTACCATTAGACGTGTAGATCATGAATATTCTTTTAACCAGAGGTGGGAATATTTTACGTATCGGAAGTTTATGCATGCCTTGAACTATGTGTCAACATGTGACTTCTGATTAATAAAATATTATTCATCTCTGTGGTTGCAGATGTCTGGCAGCGCGAACGAGCAGGGCCAGGAGGGTTCGGGGTTGAGAACTCCATTCCCACTCGAGGCACCCAGGAGTCGGGACGTAGAGGATTCACCGAGCTGCTCCGCCAGACACTGCAGTCGCTGGGCTGTACTAAGGACTCCGTGGTTCCAAATCCGAGAGTTTAGGCAGCATGGCTAGCCTCGCTGCTCTGCCGCAGTTACCCTCCCCACTCATCCTCACCGAGCTGACTGGGAGGCTTGGACCACCACTCGCTTGGTTCGGATAGGGTTGAGGCTGTTGAGGCTGCTGCCCACAGGACCCTATTGAGGCTTTATGAGGAGTACCTAGAGGACTTGGCGGATCAGCCAGCAGTGCTGTTTTCGATACGGCATCAGATTGACGGTACCTAGCATCGAAATGTCAAGGCTGTCAGGGACAAGGCCCTCAAGGGAGAAAAGGACTTTGTGACTTTACTTTTTCTGCAGCGCTTAGCGATGTTCAACCTATATGAGGACACTGTTGTCACAGCCGAATTTGATCATCAGGCCCTGGGACGCGCTCATAAGGAGCTAGCGAGGGTCCAGGAGAAGATTCAGAGCTTGGAGAGAAAAAACAATGGGCTGCATGCTCGTTGTGACTCCCGAGCCCAGCGGATCACTAAAATAGAGCAGATTTCTGCAATCAAGACCACCCAATTGTAGGCCAGAAATAACAACTGCAATGCTATGCTGGAGTACATTCATCAGTTGGAGATTACTCAGGATGAGGCCCTGCAGGTAGCTGAGAATCTCGTTCAAGAGAACCACCAGCTGCAGCATCAGGTCGCTGGCCTCTTAGAGGCTCAGCCACCGCCCCCACCTCCCGCGGACGATGGTGTGCCTGAGTCAGAGGTGTCGGACCCCGATGCCCCGGACCCAGAGCCTAAGGAGGAGTAGATCGATGACGGTAGCACAAGCTAGTAGATCTGTGACGTCCTAGCTAATTGAGTTTATCAAGGTTGTAAGGGTAAGGGGTGCGTTGTGATCGTTGTCATGTCAGGTGTTGTTTTTGTAGCGCTCCGTTTTCTTCTTCGGATTCAAAAGGAAATTTAGTCACTTGTAAAGAAAGTATCAAAAATTTGAAGATTAAATCAAATTAAGAGAATTTCTGGTAATTGTTAAAAAGGAATTATTTTTTTCATTGGTCCAAAGAGAATTGGAAGCTTGCAAGAAATTCTCGTGAGTTAAAAAGCTAGTCAAAAATTCAAATTCTAAGTCCAAACCTTTTAAATTCAAAAAAATTCAAACTCTACATTAGTGCTGAGAATCAAACTTTTCGAGTCTTGTCAACTTTCCAAAATTTTTTGTGAAATATTTTGGTCTCCTCAAAAATTTCTATCACTAGTGGGACCCACTGGACAGCGGGCTCCACTGGCCAGTCTCCTATTCTCTTCCCCTGTTTCTCTTCTCTACTCCCGCTCACACACACTCTCTCTCTCTCTCTCTCTCTCTCGCACGCGCGCTGTGCTATGCAGAGCATGGCTACCACCTGCCAAGCGCTCGGCCGCCTCGGAGCGCGCCGTGGCATGCGTGGCGCGTGCGACGGTTTTTAAGCCGTCTCGGCTACTCCGTTGACCCCTCGCTCACGCCGCTGCTCTCCCTCTCTATTCCTTCTCGTTCTTCTCCTCCGAACGATCCGCTGCGCGCCGCCGTGCCTCGCGCTCGCCCAAGTTCCGCAAATTTTCGCAAAACCGACGCACCCGAAGTCTCTCTCTCCATCTTCGGGCCCACGACCGCCCTTGACAATGGTGTTTGCCGGATTTGAGCTTCGCCGCCGCCATTTCTCGCCGGAAACAAGGGAGCTCCGATGAGCGCCTCTTTTCCCTTCGCGCCCAAGCTTGTCCCCGTGATTTTTAGACTCCCCGAAGCAACGCGCATCTTACTGGCACCGTCGCTTCTCGTCACGCAGTGCCGGTCGCCGAGAACATGGGTGGGCACCGGCCGCCGCGGAGCACCTCGCCGCCGACTACCCTCCAGTGAGGGTCTCGGCCATCTTTCTCCTCCCTAGCTTCGCCGTGTCGCGTGGAAGCTCTTCGGCAAGTTCCCGCAGCCGGTCGCACGCCGTAGTGCCGCCGCGCCATGGCCGCGCCGCCACCGTTCCGGTGCTCGCCGAGGGTCGAGACTTAGTCCCATGCTGTCGGTACCCTCGCCGCAGGCCGCCGTCGCCAGTAGCGCCGTCGCCTATTGCCGGCCGGAGCTAGGGCTTTTGCCCTAGCTAGGGTTTCTGCCTTTCTTCTTTCGAAAATCCATTTAAATCGGCTGGAAGTTAAATAATTCGTAAAAAAATCAAGTTTGGCTCAGAAAAATAAAATTCAAATTATTCTGGAACCAGTGAAAAGTATAGTTTTTATGAAAATTGTAAAACTTCATTATTTGAATTTATTAATTTTGGGGATTTATTTAATTAACAATAAATGGCCAAAATATAATCAATTGAATTTAAAATTATTAAAAATCCGGAAAAATTTTGTGTAAAACCCTAGATTGAACCCTTGTTATTAAGAAGTGTTTAATAGTTGATTAGGTTTTATTTTGACGCTACTAAAGTGTTTAGCTTGGTTTTAGGTCAAATTATTTCTCGGCCACCCTAATTCTTTAATTTGCTATTGATCACTTAAATTCTTGAGAGATTCTTAATGACTGATTTCACCTCCCTACTTGCATCATGTAGACGCCGACGTGAACGAGGTAGCCATCGAGGTGGACCCCGAGTTTTTCAAAGAAAAAACCGCGGCAGACCAAGAAGAGCATCCACAAGGCAAGCCCCGGTGCACTACCGTTTTTAAAGTTTTCCTTTTACAGCAGTGTATGTGAGTCATGTGATGTGCATTTAGGTTGACAAGAGTTGAATGAACCCTAGATGCATATGTTTCCGGTAGTGCCTACTATGGAATGTTGGAATAGGTAGCCCGATATAGATGCTGTGCTTAGCAATACCATACGGTAGAAGTCGAGCAGATCGGACACTGCTCGCGATATGATAGGAGTTGTTTGAAACCTCCACCTTTTTTTAAAGGACTTGTAGCGAGTTCATATTTTCATGGAAAGAAACTGAGGTCAGACAGGGAATGATAGGAAGGCAACAGACAGGGGTTCTGTGTGCGGTAGCTCTGTCTGATCCGTGTGGCACAGTTGGTTGAGTATTGAATGTACTGTTCACATGTTGGAGCTATGGAACCTAGTAAACCTAGGTAGTCTAGAGACAGCAAAGCTAAACCTTCCTTACGGTGTCTGATTGGCGGCGGGCTGGGGGTGGACAGTGTGAGAACTCCACAGATACCGTCCGAGACGGGTGATCTGGTGGGATGCGGCACTGTTGAGGTAGCGTAAGAGGGAATTAGCTTTGCCAGATCTAGTGCGAACGGTTTCCACTTGCGGTCTCGGACGCGCACGTGTCGCGTGACCAGGTTAACCCTGCAGGTGTAAATCGTTTCGAACCGCTGACACTCTCAGTCTAGAGTTTACTTAACCTCTCTGTCGCATATGCTAATAAGTAAATAAAGAGAATGATGACGATTAAGTTGCAATGAATATTATGATCATTGTTTGTGAACATGATTGTTTAGCCATAGTGCTTACTAAAGTTTACTTTTTTTGAACTTAAATTGAGCTAAAACTTAAAAGTAGGAAGCTACTAAGTAAGGCGTGTCCTTTTGCAACTACCCTTACCCTGAGTCAGCCTTGCATGTCTAGGAGTCGGCTGTAGACAGCCACGTTGACGGGTCAGTCTTGCTGAGCTTCTTAGAAGCTCATGCTTTGCGACTTGTGGCTTTCAGGTGGGTCTAATGCGACCGGTGGTAGCGACAGTCATTCTTGGGAGGAGTCAGCCCCCGGATGGGGTAGTTTCCAGTGGGAGCAGATCGTGTAGCCGCTACTTGTGTGTGGCCAGTAGCACAGTGCCGTTGGGCAAGGCACTTGCTTTTGCTTAGTGTTGGAGTCGGAGTCTGTAATCTTATCTTATCTTTCGCTTTCGTTTGAAGATTGCATTCTTTTCCGCTGCTATATCAGAAACTTGTCGTGTGTAATCAACTCTTTGTAATAACTACCCATGTAATATTTTTTTTCTATCTGTAAATTTGTTCTGTTATTTGTCTATGTTGTACCCTTCGTATGTTCGCTTCGACGAGCATCGCCCAGAATGAATCCCGGGAGGAGGACCTTCCCCGTTTCCAGGGCATATTTTTTTTTGAAAACCACATGCGAGTGAGGAACATGCCCTTAATAGAGGTAGATTGTATCAGGTGGTAAGCTAACCTAGTGTAGGGGCTAAAAAACCCGAGTTAGATTCATTTTCTGTAACGACGCACCTAGGCTCAGGTAAGCGAGGTAAGGAATGCCGCTCGACTGCGGTAAAATGTCGAGAAAACCCCTGTGGCGTAAGCGACAGTAGCGTTTCGTACCATAGTGGTATGGAAGGAGGTATTAGGTTCGTTGTAACCTAGCACACCCCCTTGCCGTTTAGGGAGAGAAGCGGACCTCTACCGTACGAGGTGTGGGTTACGGACCTGTTGCGAATGCAGATCTTCGCAACAGTGGCGTCTTGTGTCTGTGGCACATAAGGGATGAGTCTGTTCTGCATGACTTCGGTCTTGCGGAACCTTCTCATACCTCCGCTGGCTGAGGTGAAGTGCAGTCTGTTGCCGCACAGTGAAGGTTGGACACGTGATCCCCATACGTGGCCTACTCGAGGCAACCCATATGGCAATGATATGGGTTGTTATTTTTACTTTCGATATATATCTATTGAACTGCCTATGGTGTGATTTTCTGCAGGTATATTAACCCGTTTGCGTAAGAACGTGTAGACACGACTGACTTGAGGGATCGATTCTGCCACCGACTTAACGTATTAGGTTTTTATTTTTGTGAGGGCTTATGGGCCGATGAAGGACTGCATTGCATAGTAAAAATTGAAAGAGCACTTGAATCTTAAAACACCTAAGCTTTCAAACCTAAAGAACGTTAAAATCCTTCAAACTTATGCCAAAACCATCCAAGAGCAAGCACTCCCATCACTAATAGTTTTAGCAGTCGTAACCTTGAGTTCAGGGAGTAGGTCTCTCTTTTACCAGATATGTGAACCCTCCATTTAACAGAAGTCTCATGCATGCTTGAATTAGGTGTCGACATGTGACTTCCGTAAAATAAAGCATTATCCGTCTTTGTACCTGCAGATGTCGAGCAACTGGTTGAGAATGGTTCGGAGGACTATGGGGTTGAGCACTCCACCCCCACTCGGATGACCCAAGAGTCAGGGTGTAGGGGTTTTCCCGAGTTGCTCCGTCAAGCACTGCATTCCTTAGGTTGTACGGAGGACCCCGTGGTTCCAAATTCGGGAATATATCCAGCATGGTCAACACCGCTGTTCCGCCTCAGTCACGATTTCCACGCACCCTCATCGAGCGGAGTGGGAGGTCTGGACCACCACCTGTGTTGGTTCGGATAAAACGGAGGCAATCGAGGTCACCGATCACGAGGCTCTACTTGGGCTCTGTGAGAAATACACAGAGGACTTGGCAGACCAGCCGGCGGTGTTACTTCCGATACGGGACCAGCTTGACAGTACCTGGGGTCAGAATGTCATGGCAGCCAGGGACGAGACCATAAAGGGGCGAGGAGATTTTGTGACCCCACTGATCCTGTAGAGTGTGGTTATGCTCAATTTATACCAGGACAGAGCAGCCACGGCCATCTATGATCGCCGGGCCCTGGGGCGTACACACAAGAAGCTAGCTTTTTGGTCAGGAGAAAATTCGAGCCCTGGAGAGCAGGAACAATGGGCTACGTGCTCGTTGTGACGCCCGGGCACAACACATTACGGAGCTAGAGCAGCTTGCGACAGCTAGGCTTGCCCTCGTGCATGCCAGGAATGCTGACTACAGCGCCATGCTGGAGCAAATCCAACAGTTGGAGATTACTCGGGATGAGGCCCTGCAGGCGGTCGAGAACCTTGTCCATGAGAATCACCACATGCAGCACCAGATGCTGGGCTCTTAGAGGCACAGCAACAGTAGGCTCCGCCACCAGCCGACGAGGACACACCCGAGTCGGAGGTATCTGACTCAGATGCGTCAGGCCCTGAGTCCGAAGAGGAGCAGGGCAGTGGAGGTGACGCTGCCCCTTAGGGTTGTGACTCTGTAGGCTCGCTGGTTGGTAAAGTGTATTAGTTGCAAAAGTGAATGGTGCTAGTATTAGTGTGTTCCGATTGTATCCCCTATGTGTGGTTTGCCATGGTAGCAATGTGCTGTAAGCTGATGTTAGTCTGGAGATGCATGACAATGCGGGTTGTCTGTTGTATTGTCATGATTTTGGGAATGAATGCAGTTTGATTCCTGTGTGCATACTATGTGTGTTACATGTGTGCATTCTTTTGCGTACCATGGCGAGTACATTTTTTTTTTTTAAAAACGCATAAGAGCTGCGCTTCATTATATTAAGAAGAAGGATGGGTAAGAACCCAATACAACACACACCGCACACACACTCAATAAGTTCTAGATTACATTCGCGCCTGTTCTTTAATATTTAGGCAACCCAACCAAGTTAAACTAACTACCAGATGGCGGGGGCAGTCAAGAGGGACAGACCTCGAGCCCCTGCCATCTCCCACAAACAGCGTTCTTCAGCGGCTAAATTCAGCAACTCCACTAGATTAGGTGATATCCCATCAAAAACACACCGATTACGATATTTCTAGAGCATCCAAGTGCCTATACTAATAGAGTATTGGCCCCTCTTTGTACTGAACCAGCAGTTGATCCATTTACTCGTTCCCACCAGAGATCGAAGGACGCTTCTGTAGGCTGTGGTGAGAGCAATTGAAGGCCAACATGCTGTAACATGCGGAACCAGAATTGCCGTGCAAAAACGCAGGAGGTTAAAAGATGATTAATATTTTCATCCTCCTGAGCGCATAAGGGACAAATCTCCGGATGAGGGAGGCCACGCTTAGCTAACCGATCTGCAGTCCAGCAGCGATCATGCATGACCAACCAAAGAAAATACCGACATTTAGCTGGAGCCCATGTTTTCCAAATTCTCTCCCATGGGCCAAACTGAATAGAACCCAAGAAAAAGGACTCGTAGGCGCTTTTAGTTGAATATTGGCCGTTAGTAACAAAGCACCATATATTAGAATCCTCAATGTCTGGCTGCAAATTGATGTCATAAAGAATGTCCCAAAGCTGAAAATACTCAATGATTACTTCAACTATAAGCACTCCTTGAATGTCCAAAACCCAGGTTCGGTTAGAGAGAGCATCATGAACTGAGCGCGGATGCACCCTTCTTTTTGGGATAACTGAAAAAAGATGAGGGGCAAGGTCTGCTATGCATTTTCCGTGCAACCAACAATCTGTCCAGAACAGTACCTTTGTGCCATCACCTACAACCGACGAAACTGCAACTGAGGAAAAAGCTCGAACCTGTTCTGGGACAGTGATGGTAAAAACCGACCAAGGGCATTGAGGCTCTATTTTCTGAAGCCAGAGCCACCTCAACCTTAATGCCCAGCCAAGAATTTTGAGGTTAGAAATACCGAGTCCTCCAAGATCAAGGGGGCGACAGACCTTTTCCCAAGCAACTAGACAATGACCTCCCCTTGCCTCCTCTCGTCCTTTCTAAAGAAATCCTCGATTGATAAAGATTTTATTCAACGCTTTTATTACCCAAGCCGGAAGGTCAACTGCCATTAAGAGATAGATAAGCATGCCAGTAAGCACAAATTGAACTTGTACCTGTCTTCCAGCCTTTGTCATCAAGTCTGCCTTCCAACCCGGCAACTGATCAGCTATGCGATCGATGATGGGTTGAATCTGCGCCTTTGTAAGCTTCCTAACAGAAAGAGGTAGACCCAAATAGCGACAAGGAAAATCCATGAGCTCACATGGTAACATTTGCTGGATTGCGACGATCTCTGAGTCCCCACATCTTATTGGTAGCACATTACTTTTTTGCAAGTTTTCTTTAAGACCAGATGCATCTCCAAAGAGTTCAAGAATGTCCACAATGATGGTAATATCCCCAGCCTCAGGTCGTAGAAATAGAACCGCATCATCTGCGTATAGAGAGACACGATGGTCTAGGGCCCGTCGTGCGAGGGGCTGTAGTAACCCTTCGTTTGCAGCCTTGGTCACCATGTGGCCTAACACATCCATTACCAAAATGAAAAGCATTGGTGATAAAGGGTCACCTTGCCGTAAACCTCGCCTATGAAAAATACGACCTCCGGGTATCCCATTTAAAAGGGCCTACGTGGAAGAAGAGGATAGCAAGCCACAAATGATGTCCCGCCAAATTTGTCCAAAGCCTAGTTTCTGTAAAACCTCAAGAAGGAAAGGCCAAGAAACCGAATCAAAGGCTTTAGAAATATCCAATTTAAGAGGGATGCGGGGCTGACTTTGTTGATGTAGAAACTTGACTGTTTGCTACACCAGCATAAAATTGTCTTGTATAAACCGTCCTTTTATGAAAGCACTTTGCATTGGAGATACCATTTGCTGGAGCCGGGATGCTAATCTTTTAGCCAAAATCTTTGTGATCAGCTTGGCAAAGCTATGCACCAAACTTATTTGCCGAAAGTCCTGGCGTGTAGAGCATCCTCCTTCTTAGGAAGAAGAGTAATGTAGGCTGTGTTAAGAGGGGCAAAACCAAAGAATTTTCTGCTCCAGACTGCAGAAACAGCCGCCATAATATCATGTTTGATTAGGGGCCAGCAAACTTTATCTGAGGGAAGCTTCTTGATTGTAGACCAGACCTCTTCCTCTGTAAAGGGTGCCTCCAAATCAGATAGATCATGAGTTGGAATTTCCAATGCATTTAGATTAACTGTACGGTTTCTATGCAGATTTGTCCCTAGCAGATTGCTATAAAACTCATCAATGATATTTGCCTTGTCCTCATGCCCTGTGCATATTTGATCTTCAGATATTAATATTGCAATAAAATTCTTTCTTTTTCTATGGCGAGCATGAAGATGGAAGAGCCTTGTATTAGCGTCCCCATCCTGCAACCTACTAATTCGAGAACGGAGACGGGCAATTGTCCGTTTGAGGGAAGCCAACGGAAGACAATGTTTTTTCAGATTATTTTTCAGCCATATCTCCTGTGTAGAAAGAACCCTTATATCTTGTGCAATTTCCAATTGGTGAAGTATTTCACGAGCAAGAGCAAGTTGGACGCGACATGACCTACTTTTTTATCACTCCAGCTCTGCAATCCTCTTGTAACTGCCTTAAATTTCTGATCCAAAGTGATAAATGGCCAGTTCCCAACTGAAATTGATTTCCAGGCTGTCGCCACAGTTTCTTGAAAACCATCAAGCTTAGACCAAAACTACTCAAAATGGAAACGTCGCCAGCCTGATTTGTTATCGTGAAGACCAAGCAACAGAGGGCAGTGATCCGAATCTTGTGAAGCCAAACTTTGCACCAAGCAGTTGGGAAACATCTCTTCCCAATTGACTGTACATAAAACCCTATCCAGCTTGACTAAGGTAGGAGAATCCTGTTGGTTCGACCAAGTGAATTTTCTACCATGGAGAGGGATTTCTTTGAGTGAGAGATCATCAATAAAGCATCTGAAACGACCCATCATTGCCCTGTTACAGTTGTCATTATTCTTGTCTTCAGCCTTGTAAATAAGATTAAAATCCCCAGTGATCACCCATGGTCTGGGACAAGCAGCACGTACGTCCCTTAATTCTTGAAGAAACTGGATTTTCCCCTCTGTACTTTGAGGCCCATAGACACATGTTAGCCACCAAGATGGTCCATTGCTTGGACTAAATTGTACTGAAATACAATTTGTATTTACTCGGGTGGCACCCGTATGCCCCACATGATGCCGCCATGCCACTAGAATACCTCCACTAGAACCAACTGCTGGGAGTTCGATATAATTTGTGAAATCTGAACCGAGGGCAGAGAGAAGTACTTGCTGATTGATGACTGCTATTTTGGTTTCTTGAATGCACACAATATCCGACCTAGATCAATCTATGAGAGTGCGGACAGAATCTTACCGACCGGTAGATTTGAGATCACGCACATTCCATACAAAAATCTGTGAATTTCAGCATGGTGCGAATCGAAGAAGGAAGTTCTCATGGGGGGGGAGGTGCAAAACCCACCATCCCCACCAGGTGCTCCCACTCTCGCAGAAGCTATGGCGGCTATGATGCATAACTCCCTGCAACAAGGAGAGATGCTGCAGGTCCTTCTGGAAAACAACAACCAGAACCGGGAACGCCGTGGTCCGCGTGATAACAGCACCTACTCGGAGTTCATGGCTACACACCCTCTTGAGTTCAGGGACGCTAAGGAACCGCTGGACGCAGATCATTGGCTTTGTACTATCGAGGCCAAGTTTGGGCTTATCTGGTGCACTGACCACCAGAAGACGTTGTTCGCAGCCCAGATGTTATATGGACATGCCGGCGTATGGTGGGCCAATTTCATAGCCACCTTTCCACCCGGTACTGAAGTGTCGTGGGAGCAGTTCAAGGAAGCTTTCCGTGCCCATCACATTCCCGCTGGGCTGATGTAGTGAAAGGCCAAGGAATTCATGGCCTTAACTCAGGGAAACTCCGTCCATGAGTACTCCAGAGCGTTTAATCAGCTGTCACTCTATACTCTGGAGCAGGTTGATACGGACGGGAAGGCGTAAGAGCCGCTTTAGGAAGGGCTGGATACCATACTTCAGTCCCGCATGGTTCTGAACCAAGGCGGTACCTTCAATGAGTTCGTGAGCAGCACCCTTATCGCTGAGGAGTATCTTGAGAAAGAGCAGCGCGATAAGAAGCGAAGCAGTGGTGGCTCCTCCAGCACGCCACCCCCAAAGTATCGTTTGGTCTACACTGCACCTGACGGGAGGAGGTTCAGATCGGTTCCTCAGCCGGGGCCGTCCTTCCGTTCGCCGCAGCAGTAGCACCGGCCCCCGCAACACCAGCAGCAGGGCGGGTAACGCGCGCACCACCCCACAGCAGCAGAACCGGGATGCCCGTTGTGACACCCCAGGTGTCACCAGGAAAAAAATCGACAACACTAAACCCTAATCTACAAATTCACTCACTTTAAAGCAGTTTCAATCATGGAAATAAAAAGAAATATTGTCTAAAATGCTTTAAGGAGTCACTACGAAAAGTTTGACAAACAACAGAGCATGTAGCACAGTCCAGAGAATTCGCAACTAAAAGTGTCGAAATCTCGTAACAGAAAGAAATCCAAACCCTAACTTTTGATCATCAAATTTTCCACAGAACCCTAGCCATATTTTTATATAACAATTAAGTACACTTCAAAATAGAATTTTGGGAAATTATTCAAGATTTTTGGAAAATAATTAGACCTCTTAAAAATTCACAGAAGCTATAATCAACCTAGAAATTCAAGAATTTTTAGAGGCCAAATCATGACTTCAACCTTAAACGAAAAGTGTTCCAAATAAATTCCTAAGCTTGTACAAAAATTTTCAAAATTTTTCGAGCTCGGAAAGAGTGCTCATTCATTGAATCCTTCCAGCATTAAAGAAAAAGAAAAAAAAATATAGAACTGTTGCCGGGCGGGCTACAGTACCGCCCGCCCGACAACAGACAGAGCTGCGCTGCCCGGCCGCCCGACCACGCCCCGTCCGGCACGGGCGCTTGCCCCCCCCCCACATCGCAATTATCTCTCTCTCTCTCTCTCTCTCTCCCGGCCACACCCCCCCTACCATTCTCACCCTCCTCACTCTCCCTCCCTATTTTCTCTTCTCTGTCCGCCGCCCGAGCGCCACCAAGCCGCGCCGCCCGCCATTACCGCCCCTACTGCCGACCCCCCCCCCCTGCTGCTCTCCCCTACCCCCCCCCCCCCCCCGGCCTCCTATAAATTGCGCAGGCTCCTCCCCAATCCCCCCCCTCCTCCATTTTCCCCTCCCACGCGCGAAAGCTCCTTTTCTCCACTGCCCCGGCCGCCGCCAACGCCATAGCCGCCGCCTCCACGGTGAAACGGCACCTCCGATCAAATTCAACCAAATTCCCTCACCAAATCAACCCTTCTCCACCTAGTGAAGCTCACAGAAGCCCCCAATCCTCCGAAGGCGAGCCACCTCGACGGAATTTTGATCTCGCCGCCGCCCCGAGGCACCCCCACGGTGAGACCCCCTCTGCCGTGCCCAAGCTTGATAACTACCATGTTGCCGAGCTTCGTCATGTCGTGTGGATCATGAAAAGCCAAGGTTCACCGGCCGGCGACCACCCCATCGTCGGGAATTGGCCGCCGGAGCTCGTCGGAGACTGTGCACTATTTTTCTTTTTCCTATTTATTTTCCAGATTATTGCTCTATCTTCTAAAAACCCTAGAAAATCATAGGAAGATCCAAAAATACCAAACCAAAATTTGTTAGAATCCTCGTGAAAAGTACTAATTTTCTGTTAAAACACTTTTTAACAAATCACCAAACATTTGGAGAATTAATTAGAAACACTCCTTTCTATTTATGAATTTTAAATTGCATTATAAGGCAATGCTAGGGCTAACCTTTGATCTACAAGAACACCCTGGTACTACACACCCTCTGGAAGTTTATGAAGATTTTAGGAATAAGAATTGGCATCTAACCCTATTAAATAACCTCAATCTTCCTAGTTAAATAGCATTTTTCTGAAGTACATTGTAAAAGTCATTTGCAAGGTTAGACCCCAAAAGAAAAGTTGTAGATCTGGTGCTCAGGAATGTCCACATAAAATTTCATAATTTTATTCTAATGTTTACTAATGCTTTCTGATTTTACAAGATCTAAAAACAGGAACTTTGATGAATTTTTATAAAATACAGAAAATTCATCTAGGCCCCACCCAAAGCCCAAAATGCTTATTCCAGAGAGTACTACCCACTAAAAATAATATTGAGGAAGAATTAAAATCTTTATTTTAACCCTAGTTTAATAGCCGAAGTAATTAAATAATAGTTAACCGATGAAAAGTGTCACATTAACTTAACTAAAGTTGAAGTTATTAAAAACATGCCAGCTAAAAGTCACCTCATGAGAGTCAAATAGATTATTTAAACACCATTTCCAGATTAAGAATTTAATTTAATCGACGGCGTCGAGTAATTAGGGTTAACCCTAATTCTGGGCGTCGCTAATCTAAACCCTAGGTCACTGTTGATAATAATAATAAGTTTCATTTTCATTAAACTTATCATAACCCTACTGCATCATGTAGATTCTGACGCTAACGAAGTAGCTGCGGATCCAAGTTCTTCGACCCCCGCCGAAGAAGTCGACATCAACACCGAAGAACCAGGCAAGCCCCGGTGCACAACCAGATTTTAAAGTTTTACTTTTATAACTAAGTGTGTCTTGTTTGTGCATTAAGTACTAGGAGTTGATTGAAACCATAGTTGCACTGTTCCCATAGGAAAACCCTAACGGTAGTTGGTATAGATACCCCCCTTAGTCTGCTATGCTTAGTAGGTATTACCGGTAGAAGTCGAGCAGAGTGGACGCTGCTCGCGAAAGGATAGGTTGATTGAAACTATTTCATGAGATGGGCCACACGAATGTGAATAAGTAAGAAAGATAAAAGTTTGAGGGTCAGACAGGATACAAAGTAGGTCGGCGACTGGACTGGGTCCAGGGTGACCGTAGACTTGTCTGATCCGTGTGGTCCGAGACTGATCGAGTGTTGAACGTACTGGTCGTATGCTGGGTGTTATGGGCCCCAGTAAACCTACGTAGCCTAGTGATTGCAACGTCGAACCTGCCCTACGGTGTCTGACTAGGAGGAGATCTGGGGTGGACAGCGTGGGAACTCCACAGAAACCGTCTGGGACGCGTTGTCTGGTGGGACGCGGCGCTGCTAAGGCATGCGTAGGCTGGAATTGACGTTGCAGGAGCTGGTGTGAACGGTTGCCACGTGCGGGTCTGGGACACGCACGTGTCGTACGGTCAGGTTTCCCCCTGCAGGGTATAAAATCGTTTCGAACCGCTGTCGCTCCCAGTTAGTGAGCATGCTCGTGAAACGCACCACATTCTAGTAAAATAGGTTGAAACACCATGAGAATGAATTATGAATATTAATATTGCTCTTGTTGATTCTGTCATGTTTGTTTAGTTTAGTGCTAACTAAATTTATTTCCTAATCACCTAATCTGATGCTAAAACTTGACAAGAGTAGTATAGGCATGCGAGTCCTTTTGCAAGTAAACCCTCCCGAGTCAGCCTTCATGTCTAGGGGTCGGCTGTAGCCAGCCTTTTGTCGGGTAAGTCTTGCTGAGCTTCTTAGAAGCTCACGCGTTAGCGTTTTGTGGTTTTCAGGCGCCGTCATGCAGGAACCAGCAGGTAGCTTCCATTGGGAGGAGCCTCCCCTCGAGTTTGGGAACCTCCAGTGGGAGTTGTGCGAGTCGCCGCGTTGATCTGTTGAAGTGGCTAGTAGCATGACGCCCGTGGGCACGGCGCGTGCTTTTGCTTAAGTCCGAGTGTCGGAGTTGTAATAGTTTTAGTCTTCCGCTGTTATCATTTTTCAAAACTGTTGCGCACTCTGAAACAATGTAATATTCAACTTCTAAGTCATGAACCAAATGATGTATTAAGTGTTCTATTCTTGTAAATTATTGCTGTTTATTCCTGCCTGTGTTGTATCGTGTGTACGCTCGCTTCGCCGAGCGTTGCCCAACAGGATCTTGGCTTAACGACTGACCAGATCCGCCCTGAGACAAGGTTTTCTGGGTGAGTCGTGTCACCCGTCCACCTCAGCAGGGCAACCGACCGGAGCCCAGAGCTCCATGTTTCACTTGTGGGCTCCCGGGGCATTTCTCTCGCGAATGTCCTACCCGCAGGCAGGGTAATCCGGGTTGCCAGCCGAGCTCGGCGCAGAACCAGTCAAGGGGGCAGAAGGCAACTAGAACGGGTTGGGTAAACTATACCACGACCAAAGACATTGCAGAGGGGGAACCTGTGCTGGCGGGTATGTTCTCACTCTCTGGTTACTTCGCTTTCGTTCTGTTTGATTCTGGTGCCTCTCACAATTTCATCAGTCGAAGTTTTGTTGAGGGTAAAAACTTCAATACCATTCTCCTAGATCCACCATTTATCATAAAATCGCCAGGGGGATGTATCTTGTCACGGTACGGGTTAAGGGAAACACCACTAATTCTAGACGGATACACCTACCCTACTTCTTTCATAATCCGTGACGGGCAGGGTATTGATGTCATTATTGGTATGAAGTGGATGGAACACCACAAAGCCCTTCTCGATATAGCTAATCGTGTAGTCCGCTTAACCTCACCACTTTGCGAGTTTGTATAAACTTAGATCACCCTAGATCCACTTTCACACAAATCTGCCATATTATCGGGAAGAGTTTGGAGGAGATACCCGTGGTGAGAGAGTTTCCAGATGTGTTTCCAGAAGATCTACCGAGTTTACCCCCAGACCGAGATGTGGAATTCAGGATTGATCTACAGCCAGGCACAGCCCCGATTTCCTACAGACCATATAAGATGGCGTCGAAGGAACTGGCTGAATTAAAAGTGCAGTTGAAAGAGCTGTTGGACAAGGGTTTCATACAACCCAGCTCTTCTCCTTGGGGTTGTCCGGCGTTATTTGTGAAAAAGAAAGACCAATCCCTAAGGTTATGTGTTGACTACCGCCCTTTAAATGCGGTCACAATCAAGAACAAATATCCACTACCCGGCATTGACATCCTATTTGATCAGTTGGCTGGAGCTAAGGTATTCTCCAAGATAGATCTTTGGTCTGGCTATCATCAGATCAAAATTCGGCCAGAGGATGTTCTGAAAACGGCATTCTCCACGAGATACGGCTTGTATGAGTATTTGGTGATGTCCTTCGGGCTCACCAACGCACCAGCTCATTTTATATATCTCATGAACTCTGTCTTCATGCCGGAGCTAGACAGATTTGTTGTCGTGTTCATCGATGACATTCTAGTCTATTCCAAGACTTCGGAAGACCACTCCGAACATCTTCGAACAGTCTTGCAGAGGTTGAGGGATCACAAGCTGTATGCCAAATTCAACAAGTGTGAATTTTGGATTGATCGCGTCCAATTCTTGGGCCATGTGGTCTTCTCAGAAGGCATTGCGGTTGACCTAGGGAAGGTACAGATCATTCTGGAATGGGAAGCACCGACCTCGGTCCATAAGGTCACAGTTTCCTCGGAGTGGCAGGGTATTACCGTCGGTTCATTCCAAGCTTCTCTAAGATAGCTAAACCAATAACTGAGCTGCTCAAGAAGGGCAACCAGTTCAAGTGGACCGATAACTGTGAAAAATCCTTCCAGACCCTGAAAAAGCACTTGACTGTTAATGCAGGAGGGTTGAGTGATCGCTTATTCTTCCAGGCAACTCCGTAAGCACGAGCAGAATTATCCGACTCACGACTTGGAGCTGGCAGCGGTAGTACTAGCACTAAAAGTGTGGAGACACTATTTATTGGGGAATCTCGTGCATTTGTACACCAATCATAAGAGTCTGAAGTATATTTTCACCCAGAGCGAGCTCAACATGAGACAACGAAGATGGCTTGAGCGGATTAAGGACTATGAATTAGAAATTCATTATCATCCTGGGAAGGCTAATGTCATTGCAAATGCCTTGAGTAGGAATGCTCATTACCACTATCTGGACTAAGGAGTTACCACAGAAGAAGAAGAAGCGCCCTACGAGTTCTACCTCATGGATCATTGTACAATCTCGCTTTAATTCCAACCATTAAGGATGAGGTAGCACGGGCCCAACGAGAGGACAAAGGTATGGAGAACATCAGGCTCAGGTTAAAAGATAAAAAGATGTAGTGCTTTAGAGAGAATAAAGATGGGGTGTTATGGTTCAAGAACAGGTTAGCAGTGCCGAAGAGTCTTGTGCCCCGAGAGAAGATTATGGACGAGGCTCACCTGTCAAAATATTCCAGTCATCCTGGTAGTAATAAGATGTATCAAGACTTGAGAAGGAGATTTTGGTGGATAAGGATGAAAAGGGAAATTGCAAAATATGTGACCGAGTGTGACACATGTAGGCGAGTCAAAGCGGATCATTTGAAGAAGCTCGGACTCTTGCAACCCTTAAGTGTTCCCGCTTGGAAATGAGAGGATCTGAGCATGGACTTTATCGTTGGGCTACCCATGACCTCTCGACGCCATAACTCCATTTGGTTAATAGTGGATCGTTTAACAAAGTCCGCTCATTTCGTACTGGGAACACGAATTATCAAATGAAGAAGTATGTAAAATTGTACATCGCTCGAGTCGTCAGTCAACATGGGGTACCAAAGACCATCATCTCCGATCGGGGAGCCTAGTTTGTTGCTAGGTTTTGGGAGCAACTACATGCGGCATTGGGTGCCAAGCTAATAAGAAGCTCTACGTACCATCCCCAAACCGACGGACAGACCGAAAGAGTCAATCAAATTTTGGAGCACATGTTGCGAGCCTCCGTGCTAAATCATGGCAGGAATTGGGATGAATACTTACCCCTGATAGAGTTTGCTTACAGCAACAGCTGCGAGGGAAGTATTCAGATGTCACCTTTCTAGGCGCTGGATGGTCGGAGTTGTAGGACCCCGTTAAACTGGTCTGAGTCGGGTGAGAGGGTAATACTTGGACCGGACCTAGTTCCACAGGCATAAGAGAAAGTGAGGTCCATTCGGTTTAACTTGAAGGACGAGATTTCTTTTATGGGGAGGGTTGTAGCGCTCCGTTTTCTTCTTCAGATGCAAAAGGAAATTTAGTCACTTGCAAAGAAAGTACCAAAAATTCAAAGATTAAATCAATTAAGAGAATTTCTGGTAATTTTCAAAAGGAATTATTTTTTCATTGGTCCAAAGAGAATTGAAAGCTTGCAAGAAATTCTCCAAATTAAAAAGCTAGTCAAAAATTTAAATTCTATGTCCAAACCTTTTAAATTCAAAAAAATTCAAACTCTACATTAGTGCTGAGAATCAAACTTTTGGAGTCTTGTCAACTTTCCAAAAATTTTTGTGAAATATTTTGGTCTCCTCAAAAATTTCTATCACCAGTGAGACCCACTGGATAGCAGGCCCCACTGGCCAGTCTCCTATTCTCTTCCCCTGTTTCTCTTCTCTGCTCCCGCTCACACTCTCTCTCTCTCTCTCTCTCTCGCACGCGCGTTGCGCTTGGCAGAGCATGGCTGCCACCTGCCGAGCCCTCGGCCGCCTCGGAGCGCGCCGCGGCATGCGTGGCGCGCGTGCGACGGTTTTTAAGCCGTCTCGGCTACTCAGTCGACCCCTCGCTCACGCCGCCGCTCTCCCTCTTTGTTCCTTCTTGTTCTTCTCCGCCGAACGATCCGCGACGTGCCGTCGTGCCTCGCGCTCGCCCAAGTTCCGCAAATTTTCGCAAAACCAACACACCTGAAGTCTCTCTCTCCATCTCCGGGCCCATGACCGCCCGCGACAACGGAGTTCGCCGGATTTGAGCTTTGCCGCCGCCATTTCTCATCGAAAACAAGGGAGCTCCGGTGAGCTTCTCTTTTCCCTTCGCGCCCAAGCTCGTCCCCGTGATTTTTAGACTCCCCGGAGCACCGCGCATCTTGGTGGCACCGTCGCTCCTCGTCACGCAGCGCCGGTCGCCGGGAACAGGGTCGGCACCGGTCGCCGTGGAGCACCTCGCCGCCGACTACCCTCCGGTGAGGGTCTCGGCCATCTTCCTCCTCCCTAGCTCTGTCGTGCTGCGTGGAAGCTCTTCGACAAGGTCCCGCGGCCGGTCGCGTGCCGTAGCGCCGCCGCGCCATGGCCGCCCCACCGCTCGTTGCCGCCGCCGTTCCGGTGCTTGTCGAGGGTCGAGACTTAGTCAAATCAATTCCCTGCGTCGAGCCCGTGCCGCCGGTACCCTCGCCGCAGGCCACCGTCGCCAGTAGCGCCGCTGCCTATCGCTGGCCGGAGCTAGGGCTTTTGCCCTAGCTAGGATTTCTGCCTTTCTTTTTTCAAAAATCCATTTAAATCGGCTGGAAGTTAAATAATTCGTAAAAAAAATCAAGTTTGGCTCAGAAAAATAAAATTAAAATTATTCTGGAACCAATGAAAAGTGTAGTTTTTATGAAAATTGTAAAACTTCATTATTTGAATTTATTAATTTTAGGGATTTATTTAATTAACAATAAAAGGCCAAAATATAATCAATTGAATTTCAAATTATGAAAATCCGGAAGTTTTTTTTATAAAACCCTAGATTGAACCCTTGTTATTAAGAAGTGTTTAATAGTCGATTAGGTTTTATTTTGACGCTACTAAAGTGTTTAGCTTGGTTTTAGGTCAAATTATTTCTCGGCCACCCTAAGTTTTTAATTTGCTATTGATCACTTAAATTCTTGAGAGATTCTTAATGACTGATTTTCACCTCCCTACTTGCATCATATAGATGCCGACGTGAACGAGGTAGCCATCGAGGTGAACCCCGAGTTTTCTGAAGAAACCACCGCGGTAGACCAAGAAGAGCATCAACAAGGCAAGCCCCGGTGCACTACTGTTTTTAAAGTTTTCCTTTTATGTGACACTCTGATCTAGGGCTTAATAGGATTAATAGGATACTCATATCAACAAGTTACAACTTCTTTTTAGGTAGCCTAGTTCTGAAAAACTTCGAGGTTAAGCGTGCTTGGCCTGGAGCAATTTTAGGATGGGTGACCAACCGGGAAGTTATTCTCGGGTGTGCACGGGTGAGGATAAATGTGCGCAGAAAAGACTTGTTTTGGTCTGTGAGGCCAGCCTACGTCCTATAAAAAAGTACCTGATGTAAGCGGGTCCGGCCTCGAGGAGGCGGGACGTTACATAATGGTATTAGAGCTGACTCTCGAGGTTTTACGGGCGCGTGTGTCGCAGTTGCGCAGGCATGGTGTGGATGGCTTGTGTGGATCCAGAGTGATCACACAGCATGACACATGCGCTGGCACTGGACACATGGACGTGGCCAAGAGAGAACGTTCCTGGCTTGGGATTGACCGACGAGGACGTCAGTCTCTTAAGGGGGTGAGTATGTGACACTCCGATCCAGGGCTTAATAGGATTAATAGGATACTTAAATCAACAAGTTGTAACTTCTTTTCCGGTAGCCTAGTTCCAAAAAACTCCGAGGTTAAGCGTGCTTGGCCTGGAGCAATTTTAGGATGGGTGACCGACCGGGAAGTTATTCCCGGATGCGCACGGTTGAGGATAAATGTGCGCAGAAAAGATTTGTGTTGGTCTGTGAGGCCAGCCTACGTCCTATAAAAAGCTACCTGATATAAGCGGGCCCGACCTCGAGAAGGCGGGACGTTACATTTTACAATATTGTATGTGAGTCATGTGATGTGCATTTAAGTGACAGGAGTTGAATGAAACCCTAGATGCATATGTTTCCAGTAGTGCCTACTATCGAATGTTGGTACAGGTAGCCCGATGTAGATGGTATGCTTAGCAATACCATACGGTAGAAGTCGAGCAGATCGGACCTTTCCCGAATGGATCCCGGGAGGAGCACCTTTCCCGTTTCAGGGGCGGTCCGCCACAGTTTTCTCTTAGTAAGGTTATCGTAGTAGCAATGTAAGGTGTCATTATGTAATGCTGGATTGTTTGACAGACTAGGATGTTTTTGGGACTGATATACTGTCATGATTTTAGGAATGAATGAAGTTGGTCTTTATGAGTTAGCAGTACATTGCTTTATGAAATCCTTTTCATATGTCAAGGCGGAACATGGAGTGAACTGCACTAAAGGAAACCTCATTCACTTTTCAGCATGGTGAATACAAGGGGTGGATGCCAAGATTCTGAAGGCTCGAACCCACCTACCCCGCCCGGTGAACCAACATTGGCCGTAGCTATGGCGGCTATATTGCAAAGCAGTCAACAGAACAGCGAAATGCTGAGGGTTCTGATGGAGAACGCCAACCAAATCCATGGTCCCCGGAACCAACACCAGGATAGCACCTACGTTGACTTCCTGGCAACACATCCCCCAGAGTTCAAGGATGCCAGGGAGCCAATGGAGGCTGATCATTGGCTTCGTACGATCGAGGCCAAGTTTGGGCTGCTCCACTGTACGAAGCACCAGAAGACGATGTTCGCCGCGCAAATGCTGCAAGGACATGCGGGTGGATGGTGGGCAAACTACCTCGCCACTTTCCCACCGAATACTCTGGTGTGTTGGGCCCAGTTCAGGGAGGCATTCGCGCTCACAACATTCCTGCCGGACTGATGCAGAGGAAAGCTAAGGAATTCATGGCTTTGACCCAGGGCAGCCACTCAGTGCATGAATACTCCAGGGTATTCAATCAGCTCTCCCTGTACGCTCCAGAACAGGTGGATACAAATGCGAAGCGTAAGCACCGCTTCATGGAGGGGCTAAACATCATGCTCCAAGGCCGCCTGGCTCTAAATCAGGGAGGCTCTTTCAACGAGTTCGTGAGCAACGCTCTCATCGTGGAGGAGTACCTGGAGAAGGAACAACGGGAGAAGAAGAGGTTCGGTGGTGGCCCGTCTAATGCGCCGCCCCCGAAGTACCGTTTGGTGTACACCGCACCCGATGGTAGGAAGTTCAGAGCTGCACCTCTGTAGGGGTCTACCTACTGCCCTCCGCAGCAATCGTACAGACCCCCGCAGAACCAGCAGCAGGGTGGGTACCGTGCACCACCGCCACCGCAGCAGAGAAACCAGGGCGCTTGCCCCCCTCAGCAGAGCGCCAGATCGGGATCGGGAGCCCCCTGTTTCACCTACGGGCTGCCGGGACACTTGGCTTGTGAATGCCGCACACACCAGCAGCAAGGAAGCAGCCGCCCGCCCAATCCAGGGCAGAACCAGCAAAAGGGCCAGAAGGCCAACAGGACCGGTCGGATGAACTACACCACGGCCGGGGAGATAGCTGAGGGAGAGCCCGTGCTGGCGGGTACGTTTTCGCTAAATGGTTATTCCGCATTAGTTCTTTTCAATTCTGGTGCATCACACAATTTTATCAGTGGGAAATTTATTAAGAACAAAACCTTCACCACCATTCAACTAGAACCCCCTTTCATGATAAGATCTCTGGGGAAAGATATTCTAGCACATCACGGGTTAGACGAAACACCACTTATTCTGGTAGGTACAGCTTATCCCACCACCTTCATCATCATCGATGGGCAGGGGATAGATATTATTATCGGGATGAAGTGGATGAGACACCATAAAGCCGTACTCAATATCGCCAACCGCGTAGTCTTTTTGAACTCACCACTTCACGGGTCAATTGCCTTGAATCTGATCCACCCAAGATCCACCTCTGCTCAAGCTTACCACCTCACTCAGAAGCAATTAGAAGATATACCAGCAGTGAGAGAGTTTTCAGACGTGCTCCCAGAGGACCTACCTGGTTTACCTCGAAATAGGGATGTTGAGTTCCAGATTGACCTTCACCCGGGCACGGCCCCGATATCTCGAAGGCCTTACAAGATGGCGCCAAAAGAGTTGCCCGACCTGAAGGTGTAGCTGAAGGAGTTGCTGAATAAAGGCTTCATACACCCTAGCTCCTCACCTTGGGGATGTTCAGTCTTGTTTGTAAAGAAGAAAGATCAGTCCCTGAGGCTATATGTGGATAACCGCCCCTTGAAACCGGTTACCATCAAGAACAAATATCCACTGCCACGCATAGACACCTTATTTGATCAGCTGGCTGGAGCCAAGGTCTTCTCTAAGGTTGATCTTAGATCCGGCTATCATC
This sequence comes from Oropetium thomaeum, assembly GCA_001182835.1. Classification (NCBI taxonomy): domain Eukaryota; kingdom Viridiplantae; phylum Streptophyta; class Magnoliopsida; order Poales; family Poaceae; genus Oropetium; species Oropetium thomaeum. Next base: position 1,314,878 of record LFJQ01000045.1, on the reverse strand, counting down.
AGATCAAGATTCGTCCAATAGACATTCCAAAGACGGCTTTCTCAACAAGATACGGTCTATACGAGTACTTGGTGATGTCGTTCGGACTCACAAATGCACCAGCATATTTCATGTATCTCATGAACTCGGTCTTTATGCCCGACTGGACAAGTTTGTGGTGGTATTCATTGATGACATTCTTGTGTATTCCAAGAACCCCGAAGAGCATGCCGAGCACCTCCAGATAGTCTTGCAAAGGCTCAGGGATCGTCAACTGTATGCTAAATTTAGCAAATGTGAGTTCTGGATTGAACGTGTCGAATTCTTGGGTCACGTGATATCTGTTGAGGGCATTGCTGTTGATCCGGGAAAGGTGCAAGACGTTGTCGAGTGGAAGGCACCCACGTCGGTCCACAAGGTGCGTAGTTTTCTGGGATTAGCCGGATACTATCGTTGGTTCATACCCGACTTCTCAAAAATTGCCAAACCCATTACCGAGCTACTCAAGAAGGATCGTAAGTTCAAGTGGACTGGTGAGTGTGAAGAAGCTTTCAAACCTTGAAGAAGCACTTGACCACAGCACCGGTACTAGCCCAACCAGACTTGAGCAAACCCTTTAACGTATATTGTGATGCGTCAGGGATCGGGCTTGGGTGCGTGTTGATGCAAGAAGGACGGGTGATTGCTTATGCTTCCCAACAACTCCGTAAGCATAAGCAAAACTACCCAACGCAGGACCTAGAGTTGGCCGCTGTAGTGTTAGCCTTGAAGGTGTGGAGACATTACTTGCTGGGAAATCTAGTACACCTCTACACGGACCACAAGAGCCTGAAAGTACATCTTCACTCAAAGCGAGCTAAACATGAGGCAACGCAGATGGCTTGAGCTGATCAAGGATTATGAATTTGAAAATCACTACCACCCTAGCAAAGCCAATGTCGTTGCAGATGCATTGAGTAGGAATGCTCACTGCTATTATCTAGATCAAGAGGCTACGATGGAGGAACCCGAGATGAGCTTGAGAATCTTACCCCATAGGTCGCTGTACAACCTAACCTTGGTTCCGACGCTCAAGGACGAGGTAGCAAAAGCTCAATGACTTGACAAGGTCATGAAAATATCAGGCTTGAACTAAAAGAAAAGAAGATGCAGTGCTTTCGGGAAGATGAGGACGGAGTCTTGTGGTTCAAGAATAGATTGGTGGTGCCAAGGATCACGAACTCCGGAAAAAGATCATGGATGAGGCTTACTTATCCAAATATTCCATCCATCTTGGCAGCAACAAGATGTATCAAGAGTTAAGGAAAAATTTTGGTGGACCAGAATGAAGAGAGAGATTGCTCGATACATGGCCAAATGTGACCCCTATCGGAGAGTTAAAGTGGATCATCTAAAAAGGGCCGGTTTGTTGCAACCCTTGAACATCCCATCTTGGAAATGGGAAGACATTAGTATGGACTTTATTGTTGGTTTACCAATGACTGCTCAAAGGTTGGATTCCATTTGGGTCATAGTAGATCAGTTAACCAAACAACCCATTTCATTCCAGTATCTGCGAGATACGGCATGAAGAGGTATTCTCAACTCTACATTGTTCCGATAGTAAGTCTACATGGAGTACCTAAAACCATAATTTCAGATTGAGGTACACAATTTGTAGGACGGTTTTGAAAACAGCTCCATGTGTCGCTAGGTACTAAGTTGATTCATAGCTCTGCCTATCATCCCCAGACAGATGGCCAAACAGAAAGAAAAATCAGATCCTTGAAAATATGCTATTTGGAGCATGGAAAAAGCTGGGATAGTTATTTATTATTGGCAGAATTCTCTTACACAGCTACCAAGAAAGTATCCGAATGTCACCTTTTGAGGCATTGTATGGTAGTAGCTGCGGAAATCTACTCAATTGGTCTGAGGCAGGAGAAAGGACTATACTTGGACCTGACCTAATGCAGCAAGCGGAAGAGAAAATATGTGTTGTTCAAGCTAACCTAAAAGCAGCCAAATCCAGGCAGAAGAGTTATGTTGATAGAAGACGTAGACCACTGAGTTTTGAAGTAGGTGACTATGTCTACCTTCGAGTCTCCGCCACTAAAGGGGTTCAACGATTTGGAGTTAAAGGCAAGTTAGCACCACGATACATTGGCCCATTTCTCATCACTGCAAAGTGCGGACCAGTTGCATACCAGGTGGAGCTACCTGAGAAGCTGTCAGGAGTACATAATGTTTTCCATGTTTCCGAGCTGAGGAAATGTTTGAAAGCGCCTGCAGATCAAGTAATCCCTGATGTGGAAGAATTGCAATTGGATCTAATGTATCCAGAACAACCAATTTGCATAGGGGACGAGAAGGAACGAGTAACTAGGAACCGAACTCTCAAATTCTACAAGGTCTTATAGAGCAACCATTCTGAAGATGAAGCCACTTGGGAGTCCGCGGAATTTCTTCGGACGCACTACCTAGAGATACTTCCAGCCGCCATAGGTACCCACGAAAAACCAAACCACCTCCTTAAATCTCGGGACACGATTTCTTTTAGGGGGAGGGCTGTGACACCCCTAATGTCACTTAAAATTCATCGAATGAATTTCACACTGAGAAAGCAAATCTTTGCATAAACCAATGCATTATTGTTTTAAAAATTACACTTAACCTCATAAAAATTTTGGTAAATTTTTTGAGCATTTTTTAAAAATCAGGATTTTTTGGATCCTGGTACCAATAATTGTTGGCATGCGGGTACAAATTCTATCTGACTCTTACAAAACCATCAAATCCTCTATGTAATCATACTGATGTTTTTGCATGGTAATTAAGTTCACTTCAAAACAAAATTTTTGAGATTTTACCAGAATTTTTCGAAAAGGTTCAACCTCCTTAAAAATTCAAACAAATATAATCTGACTTGAAAATCTATAACATTTTTAGAGGCCGAACTAGGGTTTCATCCAAATACAAAAGTTATTTCAAATAATGTCCTGAGTGCCCACAAAACTTTTCACATTTTACAAACCCAGGAGGTGCGACTTTTTGTTTGAGTTCAGAGGGTAGTTTTTGAATTATTGCAAAAATTAAAAAAAAGAAAAACCTGGCGACGCCGCGGCGCCAGCCAACCGTGGCGCTGCAGTGCCACCCGCCACAGCCGCCGCAGCGCCTGCCCCGGCCTGGCGGTCCCATCCAATCGACGGGCAGGAATCCCACTCCTCCCTCCTCCTTTTCCCTCTCTCGCTCTCACTCCTCCCCTCTGTGCACGCCAACGCCGCCCCACGCGCCCAATCGCCGCCGTCGGTCCCTTGCGCTCGCCCGTCGTTCATGCCGCGCGGGCCATTAAAACCTTTACGCGCGCGCGTGCTCGAGCTGACGTCGAGCGAGAAAGAAAAGCACCAATGCCGCTCCCCACTTCCCTTCTTCCTCCGCGCGCGAGCAACGCTCGGCCACCCTTGCCGCCGCTGTCCCCTTCGCGTTGATGCTCCGCTCAGAGCTCCCCGCGCTCCACCACCGTGCCATTTAGCTCCCACTCCATTCCCTTCAGCTCCCTGCCAAAGCGGTCACTCTGTGGCGCCCTAAATCGCCGGGAACGCGTCGTCGTCTACCTCGATCTGGAACGCCCCCGCCATCACGGATTCTTCGATTTCTTCCTCACCGCTCGAAGGTGGTTCGATCTCTTCCTCTGCTAGCTACTCTACTCCTTGAGCTCCTTTGTGACACGTTGTTGCTCGCAGAGACTCACCGGAGCTGCCGGAACCCACCCGCCGCCGTCAGTCCGCCATCGCCGCCGCCGCGACCTTCACGTCGACATGCTGCTCCCGGCCATCTCCGCCGCTCTAGCCGACTCAGCTCACCTTCTCACATCACAGTGAAGCTCTTAGACATCTTCTTTAGCTCTCTACCGCACTCTTTCGCCGCGCACCTCGCCGGAGTGGCGCTCCATTGCCGCCTCTCGTCGCTGACCGCCTTCCGGCCATCGTCGGCAACCAACTCCACCTCCAACGTGTGCATCGTGACTGGCTGAGCACCAACCTGTCTAGCTCCGGCAGAACTTCGCCGCCGTTGAGCTCGCTAGAGCTCCTCCCGCCCTCCCCTGTTTTCTTCTTTTTCAAATTTTTAAATTAATTTTATTATTTCTAGTCTCATTTGTTAAATGCATAGTAAATCACAGTAATCTCCTAAAAATGCACATTAAATTTTTCTGGAACCCTCTTAAAAGGCTTTATCCTTTTGCTAAAAAGATTTATCATGAAAAGCCCATGGAACTTCCTAGATAAATAGGTTAATGTATTTTGTTTTTAATTTATTGCTGGAGTTCCAAAGCTGTTCTGGAGCTGAGACTTGTGCCAATGGTGTACCATGACATGCATTACCTCCTGTAATTTTCCCATGATTTATCTTAACAAAGTTCCACGTATGTATGTAATTTTTCTCAAACCAATTTAATTCATTATTTTCTAAATTACATTACGCATGTCAACCAAAAATCATAACACCTGTTCAAAACTTCAGTATAGAGGCTTGCAAGTGCATATATTCAATTTCCTGATTTTATCATGCAGTTTAGTGCCTTTTCTTAAATTTCTAAGTTTAATTAATAGAATATTGTATGAATTTTTATAAAATCCAGAGACTTTCAGTTCAACCTCAACTCAACTCTATAAATTTTAGAGAGTACTATCAACTAAAAATAATCTCCTGGCAGGATCTAAAACTTCATTTTAGTCCATGGTCATAGGTGAATAATTTACTTTATTAAAATCCGTAGTTGAAAATCGTTAAGTGTTAAGTGAACTCACCCTGACATGGGTAAACTCATATTATTAATGATGAAAATACCATATTATCATATCACTAATGGCAGCACCCTAATGTTTGTATCATGTAGACGTCGAAGCGAATGAGGTAGTTGCGGACCCGGAGCCCACATTCACCAAAGAAGCTCTTGCCATCAAAGCAGGAGACCAAGGCAAGCTCCGGTGCACAACCTTTTTATGAAGTTTTTTCTTTATTACTATGTGTCGTGTATGTGCATTAGGTTTTCAGGAGTTGATTGAAACCCTAGCTGCATATGTTTCTTTAGAATATCCTATCGATATATCGGTATAGGTAGCCCGTGGTAGCATGCTATGCTTAGCTATACTTGCCGGTAGAAGTCAAGTAGAGTGGACATTGCTTGCAGCTGCTAGGAGTTGAATGAAACTACCTCCTGAAACATGTCGTACATGGTTATGTATGATTAATGGAAGATAAAACTGTAGGGTCAGACAGGGGAAATGTAGGTCGGCAACTGGACCGGGTCCAAGGTGACCGTAATCCTGTCTGATCCGTGTGGTTCGAGCCTGATCTAGCATTGAATATACTGATCATATGCTGGGTAATGATGGGCCCAGTAAACCTACGTAACCTAGTGATCGCAAAGTCGAACCTACCCTACGGTGTCTGATCGGAGGCGATCTGGGTGGGCAGGTGCGAGAACTCCACAGAAGCCGTCTGGGATGTGTGTTCTGGTGGGATGCGGCACTGCTAAGGTAGCGTATGAGGGAATTGACTTTGTAGGATCTGGTGTGAACGGTTGCCACGTGCAGTCTTGGACGCGCAAGTGTTGTATGATTAGGTTGTCCGTGCAGGTGTAAATCGATTCGAATCGCTGTCACTCTCAGTTTATGAGTTTGCTTATGAAACGCACCACATTTAATTAAGATGTTGAGTTATGATGATGACTCGATTCTGATGAGGATTAGTGTATCTATTGCTTTCTCTCTATGATTGTTCAGACTAGTGCAAACTAAAGTTAAGTTTTCCTAACCACTTAACTTAAGCTAAAACTTGATCAGAGTAGCTTTAGGTAGCGCGAGTCCTTTATGCAAGATACCCTACCCTGAGTCAGCCTACATGTCTAGGTATCGACAGTAGACAGCCAATTTGACGGGTCAATCTTGCTGAGCTTCTTAGAAGCTCACGCTTTACGATACGTGGTTTCAGGCGCCGACGCTTGTACCGGCGATGGTCACTACCAGTGGAAAGAGCAGCGCCCAGACCTTGGGAGCATCCAATGGGAGCGTTGTGACTCGCCACAGTGAACTTTGGGTGGCTAGTAGCATAGTGCTGTGGGCAAGGCACATGCTTTTACTTAGCCTACGAGAGTCAGAGTCTGTATCATGTCTTTTGCTTCCGCTAAACTCGTATTTGAAAGTTATATGCCGTACTCTATTTCCTAGATTTCTGTAATGAACTAAGATTGTAATAATCTTCTCTTGTAAATTATGCTGTTTTATTGGCCTATGTTGTACCATGTGAATACTTGCTTCGTCGAGTATCGCCTAGAAAGGATCCCGGATGAGACGAAATGTCCCTGGTTTCGGGGCGAGCCGTGTCAAAAGAAAAGTGGTATGGCTTTGAGAGGTATTCATAGTTTCAATCTAGCAATGCTGGCAAAGCAAGCATGGAGACTCTTGTGTGAACCAGACTTACTTTATGCTCGCATACTGAGAGCTCGGTATTACATAGATGGGAAATTACTAAATGCAAGAATGAAAAGGCCGAGTTACTTCCTACACATGGCAAAGCATAATGACAGGTCTACCATGTTTCAAGAGAGGATATATTTAGAGAGTCGGTGGGCAATGACACTCAAATGAACATCTGGGATGATCACTGGACGAGCCATAACCTCAAAATTCAGACACTGAGGGGAACAAACATGGTGTAGACTGTGGACGAGCTAATAAATCCAGTCACTTGTGGATGGGATGAAAATCTACTTACCGATCTTTTCTGGCCAATTGATGCACAATGAATTTTACAAATTCCTTTATCAACACGAAGAGAGGATTTCGTTGCTTGGCATCATAACCGGAATGGGCTGTTTTCTATTAGATCAACGTACTGTGTCCAGTGAAATTATAAGTTTGGAAGGACAACGCAAAATATACCATTAGGAAGCACGGGTACTGATCAGAGTTGGGCCAAGCTGTGGAAACTGAATGTAGGCTAAAGTAAAGATTTTTAGGTGAAGAATACTGCAAGGGCTTGTCCCGTGTCGTGGAAGTAGCACCTTCCAATCTGATCTATGGGGTTCAAAGACATAAAACACATGTTGTTTGGCTTTGAAAGAGCAAAGCTTGTATGGCAAGGATTGGGTGTTTGGCACATACAGTAATTTACAATCTGATGCACAGTAATTTCTAGAAGAGGCGAGACATTGTCACAGATAAGAATGGACTGGGCCTTGCTGAGATAATTCTTACAGGATGCTGGTATATTTGCTGGGAGAGAAGACAGTTCGTCCATGGTGACACAATTCAAACTCCTACACGGTCTGCAATGTCAATCTCCACTATGGTCACGAATTATAGCAGAACAAGAGGAAAAAAAAAATCTAGGAGAATGGAGACATGGAAGAATCCTCCGGAAGGAAAAATCTCGATGAATATTGATGCAAGATTTGGTGAAAATCCAGGAACTAGAAGTACAGGGACGTGTTCAGGGACTATAGAGGAAGATTCATAGCAGCGTCAAATAAGTTTCTTGATCATATAGTGGATGCGGGGCGATTGCACTTCGGGAGGGACTGCTTCTAGCGCAATTTATTGGAGGAAATCGGATCAATTTATATGGACTTACTAGAAATAATGATTGATGGAGGTTTTTTTTTTCTACGGCAGCTGCAGTAATCTATGATGAATGCTACACAATGTGGCTTAGGTTTCGATTATATCTCTATACAACTTTGTAATAGGGAAGCTAATAAGGTGGCTCATGAGTTAGCTAGATTTGCCTTTTACAATCAGCTTGTAATTGGGTTGATGAACCCTAGGTTTATCGGGCAGCACCTGGTAAACAATATAACTATTTTTAAAAACCAATAAAGTGCGTCAAGTGGCTTCCTAAAAAGAAAGAAAATTGAAAGCACAATTTGTTGGAAAAAGGTCTAATTAGCAAAATATGACTTTCTATTTTGACAAAGGGAGCACAATGATGTTTTACTAATGTATTTCAGGGTGTATAATATAGTGGATTGAAATCTCGCTGCAATTTAGGGGTGGGGGATTATCCACAAAATACATGAACTCCGGTCAAGGAGGCTTCGTAGGAGGCAGCTCCACCTGACGATGGTGCCGATCGGGACGGCGGAGGCGATGGCATGAGACGGTGGGTGGCACCGGTGTGGGAAACCACGTGCCGACGAGTTAGCGTGGCGAAAGCGGCAAAGGGAGGAGGGGGAAAGGAGGGGAAATGTGGTGAGGTCCAGCGCGCCTTTGTGAAAGAAAAATATAGAAGTGAAAGAGAGGTTGAAGATCCCTAGAACATCAGATTTCGATCTATCGACTCCCATAATATTCCTTATTTTCAACTAGCTAAAAACTAAACATCTCCTCCAATAATATAATAGCAAGTAACCTGATCTATTTCTTTTTTCTTTTTGTTAAAAAACCTGATCTATTTCGAAGGGGCACCAAACTTATGTTCTAAATGTCAGCTAATAACCCATTTCATAAGCTGAGTGTGATATGAACATTTTCTGTTTAACTCAGTGCATCTTCTTTCTTTCTTTTTTCTATCTCAACTCATGAGACTTTCATTCATGGAGTGGTGCCGCATCGCAGGGGACCCAAACAGTTATAAATTCTGGGAGGGAATCAAGCCATTGTGACGTGGATGATCCATATCGAGCAAGTTCATGAACACACCACACCTTTACACTTTCCTGGACAAAACACAAATTCTACACTAGAGAAACTTAGACAAATAAAATGTCTAGCCTATTTAAACGGGACACCCGCTGCCAACCGGCCGTACGAAGAGAACGCCATAGTTAAGGGAAATTTGTATAACAGACACTGAGATTTCGTGTTTTGGTCTGAGAGACACTGTAAAACTTGAATTTGTCTGAGAGACACTCCAAATTTGTGAAATTTGTCTGAGAGCACCATATTTTATAACATGACCATTTCACCCTTTTATCTTTTTAAGTATAACTGCTTTTAATATTTGTTGCTACAAACCTAGAAAAAAAAATCAGTTTCACCAATGTTGCAAGTTGTACATTACCGAACAATATATCATCATAATTTCACAAACTTTTTGAATAAATTTAAGTATTATTTTAAGCCTTGAAAAATGTTTTTATCATAAAAAAATTAACATTTAAATTTATTCAAAAAACTTGTGAATTTTTATGCTGATATATTGTCTGATGATGTACAATTCTCATTATTGATTAAAGTAAAATTTTCTCCTAGATTTGTAACTACAAATTTGAGAAGCTGTCGTACTAGAGAAGACCGATGGGTAAAATGGTTAGTTTAGAAGATGCAGTGTCTCTCAGACAAATTTCTATGAATTTTGAGTGTCTCTCAGATAAATTTGAGTTTCTCAGTCTCTCTCAGACTAAACCATAAAATCTAAGTGTCTCTCACACAAATTTCCCTAGCGGAAACTTTCTCATCCCGAGGTCGAGTACTCGAGTGCGTTTTCTTTCTTACTACCTATTTTCTTTTAATCACGGAGGGAGTATATCACCTGCTCTTTGGTATATATGTTTATCTTTTTTTTAGAGTGAATTTATGACTTTGTTAATTAATTGTGAAATGACTATTCGACCTGAAGTAAAGTAGTACCGACTACCGAGTTCCTTTTTGTATTTTGACGGCCATGATTCCGTTATAAAGCTATATCTTTTTTTGTCACCACTTCTAGGTTATAGACGCTAATGTACCTTTACACGAAGGCAACTATATTGAACTACATCAGATGAAAATGATTTTATCATTGCAGAGATTCAAAGTGATTCAAATGATGAAGTAACTCAGGTGTCTCAGGAAGCATGTCTTGTTGGAGCGAAACAACTGCAGTTTTAACAGTGTGGATGACACTACGCTTCTACAAAGCTTATCGTATCAAAAAGACACGGGAATTGGTGTGATATAGAAAGAGGCTGCAAAAAATCAGCAACAATTCCTTTCCAGCAACTTCAATCAAATTAGCTTACACCATAATCTCTACAATGAGCTCTTATATCCACATTCTTCAGGTGCTGTTTCAGCTTTCAAACTTTTCTATATGTACTAGCAGACAGTAATTTAGATTAACTGAACTTAAAGTTCCTTTTTACTTTGTACATGTTGAAGGTGATCATATGGATCTTCTGTCGTATGACATCTGATATTCTAAAAGAGTGAATGAGAGATCAGATCTTTGCATGAGTTGCAATTTTCAGTCCCATACATTTCCAATTATCATACACTTGCGTGTAGCTTAAACGCTGCTGTAATATATACAGGTGTCTAGCACTGAAATGGTAGTTTCTTTTTCTAATTATCAAGTCTCAATGTCTGATTAATAAAAAAAAGATGCCCTTGCACATGCCACCACGTCAGAGTGAAGGAACGCAGAATAGTCTCACGGCTTGGGCTTGTGTTGCCTCTCACGATGGATCAGGTACTGACGCAGTGACGCGAATCGTGCTTTAAGTCGAACGTTGGAGTCAGACCTTATAGCACGTTTGAAACACTTTGTTACTGCATTAACCTTGGTGGACTGGAATTACAATGTCAACATCACAATTTAGTTTATATAGAGGTGTTGGAAGAAAATGTGACTCTTCATCAATGAAATACTCTTAGGGCCTGTTTGGATGTTGCAATTGAATTCATTGTAGTTTAGACACCTATTTGAGCTAGCTATATATTTGGAATGGAATGGAATGAAGTTGGAGAGTGCAAACATAGTATGGTGGTATATAAAATCTATTTCCCACCACCCACCCTATGAATTTGAGATAGACTTAAAAGTGAACTTTGAAAAGTAATGGAAAGTTAAATTCTAAGTCAAATAGGCTAGTTTGTTGTACATATTTCAATTCCACCAAATGAAGGGAGCCAAATGGGCCCTTACGCAAATGGATGGAAGTTGTGACACCCCAGCTGTCACTTAAAACTCATCGACCAAATTTTCGACCCTAAAAGTGAATCCTTGCGCAAATCAATGTGATTATTGATTTAAAAATTAACCTTAACCTTCACAAAAATTTTGGAGAATTTTTGAACATTTTTGTCAGATCAGGAGTTTTTAAACCACGGTACCAAAATCCTTGTCTAGCAGATGAAAATTCCATCACATCTTTCAAAAACCAAAAAAAACCCAATACAACCCTAGTAATGTTTTTCATGGAATTTAAGTTCACCTCAAAACAAAATTTTGGAGATTTTACCAGGATTTTTAGAAAAGTTTAACCTACTTAAAAATTCAAACAAACTTGTTTTGAATTGAAAATCCCCACATTATTAGAAGAAGAATCAGGATATCTTCCTTTAACGAAAGTTGTTCCAGATAATTCCTTGAGTAGCCACAAAAATTTTCAAATAGCTTAGGATGTGCGGTGTTCAAATGAATTTAGAGAGGGATTCGTAAAATGTTGCATAAATTCAAAAAAAAATATTTTCAGCCGCGCCTGCCGCACCGCCGCGGCGGCCAACCGGCGAGCCACAGCGGCGTAGGCCATGGCAGGCGCCGGCGCGCGCTTTTCTCCCACCTCGTTCCATCGACGATGCACATCTCTCTCTCTCTCTCTCTCTCTCTCTCTCTCTCTCTCTCTCTCTCTCTCTCTCTCTCTCCCGCGCCGCTCTTTCTCCTCTGGCGCACACCATCGCCGCCGTCGCGCTCGCCAACCACCGCCACCGCTGCTCTGCCCAAAACTCGCCCCCCTTCTCCCGCCGCGCAAGGCTTTAAACTCCTTTCGCGCGCATACTTCAGCCGCAGCCGAGCAAGAGGAACCAAACCGACAACCCCCCCTCCCCCCCCCCATCTCTCTCTTTCTCTGCGCACGAGCAGCTATTGCCGTCGTCGCCATCTCCACGTCGACAGCACCGGTCGACGCTTCCCGCGCTCCGCCACCATGCCGGACATTCGTCTCTCATCCACCTTAGCTCTCTGACCACCAACGCCTTCTCCGGTCCACTCTTCCGCCGGGAACGCGCCGTCTTCAACCTCCGGCCGTGAGCACGCCGCCGGCAGTCGGTGCCTTTCTAGCTCAATTCCTCTTGCCAGCGAGTCCCTCACATTCTTGCGCACTTGTCTGACAAGGTCTCCTTCACAGAAAGCCGCCGGCGAGGACGAATTCGCTGCGCCGCCTCTGTCGCCATTAACGCCGCTCGCGAGCTTGCCGTCGTCGACCAACCTTCGGCCGTTCCTGTGATCTTCATTACCCACAAATCGCTTCTACGTGCCACTGTGATGCTCCCCGACCTCTCAAACGCGCCCTAAAACCTCTTCTCCGCCGCGCGCATCGCCGACGATAAACGCCCTCCATCGCCACTCGGCGCCGGTGACCTTCCGGTCATCATGGAGCTTGGCGCCACCTCCAATCGAACCCCCTTGACTCGCTGATCAAAACCCCGGTGGTCAACGGCGCCGATTCGCCACCATTGAGCTTGTCGCCGACGAGCAACCGCCGCCCTGTTTTGGGATTAAAATGAATTTTTCTATTTTCTGGGCTATTTTGTAAAATGCGTAATAAATCGATGGGAACTTTAAAAATGGTAAACCTAAATTTCTTGGAACCCTTATGAAATATTCTAAATAACTACTGAAACACTTTTTCAAAAAGGTTCATGGAACTTCCTAAATAAATAAGTTAATCTTCTCTGTTTTTGAATTTTCACAGGAGTCCAGAGGTCTTCTGGGATGAAATTTGAACCAAAGCTGTGTCGTGGCATACCTGACCCACTATAATTTTCTCAGTATTTAACATTAACAAAGTTATGCATGTCAATAATTATACTCAAACCTGTCATTTTAATTTGTTATTTTCAGAAATACTTTGTGCATATCAACTAAAAATCATAACCCTTAATCAAAACTTTAGTTTAAGTGCTTACTAGTGCCTCTAAATTGTTTCATGATTTGTTTTAGTATTTATTTCTGATTTTATAAGTTTAATTAACATAAATTTACCGAATTTTTATAAAATCTAGAAAATTCAGTTTAACCTCAACCAAACTTTAAAATTCATATTTCAGAGAGCACTGTCAACTAAAAATAATCTCCTGGTAAGATACGAAGTTTCACTTTAGTCCATGAGCATTACGAATAATTGCTTTTAATAAAATTCCATAGTCAAAATAATTAGATTTTAAGTCAAACCCACCTCGACTAGGGTTAGCTCTAACCTCTAGAGGTAATGATGAAAACACCGTATTATCTATGATGAAAACATCATATTATCTGATCTAATAATAACTCATCTCAATCTTGTTGCATCATGTAGAGGCCGAAGTGAACGGAGTAGCTACAGATCCAGAGCCCTCGATCCCCGAAGAAGTTCTCGCCACCAACACAGGAGATCAAGGCAAGCCCCGATGCACAACCAGTTTTTAAAGTATTCCTTTTATCACTATGTGTCGTGAATGTATATTAGGTTTCTAGGAGTTGATTGAAACCCTAGCTGCATCTGTTTTCGTAGGAAACCCTAACGGTACTTTGGTATAGGTAACAGGATAGTATGCTATGCTTAACTATGCTTGCCGGTAGAAGTCGGGTAGAGTGAATGAAACTATCACCTGAGACACATGAAACATGGCTATGTATAATTAAGGAAAGATAAAACTAGAGGGTCAGACAGGAGAAAAGTAGGTCGGCGACTGGACCGGGTCTAGGGTGATCGTAGTCTTGTCTGATCCGTGTGGTCCGAGCCTGATCGAGCACTAAACGTACTGATCGTATGCTGGGAATAATAGGGCCCAGTAAACTTACGTAGCCTAGTAATTGCAAAGTCGAACCTACCCTATGGTGTCTGATTTGGAGGCGATCTGGGGCGGGCAGTTGTAATTACTCCATAGAAACCGTTCCGGGACGTGTGTACTAGTGGGATGCGGCGCTGCTAAGGTAGCATAGAAGGAAATTGACTCTGTAGGATCTGGTGTGAACGGTTGTCACGTGCGGTCTGGGACACGCACGTGTCGTATATCCCTGCAGGTGTAAATCGATTCGAATCGTTGTCGCTCTTAGTTTGAGTTTGCTTGTGAAACGGACCATATTTAATCAAGATGTTGAGCATTGATGATGATATCTGAATTATGATGATTATTTTAGCTATTACTTCTATTTATGATTGACTAGATTAGTTCTGATTCTAATCACTTAACCTGAGCTAAAACTTGACCAGAATAGCTTCAGGTAGTGCGAGTCCTTTTGCAAGGTATCCTACCCTGAGTCAACCTGCATATCTAGATGTTGTCTATAGATAACCAATTTGATGGGTCAGTCTTGCTGAGCTTCTTAGAACCTCGCGCTTTGCGAATACGTGGTTTTCAGGCACCGACGCTTGTGTTTGCGATGGCAACTACCAGTGGGAGGAGCCACGTTCGGAGTTTGGGAGCTTCCAGTGGGAACGCTGTGATTCGCCGCAATGAACCTTGTGTGCCTAGTAGCATGGTACCACTAGGCAAGGCACATGCTTTTGCTTAAATCAATGAGAGTTAGAGTCTGTACTTCGATTGTTGCTTCCGCTGTAACTCGTGTTTTTCCAAAATCTTATTCGTACTCTGATGTTGTAAGAGTTAATCTTAATTTATGGAACCTTGTTGTATTAATTCTCTCATCTTGTAAATATTTCTGTTTATCCTGCCTGTGTTGTACCATGTGAATGCTCGCTTCGCCGAACATCGCCTCAAATGGATCCTGGCAAGATAGATCATCCTGGATTCCCAGGGCGGGTCTGTCACAACTGGTATCACAGCCATTTGGGAATTGGCACAATATTTCTAAGGCATATTTTCGAAAATTTCGCGTGAGTGAGGTACGAGCCCTAATAGGAGTAAGTAGTATCAGGTGGCAAAGCTAACCTAGTGCAGGAGATAACTAAACCCAGTTTAGATTTAAATTTCTGTAACGACGCACCTACACTCAGGTAAGCAAGGTAAGGTACGCCGCTCGACTACGGTGAAATATCGGAAAATCCCTATTGCGTCAACAATAGTAGCGTTCCGTACCATGATGGTATGAAAGGAGGTATTATATTCGTTGTAACATAGTACACCCCCTTGCCGTTTAGGGAGAAAAGCGGACCTCTACCGTACGAGGTGTGGGTTACGGACCTGTTGCGAATGCAGACCTTCACAACAGTGGCGTCTTTTGCCGTGGGTGCACAAGAGATGAGTTTGTTCCTCACAACTTAGGTTTTACGGAACCCTCTCATACCTACGCTGCCTGAGGTAAAGTGTAGTCTGTCGCCACGCAATGAAGGTCAGACACATGATCCCCGTACGTGGTCTACTCAGGGCGACCCATATGGTAATGATATGGGTTGTTGTCTTTACTTTGTATATATTATATTGCAACTCCCTGTGATGTTTTTCTTCTGCGGGTACGCTAACCACGATATCATAAGAAACGTGTAGCAACGTCTAACTTGAGTGCGAACTGCCACCGCCTAAATGTATATTCTTTTATTTTGGTGAGGACGTATGGGCCGATGTAGGATTGCATTGCATATTATAATTGTAAAACAAATTAAGTCTTCAAATATCTCAATTTATCAAAACCTGGTGTTCGTTACCACCGGCTAGTAATTATCGTGGGATGTGCGTTTTGGGATTCGGATGGTTCGCCAGGGGACACAAGGATTATACTGGTTCAGGCAGTCGTGCCCTACGTCTAGTCTCGAGCTGCTCGTGTTACTTGAGTTGTTTGCAGTAGGGGATTACAAACGGGCGAGAGAAGGACGACGTCCCAAGTCTCCGGATGAAAGAAGGTGCATGGTCGAGCGTTGGTTGTCTGTTGTTCTTCCTCTGTTGTCTTCTTTTTCTTGTGAAATCCCAGCCTTCCCCTTTTATACTGCAAGGGGTGAGACGTGGGATGTGTGGTGATTGTGGCCGTATGCCCTAAGTCAAGCTTACCGGCGCTCCCTGGGCTCCGGAGCTGTCGCTGTGGATGTCGTCATCGGCATGGCGGCGTCCTTCTGATCCGGCGGCGTAGGGAGTGTCCATGACTTTCAGCGGGGGTCGACGGAGCGGCGTCAGTCATCATCATCCTCGCCCTCGTCGAGCCGTCGCTCAGGAGTGACCCGTCCTAGTGGGGGAGTGCGCTCTGACAGGAGTTGTCAGAACAGTTACAGTCCTTTGGATGGTACGCGTCGTGCGCATTTACTCCCCCACTTGCTTGAGTAGTCGTTATCCTCGCCTGTTCATGGACGTGGGAGTTACAGATATTTATTGCTCAACCGCCACCGTCCTGCCCATCCGTGGCATGGTAGGCGATTCGTCCGACCCTGGGGTCGGGCGAGGCGGAGTCTCGTGCGGTTTCTCGACCCCCACGTGGTGCGGTCGAGCGGGCGGTCAAGTTGTGGGAGATCCGACCCCTATTCGGGAAGGTCGGGCGAGGCGGAGATTGTTTCGCCTCCTGCGTGCTATTAAGGCCGCGGGTCGTTAATGCTGATCGCCTCTGGTATCGACCCTTGACACCTGGGAACGTTAAAATCTTTCAAACTTATACTAAAACCATCCAGCAGCAAAATTTCATCAATAATGGCTGTAGCACTTTCAGGATTAGAAGAGCCCCTCCTGGACCTCTCCTATAGAGAATAAGTGGCACCAAATTCAACTAGCGAGTCCTGAATAGAACTCTAAGTGAAAAAAATTAAGCCTTTTGCAATGCTGTCCTCGATGAGAGGATTGTCTCCTTGGAAGGTCAACTTAGATGGTAATAGCACATTGGGTAATTAACGGTTACTGTTAGATTAGCAATGCTCACGCCATTAGACGTGTCGATCTTGGATTATTCTTTTACTCAGAGGTGGGAATATTTTACGTATCGGAAATTTATGCATGCTTTGAACTATGTGTGAACATGTGGCTTCTAATTAAAAAAATATTATTCATCTCTGTGATGCAGATGTCGGACAATGCGATTGAGAAGGGCCTAGAGGAGTTTGGGGTCGAAAACTCCACTCCCACCCGCGTCACCCAGGAGTCGGGACGCAGGGGATTTGTTGAGCTACTCCGCCAGACGCTGCAGTCGCTAGACTATGGAGACTCCTTGGTTTCAGATCCGGGAGTTTAGACAACACGGCCAGCCTCGCTGCTCCGCCGCTTTTACTCTTCCTGATCACCCTCACCGAGCCGACTAGGAGACTTGGACCGTCACCTCGCTTGGTTCGAACAAGGCTGAGGCCATTGAGGCTGCTGTCCACAGAGCTCTGTTGAGACTCTGTGAGGAGCATCTGGAGGACTTGACAGAACAGCCAGCGGCACTGTTTTCGATACAGCACCAGATTGACGGTACCTGGCGCCGGAATGTCAAGAACGCCATTGGCAAGACCCTTAAAGGAGAGAAGGACATGTGACTCCGCTTTATGTAGAGCTTGGCGATGCTCAACTTGTATGAGGACCCGGTTCTCACTGCCCAATTTGATCGCCAGGCACTGGGACATGCTCATAGGGAGCTAGCACGAGCCCGAGAAAGGATTCAGAGCTTGGAGAGCAAGAACAACGGGCTGTGTGCTCGTTGTGATTCCCGAGCTCAGCGGATCGCCGAATTAGAGCAGATCTCTGTCATCAAAACTGCTCAGCTGTAGGCCAGGAATAATGACTGTAATACCATGCTGGTGTACATTCACCAGTTGGAAGTCATTCGAGACGAGGCTTTACAGGTGGCTGAGAATCTCGTTCACGAGAACAACCACCTGCAGCATCAGGTCGTGGGACTTTTAGAGGCCCAGCAACCGCCTCCCACGGCCGACGATGGAGTCCGAGGTGTCGGACCCCCATGCTTCAGACCCAGAGCCCGAGGAGGAGTAGATCTGTGGTATCCTAGCTAATTAACTTATCCAGATTGTAGGCGTAAGGAGTGCGTTGTGATCATGTTTATGTCAGGCATTGTGTTCCCTTAGTAAGGTTATCGTAGTAACGGATGTAAGGTGGCTAAATGTAATGCTGAAATGTTTGGCAGGCTAAGTGGTTTTTGGAACGATTGACTGTCATGAGTTTGGGAATGAATGAAGTTGGATTATTATGAGTTATCAATGCATCGCTTTATGAAGTCCTTTTTCATATGTCAAGACGGAAATATGGAATGAACTGCACTAACGGAAACCTTATTCGCTTTTCAGCATGGTGAACACTAGGGGTGGACGCCAAGACCCTGACGGCTCAAACCCGCCACCCTCGCCTGGTGAGCCGACCTTGACCGCGGCTATGGCGGCCATGTTCCAGAGCAGCCAACAAAATAGCGAGATGCTACGGGCGCTGATGGAGAATGTTAACTAGCACCATGGTCCCAGAAACCAAAACTAGGACAGTACTTATACTGACTTCCTGGCCACGGATCCCCCAGAGTTTAAAGATGCCCAGGAACCGATGGAGGCAAATCACTGGCTTCGCACGATTGAGGCCAATTTGGGCTGCTCCGTTGCAGGGAGCATTAGAAGACTTTGTTCGCGGCACAAATGCTTCAAAGGCACGCGGGTGCGTGGTGGGCCAACTACCTTGCTACCTTCCCCCCAAACACCCTGGTGCCTTGGACACAGTTCAAGGAAGCGTTCCGCGCCCATCATATTCCTACAGGATTAATGCAGAGGAAGGCCAAAGAATTCATGGCCTTAACCCAGGGCAATCGCTCTGTGCATGAGTACTCCCGAGTATTCAATCAGCTCGCTCTGTATGCTCCAGAGCAGGTAGACACGGATGCGAAGCGTAAGCATCGCTTTATGGAAGGGCTGAATATCATGCTCCAGGGCCGCCTGGCCCTGAATCAGGGAGGCTCGTTTAGCGAGTTTGTGAGCAATGCCCTCATTGCCGAAGGGTATCTGGAAAAGGAGCAACGAGACAAAAGCGGTTTAGTGATGGCCCGTCAAACGCGCCATCCCCAAAGTACCGTTTGGTGTACACACACCGGATGGTATGAACTATAGGGCTGCACCTCCACAGGGGCCACCTTTCCACCCTCCGCAGCAGCCATACAGGCCCCCGCAGCATCAGCAGCAGGGTGGCTACCGTGCGCTACCACCACCGCAGCAGAGGAACCCGGGTGTTTGGCCCGTCAGCAGGGCGCCCGACCTGGACCAGGAATCCCATGCTTCACTTGTGGGAAGCTGGGGCACTTCGCCCGTGAGTACCCTACCCACCAGCAACCAGGAGGCAGCCACCAGGCCAACCAGGGACAGAGCCAGTAGAGGGGCCAGAAGGCCCACAGAATCGGTCGGGTAAACTACATCACGGCCGAAGAGATAGCCGAAGGAGAACCTGTGCTTGCGGGTACGTTCTCGCTCTCTGGTCATTCCGCATTCATTCTATTCGACTCTGGTGCCTCGCACAACTTCATCAGTAAAAATTTTGTTAAGGGTAAAAACTTTGTTACTATTCTTCTAAAGCCACCCTTTATCATAAAGTCGCATGGGGGAAATATCCTGTCACGGTATGGCTTAAGGGATACACCACTAATTCTGGGAGGGCACACCTATCCTACCCCATTCATAATCCTAGACGAGTAGGGTATCGATATTATCATTGGTATGAAATGGATAAAACACCAGAAGGCCCTCCTCGATATAGCTAACCGTGTAGTCCGCCTCACCTCACCACTTCATGGGTCTATTGTTTTAAACCTAGATCACCCTAGATCCACCCCCACGCAAATCTGCCATGTTACCGGAAAAAGTTTGGACGAGATACCAGTAGTGAGAGAATTTCCAGATGTGTTCCCAGAGGACCTACCTGGTTTGCCTCCGGACAGGGATGTTGAGTTCCAAATTGACCTACAGCCAGGCACAAGCCCCAATTTCTCGTAGACCATACAAGATGGCGCCGAAAGAACTAGCTGAGTTAAAGATATAGCTGAAAGAATTGCTGGACAAGGGTTTCATACACCCCAGTCCTCACCTTGGGGTTGTCCACCTCTGTTTGTGAAGAAGAGAGATCAATCTTTGAGACTATGCGTGGATTACCGCCCCTTAAACGCGGTCACCATCAAGAACAAGTATCCACTGCCATGAATAGACACACTGTTTGATCATCTGGCTGGAGCCATGGTCTTTTCTAAAGTTGATCTTAGATCTGCCTATCACCAGATCAAGATTCGTCTCATAGACGTTCCAAAGAGGGCTTTCTCAACCAGATATGGGCTATATGAGTACTTGGTGATATCATTTGGACTCACTAATGCACCGGTATACTTCATGTATCTTATGAACTCAGTTTTTGTGCCGGAATTGGACAAATTTGTGGTAGTGTTCGTTGATGACATCCTGGTGTATTCCAAGACTTGCGAAGAGCATGCTGAGCACCTCAGGATAGTCCTACAAGGGCTCAGAGACCATCAACTGTGCCAAATTCAGCAAATGCGAGTTCTGGATTGAACGTGTCCAATTCTTGGGTCACGTGGTGTCAACTGAAGGCATTTCTGTGGATCTGGGGAAAGTGCAAGATATCGTCGAGTGGAAAGCACCCACGTCAGTCCACAAAGTGCATAGTTTCTTGGGATTAGCCGGATATTATCGTCGCTTCATCCTCAGCTTCTCCAAAATTGCCAAACCTATTACCGAGCTACTCAAGAAGGATCATAAGTTCAAATGGACAGAAAAGTGCGAAGAAGCTTTCCAAACTCTGAAGAAGCACTTGATCTCAGCACCGGTACTCACCCAACCGGACTTGAGCAAGCCCTTCGACGTATATTGTGATGCGTCAGGGATCGGACTTGGTTGCATATTGATGCAAGAAGGTCGAGTAATTGCTTATGCTTTCAGGCAACTCCGTAAACATGAGCAGAATTACCCAACACACGACCTGGAGTTGACAGCCATGGTGTTAGTTCTGAAGGCGTGGAGGCATTATTTACTGGAAAATCTAGTGCACCTCTACACCGACCACAAGAGCCTAAAGTATATCTTCACTCAAAGTGAGTTGAACATGAGGCAACGCAGATGGCTGGAGCTAATCAAGGATTATGAACTGAAGATACACTACCATCCCCGCAAAGCCGATGTAATTGCAGATGCATTGAGTAGGAACGCTTACTGCCATTACTTAGACCAAGGGGTTACAACGGAAGAACCAGAGCTGACCTCGAGAGTTCTATCCCATGGATCGCTATACAACCTAGCCTTAGTTCCGATACTCAAGGATGAGGTAGCCAAAGCCCAGCAACTTGACAAGGGCATGGAAAAGATCAAGCTAAAGCTAAGAAGATGCGGTGCTTTCGGGAAGACAAAGACAGAGTTTTGTGGTTCAAGAACAGATTGATAGTGCCAAAAGATCACGAACTCCGAAGAAAAGATTATGGATGAGGCTCACTTATCCAAGTACTCCATCCATCCTGGCAGCAACAAGATATATCAGGATTTGAGAAAGAAGTTTTGGTGGACAAGAATGAAGAGAGAGATCGCTCGGTACGTGGCCGAGGGCGACACCTGTCGGAAAGTGAAAACTGATCATTTGAAAGGGGCAGGTTTGTTGCAACCACTAAGCATTCCATCCTGGAAATGGTAAGATATCAACATGGATTTATTGTTGGCTTACCCATGACTGCTCAACGGTTGGATTCTATTTGGGTCATAGTAGACTGGTTAACCAAAACAGCCATTTCATTCCTGTGCCTACAAGGTACAGTATGAAGAAGTATGCCCAGCTCTACATTGATCGAATAGTGTGTCTGCATGGAGTGCCCAAGACCATAATCTTCGACCGAGGTACCCAGTTCATAGGACGCTTTTGGAAGCAACTCCATGAATCGCTAGGAACTGGATTGACCCATAGTTCTGCCTACCACCCCCAGACGGACGGCCAAACCGAAAGGGTAAATCAGATTCTTGAGGATATACTCCGAGCTTGTGTTTTGGAGAATGGAAAAAGCTGGGATAGTTATTTGTCATTGGCGGAATTCTCGTACAACAACAACTACCAAGAGAGTATCCAAATGTCGGCTTTTGAGGCATTATATGGTCGTAGCTGCAGGACGCCACTCAATTGGTCTGAAGCCGGTGAAAGAATTATACTTGGACTGACCTAGTGCAGCAGGCCGAGGAGAAAGTACGGGTCATTCAAGCTAACCTGAAGACCGCCAAATCCACACAGAAGAGCTATGCTGATAGAAGGCGTAGACCACTAAGTTTCAAGATAGGAGACTACGTCTATCTAAGAGTCTCACCCACCAAAGGAGTTCAGGGATTTGGAGTTAAGGGCAAATTAGCACCCAGATACATTGGTCCATATTTCATCACTGCAAAGTGCGGACCCGTGGCATACCAGGTGGAACTATTAAAAAAGTTATCCGGGGTACACAATGTTTTTCACGTCTCCCAATTGAAGAAGTGTTTGAAGTCACCCGTGTATCAAGTAATCCCAGATGTGGAGGAGTTGCAACCAGACCTAACATACTCAGAGCGGCCAATTCAGATACTGGATGAGAAGCAACGGATAACCCAGGAAGCCGACACTCAAGTTCTACAAGGTCTTGTGGAGCAATTACTCTGAAGAGGAAGCCACATGGGAGTCCGCAGAATTCCTTCGATCACACTACCCTGAGTTACTCCTAGCCCCATAGGTACCCACGCCTAACCTAACCACCTCCTTAATCTCGAGACGCGATTTCTTTTAGGGGGAGGTCTGTGACACCCGAAGTGTCACTTAAAACTCATCGACCAAATTCCAACCCTAAAAGTGAATCTTTGCGTAAATCAATGTGATTATTGATTTAAAAATTAACCTTAATCTTCACAAAAATTTTGGTTAATTTTTTGAACATTTTTGTCAGATCAGGAATTTTTAAACCACAGTACCAAAATCCTTGTCTAGCAGATGAAAATTCCATCACATCTTTCAAAAACCATAAAAACCCAATATAACCCTAGTAATGTTTTTACATGAAATTTAAGTTCACCTCAAAACAAAATTCTGGAGGTTTTACCAAGATTTTTGGAAAAGGTTTAACCTACTTAAAAATTCAAACAAACTTGTTTTGAATTGAAAATCCCCAAATTTTTAGAAGTAGAATCAGTACATCTTTCTTTAACGAAAGTTGTTCCAAATAATTCCTTGAGTAGCCACAAACATTTTCAAATTTATCCGAGCTCAGGAAGTTTGGTTTTCAAATGAACTTAGAGAGGGATTCGGAAAATATTGCATAACTTCAAAAAAAAATATTTTCAGCAGCGCCTGCCGCGGCGGCCAACCGGCGTGCCGCAGCAGCGCAGGCCATGGCAGCAGCCGGCGCGCGCTTTTCTCCCGCCTCGTCCCATTGACGACGCGCATCTCTCCTCTCCCTTCTCCTCTCTCTCTCTCTCTCTCCCACGCCGCTCTTTCTCCTCTAGCGCACGCATCGCCACCGTCGCGCTCGCCAACCACCGCCGCCTCTGCTCTGCCCACACTCGCCCCCCTTCTCCCGCCTTGCGAGGCTTTGAACTCCTTGCACGCGCATACTTTAGCCACAGCCGAGCAAGAGGAACCAAACCGACAACACCCCCCCCCCCCCATCTCTCTCTTTCTCTGCGCACGAGCCGCCATTGCCGCCATCGCCATCTCCACATAGACAGCACCGCTCGACGCTTCCCACGCTCTGCCACCATGTCGGACATTCGTCTCTCATCCTCCTTCGGCTCTTCGACCACCAACGCCTTCTATGCATGTCAATAATTATACTCAAAACTACCATTTTAATTTGTTATTTTTAGAAATACCTTGTGCATGTCAACTAAAAATCATAACCCTTAATCAAAACTTTAGTTTAAGTGCTTACTAGCGCCTCTAAATTGTTTCATGATTTTACCTTACATTATAGTATTTATTTTTGATTTTATAATTTTAATTAACAGAAACTTTACTGAGTTTTTATAAAATCTAGAAACTTCAGTTTAACCTCAACCAGACTCCAAAATTTACATTTCAGAGAGCACTGTCAATTAAAAATAATCGCCTGGTAAGATATGAAGTTTCACTTTAGTCCATGATCATTATGAATAATTGCTTTTAATAAAATGCCGTAGTCAAAATAATTAGATTTTAAGTCAAACTCACCTAGACTAGGGTTAGCTCTAACCTCTAGAGGTAATGACGAAAACACCATATTATCTATAATGAAAACACCATATTATCTGATCTAATAATAGCTCATCTCAATCTTGTTGCATCATGTAGACGCCAAAGTGAACGGAGTAGCTGCAGATCCGGAGCCCTCGATACCCGAAGAAGTTCTCGCCACCAATACAGTAGATCAAGGCAAGCCCTGGTGCACAACCAGTTTTTAAAGTCTTCCTTTTATCACTATGTGTCGTGAATGTGCATTAGGTTTCTAGGAGTTGATTGAAACCCTAGCTGCATCTATTTCCATAGGAAACCCTAACGGTATTTTGTATAGGTAATCATGGTAGTATGCTATGCTTAGCTATGCTTACCAGTAGAAGTCGAGCAGAGTGGATGCTGCTCGCGACTACTAGGAGTTGAATGAAAATATCACCTGAGACACATGAAACGTGGCTATATATAATTAAGGAAAGATAAAACTAGAGGGTCAGACAGAGGAAAAGTAGGTCGACTACTGGAACGAGTCCAGGGTGACCATAGTCTTGTCTGATCCGTGTGGTTCGAGCCTGATCGAGCATTGAATGTACTGACCATATGCTGGGTATAATGGAGCCCAGTAAACCTACATAGCCTAATGATTGCAAAGTCGAACCTACCCCACGGTGTTTGATTTGGAGGCGATCTAGGGCGGGCAGTTGTGAGAACTCCACAGAAACCGTCCGGGACATGTGTTCTGGTGGGATGCGGCACTACTAAGGTAGCGTAGGAGGGAATTGACTTTGCAGGATCTGGTGTGAACGGTTGCCACGTACGGTCTAGGAGGCGCACGTGTCGTATGATTAGGTTATCCCTGCATGTGTAAATTGATTAAAATCGCTGTCGCTCTCAGTTTATGAGTTTGCTTGTAAAACACAGCACATTTTAATCAAGATGTTGAGCTTTGATAATGATATATGAATTATGATGATTATTTTATCTATTGCTTCTATTTATGATTGACTAGATTAGTGCAAACTAAAGTTATTATTCTAATCACTTAACCTGAGCTAAAACTTGACCAGAATAGTCTCAGGTAATGCGAGTCCTTTTGCAAGGTATCCTAGCCTGAGTCAGCTTGCATGTCTAGGTGTCGGCTGTAGATAGCCAATTTGACGGGTCAGTCTTGTTGAGCTTCTTAGAAGCTCACGCTTCACGAATACATGGTTTTCAGGCGCCGACGCTTGTGTTTGCGATGGCAACTACCAGTGGGAGGAGCCACGTCCGGAGTTCGGGAGCTTCCAGTGGGAACTCTGTGATTCACCGTAATGAACCTTGTGTGGCTAGTAGCATGGTGTCACTGGGCAAGGCACATGCTTTTGCTTATAATAAGAGTCGGAGTCTGTACCACGATTGTTGCTTCCACTTTAACTCGTATTTTTTCAAAAACTTATTCATACTCTGATGTTGTAAGACTTAATCTTAATTTATGGAACCTTGTTGTATTAATTCTCTCATCCTGTAAATATTTCTGTTTATCCTGTCTGTGTTGTACCATGTGTATCCTCGCTTTGCCGAGTATCGCCTCAAATGGATCCTGGCAAGATGGATCGTCCTAGATTCCCGGGGCGGGTCTGTCACAAGTGCAATGTTGGAAACAAAAGGGTATGCCTCAGAAAAAATCGAGAAAACTATTTGTGACACATAACCCATTATCTGTGGTCTGCTTATATCAGAAAACTGTGCCTCGAAACATATGCAGACTGGTGGATTGATGATGTGTTCTAAGGATAAGTTCTGCTTACTTGCAATAGTTTTCTGAGTTGAGAAAGTGGAATACAAACAGCAGGCTAGAGTGACTAATAAATAGGACAATAGGCAACCAAACGTGTTTATAGCAACAACTATGGTGTGCCATGGTTATTGCTTTTGGATATGATGTGTGACAGTAAAAGTTGTGTGACATGAAACCTTTCTCCTTAGTTCAAACATAAGCTCCCTCCCTTTTCATTTCCAGGAAACATAAAATCACTGACTAACAGTGTGGTTCTTTATAGGATCAACCTTTAAGACCATACCATGGAAAGCAATCCAAAAAATCAGGGAAGCAGAAGTAGAACATCAAATAGTTAGGGCAGAAATGAAATAGTTACTTCTATAATTCCATACAATCGAGACTACTACAATATCTCCGAAACCTGCATTGCATGTATATTTCAGTGTTAGGACACAAAGGGCACATTATTAGATGACTTAAAAAAGTAGTGATGGTTCATCTTACATGTATTGGCATTTCTGCAATAAGAAGGCTGCTGGTTTCTTCTAGAGCCTTGAGTGTAGCCACCTCACCACCAACAACCATGTTGATTACAATTCCATCTGTGCCATTCACTTTATTAGCTAGAGAAAGCATAAGAAGTAAACCAAGTCGATATGTTCCTGAAACAAAAAAATAAATGGCGGGTTTGAGGGTAGGCGTGCCAGTTATCATGTAGGAGTGTGGATTTCATATGTTGAATATTTTAAACAGTTGTCAATACATCAGATATGCAGTACATATGAATGAAGTAGGTCCACAGAATTTTAGAATCAATTTCGTCCAAGATTTCAAGAAACAAAATAGAAAAGAACAAACGTGGCACTGTAATCCATGTGCAAACAGTGTCCATTGCGATTTTTTGAATCTTATATCAAAATGATTGTGACAATGACCTTATGTGTACTACTTAACATGATTTATATGAAATGTTTTTGAAGTTGAAACATGTAATATTATCGCATTTTCAATAATGGGGGTGTGCGCCCCCATGGGCTCCCCAAAATCTTCTCTTTTGTTAATACCTGCTGCCAAGCATGTTGCCATACGTCTTAAGTAAGATTCCTGAAAAACAATCAATATAATCGTCAGGGAGAAAGACTTCGAATGACTTGAGGTTTTCAATAGAACTGTAAGATTCTAGTTAATTGTCGGCAAAGGTTCAATTTTGGTCTAAACATGACAAAACGGAACATATATCCGCAAGTATTGGTGACATGCACCTTCTTTGTGGGCAACTCATAGTTTATCAGCACACGAGCCATAAGGGGTGCCTCTGCCATCGCTGCTAAAGGCAAGCAAGCATCCGTTGCAACAACAATACTTAGTTTCAAGCCCACAATTTCAGCCTTGGAACTTTCAGCAGCATCAGTAGCTTTGGAAGTCTGATTCCACTGTATTGTTGCTTGACGAAACTTGTCAAGAATGGAGGCACGCTCTGCTTCAGCCTGATCACTGTACTGTATATGCAAAAATTAGTTAGTAATACAAATCTAGAGAAGTTAAACGTCTTCATAACAGGGCTCAAACAATAGGAATGAAGTGAATGCAGAATGTCAATTCAACGAATGATTAACATAAAGAACCATATACGGATTTTAACCCAGGTGAACGTACCAGAGGCGACAATGACACAAATGGGAGATGGGCGAGAGCAGCACAGACGGCATCAAGCTCATCCCTAGACGAGACGCAAACTACAATCGGCAGCCCACTGCGGCGGTCGGAGACAACGCCAAGAAGTTCCAAGAGTGTTCTCTGCGCCAATACCATAATCAAATGCAGAGAGCCGGAATTTAATTAATGATTTGTAAGGCGAAACAGGGCACAATTGGAATTCAATAGAAATGACATCGATGAGCACGCCAGGGCTGAGGAGGGAGAAGAGATGCGGTACCATCTTGAACTGGAGGCGGTCGACAGCGAGGTAATAGTGGCGGCCTGGGCTGGTACCGAAGAGGAGGCAGGAAGGTCAGTTAAATACACACACGACAGGGGAGCGCGAGTGAATCGAATCGGCAACAGCGGATGCTGCCTCACCTGGGATGGGACGTGACCGCGGCGGGGGAGGAAGGCGACGTCAGCGCGTCAGAGAAATCGGCTCCGGATCCAGCGCCGGCGGCGGCCGGAGACCGCATCGCGCCACGCCGGACGGGTGGTGTGTGGAAACTCTGGGAAACGGAAGCAGGCTGCGTGGAATATTCCTCTCTGAAACTAACAATAGAATAGAAGCGTAGTACTACTGTGCGAGTGCGACTAGACTTACAGCCCATGGGCCCGCCACTTGGGCCAAATACTTTAAGGATTTTCGTTTCTGTTGGGAATTCCTTTCTGTTGATTTCTTAATCTTTTTTTGTGGGGTATTGATTTCTTAATATTTAGAATTCTATTATTCGGTGTTTATTGCTGAACATGAGTAAAGTTGCAAATCAGTATGTAACTTTTTTTAAGGTGCAACTTCAAACCCAAGGTGATTTATAAGATTGAATGAATAGTTTGTCGTTGTAAATTGAATGGTTTTACTCAAAAGACTCAATGTATTGATCGTGGCTATCTGCCTATCTGAATAGATTATACACTACGTAAATGTTATATTACATTATGCACCTCTCTATAAAGGAGTTGTATGACTCTAATCTCCGTGATCCATGGTGTATATATCAAGGTGATTTCTCTCTTTTGAGAAAATATTGTGAAAACATCATAAACGCTAAAAATTTAACTTGGAAATGAGTTTGACGTGATTTAGCTATTAGGCTGCGACAAGCATGCACGCAGCAGAGAGCCTCTTCTCGTTAGGCACTTCGGCACGCTAGCATGCAAGCCACATTTGAGGTTTCAGCAGCACATGAAGACTCCTTAATTACAAGCCTCTATCTCCCACAGCGAATACAAGCAAGCTGGAGAGTAGAGTACAAGGTAGTATAGAGAATAAAACATGGAAAAATACAATAGCACCCTTTCCTGCTCTCTTGGATCCATCAAGCACCTCCGTCATTATTCAGCAACAGAACGAGAGAAATTTGCAAGTGCCATAATGGGACACTTCCAAGTTTACAATAATGGAGCATCAAGCACACACATTTGAGAAGGGTGAAAAAAAAAAACAGAGTGAGAAAATAAGAGCAGACTAATTTCATTGATGAAGCAGCATAACAGAGATGACAACCCACTGCACATTGAAAATAAGAGGGGCCTAATTTCGGGACAACGTCAAAGGGTACCAGCTATTCCTTCACCTGCAAGTGTAGAGTTTATGAGGTAGTAAGATTAAGCACAGCAGTTTGAAACATTGGTCCTACTGGAAATTAGGATAGCTACAGACTGGCACGGGCAAAACACAGAAAGGAAGCTAATTTGTCTAACACTACATTCAGTTCAGTCCTACTACCTTTTTTCTTTTCTAGGCCTGAGAGGGAGTTCAGTCCTACCTAAAGTGGCAGTTTTAACACCAAGGATCATCAAAGCCTCATCAATGTAATGCTGTGAAAGGAAGTGATGAGATGGATCAAGAAATTAGCATTCCTATATACAAGCAGAGACGTGAGAAGGATCAAGAAATTAGCGCTACTGTGTACAAACAAGGGACGTGATTTTCAGGCGAGAAACTGTCCGATGCTCTGCTCAAAGAGGGCAGACCAAGCCGGTGTAGAATCGAGCAGATCAATTTTCTCTGCTAACAAGCCTCGGCGACCTCCTCCCTGCCATGCCATTGTTGTTGCCACAGAGCCGTCGTCGATTTGGAGGTTCTCGTCGTGGATTAAGCCTGCACGCTACGTATGGCTAAATAACCATTTAACCCTCTCTATGTATGTAGTGAATAATTGATACAAACTCTTTATTTAATAGCTTAATTACATAAACCCACCCATAAGTTCACTCTAATTTCATATTTTTCGTCATAAAATGATTTATTATAAAAACGCACCCAAACACAACCTTTAGCCAAAACTCTTCCCCCGCTCAATCATGTAACTCAAGAGTGTTATGAAAGAGAATATAAAAAAAATGAGCTTATGAGTGGATTTATACGATTAAGCCTTATCTAATTGATAGCTGAGAGAAGTGATTGATTGTATCGATCAGAACAACCGTAACTCAAACATGGAAACCATTGTCGTTGTTAAATAAAATAAAATAAATGGTAGCCTGGCAGATCGGCCACTAAATCAGGATCTTGCTTAATCAAATCTGGATCTCGACTAAAATAAGCAACGAGAAGTGTGCCAGACAAACATCAAAACTTCTATATAAGACCAATTTTCGACAGTTGCCTCAAATTCTTTTATTTTTCCAATCCTACCCACATGACAGCTATGATTCCTGCAAACATGTCTTGGAGCGTACTCGCCACTATCCAAACATTCCCACAGGTGGTTGCAAGCTTTCTTGCGAATTTCTTTTCTATAGTAAATACTACTTTATTTTAACGATGGTCAATAGTAAATACATTCTTTTACGATGGTCTTTAGTAAATACATTTTTTTACGATGGTCTATAGTAAATACATAATCTTTCTGCGGCAACGAGAGTAGATGTGTGTTTACTACCGTTGCAACATTTTTTTAGTCTATACATTCAAAAGAATTTTCTAAGTAATTCATAATCTTATAAAAATAAAAAGAAGTTAATAAATAATAACTTGTAGCACTTTGTGTGATAGGACCTCCTTGAAGTGATGAAATTCTTTGGGTCATCTGAAGTTGATATAAATAGATAAGAGTTTGCTCCTTGTTAGATGACTGGGATTTTACATATCTCTTAGTTATATTTTTAGAACAATCAAGATTAATGTGTAGAATATTTTGTTTCTACTGCTGAAACAATGTGCAATTGAAGCTAGAACATTTAGTATTTTAAGTGGAACAATTTTTAGATTTTTTTTATTAAAAATGTTTCATTGTTCTACAAAGAACTAAATGTTTCGGCTTCAATTACAAATTGTTTTAGCTTCACAAACGTAATGTTCCACGCATTGATAATGATTGTTTTGAAAATGTGACTGAGAGATATGCAAAATCTCAGTCACCTGAGAAGGAGACACACCCAATAGATAATCCCTCCATCCCCTTTTAGGACCTATTTGGCAGGGATTATGAAACTAATTATGCAAATGAATTATAGTTTATAAATGATTCTGTCTGTCCATATAGCTAAAACTTATAAGTGATTATAGTCATATTTATCACGAAGCTATTTTTAAATCATATAATTTTTAGGTATATGACAGTCATGATCACTTATGGACTATAATTTGTTTGCATAATTAGCTTCATAATACCTACCAAACAAGCTCTTAATTGTGATTCTAGGATTTTCTAGTTTCTCCCTTCTATTTGTGATTCTCGCTTTTCAATAAATATTTCTCTCTTCCCAATACATCCGTATCTCTATCTCTCTCCTTCTCATTTTCTGTGCATCTACCTTAATGTTCTTTTATTAATCTTCATGTTAGAGCTAGAACTATAAATTAAATGGACAGAGGGAATACTAAAGACCATTTGAAAAATATTTTGCAATCAACATTATTGGCAGATTTTGCCAATATTGTTTTTTTCCCTCTTATCCTCTTAATGAAAAGTAATAATAATGAACACGCTGTTGACCGAGAGCACTAGAACAAATGGCGATAAAATTGCTGTGGAACGGCTTCTTTCCACTAAGAACGGAATCCACTCAGTTTAGTAGCTTGGGACCAATGGTGGGATGCTCTGCTCGCTCCTGAAATAGTCCGTCGGATCCACCGCCCTCTTCACCTTGGCGAGCCTCCTGAAGTTTGCCGCCCCGAAGTACCTCTCGCCCCATACCTTGCCGCCGTCGAACGTGCTGACGTCGTCCACCACCACGTTCTGGCCCAAGTCAAGGTCACGGTAGTTCACGTACGCCTCCCTCGGATTCCTGGTCACGTACCGCCCCATGAAGCGATGAAGGTCGTTGATCCACCTCGTCGCCGCCGAGGCCCCTTTGGCGTCGGACCAAGACGCGACGTACTGGATGTTGTACAGCACGCCGCGGCGATGGGAGTACGGCGTGGCTCCGCCGGGGACGGTGCCGACGAACCCGCCGTGGGGCTCCATGACGAGGACCCCGGCGCCGTCTGCGGCGAGCCGTGGGAGGATCTTCTTCCTCCAGGCGGCCTTGGAGATGGGGTGTCGGACGTAGTCGGACTTCTTCTTGGTGAAGGAGGTCAGACTGGTGAGCCGGTTCAGGAGCTCCTCCACGGGTGTGTCGGGGTTGCTGAAGTTGATGTACACCGTGGACTGCAGCCAGGTCATCTCGCGGCAGTCGGCGCTCGTCACGTTGAGCTCCGGGAACCGGGAGCGCATCGTCGGCAGGAGCTCGTGGCACGGGCCGAGGAACAGGGTCTGGAACAGGGACGTGCTTCCCAGCACGATCGCCCGCAGCTGGACGTCGCTGGGGAGGGACGGAGCTACGAGCTGCCACTTGGTCAGGACGTCGACGGCGTCCCTGTCGTCAAACGTCTTCTTCACGATGTTGACGACCGTCACCGTGGACGGAACCCGGACGAGCTTCACCTTCCAGGACACCACGACGCCGAAGCTCCCGCCGGCGCCGCCGCGGATGGCCCAGAATATGTCCTCCCCCATGGCCTCGCGGTCGAGGAGGTTCCCGGTGGCGTCGACGAGCTTAGCGTCGACGACGCGGTCGGCGGAGAGCCCGAACCTGCGCGTCATCATGCCGATGCCGCCACCGCTGAAGTGGCCTCCGACGCCGATGGTCGGGCAGACGCCGGCCGGGAACGCGAGCTCCGAGTCGTTCTTAGCGACGTGGTAGTAGAGCTAGCCGATCGTGGCGCCGAACTCGACCCACGCCGTGGGCTCGTCGGCGGCGGCGCTCGTCAAGGTCGTCGTCACGGTCACGGCGCGGAGGTTGGCGAGGTCGACCACCGCAAACGCCTCGTCGGGCTGCCGGGACCGGTACGACAGGCCCTCGTAGTCGTGGCCGCCGCTGCGAACGCGCAGCCGAACGCCGTGCCAGCGGCCGCAGCGCACGGTGTCCTGCACGTACGAGGTGTCCGCGGGCGTGACGATGCAGAGCGGCAGCCTCCGATCAGTAGTGGCGTTAGTGGAGAACCTGAGCTCCCGAATGGAGGACAGGAGCACGTCGGTGAAGTTGCTGGAGCCCTTCGTGAAGACGAGCTGGCTCGGAACCTTCTCCTGCAGGCAGCGGAGGAAGCCATCGGAGGAAGCTGACGATGGAGAGCTGAGAAGAAAACATGAGCACGAGAAGCCAAGGATCAGCACAAGGGCGAATCCCCTGAACATTATGTTTACTGCTTATTGCGAAGACAATACAAGAGTGCGTGGATACTTATTGTGGTACTAGGCTGCTTAACTGCTGCAGCTTATATCTACAGACGAATGCTCTGCTTCTATGTTCACAAATGCAAATTTTTTAGATTGGCCAACAATTGTACACAAAATAAATTACTTTAAGGTGATATATACGGATATATTATTATAAGATTTGCTAGTTCTCATGTGGTTGAGATTTTGCACATCTCTCAATCACATTTTTGAAAGGCTGAAAAAAATAAGAATGTGAAATATTTTATTTGTTAAGCTGGAACATTTTATAATTAAAACTAGAAAATTTTAGTTCTTATTAGGTGACAAAAAGCTCTTGTGTATTTTTTTATCACATCATGTGGAACAAATAAAGTGTTTGACTAGAACATTATTATTTTGAAGCTCGATCAAATCTTTGTTGAAGGTGGAATATTTTTTATTATTCAACAAAACATTTTCTAAATAAAGTAAAGTTAAAACCCTTATTTTCCATTCAACAAATATTTGTTCAGGTTCAACAAAGATTTGGCGACTTTGAAAAGCTTCAACAAACGATCCGTATGAGTATTAACAAAGATTCAGTTGGATTCACATCCAATGACTGAAAAAATAATCGAGAAATTAGCAAAATCTCAATCATGATGAATCTAGAGAGATACCATGCTCATAATAACACAGTATTTATGACATTTTTGAATTTACATTAAGAGATAAAAGGTTTGACATTGAGATTAAATCCTGTTAATATTATATTTGTAGACGAAGGAAATGCATTCTTACGATCTAAATCAAGCGAAAACTGGAACTTGTGAAGAATGTGAGATTATATGTTCTGATTTGCTCCAAGATGTGTGGGATGGCTTAGTTTTACACCCAGGGATATTAAAGGTGCGGTCAACTATTCAGACACAAGATTTGTTGGACCACGTTATATAAGTTAAGTCAGCACAGAACTTGATATATGGCCTGTGTATAGTTTTTCAAGGGTGCCATTATCTATGGGATCCTGAGAATTGACTGCATCTTTAACACAGTACAAAAATCGATTTTACTGAGAATTTCTAGTTTTGATTAAAGTCAAACATTTGTAGACTTAACTCCTCCCTCTAGATCCTAAAATGAAGTCGTTGAAGGATTTTTTTCAGATCTTAAGGGGAGTCCGCCCACCCCTCTGCTAAAAATAGAGGCCCAAACAGCCCAAGCAATGTTCTCAGGATTCAAACTTGGGTCACTCAGCCTAGAGCCTTGTGCACTAGCCACTCAAGTAACATGACAGATTTGATTTTTAACTACAGGAGAAACTATTTAATACGTTTTTGGTATGTGACATGCTATTGAAAACGACTTGATTTAGGAACCTGGAGGGAGTAATAAATTTCAAAGATTGATCGTGTATACATGATATTATTAGATTCACCATGAAATAAACACTATAATGTGCAAGTATTTTTATTTGAAATATTTTATTTTTATAGACTGTATTTGGTCAAAGTTAAGGAACTTGACTATTATGAAACATAAGAATGCTTATATTCTTGGACAAAGAAGAGTATAAAAGTATGGCATTCGTGTCTAATATGAATTTGTACATCTTTTATCTCAAACCATAAAATACATACATCATTAGTTGAGTTAGAATTTTACACAAACAGTAATTATTATAAATTTCTTTACACAAAAGATATATTGATACATTATTCATCTAGAAAATTTTAGATTTTTTTGGCACATAGTTTAGCACAAATTACGAGTTGTAAAATTATGTGTATTTATATTAAGAAAAATGCATATTACACATTGTTCCATTTCTACTGTGTCCTAGATTCAAGAATCACAAATTTTCGGACATGATAAAGCCGTTTCATAGTGTGAAACAACATTCCTTATTCGCTACTATCGATTCATATATTCACAGCTTGTTTTCTCTTCTTTTGTTTCTCCTAGCATACGTACTGATTGCATCTTGAACTTTACAAAATGCTACTCCCTCCATTTTTTTTTTTAAATGTCGTTAGGATAGAAAATTCAGTGTATTTTGACTTGCAACTACTGTCCTAACGTCAACGAAAAATAATCAGAAGTAGTACTAGATGATTGTACGCTTTATCTATCCATATTTTTATTGAAATTTTAGATGCACATTGATCCCGCGGGCGCGGAACTCTTGAGATACGGTTTCTGGATCCGTGAACTTTGACTTGGGAGCGAATACCTAAATATTCCTTCAAGACAACATGGCATTATAGAATCTATTTCACACATATTGCTTAAGGCATGCTCTTTATTCTATCTAAGCTAACATCTTAATTGCTCACGATGAGCACGGCAATGTCCGTCCACTCACAAACTTTTGGTTGGCTTTTCACAGAGGGAGATCTCAAGTTAACCTCCAAGGACAAATATCATTGTGTACAATATTTGCAAGAACACGCGACCATTAAACCCTCACTTAGCCGGACTTCCTCCGCAATGTTGTAAAGACCTCAACAGAAGATGTATCAAAGACGGTCTTTAATTAAGACATATAATGGTTAAATATACCACTAAAAGTTAATGATGTCAAATATTGATGAAAAATGGGAGCAACAAATATTTGTACAAGAAAAAGTTAATAATTCAATTTCCATGAAGCCTGATAAAATTGAAAGAATATTAATCAACAATAAAACATCAAGGCTTGCACATAAACGTGTCCAATATTTTTATATTTTATTCGAGTTTCCCTTCAGTGTTAATCAAACTAGTAGTCTTGTGTATATATTTCTTCTTTATTTTAGTTTTTGGTGTTTATTATGGGTTGCATATACCCCCATTTTTAAAATATAGTCACTAGAACAACAGTTTTAGTTTGTTTTTGAATTAGAGTTGTTGTAAAAAAGACTGCATTTTTTAAAAAAATAGAATTTTCTATGAAATTACCTGACGGTTATCACTTTGCAATATTTAAATTAAGTATGCTCAAAATAATAAATAGATATGCGATCATACCTAGAGTGTGTTTTTAAAAGCGGGAGGAGAGAGGGATTTTCATATAAATTGAGTATGTACATACTCAATTTAATATTTTTCAAAATGATAACCACAAAAAGTTTTTGAAGGAGCTCACATTTTTAACATACAGTAAATTAATATTAAATTGTTTTGAATGTATGTATACAGACATCACTATAACCTTCTGTATGAGTCATTCATCTAAATAACAATTTGTAACTTTTGTTTTTATTTTTATTTTTACAATTTGTAACTTTTGTACGAGTCATTCGTCTAAATAACAAAGACCGGACGCATAAAGCTTTGCCATTGATATACAAAACAGAGGGACTGAGTACAATACTTCTTTCAGATGTCTATGAACACTACACTACAGTACAGCATACGGTACTGGGACGGGTATGCTTATTTCTAGGGAGGATTGTATATACAGAATTATTCCAAGGGGGACGATATTAAAACCTGTTTCCATGGAAACTGCAACCCCGGTCCAGTATGTTTTGTGGTGTGGTTGCGCCTGCCTACCTTGCCCCGAAGTTGGTCCGCTTTATCATCCTGACGAACTCTTCCAGGTCGACCTCGCCGTCACCGTTGTCGTCGGCTGCCTCTATCATCTCCCTGACCTCGTCGAGGGTGAACCGCTCGCCGGTCTCGATAGCCAGCCGCTGGATGTCCACGTCGGAGATCTTCCCCTGCAACTCCGGTCGAGTTCATCAGTTCAGGCAAGGAACGCAGCATGCAGAGATCAATCTCATAATAATGAGCTCCTTTATTATTACGCACGTTGCCGTCCTTGTCGATGATTCGGAAGGCCTTGAAGAGCTCGTCCCGAGCGTCGCGCTCGCCCATCTTGTCCGTCATCATGTACACGAACTCGTCGAAGTCGATGGTGCCGCTCCCGTCCTTGTCCACCTCAGCGATCATCTGCCTGATTTCTTCTGGGGTCATCTCGAACCCCAGGGCTCTACAATTAATAGCATGATCATCAGCATGTCCGTCAACTGCTACAGTGCTACTGCTGTACTAGTAACAGAGAATCAATCGAGCATAAGTATACCTCATTGCGACGTTCAGCTCCTTGGCATCGATGGTGCCTAAGCTTCATGGATATACAGAGACCATAGTAGTAGTAATAAACCAATGAAAAGATCAATTGAGTTCTCTGTCTTCGAAGATTAAGAGTACGAGAGAAATTAATAATGCAGACGACGATTTTTGGCCGTCGATACATTCATACGTACCCGATCCATCGGTGTCGAAGAGATCGAACGCCTCTTTGATCTCCTTCCTCTTCTCTGCCGTCAGCCGCTTGTGCCGCCCTTTGTCTTTCCGGTACCCAGCAGAAGTGTAAGAACTCGACTGCATCCAAATTCACGTAGCAATCAGCTTGCCTATTCACATAGTAACTCATATTGAGATACAGTACTAGTAACGGTGGGAAATCAAACACAGCGAACTGCAAACGAGCCGCTCCTTGCTCTGTTTTACTGAATATTGTAAAAAGGATTAACCTTATACTGTTACAAAAAAGGATTAATCTGCAAACGGGCCGATTCTTTCCTTTGTAATTACTACTGATTAACCGGGTAAAGAAAAGAGGAGCTGGAAACGAACCATAACAGAAGAATCCAGTCGTTTCCTTGTGACTAGGGATAAGATTAATCTTACAATTAACGGGGTAAATTTAGGTGACCCAAAAAACAAGAGAATTCGATCCTTTCCTGTGCCACTACATACTGATCATTAGACAAATTCGGCACTTATTAACCGGATAAAGCCAGATGAGCAGGAGACGAATTAGAACAGAAGATGATCCCAAGAATTAATTCATCAAAAGACTGCAGCTATTTCAGAAGGGCCGTCCTCAGAGAATCACATACCATTTGGCGACGGCGATCGGTGGTGTTGATCTCTCCGATCGATTCGACGAGCTGTGATTGATGATCAAGCTTAAACAGAGGAGTACTCCAGTTCTTCACGGTCAGCCTGCTGGCAGTTTCTGAGCTCCCCGAATAAAGTGTAAGAAGGGGGAGGAGTGAAAGAAAGGCGTGGGTTCTGCCTTCTGGCAAGGGCGAAAGAGACGGTGGTGAAAGAAAGGCGAATAATAAGGGGCGGGAGAGAAAGCGATCGAGTAGAAAGCGTGCAGCTTCGAGGAACCGCACTGAGGCACGCCACTTGCTTGTCATTGATAGATAGGTGGCCCTCACAGTCAGTCAAAGGATACGTTCCATCTGGCAAAATAAAATTGTTGGGACAATTGACAAGCGATTTGGATATTCTTTCTTCATACAGCTCTATCTTGGTGGTCCGAACGTCCGTCACTAAAATAAAAATGGAGTAGTATACGTGTTTACTGTATTTCTTTTTCTAGCGAAATTAAGAATACTTTGTTTTTTCTTCAAAAAGTTACTCTCTCAACACCCGAAGATTATATCACAATCACTTTTGGACAACATAGCGTCGAAACAAATCTTTAGGGTAATAATACGCCGACGAGAGCTACCTTCTCAACATTTGGACACACCGTATGAAACACACCTGTGCGTTTAACAACAAGAATCACTTTTGATTCAGCCGTGAATCATTAGAATCGGTGCTAAACGGTGTTTTTTTTTACGGGTGATTCAAATTAGAATCACTCGAAACGTTTCTTCATTTTAAAAAGTGAGAATCACTCAAAATGATGTTTCAAGTCATTCTGGGTGATTTCGATGCATTTTTTTTCTCATTTTAGCTGAAAACAAATGAGATAAACGATTTTATTAAAGTGACTTTGATTCAACAAGAAACATTCCACTAGAGAATTTGAATCAGAAACGTCTCTTTTCCCTCAAAGACGTCAGGATGACTATAATTGGACACAGTGTATGATGGACAAAATTGCTTGTTTCATAATTCTAGATTTAGTTTCACAATATCTTTTTAAATGTACCTTTTCTAGCATCACGTTACACTTGTTTTTGCTTCAAAGAAAAAATTGTGTAGTGTTGCAGAAGAATATATGGGTGGCATAGAAATACATTTTAATGGACTAGTCCAAGAAAAAGACTCTCAAGACAGATGCTCTGCTTAGTAGTGCTTAAACATGACATAACTCTCATTTTTGCATCATCATATAAGTGATGTCTCAAGTCTCATCCATCTCATCAAGAGATTAGTGGGAGGTTTTCCTTCGACAAGAAAAAAAAATGCTTACATATGTATATGAACACATTTACGACTATAGAGGTCCAATTAATGCATTATAAACCAACAAATAAATTAAGTCGATATTGGTTCTTCAATTGTAACATGAAGTTGTACCCTCGATGTCAGCTAGGAGGAGATTACCTCTGAGAAACTTAGGTGCCTAAAATACATTATTGGAGGTACTATGAGCACTGAAAAAACTAACATTCTCTTCTTAGCCATTGGGAAAAAGAATTCTCTTCTATGCTCTGGCTTGACATTTTCCATTTTTTATGTGCCGCTTCGGAGTATAATTGAAGACTACTCCCTCTATCCCTTAAGCATTTCTAACTCTTCACAAGGTATATGAGTTTTTTTTTCTTCAGAATCCTATTTTTTTTCTTCCATCCTGTAAAGGTGAAAGTTGTTGTGTCAAAAAACCATAGTGGCCCCTTTTCATTTCCTTTCCCTTTATTTCCCCTGTTCTATTTCGTAGATTCTTCTGTCTACTTTCTGGTATTCGAAAAAAAAAAAAAACCAGTTCCACGGCCAGCTTGTGTAACGAGTGCCATTATATTATTTCACCGAAGATTAATTGGTGCCCAAGTAACTGGAGTCACATCTCCTTATTAGAAAACGACTACACGGAATTATGGAAATCATCATTAACACTGCATATTTGAGAGAAGCTAAAATTCAATAGCCAAAAAGCATATGCTAAGAGATTAGGAAGTTCTACATCTACACGTGTTTAGAAACAAACTCAGGCCTGGTCGCGCCGCGCGTGCTTTATCGAAGAGAGATGCTAGAAATCGAAGAAACCTTGGCCGCGACGAAACATGAGGCTGTCACGGCACCCGCGCTCTTTGCAGACAGTCTCACAAAGCTTGCTGTAGTCACTAGACTACTAGTACTAGCTATTTATAGTTCCAGCTCCCGGCCGGTCTCTACGTCCTACACTTGTGTTTTTCGTTATACTAGTTCTTCAGTTCCCTTTGCCTGTACTATTATTGTTTACGCAACTTTTTTTGATTTTACCTCTGTAGTATATTGTATCTTCGCTATTCACTCTTGCATTTTTTTTGGAGTTTTCAAGCGCCAGTGATGAACCCAAAATACTAGGTTGAATACTGATGAACTAGCAACAGTGTGGTGCCTCTGTGGCAGCCATACATGCATATAGTTCAAGTGATTACCAATGTTCCTCTCGACTGAGGCGTGCGGAAACTCGATGTCTCAGGTTTTTTTTTTTTCTCGCTGACTTGCTCACATCATTGAGTTTTGATCCTCCTCGCTCCTTACGGAGCATATCAACTATTTTACAATCAATCTGTACGTGCGTATGTGGGTGTTTCTGATTCTGTTTTTTTTTTTCTTTTTCCATTTTTTTTTGACAAATGAGTGTTTCTGTACGTATCTTCTCTTTTTTGCAAGTATCTTTTAGTTGTTTGAGGTTTCCAAAACCACTCAACTCATTGGGGTAAATTATTTTGTAGCCTCCACTCGAGAAAATGTCTTGGACAAGGACAAAGTGGGGTGAGATAATACTCAAAGCAGTGAAGGTATTTTCTTTTACACTGAAATTTACGTTAGGGGTATGTTTTAATTCTAGTATATACGTGTCATAAGTGATTTATGCATTTTGTCATGCCACCAATTGTGTATTGTGATATTTCTTATCCTCTAACAGCGCCATCTAAGAATTTTTGCATATGCTCTGGCTTGTTGTATTATGAAAAAAAAAACTAGTAAACCTATATGCGCATTTGTGCATTAGCCTTTATATTTATTTTATAAATGGAATAATATAATATTTGCCGAATATCAAACAAAAGGCTCTAGGCAAAAAGCAAACACTCGGCAAAGAGTTGGCTCCGTTAGTGACTAGTCGCGCGTTGCCGAGTGTCAGAGAGATACTCTCAGCAAAAGCTTGTTTGCCGAATGTCATGATCCAGGCACTCGCTAAATAGCTTTCTTTTGCTGAGGGTCCTTTTGGGACACTTGGCAAACTGATATTTTTTCTTTGCCTTCTGCCCTCCAAACTTTTTTGTTGTGCATAAGCAGTACCTGGTACTCCATATTCAAATTTGGCACATTTTTTGATCTGTTTGCTATTTTTGGTTAATTTATTTTATTTAATTGATTTTTTGGGATAAATCAAATTTGAACTGGAAAAATGATATATGAGTAATATTAAAATCCGGGCAATGAAAAAAAACATCAAACATCATGAACTTGTGGCTGACTAGTTTTAAAATTCTATAAACAAGCAAACAAAGTCGGAAAATCATGAAATTTGTCAAGATGTCATGATATCATACGTGGATATTGTAATAAAAAGTTCAGAAGATGTGCATAAGTTATCATGTACGATGCTTACAAACCAAAACATCTTCAAAGAAGATTCATACAGTTGAGTAGGATCCATTAAGATTTATAGTAAAAGTTCAAAACTTTTCTATAGGCAATAAACAACATATATTGTTTCATGTGAAATTTTGTTAATTTTTTGATCCGTTTGATAATTTAATATTTGACCACAATTATAGAATTTAATTGGTATAAATTAAATTCAAGCTATAACAGCAATAAATAATGGTCTAATATTCGTAGAAGCATTAAATATGCATTGTTAGATGAATTGGACGAGTTATTATCAAAGTATACTCTTATAAAATTATTGCTAGTACTCTTATAAAATTAATAAAACACGTTAGGAAAAGAAAGAGATGAAAGAATATTATTATAAAAATATATGTCATTGCCGGGTGCCCGATATTAGAGGCACTCGGCCAAGCTTTTTTTCTTTAAGAAAAAAGATAAATGGCGATTTGTTTGACGAGTGTCTCAACTAGGCATTCGGTAAAGATTTTTTCAAAATAAAAAAAAATTGTCGAGTGTCTGCAGATAGACACTTGGCAAAGTATTTTTTCTAAAAAAATAAATAGTAAATCTTAAATTTTTTGTTGCCGTCTAGATTTCGTTCACTTTACTTTTCTTAGCTGAGTGTCTGACAAAAAGCACTTTGTGAAGTCTTTTTTTGGCCGTCAAAACTTTAGTCGAGTGCTTTATATCGAGGGTGGCACTCGACAAAGAACGCCAGCATCGACAGACAAGACATTTCCTAGTGATGGGTTTGGAAATAAAACTCTGTTTTGTTTTGAAACAAAAAAACTAGAGACAGATAGATCATCGCTTCTAAATGTCTTCGACGGAAGTGATCCTTGAGGGTACTTAAGTTTTAAGGAAGCTATTACATGTCATCATGAAAACAGATGCACCTTGTCCAACATTGACCATGGTAAAGGATGAAAACGAGAGAAACAGTACATCAATTTGCCACATGTTACACGCGTTGAAGTGTACGGAAATGTTGAGGCCATTACCAGTCTTCAACTTTTTGTATCTCATACAGTACTTCATTGAGCTAAGCAGCGACAACACAAAAAAAAAGATTGGAGGGGTTACGATCCAATTAGAACTGTTTTATATGGTTTTTTTCATCTGATTTGTTCGAATTAATTAGCACATGGATAATGTGGCAAAGGTGATTGTTCGTGGAAGGATTTCTTTCCCCTTTTCTTTGATCTTCGTGTGAGTTATATTAAACACACACAAATGTTTCTATTGTTGATTTGTGACATACTGACGCGTGGTATATGTTATTTATGACAAGATGTTGTAGTACACATGTTGCATCTCTTGCTTGCACTTTGTCCTTGTTGTATGGCTTCTAGAGGATTAAATTGAAAAGAAAAGGATTATGTTAGAACAAATTACCTAGAAGGGCTTCAAAAAAGTTCCGCTTCCTTCCTTGGCCCTCTTCCTCCAAAATTTCTCTTTGTGGCTTTCTAAATTTTACTGATTCCCTTCCTGTCCAAAATAAAGTGTTTTTTTTTCAAATATTAACTTTTTATAAAATTCATACAAGATATGTAATTTTTTGATGAATTACAAAAGTCCTCAAACAACCTTCTAAAATTTGCAGAGTTACTTATTTGACCTCTCTTGTTAACACCATTAGTTTGTAACTAACGAAAGTTGTCACTAGCTCAGGATGGAACCGCTCACCTCCCTCCCACCGGGCGCCTCCTCCCCTTCCAACCCCTCGCGGGACTCCACCGCGGAGCCGACGACCACCACCATCCCCCCGGTCCGTGCCTACGGCCGGTGATCTCCACCCCAAGGCGCCCGTTTCCATCTCCTCCTTGTCTCTTTCCAACCCCCTTGTTCGATCTGCTGGCCGTTCCAAAGAAGCCTGCTGGTCGGACGCAAGTCCTGCCTCTAGCGACGGGCTATCGGCGGCAGGTTCGAGGTCATATCGTGACATCGTCGTCAACACTGCATCTTCGGCAGCGCCGTCTCCCCCACCAGAGCAGTTCCCAAAGCCCACACCACGTATCGTTCTACGATCGACGGTCCATGTTCCGGAACGGCTGGGTGAGAGTGCTGTCGCGCGCTGACCGGCGCCGACGCCCGACCCAACATCCGCGTCGGCCCGTCCCAGTGGATCTCCGAGGGCGCTGTTTCAACTGCTTTTCAAGCAACCATCATGCAGCGGCGTGCCGTTCACGCCCAAGATGCTTCAAATGCAAGAATCTGGGCCATCGCTCCTATAACTGCCCCAGCAGAGACGTTCCCAAGGAAGTGCAAGCGCCTTGCCTACCACGCGTTTATGTGTGGAGA
This sequence comes from Oropetium thomaeum, assembly GCA_001182835.1. Classification (NCBI taxonomy): domain Eukaryota; kingdom Viridiplantae; phylum Streptophyta; class Magnoliopsida; order Poales; family Poaceae; genus Oropetium; species Oropetium thomaeum. The sequence continues at coordinate 1,270,953 of LFJQ01000045.1, read as the reverse complement.
CGCATCACGCCTTCGCCGGGGTTGGTGGTCGATCCCTCCGACTCGCAAGACATGGAGTCTCCCGTTAATGGTGCAACCGAAGGAGGCATGGTGGATCGCCTGAGAGGCAGTTCGCTTGTAGCAGGCGAGCTACCGTCGGAGGAAGGCCGTCGTGGACGCCGGCACCATCGCACCTCAGGCAACGGTGAACCTGCCTCCCCAGATCGCCCAGTCCAGGAGGGGATCTCTCCTCCGACCCGCGGCCTGCCGTGCGTCATCGACTGGTCCGATCGGCTGGAGCAGGCAGTGGCTGATATGCGCCGGGCGGTTATTGTGTCGGTCTTCGGCGACCACCCGCCCCTCACGACGGAAGAGATCAAGGAAACAATGGCGGTTCGATTTGGCCTGGATCGGGCAACAGTTGAGGCAAAGCACGCTGGCGAGGACACGTTTTTCGTGTTCGTCAGCGATGAGGACACGGCTGTGAGGATGGCTGACGCTGGGCCATCTACCTGGTCCGGGGAACCTCGGCTCCATCTCCGGAGATGGACGCAACAAGTGTTTGCCGCGGGTGTGTTCCTGCCTGTTCTCGTTGACGTCGAGCTAAGGGGTATCCCGGCTCATGCATGGGAGATGAGCACAGCGGAGAACCTGCTAAACCTTATGGCTGGCCACAGCTTCTACATCCTGCTACACGAAACAGAGAAGATTTCTCAGTTTTTTGGCTCTCCGCTTGGTGTTTCGAGCCAGAATCTATTCCTGATTCACGAGACCTTCATGTGGTGGAGCCTTCATTAGGAGTGATCGACGCGCCGCCGGGCAAGCCGACGTTGACGTACTCGATTTCGTTCTCGGTGAGTCCGGTGATCAACGCCGGCGGTGCGGACACGAGTCATTCTTCCGGTGGCGACGACACTCCCGGACGGCGCTGCCGACGCCAACGGCCGCGACGTGAGGATCCCCACACTTCTCCAGCTCCCGGAAGTACCGATGCGGTTGTGCCATGGCGTACACCGATCCATTCGCGCCTAGGGCCTGTTGTCTCCAATGTGCAGTAGGAGGTTGAAGTTGTCGAGACCGACGGCCTTGGCAGGTCTACGCAACCTGGTGCTATGGTCTCCGGCGTGCAGCAGGAGGCTGTCGTCAGCGAGACTACTGGTCATGGTACGGAAGGCGAAACTCATGCATCGTCTACACCTGATTCTACTGAGCGTCCTGCGGCGGTCAGCTCCAACGGGTGGTAGGAGGCTGCTGTTGTTGAGATTGACGGCCGGGACACCTCTGAGCCAGAGACTGATGAACGACCTGGGGTTGTTGTCTCCGATGTGCAGCAGGAGGTTCCCGTCGTCGAGACAAACGGCCCTGGTTTGGTCAACAAGTTCCATACCACAGTAGCGTTCACAAAGCAAGAGTTTCTTTCACATCCTGGGGCTGTCTCCTCCAACGTGTAGCAGGAGACTGTGTCTGCTCCATCAGGTGCCTACGATGCTGCTCTGCATGGCGAGAGTGAGCCTGTTGTGCATGGTGACGACGGCGTCATTGGGGCTAGGACAGAAGCCGAGACACCCACAAGCGGATTTGAAGCTGGAGCGCGGCTACCTATGCCAGTCTCCGAGGAGTCATCCCAAGGATCAATGCCAGTGTTTGAAGAAGCGTTACTGCAGAATGCTCCTGAGGTACAGGATGAGGACGCATCAGCTGTCCAGAGAGAGAGACTCAAAGTTAATGAGGTGGGCCTGGTTTCTCCCAAATCAAGATGTGAGGCTCGAGAAGATTTACCCTCGGTTGAGTCCCCGGTACTGGCCTGTTTTGAAATGTCCTCGGTTCAGCAGCCAGCGTTGATGATGCCTCCCACCCCAACTGACAGCAAGAGAATGGACTGCGGTGCTGTTACTGAGACACCTCCTGTCACGGTAGAGGTATTATCTCCTCCCACTGCGGTAGAGGGGGTCCGTACCGACCCGCCGTCGAGTCAAGAAAGCACAGAAGATCCTGTAGTGCATGCAAGCACGGACGTGACATCCTCATGCAACCTGGAACATAACGTGATTGACAACCAATCTCCATTATCCTAGCGTCCAGCAGAAGAGGTCCTGCCAACGGAACCAGAACCAACAGCCAATCAACTTCATTGTGCTCCTACAAAGGTCCACAACAGATGGCCGAGGGAACTCGTGAGTTCGGTAGCCCCTACGGGCTCTCCTGCCCTAGAAAGCCCACCACGAGCACCGGCGCCAACTGAAGAATTCATCAACAGAATCTCGAAGTCGCTTCCTCAAACAATTCCGGTGCCGATTGTGCAGCGGCGACGCCGGCAAGCGGCTCCAGCGTCACATGCCCCCCGGCGAAGCCGTAAGATCGCCAAACTGCCGCCGGAAACCACCAACATGGCTGCGGCTGCTGTATGCCATCGCCTGGGATTCACTGCTGAACCCAACAGTATTCCGGTGCATGTAAAAGAGAAGTATATTGCCTTCTTCGAGAAGCCACTCAGCAAGGAACATGTACAAGCTTTGGCTGCACTGCTAGGAAAGGAGATGCCGGCAGACACGCAAGTGACTGCCGGACAGGTTCAAGTGTTGACGTGATATTCTTGCTGTTTTGGTCGGCGTTGTAATGTGTCCAATGGATAATCAAAAAATTCTAGTATGGAATGTGCGGGGTTTGAATAACCGGGCTCGACGTGACAATGTTCGAAAAGTCGTTGATGATATACGCCCGTCAATTATTTGCCTACAAGAGACAAAGCTATCAGTTATATCGGATTGGGACGTCATGGCCATCCTGGGTCGTGATTTTCGACAACATGCTTACCTCCCTGCCCAAATCACATGTGGGGGGATACTGGTGGCTTGGCGTGATGGCTCTTTCTCCTCCGATCACTGGAGGGTTCATGAGCATTCAGTCTCGGTTAAGTTCAGCTCTAACAGTGATCAACACTGGTGGTTTACAGGGGTATATGGCCCCCAACAAGATAGTGAAAAGGTGGAATTCCTGAAAGCTTCGTGAAGTTAGAGAGCATTGCCAAGGACCTTGGGTATTAGCCGGAGATTTCAATATGATATACTCCTCCGAAGACAAAAATAATGACAATCTGCACAGAGCCATGATGGGTCATTTCCGGAGATTTATTAACGAGTTTGATCTGAAGGAAATTCCATTACTTGGGCGGAGATACACGTGGTCGAATGAAAGAGAAGCACAACTCTAGTAAAACTGGACAGGGTACTTTGCACCTCAGATTGGGAGACCCTATATCCCGATTGCATCCTTCAAAGCCAAGCATCGGAGATCTCGGATCATTGTCCATTGGTTCTCGGCCTCGCAGAAGGAGTTCATGGCAAAAGAAGATTTCATTTTGAAAGTTTTTGGCCGAAGATGGAGGGGTTCTATGAAGCGGTAGCACAGTCCTGGGCGCAACCTGTGACCTCTACTTGCCCCCTGGAACGGATCTCGATTAAGCTAAAGCACCTCACAAGATCACTGCATCATGGAGTCATAAAAAGATTGGACACATCCACACACAGTTGGGGATGGCGAGAGAGATACTGCACAGACTTGAGATAGCCCAAGACGATTGACTCCTCACCCCGGATGAAGACTGGCTAAGAAGGGAAGCCAAGAGTTTGTGCCTGGTGCTAGCTTCATTTGAACGCACCATGGCGCGACTTCGGTCATGTATCCGGTTTCTAAGAGATGGGGACGCCAATACAACGCTCTTCCATAGAACCGCTGGATTCAGGAAGAAAAAGAACTTCATACCGAAACTGCTGCATGAAGATAGAGTGGTTACCGACCAAGATGAGAAACATGATATTATGTACGAGTTCTTTGATGGGCTGATTGGAATAGCTCTTCCTCGATCATCTACCCTCGATCTGAATTTTTTCCATGATGGGGGTCTTGACCTCTCAGCGTTGGATGTGCCAATCACCGAGAATGAAGTTTGGGAGACGGTCAAATTACTCCCCTCGGATCGAGCTCCAGGCCCGGATGGTTATACTGGCAGTTTCTACAAATCATGTTGGTCGATCATTAAATCTGATTTTATGGCTGCGATCTTGATCCTACAACAGGGGGATTCTAGGAAGCTTTGGCTACTTAATTCAGCCTACCTCACATTGATCCCGAAAAAGAAAGACGCTCTCACACCCAAGGACTTCCGCCCCATCAGTTTAATCCACAGTTTTGCTAAATTGGTGACAAAGATTCTTGCAAACCGTTTGGCACCTCTCTTGGACTCAATGGTCTCCACAAGCCAAAGTACCTTCATCCGCGGTCGTTGTATTCATGATAATTATATTTTGGTTCAGCAAACAACCAAGTTGCTTCACAAACAGAAGGTATCAAGTCTTTTTTTGAAATTAGATATCTCCAAAGCCTTCGACTGTGTTTCGTGGTCTTTTCTACTAGAAGTTCTTGAGCACTTGGGATTTGGAGCACAATGGCGTGGATTGGTGACTAATCTATTACGCACGGCATCAACCCGTATATTGCTGAATGTTGTGTCGGGAGATGAAATCCGTCATCAGTGGGGGCTCCGGTAGGGAGACCCCCTCTCCCCCGATGTTGTTTATTCTAGTGATGGATGTCCTTAATAGTATATTCAAGAAGGCCGGGGATTTGGGGCTGCTACAACCCCTAACTTGAAGGTATCTAGCTCATCGGATTTCTTTATATGCCGACGATGTGGCATTGTTCATCCGGCCCATACGAGAGGGGATGAATCTCACCTTGGATATTCGCAATCGCTTTGGTGAGGCCTTAGGGCTTTACACTAATTTGCAGAAGAGTTGCATCATTCCCATCCGATGTGAGGATCACCAAATGGATGTGGTTGGCCAGACACTGCCATGTACACTGGCTGAATTTCCATGCACTTATTTGGGTCTCCCAATTTCGGATAAAAAGCTCAAGAAGGCTGACCTCATGGTATGGGTGGATAAGATTGGCAATAAACTTCCTGGTTGGCAAGCCTCCCTCATGAACATGGCAGGGAGAATCGCTTGGGTGCGATTTGCCCTTTCGGCAATTCCTATTTATTTGTTGATTGCCATCAACGTACGTAAGTGGTTTATCAAGGCAATAAATAAATTACGTCGCGGTTTTCTTTGGAAGGGACGTGATAAAGTCAATGGAGGCTCTTTCCTGGTAGCATGGGAAAAGGTACAGCGTCCACTTGAGTTGGGAGGTCTCGGAATTCTGAACTTGGAGCTAATGAGTTGGGCACTGCAAATTTGGTGGCTATGGTTTCAAAAAACGGATGCCAACAGACCGTGGAAAGGATTGGAAATCCCGATTCATTCAAATGCTGCAGCTCTCTTCAATATATCCATAGTGTCGCAGGTGGGTCAAGGGACTAATACTTTATTCTGGTCCGACAAATGGTTATTCGGCTGCAGCTTGGATGAACTCGCACCATCAGCGGTAGCAGCGGTTCCTCACAAAACTAAACAAAGATGAACAGTAGCTGAGGCATTCTTGGAGAGGTGCTGGCTGAGAGACATACAGGATGGGCTGTCATTAGCTGGACTGTATGAATTTTTTCAGCTATGGGATGCTCTTTTAGAAGTACATTTGACCGAGGAAAGCGACCATCATATATGGCAGTTTGATAGCTCAGGCTTGTTCTCCACAAAATCTGCATACAGGGCCTTCCTCAACGGAGCAGTGGCATTCGAGCCTTGGCGGCGGCTTTGGAAGACTTGGGCGCCGGCCAAGTGCAAGGTCTTTTTGTGGCTAGCAATTCGAAATAAGTGCTGGACCGCGGACAGACTCGCTAAACGGGGACTGCCACACCCGGAGAGTTGTGTGTACTGTGATCAAGAAAACGAGGACATTCAACACATTCTCACTGATTGTGTGTTTACTCGGGTTTTTTGGTTCAAGGTCTTGGAGCCGATAGGACTGGTGACTAGCACCCCCGGACAGGGAGATACGTCTTCGTAGATTGGTGGAGAAAGGCCAGTAAACATGCAGCGAAAGACAAAGCGCAAAGGACTGAATTCTTTGATCATTTTGGGTGCATGGATTCTATGGAAACATAGAAATGCATGCGTTTTTTAGGGTGCTCGACCTTGCATCCAAACAATATTGAGGGAGTTTAACATTGAGAAGCATTTGTGGTTCCTTGCTGGAGCTCGAAGGCTTCAAGCCTTAGGCCCAGAGGAGGGGCCCAGCTAGCTTTGCTAGGTGTTTAGTGGTTTTAAGGTCAGGTCCCACCCGTGTGTGTGTGTTTTATATAAGTCACATTTTTTGTATTTTCAACCCCTCACAGCTCGGTTCGGAGTGAGGTGGTGGTCTTTGTAAGGGACCGAAACTCTTTCTCCTTAATACAATGATGCGCAGCTCTCCTGCGTATTTGAGAAAAAAAAACTAACGAAAGTTGACAGAAGGCCACGAAAGGAATCAGCAAAATTTGAAAGGCCAGAAAAGAGAAATTTGGAGGGCCAAGGAAGGAAGTGGAACTATTTTGGAGCCCTCTAGGTAATTTTCTCATTATGTTATCCTTTGTGTACGGCCCGCGTGTTTGCCTTTGTGTACATTCCCGCGTCTTCATAAGAGGTATAACATCTCCATCCATTATCCTAAATATTTTAAAAATTCCATAATAATACCTCCTGAAATGTAAAATATGACGGGCATGGAACTTTTCACCTTATTGTGTCAGCAAATGACAGCGAGAGGAGCGTAGTGGCGCGCCTCTTAGCCACTACGTTGGCACGCAAGAGGTGCCACTAGCATATTAGCAGTTCACTCATTACAAATCGATTTTCTGCGATGGCCTTTACAGGCTTGTTCGTTAAGAAAAGGACAATTTTCAATGACAGGCACTAACATGGTCTGACAGTTTGGACCAAAAGTCACTTATAAAATTCAGACACTAGATCGTCTCACAAGTCATGGCTCAATGAACCTAGCCGCCTCTCTCCTCTATCTCACCCGACCCACCACTGTATGCCTCTCTCTCTCTATCTCACCCCCTTAGATCCATCGGATGGTGAGCACCGCCTCGTGCCGCTCAACGGCATTCGCCGCACGATGGACCCAGGCTCTTGCCGAGGTTGGTGTTCAGCTGGCTCGAGCGCGCAGTGGACTCAGCCCATGCTGCGGCAGATGGATGCCAAGTTCAGCACTTTCATGAGTAGGCTTACAGTAAAGTGGCAATACCTAACCAACACAGAAAAAGAACATTAACATGATGTTTAGTACCATATATATGGTGCGACAAAATTTAGGGCTTGTTTGGTTCATTACCATAACATGCCGTACATCTATATCATAACTTATCAAAAGTTTGGAAGAAATTGCTCACCATACTTTTGATAAAATTTGGCAAGGTTATGAATCAATGACAGGTGAGGTCATAATGTGACAAACTAAAGTTTTGATACAGAAGCAAACAACACCACAAAAACTATGACATGTTAAATTTTTGGTGTGGCAAAGTTTAGCAATGAGCCAAACACACCCTTAGATATTGTGTTCGAGACACTACGCTTGGAGCTAACCTAGCTAGTTCGCCGTGACATTATTAACGAAGTTGGGTGGGTGGAGGACGAGGCCGGCGGGCGAGCCGGCGACGTAGCAAGGCGAGCGACGTTGGCGAAAAGTTGACAATGACTAAAGATGACGTCTGCTTTTAGGCTAAAGAGACACTCCTATATATAAAAGAGATAATTTATTATATGCCATGCAAACTCGTCTAATGTAATATCTATCTTTTAAAAAAATAAAATATGATATATGTCATTGATTTTATAAATCTTAATATTTTATATTATTATCGAGAGACTGACATTAGCCATAACGTGACGGTCATATGAAAGGGCCACTACAGCCGAATCAATTGACTATTTTAGAATATTGTGTATGTCACTAGTATGTATAAATATTTTCATATTTTTTGACATGTAAATAAATATTATACCATCTGTGTGTAACATATGAAAAGAGTAATGTTTGTTCACATGAAAAAATATAAAAATATTATTCGTACATGTGGGATACGTAATATTACATAATCTAAATACTGATTCGACTATGTGGGTCGGTTATCACGTCCTAGCTAATGATCAGTTTATAATAATGACATAAAATATTAAAATTTATAAAACCAATGGTGTATACCATATATTGTTTTTTAATGACATATTATATTATACGAGTTTGCAATGAAATGTAGAAAATTGGCCTATATAAAATGTTAACAATTCGATTACAGTTCTAGTAGTGGTCTATATATATACGGAGTAGTACATAGCTGGGGTATGGATTCCATGCTTTGGATCTTAATATGTTTTTGAGAAAGGCTTTATTAGCAGATTTGTCACGACCAATGCCGGTGCACACAGGAACCGTGCTCTGCCGCAGGCTTATCGCTGGTGGGTGGGACCCTGTTGGCGTTGCCTCGCGTCCATCGCACGCGCACCCCGCCACCCCGGGATCCGTTGAACAAATGGACACAATCATCCTGGTGGACACGCAGATGCCAGATGAGATCTCCACCGTTGGTCCGCCGACCGCCTCCCTATTTAAAAGACCATCGCCAACCGGCGGCGCGGCACCTCCTCTCCTTTCCTTTCCTCCTAGAACCCTAGCGTCGCCTGCCCAAGAAGCTGTTGCGACCGGTTGTGTTCCTGTCGAATTTTCGTGTTTGATCTTTGCATTGGGTTTTGATTCGTCGCTGGCTGGTCGAGTTCGTCATCGCCGATTTCCTTTTCCTTTTTTCCGGTGCTGATCTACTACTGTTCGTGCAAAATTGAGGCAGACACGCAAAAAAGATTTTTGTTTTCTGTAGTTGTCCATATCCCGTTGTTAAGATTCGTCCTGTGTGGATTGCATTTTTTTAGGATAAGACTTCCTGTTCACTACCTCGATCTTTCTCTTAGGCTCAAGTTTCAGATTTAATTTCTCGTGAAGGATCGATCTTGCCGGTGATATAATACTCGACGCCATGTCGTCTTCTTGATCGGTCTTGCCTGTGATATTCGACGCCATCCCGTACGTCTTGGTCGATCTTGCCGGTGATTCCGTGCCATCTCGTCCCTTACCTGGATTACATTTTGGTTTCTGTGATTCATTCGTTTGACGCCGGCAGCAAGAAAATGATTTTATTTTTCTGATTTCTAGTACTGTATTATCGTGCCGATGATGAGATCCAATCAAGGGTGAATTCTTTGTAAGTTTCGTGATATTCTTGAGGCGTTCAACTGAGGCACGCACACGTCCGAATCTTTTACATGTCATCGAACTTTTTTTTTTTTTTACAACCGCACGTACACTAGCCCCTCTGCTAGCCTGGTCCTTTTTTATGGAGTAAACTACAGCAAATTTTGGAATTGCACCATTGTTTAGTACTCTCTCCAGGAAACGTGACGAAAATAATATAGAGCGCGTGCCAGTGATGATTGACAATCAAGGTGAAATCACTTCGTGTTTGGTGATTTTCTTGAGGCGTTCACCTGAGGCACTTCGGAACCTTTTTACTCGTCTCAACCGCGCACGTGTGAATTGATTGTGATCTGCCTCTCTGTTTAAGAGGAAAAATCAGGCAACTCTTTTATTGCTCCATTGTTTAGTTGGAAACAAACGCATTTTGATGTTGACTCTTACTACTCTCCCGGGAATTCTTCATAAGTTTGCAGTCTAATGGACTTTCTGGGTTCTTCAAACTTGTTCTTAGACCCATACGAATGTCAGTGTTTTCGTTCGTGCTGCGGCCTGACAATGATGTCAGATTCTCGATGAACAATGGTGGGTACTCTGGGTTTGAAACCGCTAATGATTGTGGCATGTCAATTTCCTCGTTGGTGTTGGAAAATAGATGCGATACACCGGCTCTGCTCAGATCATATTGATCAATACAAGTGATTCTGGTCTTTCAAGAATATCTAAAATAATATCTGAGACAGTTTAATATTCCAGATTATACTATACAAACTGGATTCTCATTAAATTTCAAACTCAGATCTCACTAGTCAGGCACACTGAATTGAAAGCATGTACTCTGTACAGTGGCGGACCTAGAGATTTTTTACAGCCTAGGCAAGCTAACAAATAACATATTCAACGATGTACACGAGCAACATTCATAATGCATATATTAGGTTCTAAAAGGTACAAAAATTGGTAGCAAAAGCTCACTAATATAACATTACATAAGACACTATGCAAGCTTACGACGACGAGGCAGTTGTATTCTCCTTTGCTTGATGTTCTGAAACCGTCGAAGAATGGCATCTTCATCGAGTGATTTAAACAATTCACACTCAATATAGCAAATCATCGAGTTGTTGAACCAAATATTGGCAATCTTGTTCCGCAATTTGGACTTGATTATTTTCATGGCCGAGAAACATCTTTCTACCGTTGCTGTTGACACAGGAAGCAACAGGGCCAACTCAATGAGCTTGTAGACCAATGAGAAAACCAAATGCTTCTCCGTTTCAATCATCTTTATGGCTAGACTTTCGATCATTACCTGTTTGTGTAAGTTTTCGCTTGTTGTCTACTGCTGCCATCCCATTCAATGGCCGGAGGTGCTGGGTGCCGGCGCCGGGGGAGTTCGTCCGATCTTGCTAGCTTTCTGTTGCTGCGATGGTCGGCGCCTTTTCTGGAATTGGGAACGTCCTGGACTCGTGCGCGTGCGTTTTGGAATGAGGAACGGTAAGTTACGGCTGCAGTAAATTGGAAACGAACGGATTGACTCGCGCTGCCGCCGCTGGGTGCTGGCCGCAGGTAAGTATTCCGTATCTTGGCCTGTTGGGCTGATTATCTGGCCCATGGAGGTATGAACAACATACTACATGCTGTGGACTTGCTGCAGATTGAGCCCGGACAATAGCCCAGGGTCGCCGGGCCTTAGGCCCGCCACCGACTCTGTATATGGTTTTCTTTTGAACAGAGTCAACTGCTTGCGTATAATAACTAGAGAACAGACGGTCAACTGAATGGAAAATGCTGCGATACTTAGCATTTCACTGATTAAACTTGATCGTTGCACAGATGAGATAAACAATTTTTTTAGATAATAATGCAACAAAGAGGTCACAACCTTATTAACACACCATCTATTTACATGGTGAGTCCATACGTAGCATCAGAATGAAGCAGCTTTTGAATTCGAAAGAAAGGCATCAATAGCTTTATTATGCGGGAAACTTCAGTGGAGCAAAAGCGAACTGCTCTCCTTTTGCATTTTGAGTTGTATGGAGGAAGGAAATCCCCCTTTGTGGTCCGTGATCTGCCCAAGCTCATCCGATTATCATACAGCAATACAGCGCACTTGCAAATAATTTTTTTTAAGGCATGCAATGAGGGTACGTGCACGTCTCGAATTATCTTCAATTCAAACAGCGCTCCTAAGTCCTAACTCGTAATCTCCATATGCCAAAAGGAACATCTAGCCAAGTTTTATGAATAGTCGCGGAAGTACTTTAAAATTCTGTAACCATTTACCCTCTGTTGCTTCTTTCCAAATTTCAGTAGTCCCTCCGTCCCAAATTACTTGTCTTTCCAGCCTCCAACGTTTGTCTTAAATTACTTGTCTTTCTTGCTTCCTAATACACCTTTCTCTCCTCCCAATACATCTCTATCTCTCTCCTTCTCGTTTTCAGTACACCTATCATATTCTTCTTTTCTTAATCTCCGTGCCGAGACCTAAAAAGACAAATAATTTGGGACGGAGGGAATGACATATTGGCAGGCTAGGAACAAATGTTCTCTAAAGTTTCACCTGTGACACTGACGCAACAACCTTATAACTACCTATAGTTTAATCAAAACTATCACAAAAAAGTGTAGTTGATAATTATTGCAGCATTTTTAATTCATTTTTTAAAACTAAAAGATTGCTCTAATGATAACAATTAAAAAAGACTGGACTAAGTACATCATAAGACCCGTTGTTTAGTGGAGAGATACAGATCATGCATGTCAATCAGGCTCCATGTTGGGGCTATCTATTTGGTTCAGTCGTCTACGTCAGCACGGCGTGCTTTGATGTCTTTAGGCTTTGGGATGTAGTAATTTTCTTTTAGCTTTATGTCTTATGCGAATCTCAAGGCATGTGTAATTAGTCACTCTGAATTACTGACGAACCATATTTACCTTGTGGCGGTGGGCATCTTCAAAAAGAAAATGAAAATAACCGTTCTTCTAAACCAGAAAACCGATGATGGAACCATCCAATATTTTATAGCGCTGTCCTATGTTTCCATAGGAACAAGATAGTTTTAGACTCCCTCCATTCTTTTTTTTTTTTCGTCGTTGACGTTAATCAATAATTTTAACCATTCGTCTTATTTAAAAAAGTATAAATATATTAAATTTTTGTTAGGATTTTATTTATTATTGAAGATTTTTGAATATTAATTTTTAATTTTATATATTTAAACTAATTTTTTAAATAATACAAGCGGTTAAAGTTAATGATGATAAGTAAAAAAAGAACGGGAGTATACTGGTAATTGAAATCACACTCGCCTTTTCATAAGGCCCTACTATTTGTTTGGGTGGAGCTTTTGAGTTTTGAAAAAAAAAATGGTTATTAGCTTTATTAACGGTACATTATTTTGAAGAAGGCTTTGTTAAAAAATAAAATATTATAAAAGAACAATGTTCAAGACATCCAAACCTGATTAAGGACCTGTATTTGTTTTCTGGTTTGTTGAAACCATTTTGCAATTTTTACGAAACCAAGAATCTAGCCTAACCTAGCTATTCTCATTTTTTTACCTCGATAAAAAAAGTAGGAGGGGTCATTTTGTCACAAGATGTCTTTTCAATGTTTGAAAAGCTGAAGTTTTAGAATCTTGTTTTAGCTTCTGGTCTTGTATTGAAAAAGTAAGCAAAAAATGGAAACAAAAAGATCCAAGTTTGGAGATATTAACATTGACGAAATCAGCAGATGAAACGCCACTTTCTTTAGGAGACCCATTCTCAACCAAAATAAAAAAAAGGAAAAAAAAACTCCAACAAGGATTGCAGAGGCGATCTAGTCATAACAGCAATCAGTTACACCGAACGAATGCTAGAACCTCCCCATCACAGCAAAAAAAAAAAAAAAAAAAAGTAATGCTAAAAGCCTGTGGAATCGCAACAGAAATTGGATCGGTTGGGTGACCTTTCAGCCGTCCGCCCAGCTGTCGCCAGGCTATTTATAGACAGACCAGCCCCCTCGCAACTACCTCTCCAGTTTCCACCACCACCGCTCATCATCGCCGGGAAATCTGCTTTATTGGTAACCCGAATTCTTATCCAATTTCGTTCTGCCCCTACTTTAAAAATCTCGTCGAGTTCTTGCCTTGTTCGATCTACTGCTTCGATTTTGCTCTTGTTTTATTTCTATGCTCCGTGGTCGCTGTTCCGTCTCCTTCTCTGTTCCCCCTGCTCTTGAATTTTGTTTTTATTTTCTCTCCATGATCCGGTTGCTCCTGCCTACACGAAAGATGGAATATTTCCATTAGTAGGAACATAAAAAAAAAGACGGAGTTCCGTGAGTTGAATCTTCGCCGCATCTGGAATTCTGCATGCTTCTCTCATCCCGATCGATCTGTCTGCAATTCGATTCCAAGTTCGTCATCAAGCTCTTGCTTTCTGTTTGCTCTCTGACTCCGTCGCTCTCTCAACTGATTTTTTATTATTTACAAGAATCGTAGAGGACTATCAGCCAATTCCATTGTTTTCATAGTTCCTTTCTGCTTCCCCCCTTATGGTTTCACTTCGTTTCGTTTCTGCGTGCCAGTGATGATTTACGTACATGGTGAATTCTGGATGAATGTGCTGGCTCAGAGCCAGGCATGGTGATTTGCAAGTGTTCGTCTGAGGCATGCTTCGGTTTTTTTCCCCTTGTCTGCTATAGCTAGCTTTGTCGCCGTGAAGCTCTTAAGGCAGCGTTTGGATAGCCGGGCTAAAGGTTTTTTTAAAATAATATTAATTTAATGATTAATTTCAAAAATGAGGGTCGATTCAGATAAATTATAAAAATGAACCCAGTCGGTCATCAGATGATCGATAAGAGGCCTATCGGTATTCTGAAAACCGATATGGTCCTATCGGTTTTCCGGTGTCCGACTAGCGTCATGTCCGGTGCCACATCGTCTATCGGACGACGAAAGCCCTGTCGGTAACTGGATTACCGAAAGGCTGCCGCAGACCTGGCCCAATCAGGTCCCAATGGATCTGATTTGTGTCCCTAGTCGGTAATCGGGAGACTGACTAGATAAGCTAGTCGGTTTCCGAATGACCGATAGGTCCTCCTATTTGGTCCGGCGCTGCATTTGCATCGCGTGTTACAAGAGAGAGAGAGCGGCGGCGGCGAGGCGAGGCAGAGGAAGAGGCGGCGCGCGGGGAGAGCGGGGAGAGCCGGGAGAGGCGCGTGCGGGCAGAGGAGGAGGCGCCGCGCGGGGAGAGCCGGGCGGCCTGAGCTCGCGGGAGAAGAAGAAGAAGAAGGAGGAGAAGAGGAGGAGGAGGAGAAGGAGGAACAAGAAGAAGAAGAAGAAGAAAAACGTTCACGTAAGATTAGAAGTAAGTATAATATTTTTTTTTGTTAGATTAAATAGAATAATAGTTTATGTAGAATACAAGTTTAGTTTTGTGATGATTATTTAGATAGTGATTTTGTTTATATTATTATCTTGTAGGTTCATAAAATCTTTATTATATACGTATAATATATATAGAGCATATGGAAAAAAATTTCGATGTCGCTATAATTATTATGAAATTAGATAATAAATAAAGGATAGCTAAAAATATTTTTGTTGTTAGGATGTCCAGTGTCATGAGATTCAGAGTATTTTATGGGAAAGGAGAAATTAGACATTGTGAATATGATATAGATTTAAATGAATTTTAATATGTAGATGGTCGGTCTAATGGACCCTGTGAGGTGCCTAGAGTGGAAGTGTGGAGATGGTTGCAAGAATTGTTGAATATCCCATTACATGATCAGTTAGTGGTGAAAGTTTTAATTCCTAAGATGTACGAAGGGGTATACAAATGAGAGCTTTTTGAGATTAAAAACACAACAAGTTGGCGGAAGTTCATATATATGGGTATTCAGAAAAAGTTTGATCACGTGCTGCTTGTTCAACATGAATCGATTAGCACATCAAAAGGGCATGAGGAAGTAGATGAAAGTTATGTGCATGTTTCAAATACTTTAGCAATCGCTGAGACCACAGAGCAAAATATGGAAGTTGAGAATAATAGTACGAGAGAACAGGTTAATCAGACGCACGATGAGGTGGGAGAAGGCGGGATGGAAATGATGGTTGCAGATTGTGGAGAATAGAATGAGGTCATTGTAGATGAGATGCAGAGGGATGATGATGAGCATGAAACTTTTATGGAGACGCGGACCGGGTGGAAGGAGGGTGATGAACAGCCAGATGACTGGATTGATATGGACAATATGACATGTGATGACGGTCACAAGTCAGCCTAGGAATACGATGCTGTAGAAGTGAGGCAGGGCCAGATGTTTCGTGATGAGGAAGACTTGCAAATGGCGGTGAAGCGGTGGGCGTATTCTGAGAAGAAGCAGTTCAGAGTGATAATTTCAAACACAACAACATATGATGTAAAGTGCATTGATCCAGACTGCACATGGCGTATTCATGGATATGTATCAAAGAATGAGACATCATTTGTTGTCTCTATTGTGGTACCTCACTCGTGTATGTTGCGAAATGCTCTTCTAAAGCATAGAAATATGACAGCAAAATTTATTGTTGATGTACTGTATTCAGAGATAGTGTAAAAGACTGTAATATCTCCTTTTGCTATCATGCATAGTATACAGAATACATATGGGTATGACATATCGTATGACATGGCATGGAGGGTGAAACAGAAAGCATTGGAAAGAAGGTTTGGCACTTATGAGGATTCATATCATAATCTTACTGCATTACTTGAAGTTATTCAAGCTCGAAACGCGGGGACTGTAATTGCATGGCACGACTTTATCGATGCAGATGGTAACAAGGTACTTCAACGTGCTTTCTGGTCATTTGGATGTATGATTGCAGCGTTTAGACACTGCCGACCCGTACTATGTGTGGATGGTACATTCTTGACCGGCAAGTATAAAGGGTAAATCCTTACTGCTATTGAGGTTGATGGAGAGAACCAGATTGTGCCAATTGCATTTGCATTTGTGGAGTACGAGAGAACTGAAACTTGGTTGTGGTTCTTTCGATGGCTTAAGAGAGCTGTTGTTAAAAATAGGCCAAATGTTTGTATCATACATGATCGAAATGCTGGTCTATTATCAGCAATTGATATGTTACAAACGAATAGTATGGACGAAGCATTTTGACCAGATTTACATAGTCGTTGGTGCATGAGACATTTGGCTGCAAACTTTCACCGACAATTCAAGAGCCAACGTCTGATGAATATGTTCAAGCAGCTATGCAAACAGAACCAACGTCCAAAATTTGATAAACTATTAGTAGAGCTTGATATATTAACTAACAATCAAATGAAGGAGTTAAGAAATATGGCTCTGCCAGGTTATGATGCAGAGGCACTTCCTTTGGATCCTCTTCCTAATGAAGCTCACAACGTGACATGAAGGCGCAAGGAGGGAAGAAGAGTGAGGTGTTTCTCAGACTGGATTAAGGAGGAGTCAATGGAGAAATGATCATTGATAGAAGATAGAGATGGATCCCATTATGGTATAATGATAACTAATCTCGCTGAGGTTTATAATTGGGTTATGAAAGGTACACGAAGCGTTTCACTTATAGCTATCGTTGAGGGTATCACACGTGGCACACAAACATACCTGCAAGAGCGATATGCTCAAGCAATGTTGAACATGTGCAACCATCAAGTACTATACTCCTCTAAAATCACAGACTATATGAAAGAAAAAAGTGAGAAGGGTGAAAGACATTTAGTTCGGAGGACAGGTAACAGAGAACTAGTTTTTGAGGTGCTGTTGCGCGGGAAGAGCGGGCTTGACATTGCTCGTGCTGAAGTAACAATGGAATGCATATTGTGGCCTCATTTGAGGAAATGTGAGTGCACATATAACAAGCCGAAGTTGCTACATTTACCCTGCTCTCATGTCTTCACGGCTTGTGCTTAGGGAAACATTGATACCCATAATTTTGTCTCACCATACTACTTCACAGAAGCAGTGGAGGCTACATAGCGTGGTGAGTTACTTGGTTGGAGAGTCGTATCTGACTTCACACGTCACCACAGGGAGAACCAGCTTGGATCCTGGATCCAAGCAAGCGAGTTATAATGAAGGATCGTCGCAAAATGCGCCGAGTCAGAAATAACATGGATGCCAGTCAGACACGTGGGGATCGCAAAGAATGCATAATTTGTGGAGGTAACCACCTACGAAATGTGACACCCCGCCTTTACCCTAGCCAATCAAATTAATAAACAAGTCCATGGCGTAAAGTAAAGAATTAGAGAATTGCACCCATTTAATGAAAATAGAGGATATTAAATAAATGACATCTAATTCGCCAAAGTAAGTTGAGTTATGAAAACTTCTTGCCTCTTTAAACTGCAAACTGATTTAATTTGAAGATAGGTTGAAAAGAGCACAAGAACTTTTCATGCAAACTAATGACAGTAGGGTGTCCGTAGTGACCTAATCCTAATCGTCGAGAAAATTAAATAAAATATAATGAGACCTAGTAAATGATGAAGAATTCAAAAAAATTTCCAAAGTAACACTTCAAATTCAAAAGTTAACCTTCCTTTCAATTCACCCAATTCCATCTCTTTGGTGAAGTCTCTAAGGCAATTGAAAAGAATCGAATTATTCACTTCACCTTGGGTAAAATAGTTTCCAAAACCACCTAATTAATTTTTCTCCCTTTCTCTCTTTTTCCCTTCTCCTTTTCCTATTTTCTTTTCCCTCCCTTTCCCTTTTTTCCTTTTTCTCTCCCTGTTGCACTGCTCCTGTGCACGCCTTCGTCCTTGCGCTGCTGCTGACTCGTGCTGTCAATGCCGCTACTCTCCGCGACGTGCCGCCTGCACACCCTTGCCGAGCAAAACAGTGACTACGCGACGTGCGCCTTAATTGTTCTCCGCGCGCTCCGCTGCTCCGTCGTCCGGCGAGCTGCCCTCGTACGAGCGCCGTCCGACCGCCATCATCACCGGGAGCACGCGCACGCCAAGTCTTTCCCCGTGCGCCTCCCGTCCCCCCCCCCCTATTTCTTCCCTCGCGGCTCCTCTCCTTTTTCTTCCCCTCTGTCATCCCTTCTTCTTCCTCCCTGAGCACCGACGCGCCACCTCGCCACCGACGAGCCGCCATCGCCGCCTCTGTCAATTCCTCGTCGCCGGTGGGTCACTCTTCGATTCCTTCCGCCGGCGAGACCCTTGCAAGGTCCTTTTCCCGTTTCAATTGACAGCGGCGACTTTTGTGGAGCAGGGACGACGAAATCGCCGCGCCATTGCCGGAGCTCGCCCGCCGGCGCACCTCCGGCGAGAACCGCCGATGAGCACCATCGGGATGCCGCCCTAGCGCCGCTCCCCTGTTCTGTGCGGCTGACAAGCGGGCCCGGTTCCTTCTCCATTTATTCAAATTCCAGAGAATGCCTTAGAACTTGTAAAATTCACCAAAAATATAATACTACTCCAAAAATAGCAAACCAAAATTTGTTAGAAACCTCATGATAAGGACTAAACTTCTGTTAAATCACTTTTTAGAGAGCGACCAAAAATTTTCAGAAACAATTAGAATATTACTTTCTGTTTTTGAATTTTAGTTTAAATTCTAGGATAGTCCTACGGCTAAGATTTGATCTACAAGTACATCATGATATTACGCATCTTGTGAAATTTTATGAGCATTTTAGGACCACAAAGTTGTATATAACACTTTAACCATACTCCAATCTGCCTAGTAAAATACCATTTTCTAAAATGCATTGTAAAAGTCATAAAAAAGATTAGACCCAAAAAAAAAGTTTTAGCTTGGTTCTCATGAGTAACCCCGTAAAAGTTCATAATTTTATTACAAGGGTTACATATGGTTTCTGATTTTATAAAATCTAGTAACAGAAAATTTGATGAATTTTTGCAAAATCTAGAAATTCATCTAGACCTCAACCAAAGTTCAAAATGCATATTTCAGAAAGTATTATCAATTAAAAATATCTTAAGGTATAATTAAAAGTTTCATTTTAAACCCTAAGTTAATAGCCGTAGTTATTTAATAATTACTAACCTAGGGAAAAATGTCGAATCAATATTATCCCAGGGTTGGAAGTTTTAATTTGAGGACATGCCAACTAAAAGACATCTCCTGTAAAGAAAATGAGAAGTTTCATTTGAACCTCCATTTTTCTTACAAATTGCATTTTCATCATATAGGAACTGACCCGGAGTTTCCGACAGAGAACGTGAATCCGGAGGAGGCCCCCGCAGGAGCTAACTTCTCTCTTGAGTGTGCGGACTTTTCTTCAGATCAACGCAAGCCCCGGTGCACACCTATGTTTCACAAATTTTATGTTTCACACTATGTGTGTAGGAATTGTTTGTGCATTAAGTTTCGAGGAAATTGCCGTGAAAACCTAGTTGCATGACTTGGTAGGTTTTCCTATGGGTTATTTTGGTAAAGCCCTTGATAGAATGCTACGCTTTAAGGATAGGAATCCGGTAGAATACGAGTAGTATGGAGATTACTCGTGTTTAATCAAAGAAGAAAAAAGTCGAGGAATATGTTTGATCTTAAAGGTGATTAAAATTTGAGAACCTTGTCGGGTTCGGTTGCATTGGTCAAGTTTGAGTTGTGTACCGAGTGCATACTGGTAAATGGGACCAGAAAACCGACGTAGCTCATTGTGCTTGTTGGACAATTGGCCATCTCTTTTTTCGGGTGAATGGACCGTCATGGTGGATGAATTCGTATTTTGTTTCTTGGGCTCGTGCTAGTGGGAAAGGCTTGGGGCCGTACAGGGATGCAGGGCATCGCTTGGAGGACCATGTCCTTGGAGAGATGGATGTTGAGCCAACTCTGTCACGATGTTGTGAAAGGTAGCCACGTGTGACTCAGTCGAGTGTGCACGTGTCGTGTCATTCGGGTTTCTCCTGCAGGATGTAAATCAATTATAATTGCCGTTCCTCATGGTCAAGAGTAGCACTTGCTCCTTTCTGCCGCAACGATATGTAAATAGTGGATTTATGATGAAAGTGGCTATTTTCACCCTGCTTTGTTGTGTTGAACTCTTGATTGTTTAAAATAGCAGCACACTTAGTAAACTCATAGTGACTCCTGTTAACTTGGCTAAAATTGGAATAGACTTTTAGCGCTGTTTTCGTAATACCCGATCAACTTCCACCAATACTCCCTGCATTCTAGGAGTCGGTCATTAGATGGCCACGTTGACGGGTAAGTCTTGCTGAGTATTAGTTTCTCAGGCTTTGTGGATTAATGTTTTGCAGGTGATGCTTCTAACTTTGCTTCGTTTGGTTGTGGTGGTTGGGAAGGGGAAGCACCCTCGGCGTAGACCTTCGAGTGGGTTCCCGCTTCTCCGACCCATGAGGATTAAGCACCCCCGGGCTAGCGTGCTTAATTGTATCGTCGAGTTGTAATTATTAGCTTCCGCTGTCTTCCGCTTGTTTTCAAACTACGCTTCCGCACTTAAATGATTTGAACCAATGATTTAATATTAAGAATTTGTGTACCTCTTTAAATCATGTTTTACGTGTCTTTGTTAATTATTGTACTGTATGGTCGCTTGCTTCGTCAAGTGACACCCCACAGTGATCCTGGATGAGCAACCGTACGATTTATCGGACGGGGTTGCGACACGAAAAGATTGCAACTTGTACGTAGTGGAAAGGAGACCTGACGGCGCGGATGTGCGACGTGTTCCAGTGCAGAGGGGCAATCGCATGGAAAGAGGAGCACCATCTACTTAATTCTGTACTATGTCGTATTGTAAAATATACTAATATTGTTTGTAACATCTGTACTAAGTGTAATGTCATATTATAAGATGTACTATTTTCATTGTACTATGTGTACTATGTGTTATCATATTATAAGATGTAATATTTTTATTGTAGCATGTGTACGCGATATGTTATGTTTTTCTATATTTGTATTATTGTTCAAGAAGTCACATTTTATGTTGGGGCTTAAATGTTGTAATTTTTTCTTACAGCCATGAAGTTGATCGATCCAGTAATTGATTCGAAGCATCGCTCTAACCAGGTTACTAGGCACCAGCAGGTTTATCTTTTCTTTCCCGCATTTCATTCATATTATATTTTGAAATACCCCTTGATGAATGAATGAAACTAATAATACTCTTATTGTAGGTGCCTACACGAGGAACTTCACGCCCTCCAATTCTGACGAGCTGACATCATGGACCAACGTGGAAGTGCAGGGTTATTCGCAGATGCCCGGCGCTCCAGTACCTAAGTCAGCCCACGCAGCAGGAGGAGTCGACCCCTTTGGAAGCTCCTAGGACTGGCCACGCACGGGAGCACCTCACTTATCCGACAAATCAGATTACGCGATGTCGTGATGGTTAACTGTTCATCACTACAGTGCTTCATGATGACTATACTGTCCTATGCATATCTCGTATTACGGTTATATTGTACTATGTTTATGTGTCACTATAATTATGTTCTACTATGGTTATGTTGCATTATGATTATGTGTATTATCAGATATCCGTTACGTATTTCAGTCCTTCCATCTCCACCACGTGCTGTCATATAACGTCAATAAATTCAATAAAGTCCGTCTGTCAATCATTATTTCGTCGCACATCAATATGTCGGGCTTCAACACTGACTGCGATACCCTATTCGGTACTCCGATCTCCGACATGCGGTCGCACATAGCGTCAGGAAATCCAATAAAGTTTGTCTCTGAAACACTATTTAATACCACTGAAACGTGTCGGCCATAAACACTCCAATACCCTATTCGGTCCTCCGATATCCGACATGTGCTCCCACATAGCGCTAGGGAATCCAAAGTGTTGCGTCCCGCCTCTATATATCATGCCATGCCCCCTTCTTCATCCATATGCAAAGTTCAAACAACCCAACTTCATCAATGGCTAGTAGGGTCGTGGTCGTGGAGGTCAGGGGGCCGTTCGAACCCCTTCTCCGGTCGGCGGACCAACATGGTTTAGCGAACCAAAACCAGAGTTCCCTCTAGAATTCAAGTCTGAATTCAGTCCAGGCAGTCCTCTGCGGCCATATGATGCTACGAAGGAGAAATGGCTCAAGTGTAAACATGGTGCTGATGCTGTCGTGCAAACGATGGACTATGGCGAGGATAGTGGTCGTCGTTTTTTTCGCTGTCCTTACGGAGCGGTAACTATGAATTTCTATTTTCCTTTCACATCTAACTCTCTTTACTATGTAATAACACTACTTTTCATGAACATATTATTTTTTTCACAGTCGTATGATGATGATGACAATTGCGGATGGACTGCATGAGTTGATCCAGAGGCAATCTATCCGTATCGGCACTTTATCACCTACCTAGAGGACAAAATCTTCGACCTCACCCAGCTGCTAAATGCTCCGACTCCTGAACCATCAAATGAAGATCTTGTCATTTCCATCGCTGACGATGATGACATAATATGGTGCGAGGTCCCGTATTGTAAATGCCCACATCACAAGCCTGGACCTACTAAACCTTCACCGCAACTGCGCCCTTCCTCATCTTCTCATTTCCACTAGCTGCTCTATATCTGGTACTAATAATCGACAATACCCCTGCAGTTACCGTAGTGTATAAGGGAATGTATTGTACTTGTATCTCACTCTTTATCAAACAAGTAATGTATCTTTAATTTTAATAATCCATATGTATACTGTCTTAATTTAATAATATTTTTTCTCACTACAATGTGCAACAAAATAATCATATTGTCCAATACATATCCACGACATACATATAAAATATATAAACGAAACTATTTCTTTCAATGATATTACATGATCTGACATGCAATATACAGGAGCCTATCGGTCCTCAGATTACCGATAGGCCTATCGGTCTTCTGGCTGCCGATAGGCCTATCGGTTCTCTGAGGACCGATATGCTCCTTTCAGTCCGACGGGCGACGAACCCTAGGAGGCGTGGACCTGTCGGTCTTCGAAATACCGATAGGTCCCTGTCTGCCATTTCTCCTACTGATTTCTCAGCTCCTGCACGCCACGTCGACGCCTCGTCATCACCACATAGGCTATCGGCTTTTGGGAGACCGATAGGCTCCTTATCGTTACCTGATAACCGACTAGATTCTATTTTTGCAATCTATCTAAATCGACCCCCATTTTTGAAATTAATAATTAAATTAATATTATTTGAAAAAAAAAACTAAAGCGCTAGTCCGCTCTGCTTTAGCCCATTTTTGCTCCAAACAGAACCAAACGTCACGGGCTCTAGGGCTCAAACGCACCTAAATGTTTAGGCCGGGAGGAGAGGCTAAAACGGCCTAAAGGACTGCACGGGACAGCCTTGCCCCTCCGGCCCGACGCCCACACTGCCCCCCCCCCCCCCCGACGGACGACCTCGCCAACGCCCCCCCAGCCGAGCTCTGCGGCCGCCCCCAATCCCACCCCAATGAGGCCTGAGCCCCCCCTCCCCCCCCCCGGTCGGCCGCCGCCAACGCGCCCCCAGGCACCCCCCGGGCGGAGATCGAGGTCGCCCGCCGCCAACGCGCACCACCCCTCCCCCCGCCCCCCCCTCCCCGACGACGACCTGTGGCCGACCAAGACGGGCCCCCAACCCCAACCCGACCGAGCTCGGTCGTCACCGGCCTCCCCCCCCCCACCACCGTCCAAGATTGACCTCGGCTGCCGGCTGCCCCCGCCCCCCAAACAACCCCCACCCGGTCGAAGACCGACCTCGCGCCCCACCCCCCGAAGCGCCGCCCCCCCCCCCCACCAGGCCCCCCGTAAGGTGGATTTGTTCTTTGCTATGCATGCACAGTATTGTTTTGTGTAATTGATCTATTATCAAAATTGAAATATTTTGTTGCTGCATGTATGGTGATCATATTTGTTGTATTTGAATAAAGGCAATTTTGTCATTTTATATTATAGGACTAAAATTTAGTCCTCCATCCAAACACCTCTAAAGAGCTAAAATTTTAGAGGCTAAAAATTTAGGCCTAAAGCTTTAGTCTAGGGACTAAGATCATCTCCAACAGATACTTAAAAATAGACTACCTAAACCCATATTTAGGTAGTTGGTAAATTAGTATTGGTAGGACAAAAAGAGTCTAACTCCAACAGGTACCAAATTATAGATACCTACATTTTTAAAAACCTGCCAGCTCATCCCGTGTTGTGGGCCATAATCGTTTTTGTGTTGGCCTCGTCGATTCAAAATACAACAGCCTCACGAATACTTCCCCGTCTTCTCTGTTGATCGTTTGAATATGACATCCGGCGGCCGGAGAGCTAATCATTGACGCGATTGAGCAACAGAACCCATCCTGTCGGGCTCGCCGGTGCCGCGCACGCTGCAAAGCTCGGCGACGAACCAGTTTGAGCGCGGTGAGCGGATCGCAGCCGCAGGCCCAGGACGTGCACGCGCTCGACCGGTGTTTCGGGGTCCGGGGACGACCTAGAATAAGAAGTCGACACAGGGGGTGCCGGCGTTGGCCCATTGAGAAAAATCCGGTACATCATCACTGCCTCGTTTGCCCTGCTCGCGTACGTTGTTCCATGTTCTTGGCTGCTGGATGCAAGTCGATGTACTTCCTGACTAGTGCTAATAGATCTATATCAAAAATGAAAGTCTACGTGATTTGTGATTACAAATTCGTGTTTGCTCTGCAGAGATCATTAATCATCGACGAACCTCCAAAGGATCAAGATGCGCTCGTTCCACATGACTGATCCATCCCTAACACGTCGTCTTTTAGATGAATCGTCGTCCGACGACGACGACGACTTTATCATTGTTGCTGCTCAGATAATACAAAATGATTCATCAAATGTGAAGAAACGTCGTGGTTCTATCCTAGGACACTTGTACAGATATCGAGACCGAGAAGGTGGACATCAAAAATGTATCATGATTATTTTGCAGATGATTCAACTTATGGGCCAGTTTTATTTCATCGGAGGTACGTATGCGTTTGTTTGTTCGGCTAATATAGGCATAACATACACTATTAAGTGATTCTTTTTTGAAAGTTTAAGTGACTCTTTTTAATCAGGTATAGAATGCACTGAGAGCTATTTGTTCGAATAATGAGTGCTGTGGAAGCGCATGATGATTACTTTGTGTTGAAGAGAAATGCCGCCAATGTATCAGGATTAAGTTGCATGCAGAAGATTACAGCGGCATTCCATGTGCTAACTTATGGAACGCCAGCGGATGCTTCTGATGAGTACTGTCGTATTGCAGAAAGCACGACACTAGAAAGCCTCAGGCGGTTTGTAAAAGCTGTTATCGAAATTTTTGGAAAGGAATACTTGAGGACTCCTAATGAGAGCGGCACATGTTGATTACTTGCACTTGGTGAGGAAAGAGGATTCCAGGTATGCTAGGCTCACTTGATTGTATGCATTGGAGATGGAAGAATTGTCTTCAGCATGGCAAGGTATGTACTCAGGTCACTACCATAAGCCAATAATAATCTTAGAAGCTGTTGCTTCGAAGGATCTGTGGATTTGGCATGCTTTCTTTGGTTTACCTGGGACTCTCAATGACATCAATGTTCTACATCGGTCTCCTCTATTCGCAAAGCTAGCTAATGAGGAAGCTCCTAACATAAACTACAACATCAATGGAAACGATTATACAATGGGATATTATCTTGCAGATGGGATATATCCACCTTGGGCCACGTTGGTGAAGAGCATTCCGGAACCGCGGGGCAATAAGAGGAAATATTTTGCAAAAGCACAGGAAGCAAATCGAAAAGATGTGGAAAGAGCTTTCGGGGTTTTGCAATCTCGTTTTGCCATTGTTCGAGGTCCAGCTAGATTTTGGGATGAAGCAACACTTAAAGACATAATGACTGCTTGCATCATCATGCATAACATGATTGTTGAGAATGAGGGGACCGTGGATCCTAAGGAGCGTTTTGAAAATGGTGGAAAAAATGTTAAACCCTCTCATGAGCATACATTGGATTTTGATGAATTCATTAAGAACCATATCCAAATTCGAGACAGTGATACTCACCATCAACTTCAAGACGACCTAGTGGAGCACCTGTGGCAGCATCATGCAGATTTATATGACTAGTTCATTTGTCTTATTTATGTAATTCATAGTTTTGTCATTCATGTTTCCTGATCTGTAATAATAGCCATTAACATTCATGTTTCGTCATACAAAGATCATTAATAGTATGTGCAAGCCGTGACATCATTAAAGGGAAATTCATTCATGAAAGAATAGTAGCTAAAGATCCATCAAACGAGATACTAAAGTCTGGGAGAACAATCACAAAGGAAAACAAGTACTAATAACAAGGCATCACAGGGTGCATTACATTAATAACTAAGGGAAATTCGTAGTTTAAAAATTAACTAGAGTTGTTCGAGCGACGAGACATGATTTCTGCTTGTAGGGTTGTGTAATATTGCTTTTGAAGATCATTCATGGAAGAACAGTCCAGACCCATAATTCTCTCTTTATTTTCCATTTTCTTTAGCTGCAACCTAGTGGCCTCATTAGCAACCTTCTCTTGTTCATTTTGCAGCCTCTTTTCTTCATTAACAAGCCTTTTCTGTTCAACCTCTAGCCTCTCTTTATCAAGTGCATATGTCTTGGCATACCTCTCATCTCTCTTGATCTCCTTCTCTGCATCAGACTCTTTCTTCTTTGCCCACAAAATATCTAAGGCTTGAATGCTTACACTTGTATCACCTCTACGAGCTGCAGCCTTTGCCTTTTTCTTACCAATAGGTCTCTTTGGTGCATCAACATGTACAGGGACAGATTCTTGAGGGTCAGCCTCGCTGCTATCTGGACTACCTGAATCAACATCTATGTGGTTCATAGTTTCTGCACTTGAATCTTTGGATGTCTTTTGTTTCTTGTTACTTGATTTTCCATCTTCCAATTGTTGCATTCTCTCATGCCACTTTGCATGGCTTCTTAGCCTAAGCCAGCAGTGTCTGAATTGAAAGGGCTTGCCTTTCTTATACACAGCACTATACATCTTCTCGGCCTCCTCAACCTAAACAAAATGAAATAAAATAATTATGCTAGTAGATATTTTTACTCAGAATAACAAGTAGTATATATAAATTGCTAACGTACCATGTCATGGATAGTATTTCCGCTTTGGCTCCTAGACTCTAACTTGAATTAAACTAGCACAGAACTTCTGTACAGCATCTTGAATAGAACCCCAACGGTGCTGCAATGAGATCTGTGTCCTTTCTGCTAATGACTCTTTGTGCATATGGTAGTAAGTGTGCACTCTCAACCAAAAAGTACCCTTAGATTGGTTGGTACCCTGTTTAGGATCTGTGCTAACATTTAACCAAGCTGAAATAAGCAGTCTGTCCTCATCATCACTGAAGTTTTTCCCTTTGTGTTTCGGGTTCGGCTTTGTCGCGGGCATGCCGAATGAGTCAAGTGTGTGCTGAGTTTCACTTGGCGTAGTGTCGTCAAAAAGTGTAGCATTCTCTCCATCATTGAGCAAGGATGTGAAATATCCTTGTTTCATAGCCAAAAGTAGAAAATCTGTATCAATCAGTACATTTGCAGGTCAGTACTAATGCCTTTGGCAATATCAACACAAGCTTAAAATAAACACCATATAATAGAAATATTTACTGCAACAACTTTACCAATTCACTTTATAAAGACTCTGAATCCTAAAGTCGTTATGTTAGGCGAACAATTAATTTTCAAAATCAGATTTGTTGTCTTATAGCTACATTAATTTTAAAACTGCAGTAGTAGTAGTAAACAACCTGAAGAAACAGGACTAGTAGTAATGGGTACTAGCAGTACTAGTAATAATAGGTACATCTGCTCTAGAATGAAAAATATACAACATAAGTTAGTGTTTTTGGTAAGTCTGAAGACATGTAATGGGTACAAGTTAACTCTGAACTGATGAACTGATATTGACAGCAACATTCTTAATTTTATAAAATCAGGAAAACTGCATCTTTCTATACATTTGCAGTTGAGCCTAATTGTCTTTGACAATATCTGTAGATTAAAAACATGACACCATACAATGGAAACATATTTTCCTACAGAAACTTTATCCCTAGGTTTGTCTCTTTTCAATGAGAAAATAGCTCAGATATTAACTAAAACATCACAAGGCTGAATCCCATTTTACCATCCAAAAGATTCAACTCATCAGTGATTGATTTGGTTTCGTCCGCTGATACTCTAGCTACTGTCCGCAGAAAGAAAAATAATACAGTAGAAAAGATGCATCTAAAGGAGAAAGTACCTCCAAACAGCAGCGCACGTTCTGGATGCGAAGGGTGGCGTCGCTGGATTCAATTTTTGGCAGCAGCTTGCCGTAGCTGTACAGGGCGTCGCTGGATTCAATTTGTGGCCGCAAATCCTCGTACCTGTACAGGGCCGCAACGGTGCTACCGCCAACTTCATGAGAGGATTTGAAGCACACGCCAAAGATTGGGAACACCGCGTAGAAGGTCCAGCCCAGCACGCGGCGGCGGCGGTTGGTGAAGCCCAGCGCGGCGGAGGCGGTAGGTGAAGCCCAGCGGCACGACGGCGGTACAAATCAATCGATTTCTATCGCATACCTAGGCGGTCCTGATTGTGGATAAATCTTGGGGAGCCGATCTGCGCACAAAAGGCTGAAGAAGGGCGCCAAAGCAGCCTCGCGCGGAAGAGATTCGCACGCGGAAGGAAGATTTGCGTGGGGGAAGAAAATTTTCGCCGGATAGGTACGACCAATAGAGTTGTCAAATGTAGCTACCGAAAAGGACGGGGATGGGAATAGCTAAACTTGGGTAGCTCCTTTGGGTCACTATTGGAGTACGTTTTTTCTAATTAATACCTAAATTTAAGTTTAGGTATTCATTTTAAGTATTTGTTGAAGATGCTTTAACAATCCAAACACCTACTTAGTAGTGATTATCTGAGCAGTTTATATTCGTACTCTGAAGTCTGAACCTGTAGAATAAATCGCTGACAAAATTAAAATCATCTCTGGCCGACCTGCCGAAACCCAGCAGTTTTGGTGGATCGCATGCTTCTTGGTGGAGGCGAACCGCCTCGCATTCCACTTGTTTACACAGAACCTGCTACATAGTGAAACGGATTGCAAATGGTGCTTCTTCCAGAAAAAAAAAAATGTTTGTCAAAACACAACCGAAAATGATAAAGAGATAGGTTTGAATAGACCACTATAGATCTATCTAGCATCTTCCGGTGTGTTCTCCATGAGGCCCTAAAGCTTGTTCAGCAGTTATTTATTCTACCGGTTCAGAGTACAAAAATGTTCTGATAATCAGTAGTATTTCCTACGGTCATAGCATTGTCTATGAACTTGAATACGAGAAGATTGGAAAGAACAGTTCGGTTTCTCTTGGGGGCCACTGAATCATGAGTGTAGTACAGTACCTCTTTGATAAGCAACAAGCTGATGAGATTGGTTGGGTACATGAGTAAACAAGAAGACTTTGTCATAAACAAAGAGCGAGGCGCAATAAAACCCAGAGAGGTTCAAGCTTTAGCTTTGTTCACTACTGTAGCTGACAGACCAAACAGTGAGCTTTGTGATCAGGCTTCTTTTTTTTTTCTTGATTGATGAATGCTTAACTTCATCTGGATTCTTTTTGTTTTTTTGAAGGATAACTTCATCTGGATTAAATGAAGCGAATAAAAACATGCAATGCGTATGGATTATCCAATGCTTAACTTCGTTCATATCGAACTCTGCTTTTTATTATGAGCCCACGAACGCCTTCTTGATTTCAGCCACGACCCTGGCAGACACGTCGGCGCTGAACATCTTGGGCAGGTCCGAGAGATTAAGCTCCACGGACGTGGTGGAGATCACCTTGTCCCTGGCGACAAGTGCCTCCCTCTCCGCCGCCTCCATCTCCACGACGCTGCCGGCGCACCGCTCCAGCCAGACGTCGAGCACGGCCGCGGCGGCCGTCGCGAGCTGCCCACGCACGATCTCCTCGAGCTTTTCTCCCGCCCCTTCATCGTCTCCGCACCGGACGTCCGCGACGACGGCCGTGGGCGACAAGAGGCTGCGCACGAGCAGCGACGGCGAGACGTACGGCCTGGCCTGCGGGACCCCGTCCATTACGTCCCGGCGGTGCGCGTCGACGCCGGCCGTGGCGTAGTAGCGGTCGAGGTAGTCCGGGTGCAGCGGGAGGTCGCGGCGTGGGATGAGGTCGAGGACGACCACGAGCGTCGACGGGCCGCCCTGGATCAGCTCCATGAGGAAGTGCGGAGCGTCGGTGGCGCCGTTGAGGAACACGATGAGCGACGTGATGTCGATGGAGGCGCCGGACGGGAGCGCGCGGTGGAACCACGCCTCCAGCATGAAATCTATCTGCAGATTCGCGTTTGCGTTATTGGAAAGGCAGCATAGTAATGGCGATGTTGCCGAGGAACGACGGAAGGGGGGCACGGACGTACCGACGAGCCTGGAGCGCCGCAGTGCACGTCGACGGAGCCGAGCGCGCGGCCCTCGTCGTCGCTGAACTCGGTGACGTCGGCCGGCACCTCGGACGGCAGCAACCGCGCGCCCAGGCGTTCCTCGGCCTGGCGCGCCAGGGCGAGCATAACGTCCCGGTGCGCCAGCGGGGGCATGCGGCCCACCGCGGCCTCTCTTCTGGACGACGAGGACGCCTGCATCGCGAACACCCCGGCGCCGGGACGACGACGGCGAAACAGCCGTGGTGGTGGTGGTGCTGCTGCTGCTAGCGGCGGTGAGACGAGCCGGGAGTGATTGTAGTGGTGAGGGAGGGGAAGAGTAGCCATCGCGGTAGCGTTTGTCAGGATCAGCTGCGAGAACGAAACGTGTGGTAGGAGCGTGGACTGCACAAATGGACAGGACAGAGACTTCTCGAATCACGTCAGGAGCTCTCGCACAGCCACATGTTACCAGTTTACCACCACACGCTACAGCTACAGTGACCAGTTTGGGGTCGGCACCGTGTGTGTGTGCGTGTGTGTGTTTTGCTGCATATACCTACGCAAATTTGGATGGGAAACTTCAGACGTTGATAAAGACTGCTCCCAAACTTGTCAGCTCGGCTGCCTGCGTTATCCTTCCTCACGTCTGGTTTTATAAACATTTGAACGAGTTCAGCTTTGTTCAAGCAAATAAGCATGACAGTTGGCTCTCTGCAGGTAGGCTAGTAGGGGCAACGAGCCTGGTGGTTAACCTCCCCAACCAGAGGATCCCAGTCCCCTGCTAGACCTACACATTGTCTTCTCTTTACTTCTTCTGCCCACCATCTATCCTTCGCTCTTTTTTTAAAGAAAAAAAAAGAAGAATAAGAAGAGCCACAGAACCTCACGGAGGAGGGAGGACAGGTGTAAATCTTCCAAGATCTGCCGGTGCGCCTCCATGAGCCAGCCACTCGCCCACACCGCCTACACCACTCCAGAGCCATCTCCCCGTGCCGCCGTCATTGCTCGGTGCCTCACTTTACCCTCGTCGTTCTTATCCTTGGCGAAGACGGACGACAATAGCAACGACAACTCCAATGAGGAGCTCCAACGACCAGATGATTTGCAGTGCCTTTACCGTAGATCCGTCGCCAAACTTCGCCCCACCGCTACAAAGGCGATGCCTGACCCCAATCCCATCTGTCTCACCTTCGGCCCTCACCCACGACGCCAGCAAGGGGAGCTTCCATGAGGGGCTGCTCCGGCCATCTCGTAGGAGCCCTTCCTACAGTGGAGTAGGCTGGCAGCTGACGGAGAACAACGACGTTGAGATCAACAAGGACTTGACAGGTATGGTGGATTTATGATTTCACTAGATTTGGATGATGAGAAGATTATATTTTGATTGAAGTCCAACATGTCATGGTGCTCTTTCCATGCAGCGCGGGATGTCACAGATGAGGTGGAGATAAAACAGGACTCATGGCTAATGAAAGTCGTGTCAGACTCCTTCATGGATGAGGAAGGCAAAGTGGTTTTAGACTCGTGGCTAATGAAAGTAGTGCCAGACTCCTTGTAAGATGAGGAAGAGGACATGGTTCCAGACTCCTTTGTGCGGGAAGAAGAACAAGAGCAGGCGTATTATGTCTCGAGAATTAGGTGGTTAATTCAGTAGACATATACCCAGCCCTGATTGTGCAGCTGCAAGAGCAATTTCTTGATCATTAGGTGTAACATGGGCCTTACATTATCTTGTTGGATCCAAATGGTTCGGCCTCTATGTTTAGCTGGCCAGCAAGTAACAATAGCTGGGATGACTTTTGTAATCAAGAATGCTCTACTAGTATCCTTTGTAACGGTCGTAGGTTTTGTTAGTAATGTGCCAGCTGGCCTGTGGATGCTACTTCTCTTTTCTGGTTCCTATGAAATAGTTTAAGAATTTGATCAATTATAATGTAGATACAAGAGAAAAAAAAATAATGCATGAGGTAGCAGGTCACATTTCTAACCAAAAAAAAACCATAATGCATGAGGTAGCAGGTCACATTTCCAACAAACAGCCACATTCCAAGCTTGCCATGTTTACAAGTACCTTGCTTATCACATATATGGGCTTCCCAACTGCTAAAAGGAACATGACTTTTTAGTTGACGTCTTGTTGTGGATTCTGAGCAATGGATCTTCTTTCTCATGTAGCATGTAGAATTTATTTACCTTCTTAGTTGCATTGAACCACTTTTCATCAATATGTATTATGTTGCTCATGTTAACAAAAGTTGGCTCAACATGTACTGATTGTGGGTAAATCATAGACAAAATATTGTAGTCGCTGCAACTTATTTGAATCTTTTAGTAGCGGCTTCAGCGTGTTTGAGTGGCGACCGTCAAAGCCCTTCTTTAAACATGTCGTGCAATGCGCTTTTCTTGACATGCAATTCTTATGCTAGGGCCCTAATGAAAGTTTTTTTTCTTTGAAGGAATGGTCCTTACACAAGATAAATCTATGGGCATTTTTTTGCGTCCACACTTTAAACCTTACATCCATTGGAATACCCATTACCATGCATTTCTTTGCAGTCCTCAAAATAGCTTGCACATATGATCTCTTTCACATTAAACAACAGCGACAATAGTAGTAGTGTTTCTCTTTATTTCCTTGTTGTTACTTCTCCACGATACGGCACAATACCAAGTTGGTCCATTCCACCCTCATCATCTAAATGATAAAAACAACACCAAAGTAAGTACAACAGCACCACTTCATTTTGTACGAAGTTAAAGTGAAACTTTAGTAGTAAGTTGCACTTAACCGGAGCTATGTTGAGATTAATGAACACCTTGGTGGCATGTTCAGATCAAAGAGAGGAGTGGCGACAGAAGCATCTTCTTCGACATCATCATCAGCGGTAGGAATTTGGTTCAGGTCAATGGCCATGAAGGAGAGAGAGACATGGAGCTTGTTGTGGTCGCAGTGTAAAAGAGAAAAAGGAAGATAGAAGACATAAAAGAGCAAAAGAGCAAAAGAGAAGGTAGAAGGGCAAAAGAGAACGCCGCCAAGTTCGTGAGAAAGTGACATGGACCACTGAAGAAGCTAGAGAAGTGCAAAGATAGTAACACACTTTTCTGACAATACTTATTTAAAAGTTTGCTTTTAATTTTAGCGGGAGTGTATAGATATGAACACACCTTTCTACCGTCATTTTATTCAAAAGTTTGCTTTTCAATTTTGACGTCTATGAGGCCTCTATATAACGCTAAATTGGATCTCAAATGTATGGTTCTCCCATGTCGATACATTAAATTAGTTATGTACTTTTTCTACCAAAGTACTAGTCGATAGGGGTAGGATGGTCTTTTCCTCATTCCTTCCGTTGCTTTCAAAACAATAAAGATTCCTATAAATCCGTACGTAGTAGGAAGTACTATCTACAGATCTGCCTCCAAACAATAAGGGCAAAAAAGGCCCAGAAAATTGACTGGTAACACTCTAAGAGCGTGAAATTTGCTGCTGACCACTAAAGTGAAAATACTTTAGTACTAGACACAATGTCTTATAGTGAAAACTATTTTAACTTAGTATTGAGCAGCAAATTACACGGTCGAATAGTGTCCAATTGCAAATTAGCCCAAAATTTTAAAGTGACAACCAAACTCAATAGGATGGTAGCTTTTACTGTAATCTTTCTATGTCAAAAACCTAATTTCTCCTTACATTCAAACCAATAGATAATCCACTCAAATTACCAATACAAGGAATCAGAATTCAATGGCTGGGAACCTCATGTACTGCTCTACTCAGCTCTGCAGAAGCAGAAAGGCTCTATCGATAACTTCCAACGCACCAAGAAAATTTGGCCATATCACCCATTCTGAACAAATCAATTTGCCGAGTCCAAAACCAAGCAGCGCGTCAACACCAGCATCAGAGTAACAGGCAAGATCCCAGAACAAGGCTCGTTGCTGCATGGTGATTGTTTCAAATGGAATAACCTGCATATACCAGGAAGCACTGGGATGAGCACCGACAGTTTAAAGAATCTCACTTTCATTTATGATGAA
Source organism: Oropetium thomaeum (assembly GCA_001182835.1). Lineage (NCBI taxonomy): Eukaryota > Viridiplantae > Streptophyta > Magnoliopsida > Poales > Poaceae > Oropetium > Oropetium thomaeum. The sequence continues at coordinate 1,236,344 of LFJQ01000045.1, read as the reverse complement.
TACTACTCATAAGAAAACTTACAACAAATGTATCAATCAATCTATTATGTTGGTTGATCATTTGTTGGTACAGCAATATGAGACGTAGGCCTCCTTTTCTTGCATGGTTCGTTACTGGCTCCAACATCCTCTTCAGAAAAGTTCTGATCAGAGACCTCTGCAGAAGGTAAAATAGAATTTTTGTTACTTCCCTCATTTCTGACAAAACATGTGCCATTGTAAGTTAATGTGGTATCTGACAAAACATCAATGCAAACATGCATTTTTTTTTTAACAATGCACTGAGAGGCATGAGATGCAAATAATAAGCAGCAGACATTTATTATGTATCTGCAGATTGATGATCTGTCTTTGGTCACTCTATTTGCAGGATCAACATTTTATAAACAAGTTATCATGTCAGGGAAAGCGTAATGTAAAACCGTATAAAGTAGTAGCGAACGTGATTCCTGCAATGTCACATTAAAGTCGAATAGTGATCTATACGATTTGAAGATTAAGATTAACTACCCGCATATCTGAATGTAAAACAGCATAATCCTTCTAACATAGTATATATACCCCTATTAATCAACATAACCTTTTCACTACATGAACATTCTAAATTCATGATTGAACGAAATGGAAACATATCATGCAGGGAACAAACAAATGTGGCGGAAAGGTAATAAAAGCAGAGACCTTTGCTTTTACCAATTAAATTTCCTTCAGCGCAAGTCTTCGCTGCTACTCTTCCATATGTCTGATGAACCTTCTTTTGGACTGAATCAGTACCTGAGCCATAGTCATAAACTGACGCCTCACCACTGCGATCCACGGCAGCAGCACTGCGTGGCCTGAAACGCCTTACCCATGTACTCTCAGGATGGAGCTGAGCACTGAGATGGCTCTTGTTCGCATCAGGGCCGTGTTTCATATGGCCATATAGTTGCTCGACGAAGGAAGCCTCCATGGAGCTTATGTACGTGCTGTGCCTCTCGTTTGTCCATCCAGCTGACATCAAGCCAATAACCTGATCGTCCTATGAAAAAACCAACGAAAGAAGAACGTATTTTTTTAGGTTCCAAATGTTACATGCCTAGTTGCCTGATGCAGAAATTCAACTGAAATAGGAAAGGTTGAACGGCCTGAACCAAATGTTTAAGATCATTATATCGTACTTTCTTCAATTAATTAAGAAAATTGTACAGACAATGCAAATGTAAATATACGTATAAAAGAAGAACACGAAATGGAAGCATGCAAGAGCCTAAAAAAGATGGATTATCGATGCTTACAATACTGACCGGCAGGGGAAGAGAGAGAGGCAGCGGCTCCTCGTTGATCAACGCTGGGTTGAAGAACACATCCTCCATTGGATTACCTCTCATGAAGACTGATGAAGAGGGTAACTGACGAAGGGGGAAAGGACAAGGATACTACAGATTCGGTTCTCTCTTTTGCTCTGACTGAACAGGAAAGAAGGAAACTGTGGAGGAGGAAAGATGGGAAGAGGACTAATCAGATGGATACTGAACCAGAAAACCTGGATCACAGAGGAGCAACTGAGCCGACCAAAAGCAATAGAGAGTTTCCCCCAAACGTGCAAGATCAATAGACAGTTGAAAGAGCGCTCGAGGACCGCCGCCTGGAAGAGATCCAGGAACCCTCGCACGCCGAAAGAAATCAAAGGCGGAGGAGCGAACGGAGCATCAGATATTTCCTCAACACTGTAAAGAGAGGGATGGAGAAAGGAACCCCACTCTTGCAGCGCCGGGGAGAAAAAAAAATCCGAGATTTATCCTCTCTCAGATACAGAGGCGGGCGGGGGAGCTCGACTTTAATAGGCTGGCGAAACGAGAAACCATCCACGAGATGACGGGCGGTGGGAGAAGGAAGGAAGCAAAGGCGAAGCGGAAGAGGGAGAGGACCGCAGAGCAGATTCATCCCAGCTGGTCTGGTCCGGTGAAGGGGAGGACGAGGTCCAGGTGGGGGAGGAGAGAGGGGAGGTGGGCTCCAGCAGCCGAGGCTTTCCCATGACGTGGCAGCGCTTTTCCACGTGGCGGAAATGGAGCGCTTCGGCAAGCAAAATATCTGGTTCCTGATATTTTCCGAGGGCAGAGCCTGCCAGGCGGGGCCGGGAACAGGAAAGATCTGCGACCAGGATGGCCGTTACGCGGGAGTCGGAGTCGGCGACAGGGCAAAGAAGTCACACTGACCGCGCATGGGGCTAGTACTATTAGTACTACTTTCTTTTCTTGAATAATGGAAACTTGCTAGTAGCGAAAGGGAATCGCGTGAGGATCTTTTCAAGGTAGTAAAACGAGTACTGTATGCTATGCTAGTATTTCAGACATCATATTTTTTTAGTTATAATAAAATACTAGTAGTGCTTTCTGTGGTTCATGGTGTTCTGTGCGTTGAGTTTTTCACGTTGTTTTATGCGCGTACTATGCAGTAGTAATAGCTGACACAACCAAGATCAGAGGACGCTGGCTGTATTTTAGGCATATTTGGTTAGCCCGTTCGAGCAGGCCCGATGGATCCAACCTTCTGTTGTTTGGTTGACACATTTTGGATCTGACTGTGCTGATGTAAGGTTCTGAGGTTTGGCCTCTCACCCCTACTTAGGGCACGTTTGGATGGGCCGGGCTAACGTTTAGCCCTCTGCTACAGTGCCACACGCGCGTCGGTGGGAGCCAAACGGGTGGGCTAAACCCGAGCTAAACGCGTTAGCCCCGTTAACTGGTCCGCAGGGGTCTAAAATTGGTTTAGCCCACTATGGACCGTGCCGGACATCGATACCCTCCTTCGCACGCTCCTTGTTGTGGACGGCAGCCTTATCCGCTCGGCGCCTCCACCCGAGTGCCCTCCGCCGCCGCCAGCAGGCCCCTCCCCGTCGTCCCTCCGCGCCGCGGTTGGCGCCCCCCGCTGCGCGTCACGCCGCATCTCTTCTGACGCCTTCTTTGGCCTCCAAGTCGCAGACGTCATCCGCGAGGCCGGATCCGGCGGCCGCGTCGCGCGTCCTCCCGGCGGCTACAACGGCGACGCTTGGGACGCGCCATCCGCCCTGCGAACTTGCCGCCTCCAGGCCCCCGGTACCGCCGCCTTCTGGCCCCGGCTCCGCACTGTCCTCGGCGGGTCCGCTTGCGGCCGCTGGCTCGTGCCCACCGTTGCCGCCGCCTCCCGGGCCCGGAGGCGCACCATCCTCGGCGGGTGCGCTTGGGGCGGAGTCCTCCATCGTCCCCCCGGCGCCAGTGATGGCCCCACCACCGGTCCCCGCACCGGCCCCCCTCACTGGTGCGCTTGGGGCGGTGTCGTTCGTCCTCCCCCCGGCGCCAGTGAGGGCGCCACCGACGGTCCCCGCTCCGGCCCCCCTCACGGGTCCGCTTGGGGCCGCGTCGTCCGTCTTCGCACCGGCGCCAGTGAGGGTGCCACCGTCGGTCCCCGCTCGGGGCCCCCTCACGGACGGCGGTGCCGGTGAATCGCAGCATTATCCCTCCTCCCCTTCGTAACTGTGGCCGAGGCACTCCCCGATCTGCCGCCGCACCCGTCGGAGCTGCCGCCATCGCCTGCCGCCGACGCGCAACGCACTTCGTCGAGCACAGGCTCTGCACCAGACCCCAACCCGCCGCCCGCCTCAGTTGCCCACTCCCGGTTCGTACTGATGGACAGCGACGACGGCGATCCATACAAGGATTTCTTCTCCCAGCCGGAACAGCTCTGGCGGCTGGGGCGGTTGGTCGTCGGCGGACGGCGGCATCCAGCGCCCTCCAGACTTCGACATGCATGGGTTGGACCTTAACTCCGATGCTGTCGAATTCCGGCACCTTCCCGAGTACGGCGCCTTCTTACAGTCGCCTGCTGGACGTGGTCGCAATGCCGGCCGAGTTGGCAGTGGCCGGGCATCGACGTCGCGGCCTCGTCCCATGGAACGCACTGCTGCGCCTGAAAGAGGGCAGAGTTCTTCTGCAAACCGGAGGCCAACCGAAGTAATAGGCGTTGGCGCAGGTGGTAGCCGGATAGGTAACCGTCCACGCGGTCGTGGCCTCTCGTCTCCTCGCTTCGACAACGATGACATTGGAGGGCCTACGCCGGACGACGAGCTTTGCCACCACGGCTACGACTCTTTCTCGGAACCGATGGACGATCCCGTCGGCGCTGCGGGTTCCTCTGTAAGTCGTCCCTGCACCCTCATTGCTTAACACATATCTACCAGCACCTATAATACTTGTAGTGGAGTCATTCATGTGTCCAATATTGCTTGACCGTTAATAGATGAAATCCCACAAGTCTACTTGGTCAGAGGAGAATACTCTAATTCTTTGCGAGTTGTGCATTGAGCAAATACGGACAGGTAACTGTGTTAACAGCACCATGTCTACTCGTGGCTACAAGATTATCGCCGATAAGTACTACATGGCCACTGGACTTAGGCACGACAGGAAGCAACTGAAGAACAGAATCGGGCAATTGAAGGGCTTGTACACATTCTAGTGCTGGCTGCAGAAGCAGATAGGTTTAGGACGTGCACCTAACGGGACTATCATCACCCCTGATGCCTTCTGGAGGAAACATACGGAGGTACGTCATTTCGTTGTCGTCCATTCAATCGTTTTTAAATATGCATGCCCTTACAAACATTATGTTATCGCGCGATTACCTAAAAAAAGTTACTGCAGATGGCTACAGGGATGGATACTTCGGATTAGCAAAGACGGGAACATAGAGATATACATATGTGGTGGAATAGGATTCTAAGTACGATTTTACATGGGATTTCAGAGTTTATTGGAAATGCCTTTACACAAGTTCTACTTTAGATGTAACGTCCCGCCTCCTCGAGGCCAGGCCCGCTTACATCAGGTAGCTTTTTATAGGACGTAGGCTGGCCTCACAAACCAACACAAGTCTTTTCTGCGCACATTTATCCTCACCCGTGCGCACCCGGGAATAACTTCCCGGTTCCATCCTAAAATTGCTCCAGGCCAAGCACGCTTAACCTCGGAGTTTTTCGGAACTAGGCTACCGGAAAAGAAGTTGCAACTTGTTGATATGAGTATCCTATTATCCTATTAAGTCCTGGATCGGGGTGTCACATACTCACCCCCTTAAGAGACCGACGTCCTCGTCGGTCAATCCCAAGCCAGGAACGTTCTCTCTTGGCCACGTCCATGTGTCCAGTGCCAGCGCATGTGTCATGTTGTGTGACCACTCTGGATCCACACTAGCCATGCACACCATGCCTACGCAACTGCGACACATGCGCCCGTGAAACCGCGAGAATCGGCTCTGATACCATTATGTAACGTCCCGCCTCCTTGAGGCCGGGCCTGCTTACATCAGGTAGCTTTTTATAGGACGTAGGATGGCCTCACAGACCAACACAATTCTTTTCTACACGCTTAACCTCGGAGTTTTTCGGAACTAGGCTACCGGAAAAGAAGTTGCAACTTGTTGATATGAGTATCCTATTAATCCTATTAAGTCCTGGATCGGGGTGTCACAAAGGACCTCCCGAGTACCTACCTCAGCTGGAGGAGATGTTCCATGGTGTAACTGTGGATGGGTCCACTTCACGCATCCCTGGGGAGGAGGAGCACGAAGACGACGATGCACGTGGCGAAGACGAGGAACTGAATGAGGTTGCTCTGAGCCAGACCACAAGCAGCGGACGCAAGCGATCGAGCGGCAGGAGCACAGCTGCATCCCCACATAAGAAGACAAAGAGCCCAATGGTCGGACTTATGGAGAAACTTGTCAACAAACTTTCCGCGAGCAGTGCCGCCACTACGTCGGCCATGGAGCAGAACAATGTGGATGCATCCGTGAAAAGGTGTAACGAGCTGCTTGAGGAGTGCGGAGTCGGCGAGAACGATCCATTGTTCTTTGCTGCATCTGTTTTGTTTGAGAATAAGTGGATTAGGTCCTGGTTCTGTGGCATGAAAACTAACTCCGACCGATTGGGATGGCTGAAGCGACGAGCTGAGCTGCAAAATCTGTTGTAGTCTATTTCTGCCTTAGGATGTGTGAATTCGTAGGGAACATTGTGTTTGACATGTGAACCCATTGATGATATTTGGTTTGTGTGCTGTATTGCATATTACATTTGTTGTGCTGCTATTAAGTGTGTTGTCTTGTTGTGTTGACCACGCATGGTTTTGGTATTTGAATTGTTGCTGACGCATGGTTTTGGTATTACCATGAGGAGCAGCAAGAGTTGAGTCTGTTTCATGCCGCGACATTGAACGCGGAAGGCAACACCAGTGAAAGTGATGACGGCGAAGATGAAGATGAAGTGTACGCGTGGATACTTCGCGAGCATCAAGAAACACATGACCTCATGGTAGCCACGTTTATGGTCGGTACGTATTATTATGAAACTTACATGAATAAGTCTAATCCGAGACAACCGGTACTTAGTGGATTACAATGGGTACAAATAACTCTTGAGGATCCTTCATATTGCTACGACATGTTTAGAATGGAAAGATATTTGTTTGACAACCTTCATACGTTGCTAGTTGAGAGGTACGGCCTTAAGTCGAGTAGCAAAATGTCCAGCGTTGAGGCTTTGGGGATGTTCTTATGAGATTCACATTTGTTGTTGCCGGTTGGTCAGGGTCGGTACATGACATGAGAATGTTTAATGATGCAATCAACAAATATGGAAACAAGTTTCCGCACCCACCTCCAGGTACAGTCGTTACTTTTTCTTGGCAAGTACGCATATGTATGTAATCCAACATATTTGCAATGACCGTTCTTTTAACTATTCTGCAGGAAAGTACTACTTAGTGGATTCAGGGTACCCAAACCGTCCTGGGTATCTGGCACCATACAAGGGGACGAAGTACCATGTCCCGGATTTCCAATCGGGCCCGTGACCTAAGGGGGAGAAAGAGGTATTCCACTTCGCGCATTCGTCACTACGAAATGTTATCGAGCGCGCATTTGGAGTGCTGAAGGAGAAGTGGAGGATTTTGTACGACCTCCCGAGTTACCCAATGGAGAAGCAAACAAAAATTATATTGGCATGCATAGCATTGTATAATTTTATTAGACAAACTGCTCAACATGATAGAGCGTTTGATATGATATGTTTGATAATGATGAGTACTATAGGCCACAAGCAGCCTCATCCTCAGCAGGACATCGTATGAGTAGCCAACTTGCAGATGAAGAGATAAGTATGAACGCTTTTCGGGATCAACTTGCACGTGCGTTGTTTTGACGAGCGGAGGTTTTCATATTTAAACAATATATTTGTCATGTCTGTTACTTCGTTGTGGAATTATAACAAAATAATCTTGTACCTGTTTCTCTTGAATTTATTATCTATTTTTGTAAATTATGTCCGTTGATTTTCTTATGATCCTGTTATTCGTATCGGACTTTGTATGTTGTTTTGCTGAAAAAAAAGATGATGGTATTAGAAGTTATGTACACTCTATGTATAGGAATAATTTGGTCTTTTCTCAACTGAAGGCTAATTTTTAACCCACTTCTCTAAACAGTAGCGCGGGCTAAAGTTTAGCCCAGGCTAAAGTTTAGCCCCTTGTCTTCCAAACGCCACCTTACCTTGTGTTTGGAGCACTAGACCTAGAACTAAAGTTTAGTTTCTAAATTTTAGCCTTTAAACTTGTAGTACTTTGGATGAGCTAAACTTTAGTCCTCTACTGTTGCAATGACTGATTTGCCCTTATTTAGTCCTCTGATGTCCTGCTGTACAAGAATTAAAACATAATAGTCTACGATGGCCATATGATCTCAGATGGTGATGGGAAGAAACTGCAGGTCAGATAATTAGGATAAATTAATTGAACAGGGAATGGAGGAGGCATTTGACAGCATATAAACTATACACCAATAATCCAAGGAAAAGGTAATGGACAATATATGAGAAGCGTTCCTCCAAAATCCAATTGGAGGTTGTGACGCTCATGCCAAAGCTAGCCTAGCAGGCATTTTATCAAACACGTTGCAAGCAGCAGCCATGGTTGCTCCTGGAGTGTTCCTAGGGAGTTGTGACGACCATGCCAAAGCTCAAGCCTACAGGGAACGTACTCCACGGCTCACGGCTGAAGCTCTAGCCTAGCGGGCGCGTCCATGACTCAACTCGACCTCAGTACGCGTCGGCCTCAGCATGTGGAGGACCTGGACGTGGTGGATCTGCCGGCTCGGAGGAGGAGGAGGACGTGGAGGACCTGGACGTGGTGGATCTGCCGGCTCGGAGGAGGAGGAGGACCTTTGTGCCGGCTCTGAGGAAGAGGAGCTCTGGCCGCGGTGCTGGGTGGGAGGAAGAGGAAGAATTGCGGCAGTAGGACGAGACCGACGGCCTGCGTGCGATGGAGCTTTGTGTGGAGGAGGGCAGGCGGCGCTCCTTCCTTCTGCGGACGGTGGTAGAAGCGGGAAGAGGGCGGCCTCCGGTGGTGCCCCTGGCGGCTGGGGGCTCCACAACGAGCAGCACCACGACGGCGGTCGATGGTGCTACGAGCAGGAAGACGACGGCGGCCAGCGGGAGAGGAGGGCTGGGGAGGGGCGGGCGGGCGGCGGCGCTGCTGTCGCCTTCGTCTGGGGAGAGGCGGGCGGTGTGGATAAGGTTTCCAAGGTAGTCACGTCCTGCCTCCAGTTTAGCCCGTTTTAGGCCTTCTTGAAGCCTAAAATTATAGTCTACTTTTATTCTTTTTACCTCTTTTAGCCCATTCTATTTGAATCTTTATATAAAAAAAGCCTAAACTTTTACTCTAAAATCCAAACAGACCCTTAGATTAACCCGACTAATACAACAGATGCGTAACGAATGCAACAGATAAGTGACGAATGCAACAGATGAGTTTCTCTCACCTCGTCTCCCATCCCTCTCTTCTTCGCCACTGAAAGAGATTAGGGCAGAGCATGAAACCATGATCCAATACAGGCTTAAAAGAGGTTAGCAACTACATTGGCCTAAGCCAAGAGATTAACAGCTACATGGGCCTAATTGAAAAAAAAATACATAACACCCAACTACTCATTGATTAGTGAATATGGAAGGCAATGCTTATTCTTTTCCATTCTTTTTCTTAAAAAGAATTTTACAAGTTTGAAATGATATTTGTATTCAATTTCTGACTTAGCTGGTTGATTATTTTTTTTATCATTGGTCAATTGTTTGAATATTTTTATCTTAGTTGGATGATTATTGTCTGTGTTCATTACCGCCGACTAGTAAATTTATCGTGGGATGTGCGTTTTGGGGTTCCGATGGTTCGTGAGAGGACATAAAGAATTATACTGGTTCGGGCAACGTGGTCCTACGTCCAGTTTCGAGCTGCTCGTGTTACTCACGACTTGTTTGTAGTAGGGGGTTACAAACGGGCGAGAGAGGGAAGGCTTCCCAAGTCTCTGGATGAAAAAAGTGTGTGCGTGCAGGAGTGTTCGTGATCCTTCTCTAGGAGGATGGCTCGAGTTCTTGTTTGTTCGCTGATCGGTTAGTTCCTCCTCTTTTTCATCCCCCGGCTCTTCCTCCTTTTATACCGTGAAAAGAGAGGTCCGGGTTCATGACGCGTCGATGGTCGTGACCGTACGTCCAAGTTGGGCATCGCCACTGTGAGTGACGATAACAGCATGGCGGTGCTTTCTTAACTCGACGGCGCGGTGAGTGTCGTCAATCGTGGACGTCCCGTTCGTATGGAGGACGGCTTCTGTTGGTGGTGAACGGAGTGGCGCCGTTGTCATGGCCGTCGCTCGAGGACGTCCTGTCACAATAGATAGGTGGGCTTCTGACAGGAGCCATGGCAACAGCGCCCGTCCTTTGGCCGGTGCACGTCGTGTGCATTTATCGCCCACTTGCTCGAGTAATTAATGGCTCCATCTGTCAGCGATCGTGGGAGTGGCAGCCATTTATTGCCCAACCGCTACCGTCCTGCCTACTCGGCGTGGCAGGCGGCTCGCCCGACCTTGGGGTCAGGCGAGGCGGAGGTGCGGTCGTCCGACCCCTACGTGGATGGGGTCAAGCACATCGGCTGCATTGCGGAGGATCCGACCCCTCCCCGGGGGGGGGGGGGGGTCGGGCGAGGCGGAGACTCCCTGCCGACCCGGCCCGTCAGGTGTCCGTACGACATGAGGGTCGATTGTGGCAGAAATCGTTCTCGTCTTAATCACGTCATTAAGACCGTAGGTCATTAAAGTTAATTACCTCTGATATTGACCCTCGACAGTAGCCCCCCAAGTGAGGCTTGACCTCCGTGCGGAAGGGAGTCGGGGGTCACTCAAATCGGGAGAGGAAGGCTCACGACCGTAGACTCGCTTTCTGCCTTATCGAGTCCACGTGTTCTGCGATCCCGTATTGGATCTCTTTTTGCAATTCCGTTCCCCGAGACCTTCGCTCGTTGCGGCGGTCCGTTCGCGGACACGGTTCGACTTGTATCGTTCCTCCAGCGCGTTCGTTCGTCGGACGAGGAGGTTGAGCCGGGCCACGCTTTACCGCAGGGGCCAAAGCGTGACGCTCGTTGAGCTGACGGGAGAGTTCAAGTGAAGCCTCAGAGTCCCTTCGGGGGGACCTCGATGGACCAGCTGGTGGTCGACCTCAATATTCCCGGTTGCCGTCCTAATTTGGTACCCAGATGCTGTTCGATAAGCTCCAAGGGCTCGTTGCCTTTCTGCGGTGAAACACCCATGGACCGGTTCGAACCGGGACTTGAACGTGGATCGTGATGCCCTCGGCGCTCGAGCGCCAGGGTACTGGCCGCTAGCGGGCCCATCTCCCTCCACCCCTCGCTCTATTTTTGCTCTGAGCGGCTGTTGAACCCGTTTGCTGGGCCAGCCTTCGAACTCTGTGGGCCGTCAGGGCATATTCCAGCCCAAGTTGCCGCCTGTCAGTATTTATTTTGCGGCAGAGGTGCGGCAGGTGCCTGCCACAATGGGACACGCGGCCGCGTTAGTCTTCGGCCCTCATGAGTACACGCGCGCCCGCCCGCGCTGAGTGAGGTGGCCAAGTGGGCCCTGCTTGCAGTGATTAAGAGGAAACCGCCAAGCAGGCGCGGGATATAACCGCGCTGAGCGAGGTGGCCGTGCGGGCTCCGCTTGCAGCGAGTGGGAAGAAGGAAGTCGAGCGGGCGGGAGACACGACCGCGCTGAGCGAGGCGGCCATGCGGGCCCCGCTTGCAGCGAGTGGGAAGAAGGAAGTCGAGCGGGCGGGAGACACGACCGCGCTGAGCGAGGCGACCGTGCCGGTCCCGCTCGCAGCGATTAGGGAAAACAAGCGGACGGGGGTTATAAATACGCACCTTGCCCGCCCGTTCTTCATCACTTGTTATTCGTGTCCCTTCGTCTCCGCGCCGCTTTGCCTTCTAACTCTTTGCTCTCCGTGCTTGCGCCGTGCAATCCCCTCTCGCTTACCCAACTCTCCCGCGTCCCCACACTTTCCTCCATGGCAAACTGGTGGAGATCCAACATGCGGGGTGTGCGCCTCAATGGCTTGGTGAAGCGTGGCCTCCTCGTCGCGTGGACGGAGGCGAGAGAGTGGCTGCTCCCCGGCGAGGAGACAGCATCGGCGCTGGCGGACGGGTACGTTGTATCCTCCGCCCACTTCCACGAGTGCGGGTTGGGAGTCCCCGCGCAGCGTTTCCTGCGGGGGCTCCTCCACTACTACGGCCTCGAGCTCCAACACCTCAACCCCTACGGAGTCCAGCACATCGCTGTCTTCGTGGCGCTGTGCGAGGGCTTCTTGGGTATCGCGCCCCACTTCAACCTCTGGCGCTACTTCTTCACCGTCGGCTGTGCCAGCATCCACCTCCGCAGGGAGTGCGCCAGCACCTACATCCCGCTTCGGCTGAGGAGCTCCAATAGCGGCTGGCACGGGCAGTGGTTCTACCTCAAGAACGACGCCGCCAGCCCCCTATCGGAGTTCACAGAGCGCACCTTCAACACGGCGCCCGAGGTGTGGAAATGGGGGCCGCCATCAAAGGAGCGGAACCGGCAGGACGACCTCCTGGACGCCGTCCGGCAGCTAAGGGCTCGGGGAGTGCGTGGCGCCGGCGTGATCGCCGCGTACCATGCCCGACGGGTGCTGCCGCTCATGGCGCGCCTGCTCCTGAAGTGGGAGATGAGGCCCAGCTCGGATCTTTTCGGGTCGGTGATGTCGACCGAGCCCCTCTCCAAGTCGGAGCTGAAGCATCATCTGAGGGACACCCTCTCGACCGAAGACGCCGAGGCTTCTCTCGACGGGCATCCCCCGATGCGCCCTGCCGAGGGGAGCATCGCCTTGGTAAGTCATCGTTCCCTTTTTGCAGTTCCCTTCTTTTCTTGGTTCTTCCGACCCTAACTCTTTCTTTCCTCCCTCGTCTGGATGTCAGCCGACGGGCCTCCTTGTCCGACCCTCCCGTGCCCCCGTCCCCGAGGACGCGGCCGTCAGGGAGGCAAATCGCCTGGCAGCCGAGGAGCAGAAGCGGAAGAAGGACGCCTGGGCGGCGAAGAAGGCGAAGAGGCTCCGGGCCCAGTTGGACCGGGGTTGGCGCCGCCAGGGCTCCCACGACTAGGACGAGGACGAGGAGGAAGAGGAGGAGGGGAAGGAGGACGAGGAGGTTGTGGAGATCCCTCCTCTCGCCCCGAAGGGGCAGGTGGTGCGCCCACGCGCGCAGGAGCCGAGGCCGGAGCCTCGGAGGTCGGAGGCGGCGTCGGCCTCGGTCCCCTCAAGCTCAGCTGCGCGGCCGGCCCCCGAAGAAAGGCCATCCGCGCCGCTGAAGACTCGCGCCCACCCCGAGCCGGCGGGGTCAGGGCTGTCGACCTCCGGGCCCCCAAGGCACGGAGGCGCCATGGCCTTCACTGGGCGAGGCCGCGGCCTTACGGGTCAGCGGGAAGCGGCCCATGGAGGAGCAAGGAGGGCGGACCCCAAAGCGTCGCCGCTCCGTGTCCCGAGGGTAAGTGCGCCGCACACATTTCACCTTTTTGTCTGCCTTTACTTATCGTATTTTTCGTGCAGGGTTAGGGTACAGGCGACGTAACTCCGGACGGCGCCGAAGAAGGCCCGCGGGTGCGCCAGGCTTCGGAGCCCATGCGCCCATCGGTGGCGGAGCCTCGGCCGGCTGCGGAGCCGTCCCAAGAGCGGCCGGCGGCGTCGGGGCCGGCGGTGGCGGAGGGGCCGGAAACCCTCCTGGCCGGTCCCTCAGCGCTGACAGAGGTGACGGTGGCCGTTCCTCCGAAGGGGCCGACAGAGGAGGCGGCGGCGGCTTCGGTGAAGGAAGTGGCGGCGGCTCCGGCGACCGAGCCGGGGTCGCCAATTTTTAGGCCTCCCACGGCGAGGAGTCGGCGGCGGCTGCCGCGCTGGTGGAGGACGACGCCGGTGACGTGCCGACAGCGGTGCCGGTGGCCCCACCGACCGAGGGGCCAGCGGAAGTAGGGTGCCCCGGGACCCGGGAGTGCGCGGCGAGCCCTGGAGGGGGTCTTGTCGGTGACGTCCACACTGGACTCCGTCGCAGCCGTGCTCTAGGGCCACCTTGCGCACGGGGAGCTCGAGGAGAAGCTCGCCGCCGCCCGTGGCGCGGCGTCGGACGCTCTTGCCCGGGAGCGGATTACGGCGGGGCGTCTTTTGGAGGTGGAGGACCGGCTCCTTGCCGCACTGGAGGAGGTGCGGCAGGCGCAGGCGGAGTCGGAGGAAGCGCGCCGGGCCTACGACGCCGTCACTGTACTTGCGGTGGAGCAGACCTAGCGGATGGAGGTGGCGAGGGCGAGCCTCGAGGAGGAGGCCAGGGCCAGGGAGGACGCCGAGGTAGTGACCACCTCCTTGGCCGTGGAACTGGCCCAAGGACGCACCAAATTCAAGAAGCTCCAGGCTGGGGCGACGGGTAAGTCGTGTCTTCGGCTCGGATTTATTTTCCCTTAGACGGATGTGAACTAACCGTTGCGCCCCCTTTCTTGCAGTGCTGTCTGAGAAGTTGAAGGCGAGCGCAGAGGAGTTGTCGCGGATCCAGGAGGACTTCAAGCGGGAAGTCGAGGAGCACGACACGCTCCGGGTCGCCGTCGGCGTGGCCCTCTCCGACCTCGGGGTCGCCGCTGAAGTTGGGTCGAGGTCCCTTGCTCCCCAAGTCCCTCGTCTCGTTGCCCGGTCGCGTTGCGCCGGAGTGTGCACTAGGCGTTCGCCATCACCTAGTCGCATTACTCTAGCATCGCCCTCGACTTGATGAGCGAGGGCTTTGCTCCCGGCTACTTCGACGCCGAGCTGGACGCCATCGAGGAGGAAGTGGCCCCTCTGGCGCACGCCTTGGCTGCGAGGATGGAGGCAGAAGAGGAAGAGGACGACCCCCGTCCCACCCCTGTAGAGTAGGAAGTAGTTAGTTTTAGTTTGTACATAGGACGGCCGAGGCCAAATGCCCGATCCTTTTTGTGAATCAAGAGAACAATTCGAATGTCCTTTGACTATTAGAGTGTGTTCGTTCGTGAAGGCGTTCCTTCACAAATTTATGAAAGCGTTCGTCCCCTTTTTCCTTGTTTTTAAAACATAGAAATCATAGGCCATGGGTAGCGTCGACGTTCCATCTAGCTGGTGAGCGTCGTTGCCGTAACCTTCTGGGGTCGTAGGTGTTACGCAGTCCGACCAACTCGACTTCACATCTTCTTCTACCCACGACTTTCCTTTCTAAGTTTTAAACGCGGGACGAGGGGTCGAAGCTTCCAGAAAGGATAAGCCGTAACTAGGATAAGAACTTGGTTTTGTCGGTGAGCGTTGTGGCCGTAGCCTTCGAAGGCCGTAATCGCTTCGCATTCCGACCGGTCTGACCTTGAATTTTTTTTTTCTTATCCTCTGTTTATCCTTTCTCGAAGTTTTTGCAAGCAGGTGGCAAACTAAATGAGTGTTAGGGCGCGCGTACGGTGCGCATACCCTGCAGGAGTAGCCCCCGAGTGGGGTCCGGCTCCCGTACGGTGGGAGTCGGGCGCCGCTTGTTTCGGCGAAAGGGAACAATGGAACGACCACGAGTTTAGGGATAGAAACGACGTATCTGTTCGATGTTCCAGACGTTGGCTATCTCTTGTCCTTCCGCGGTCTGCAGCTTGTAGGTGCCGGGCCGGAGGACCTTGGAGACGATGTAGGGACCTTCCCATGGAGGCGATAACTTGTGGCGGTCCTTGTTGCTCTGGGCGCGTCGAAGGACGAGGTCGCCGACGTCGAATGCTCTCTCCCGCACGTTCCGGCCGTGGTAGCGTCGTAACGCCTGCTGATACTTCGCCGATCAGAAAAGTGCCACGTCCCGTGCCTCGTCGAGCTGATCCATGGCGTCCTCGAGGGACGTCTGGTTCCCTTCATCGTCGTATGCTTTGACCCTCGGCGCGCCGTAGTCGAGGTCGGTCGGTAAGACGGCTTCGGTGCCTGGCAGGAAGCTCGGCCACCCACCGACCGCTGAACTGTTTCATTCGATTTTGGATCCGAGGCTTCAACCCTTGAAGGATCATGCCGTTCGTGCGCTCGACCTGCCAGTTCGTGCGGGGGGGCGCCACGGCCACCCAATCGACTCGGATATGGTAGTCGTCACAGAACTTGAGCAATCGCTTCCCCGTGAACTGCGTACCATTATCTGTGATGATGGAGTTTGGGACCCCGAAGCAGTGGACGATGTCGAGGAAGAATTCGACCGCTTCCTCTGGTCGGATCCTCACGATCGGTCGGGCCTCGACCCATTTGGTGAACTTGTCGACCGCCAACAAGAGGTGGGTGAAGCCCCTGGGCGCTTTCCTGAGAGGTCCGACCAAGTCCAATCCCCAGACCGCGAACGGCCACATGACAGGGATGGACTGCAGTGCCTGTACCGGTAGGTGAGTCTGCCGAGCGTAGAACTGGCAGCCTTCGCACGTGCGCACGATCTGCGTAGCATCGCCTGACGGCCGTTGGCCAGTAGAATCCTTGTCGAAACGCGTTTTCAATGAGGGTCTTGTGCGCGGCATGGTGGCCACAGACCACACCGTGAATTTCTTGCAGCAGCATCTTTTCTTGTTCGATCGGGATGCAGCACTGCAAGATCTTGGGGAGACTCCTCTTGTAAAGCTCTCCATCAATGATGACGAAGGATTTGGCGCGTTGTGCGACGCGCCAAGCTTCCGTCTTGTCTGCGGGGAGTTCTCCTTTGAGGAGACAGTCAAGGTACGGCGTCCTCCAATCGGTCGGAGGACCAGTACCAGGCGCGGACGCCTCATCAATCTCCATGACGCTAGGGTCGGGAGATTTCGTGGTCGGTCCGACCCCTTCCCCTGGGAGGGGCTCGGTGCCGACCTCCGGGACGACTTTGGGCCGGACCGACGGTTGGCTCTGGTCGTGGGCGAAGACCCCAGGCGGGATTTGTTCGCGTCCAGCTGCCATTTTCGCCAAGGAGTCAGCCTCTTCATTCTGCCGCCTCAGGATATGCCTGAGCTCGAGACCGTGGAACTTGTACTCCAGTTTAAGAACATCCTGGCAGTACGCGTCCATGGTCTCGTTGTGGCAGCTGGACTCCTTCATGACCTGTCCGACGACGAGCTGAGAATCGTCCCAAATTTTGAGTCCTCGAATTCCCAACACGTCAGCGATCTTGAGCCCGTTGACGACCGCCTCGTACTCGGCCACGTTATTGGAAGTAGGGAACAGAAGGCAGAATGCATACTTCATACACAACCCCAGGGGGGAGACGAAGATGAGTCCGACCCCTGCTCCTTTACGCATCAACGAACCATCGAAGTACATCACCCAGTACTCCTGGTCGACAGGAGCTGCGGGTAATTGTACTTCGGTCCACTCGGCTATGAAGTCGGCCAAGGTTTGGGACTTGATCGCCGTTTGAGGAACGTACATGATCCCTTCGCCCATCAATTCGAGCGCCCACTTTGCTGCCTTCCCTGTTGCATCGCGGTTCTCCACGACCTCTAGTAAGGGGAAGGAGCTGACCACGGTCATTGGGTGTGACTCGAAGTAGTATCGGACTTTCCTTTTGGCGAGGATGACGCTGTAAAGGATCTTCAATATCTGAAGATGTCGGGTCTTTGTGTCCGACAAGACTTCGCTCACGCATTGGACCTTGAGGGCGTGGCCTTCCTCCGTCCGCTCTACAACCAAGGTAGCGCTGACCACCAGAGTCGTCGCGGCGATGTAGAGGAGGAGCGGCTCCTTAGGGGTCGGAGGCACCAGGACCGGAGGCTTCGTCAGGATAAGTTTTATCCTGTCGAGGGCGTCCTATGCCTCGGGCGTCCATTGAAATGGCTCGGATTTCTTCAGGAGCTGGTAGAGGGGATGCACGCGTTCTCTGAGGCGTGAGATGAAGCGGCTCAGCGCCGCTAAGCACCCTGTCACACGTTGCACCCCTTTTAGGTTTTGAATTGGGCCCATCTGACTGATGGCCGTGATTTTCTCCGGGTTGGCCTCGATGCCACGCTCGAAGACGACGAATCCGAGCAACATCCCGGTCGGGACCCCGAAAATTCATTTTTCGGGATTGACCTTGATGTCGTTCGCTCAGAGCTTGGCGAAGGTCCGCTCCAGGTCGGCTACGAGCTGGTCGGTTTTCTCGGATTTGACGATGATGTCGTCCATGTATGCTTCAATGATATCTCTAATGAGCTCGTCGAAACACCTAATCATGCAGCGCTGGTACGTTGCACCCGCATTCTTCAGCCCAACGGCATCATGACGTAGCATTACGATCCGAACGGTGTGATGAAGGATGTCGTGGGTTGGTCGGACTCCTTATGGGGATCTGATGGTATCCAGAATACGTGTCAAGGAAACAGAGGGCTTTGCACCCCGAGGTCGAGTCGACGATCTGGTCTATACGCGGCAAAGGAAACGGATCCTTTGGACACACTTTGTTTAGACTAGTGTAGTCAACACACATCCTCCATTTCCATTCTTTTTTCGTACAAGAACGGGATTGGCTAACCATTCGGGGTGATACACCTCCTTGATGAAACCGGCTGCCAGCAGTTTGGCTATCTCCTCCCCGATTGCCCTGCGCTTCTCCTCGTCGAAGCGGCGCAGTCGTTGCTTCACCGGTCGGGATCCTGGTTGATGTGCAAGGAGTGCTCGGCGACTTCCCTCGGGATGCCGGGCATGTCTGAGGGTTTCCACGTGAAGATGTCGATGTTCGCGCGGAGTAAGTCGACGAGCGCGTTTTCCTATTTGGGGGAGAGAGAAGTCCCGATCTTTGCCACCTTCTCTGGGGCGTTGTCGGGGTGGAGCTGGATCTCTTTGACGCCCTCGACGGGCTCAAAAGACCCTGCGCTACGGTTGGAGTCAGGCGCGTCTTCGGTGACTTGCCGCCGGATGGCAGCAAACTCTTCCGCAGACGCGATGGTTACGGAGGCGAGTTTGCCGCTCTCCGTCTCGCACTGATAGGCGCGCTGGAAGGAGGCGCCAACAGTGATGACCCCCTTCGGCCCTGGCATTTTGAACTTGAAAGATGTTGTGTATGACCGAGACCTTGAATCCTTAAGCTTCTTATTGTCTGTTTAAGACATAGGCTTGGCTGGGTCGAAAAGTAAGGCTGATGGTGCATATAATTCCTTCCAATTTTTTTTCATGTTGCAATCACAAAAGTAACCAGTTCTTCATGTAACCAAAAGTGCACCACAATATCAGGAGTTTTAGGTAGTTGAGAAAGGGAGATCATGCCATGTAATAAATCGTTAATGTTACTTGATTTCTAGTTGTGCTTAAACTGCAGTATATGTGTGGATATGAGGCGGCAAGTAATTTTGATAGCATGGCTTGGATGAGTAATTTTCCACATATATGGATGATTTATATGCTCATTAAAGTAAAAAAAAAAAAACAGGTTGGTTCCCTCGTTTTTTTTGTTTTTTTTTTTGGTCATCTTGATGAATACATTGTCAAAGGGGGAGAATTATGTACACACATTGCACATTCACAAACATTTTTTGTTTTTCTTATATTATTTATTGTTTCTTCTTTTCAGGGGGAGGATTTTTATTTCATTTTTTTTTACATTGCAAAAATTTTATTATTTTTGTTGAATGTGAATGCCAATGTTCAGATTTATGTAGTGTTGCCAATGTTTCATCAAGGGGGAGATTGTGAAATCATGTGCTGAAAAATTGGCTTTCTAGTGAATTGGCATTGCAAAGTGATTTGTTCATTGTGTGGATTTACATGCTTGTGATAGCATGATATTTTTGGTTTACGTGCGACATGCTCGTGTGAGTAGTGTGGCGGACTGATGGTGAATCAAGTCGTGGACTTGTGCTCGTACTCGATTGGTTGTTTGTTCATGTGCAGGCGTTGCTTGAGGCGGAGCGTGGTCGATGACGGACTGGAACAAGGTTCGGGTTGAACTTGAGGTTTCGAGACTAGGTTCATGGATGAACTGAGGTCTTATTGGTCAAGGATGTCATGCGAGACGTTCGGGCTAGAGAACGGTGTACGTGAAGATTTGTCGATATGCGAGTCGTGACTCGGTGTCGACATCAGCGATGTGATCGCTGGATATAGAGGCTTGTGAAGTCTCGGTTCGGAGCAGCGGCTAGGAAGAAAGGGCACTGGACGCAAGTGTGTGGTCTGGTGCGGAGTTGAAGTCTGGAGTCTGGCCTGGCATCTATGGTCGATGATGGTGTGTGCTGGACTAGACATGGGCGCATGCAAAGGCCAGCGGGTTGGCTGATTTCTTTGCGTGTGTTGGTTTCTTCATGCATGCATTGCATGAGGTGCAAGTGCCACACGTTTCTGTTGGCGTGGTGGAAACCAGATAGGAAAAGGAACCAGCAGGCTGGCTGGTTTGGGTTTTCTCGTAACCGATTAGGACTTGGTCAGGTCAGTGGTGGCCTTGGAAATAAAAGGAATAGGAACCAGTTGGCTGCTGGGCGCGTCAGGTATAGCCGCTGGATTCCAGAGTAGCGTTTGAGGATTTCGTGAGAAATCTTTTGGGATGCTTTTGTGCAGCATCTTGTAAACTCGTTCGATCAAAAAGCTTAGTAATTTCGCAACCTGTTCTTTTGTCATGTTCATTCAGTTTTCTGGTTGATCTTATTTTGCTTACAGTTTTAGTTCTAGTCATCGGATTTGAATGCGGTTTGTTGCTATGGATTCGTACTGAAGTCTAGTTCGTTCCCACAAATTTTCATCTCGATTGATTAGATAGATTTTAGTTAATCTGGTTTTTAGTATGGATCAGTCAGATTAGATTTTGTCAGTTAGCGTCAGTTCCTGATACAGCGATAGTGTTTGGACCATAACTTCAGTTCTATAATTCAGATTGACGTGATCCTTTTTCTGATAGATTCAAAATTTCATAGTCTCTCTGCTGATAAAAAATCATGATTTTAGGAGTCACGGTCTAGGAAGGATTTGTGTTTTTAGTGACTGTCCAGAAATCGACTTTTAAGGTGAAAAAGTTTCTGCTGCCATTATCGCTATCATTCACCCCCCCTCTGCTAGCTTGTTTAGAGGAGCATCGATCCTACACCCTCGTAGACTCCTAGGTCAAGAACCGCTTCATGAGCGAGCAGTCCTTGTAGAGGTGCTTCACGGGATATTCGTGGTTGCGGCATGGCCCATTCCACTTCTTCTCGAAGTGGTCCGACGTGTCCGCTGCTGGCGCCTTGGCGCCCTTGCGGTCGGCAACCGCAACCATTCACCCCCAGACAAAGGCTACCGGCTCTTTTTCTTCTTGTGGGAGCGGTCGGAGGGGCCCTCGTCGGCGTCCTCATCTCGCTTACCCTCCGTCTCGTGGGGGCGGTTGAAGATCGCGCCTACTGCTTCCTCACCGAAAGAGTGGCTGGTCACGATATCTAGAAGCTCCTTGACCATTCGTGGACTTTTGCGACCCAGCTTGTGGACTAAGGTGCGACAAATAATCCCGGACAAGAACGTCCCGATGACGTCGGCGTCACCAACGTCCGGCAACTCGTTGCATTACTGGGAGAACGCCGGACGTACTCCCAGAGGGTCTCCCTCGGTTTCTGTCGGCAATTTTTGAGATCCCAGGAGTTACCTGGGCGCTCGTAGGTCCCTTGGAAGTTCCCTACGAAGACCTCCTTTAGATCGGACCACCTCGCGATTCGATTGGCGAGGAGGTGCTCTAGCCAGGTCCTAGCCGAATCGGCCAAGTAGAGAGGCAGGTTGCGGATGATGAAGATCATCATCCGCTCCTCCGGCTCGGCAGGCGAGGCGTTAATCTTCGAGCCAGAGGCTCGGGTTCGTTTCTCCTGCGTACTTCGGCACGTTGGTTGGGGGCCGGAAGCGCCGGGGAAACAAAGCGCCCCGGACGTGGGAACTGAAGGCCCGGGGCCCCGGAGCATCTGGGCTTGGACTCCTGTCCTCGTTCTCATCGTGGGGTCCACCTCAACGCGGGTGGCGAACCTGGCCTGTTCCGGAGACGTGCTCCAGTTGGCGTCGGCATGCCTCCAACGTGGCGCAAGCGTCACGGTTCGCGCCTAAGCATCCGCGGACGAAAGCTTTTGAGTCCCCGTCCGTCTCAGGACGTGTCTATTGGACAGACACGTTCTGGGTATGCGGTCTGCGAATTCGCGACCGCGAGCTCTCCGCTTGTTACGCCACCGCTCGTTGCAGCAGTGCCTCAACTTCGCGTTGAGTGCGTCGGGCCTCAGGCGTGGCAGGCTCAGGGAGCCCCCGAAGTAATGCCGCCGCCGCGGCGAGATTCTGGCTCGCACGCGTGAAACGCAGGCGTTCGTTACCTTCCTCGACAATTCATCGGCGCACATCACGTGCCATGGAGCAAGCACGTCCACCGGCCCCGCAACGAGCGAGTTCGCTGTCGACCTCCGCTTGCTCCTGCTCCAACTGGCGCTTGGCCTCGCGGAGCTCCTCCCCCCCGTGCTTGTAACTGCTCGGGCAGTACGTCGCGGGAGGGAGTCCTGGTCATCGCCACCGGCGGGATGGTGGGACGGTTATTCTCTGGATCCGGGGGATCTTCCGAATGTGCCATGAGGCACTTGCGAGAGGGGTTGTGGCTTCCCTTGCTGTGTTCTACGCCGGAATCTCCATTTTCCTCGTCGAGGAGGTCAAAGAAGGATTCCGACGCATAGCCTGTCATTCCCACGAACTCGATGTCCGTGATGCACAGGCTTTCGTGCGACGACACGCGGGTCATCGTAGTCTTGCCGGTGCTGGCCCGGCTGGGCGAAGTGGTTGCGTGCGAACCCTTGCGGGAGGGCTTCGAAGAGCGCGAACCCCTGCCTGAACATCGCACCTTTCCGTTAGCCGATGCGGACGGCACGCAACGGAAATCAGAGGTGGCGATTGGCGAAGCTGGCATGCTAACCAGCGCCAGGTTGCCCTCCTGGGTGGCAACGAAGTTAAGACTCCCGAAGTACATAGTTGTGCCCGGAGTCCATCCCTGGACGCAGTTGGCCATCGGAACCCGAAAGGTGATCGGCGAAAATGCGCAAAGCCCCCTACCTGGTGCACCAACTGTCGGTGTTCATTACCGCCAACTAGTAAATTTATTTTGGGATGCATGTTTTGGAGTTCCGATGGTTCGTGAGAGGACACAAGGAATTATACTGGTTCGGGCAACGTGGTCCTACGTCCAGTTTCGAGCTACTCGTGTTACTCACGACTTGTTTGTAGTAGGGGGTTACAAACGGGCGAGAGAGGGAAGGCTTCCCAAGTCTCTGGATGAAAAAAGTGTGTGCGTGCAGGAGTGTTCGTGATCCTTCTCTAGGAGGATGGCTCGAGTTCTTGTTTGTTCGCTAATCGGTTAGTTCCTCCTCTTTTTCATCCGTCGGCTCTTCCTCCTTTTATACCGTGAAAAGGGAGGTCTGGGTTCATGACGCATCGATGGTCGTGACCGGCCCAAGTTGGGCATCGCCACTGTGAGTGACGATAACAGCATGGCGGTGCTTTCTTGGCTCGACGGTGCGGTGAGTGTCGTCAATCGTGGACGTTTCGTCCGTATGGAGGACGGCTTCTGTTGGTGGTGAACGGAGTGGCGCCGTCGTCGTGGCCATCACTCGAGGACGTCCTGTCACAACAGAGAGGTGGGCTTCTGACAGGGGCCGTGGCAGCAGCGCCTGTCCTTTGGCCGGTGCACGTCATGTGCATTTATCGCCCACTTGCTCGAGTAATCGATGGCTCCATCTGCCAGCGATCGTGGGAGTGGTAGGCATTTATTGCCTAACCGCTACCGTCTTGCCTACTCACGACGTGGCAGGCGGCTCGCCCGACCCTGGGCTCGGGCGAGGTGGAGGTGCGGTCTCCCGACCCTAACATGGATGGGGTCGAGCGCGTCGGCTGCATTGCGGAGGATCCGACCCCTCCCGGGGGGGGGGGGGGGGGGGGGGGGGGGTCGGGCAAGGCGGAGACTCCCTGCCGACCCGACCCATCAGGTGTCCGTACGACATGAGGGTCGGTCGAGGCGGAAATCGTTCCCGCCTTAATCGCGTCATTAAGGCCACGGGTCATTAAGATTAATTACCTCTGGTATTGACCCTCGACAATTAGTTATCTTAGTTGTATGCATTTACATGTAGGTGTGAAACATTATTTTATGACATGTACTATGTGAGTACTAGCATTATTTTTAAATTCTGTGAAATTTTCTATTTTTCTAAATATTTATCAAATTCTAGAGATTTTTTATCCCTTATCTCCAAAGCAACCCTTAGAAACAATTGCTATAATTCTCTTAGGCCTCGTTTGGAAGCACCGGGTTCACCCGGGGAAAGGCAGGGGAAGGCGGGGTGGAGCCACGCGGGGAAATGTGTCACCGGGAAATCAGTCGCATCCTTTGGAAAGCAACGCGAGGGGAGAAGAGCCCCGGCCTTCCTTCGGGTTTCACTGGGCGGAGAAAACACGACTATTTAGAGAAATGGCATCTTTCCTTAGAACAGAGAATTTTCTGCGTGACACACGAGGTGTTGCCGTTGAGGAGCAACTTAGAATGTTCTTGTATATGCTTTTTCGTAATGCAAGCAATCAAGACCTACAGAAATGGTTTCAGCATAGTAGTGAAACAATCCATAGGAAGATCAATGAAGTCTTTGATATAATTCCTGCCTTGACTAATCGATTTGTGAAGCTTCCTAATGCATCAGTCCAAACTCATAAAAGAATTGCAATGGACTCTCGCTTCATGCCCTTTTTCCAGGTCAGCCACAAAAAGCCACAAAAACCAAAAAGTTCTTGTCTTTCAATCTTTTCAACTCTATATGATTTCTTTCTTCTTTCCTTACATGCAGAACTGCATTGGTGCCATCGATGGTACCCATGTACCTATTACCATTGGTGAAGATAAAGCTGCTCCTATAGGAATCAAAAATGATCCTTATCACAAAATGTTATGTTAGCCTGTGAATTTGATCTGAAATTCATGATCATTTCATCTGGATGGGAAGGTTCTGCTGCAGATGCTAGGGTCCCTCGATCTGCTCTTAGCAAGGGGTTTCATGTCCCAGAGGGAAAATTTTATCGCGTAGATGGTGGATATGCAAACACATCATCATTCCTTGCCCCTTATCGAGGAGTTCGATACCACCTAAGCGAGTTTAGGAATCTTCGTTCGTGCGAACTACAAAGAGCTCTTCAACCATTGGCATGCATCCCTTCGCAATTATATAGAGAGGGCCATTGATGTTGTGAAGAAGAGGTTTCCTATTCTAAAAGTTAGCACACATTATCCCATTGAGTCTCAGGTTAAGATCCCTGCTGCAGCAGTTGTATTTCACAATATAATTAGAATGCATAATGGTGAGGAAGGATGGCTAGATCACCTCCCAAGTAATATCCCACCTACGCAATATGTGGAAGTCCCAGATGGAGATAACAACTACCCAACCGAATCCGAGTCAGTGGATGGAAATAGTTTAAGAGACCAAATTGCACTAAAAATGTGGGCTGCATATAATGTTTAGCTAGATTACTCTTTGTGTATTAGCTAGATTACTCTTTGCATAATATTGTTTTCTGTGTGCTGTTTGTGTTATACAGTATTGCTGTTTATGGTATTTGCGGTTTGTGTAATACAGTAGTAGTATTTATGGTATTTGCTATTTGTGTAATGCAGTACTGCAATCTATTTTAAATAATTGTTGCCATGTAATGAAATGTAGCAATGTCAGATGATACATCAAGGGCTGCATGGACCTTCTCGTATGAGAAGGGTCTACTTGACATACTAATTGAGAAGGTTTAAAGCGCAAAGTGGATGGAATTCAGAAGGTTGGAAGAGTATTACCGCTATGTTAAAAGAGAAATTCGCCTTGGCAAAATTCGTGAAGAAGCAGCTTCAAGAGAAGGACAAGGAACTAAAAGGAATCTATCGGGCTATAAGAGGTGCAAGAAAGGAGAGCGGAATAGGTTGGGATGAGTCGATAGGCATGATAATTGCTGAACCTGAACAACGGCTGAAATGTCAAAAGGTAAGCTACTTATGTTTTGTTATTCTGTTATAGTGTACTTTTGTTGTGATCAGTGTATTGATATTCTGTTATATTGTGAATGTGAATGGTTAAGCTACTTATGTTTTGATTATTCGTGAGAATAAAGAAGTGTCAAAAGAAGGGATTTCCTTTGTATGGAAGATGTGAGGCCTTGTATGAAGGTAATTTATATTCTGTTTTCTAGCATAAATATGCACTACAACTGTTTGTCTTAAATTGACATTTGTTCTGCAATCATGTTTGTTTGTCTTAAATATGTACAACTATGTGACAATTGTTTCATGAAATAGGGAGCATTGCTACAGGTGATTTGAGCTTTACCTCTACAGAAACATTGCAATCGTTGCATGCTCCTACTGAACCGGGTGCTACCAATGCATGCTCCTAATGAACCGGTGCTACCATTACATGCTCCTACTGCAAACTTCCTGTCTGAGGAGCAACAACTCATAGAAGGTACGCCATCAGCTTCTGAAGCAAGCGGGCGCACTATTGCTAATCCATTTGCTGGAAGTGTGGACGGTGAAGTTCAATCAGCACCTTCCGGTACTTCAACACAATCTGGAACTGGCAAAAAGCGCAAGCAAAGTCAGGTTGCTACAACTTTGGATGATTATTTGGAGTTCAAGAAGCAGCAAACAAATAAGAAAATGGATGCTTTGTCCTAAAGAAAGAGGAGGAGTTCTCTGTTAAGAAATGTCTTGCGACAATGTATGAAATGGAAGAGTTGATGAGTGAGGAAAAGGATGTAGCATCAGAGGTGTTTGAAAGT
This sequence comes from Oropetium thomaeum, assembly GCA_001182835.1. Lineage (NCBI taxonomy): Eukaryota > Viridiplantae > Streptophyta > Magnoliopsida > Poales > Poaceae > Oropetium > Oropetium thomaeum. The sequence continues at coordinate 1,210,240 of LFJQ01000045.1, read as the reverse complement.
GATATCAATCGGCAGATGTTCATTTTGCATACAGATCCTACTGTTCGACTACTATGGCTTCGGAGGAAGCTTAGGTTGGTAACTTGGTATACAGGTCTAAGTAGACTTACTTCTCTTTGAACTCTAAAATAAAGATGCACTGCTTATATTCTGTTTTTTTTTTAATTTACAACAGGCTTGCATCTACTTGAGAAGGGCACACAAGAAGACAACTAGAGGCAGCAAGGGTGCTAAAAGGTATTGCCCTGTTGTTAATCATCATCCTTTAAAAATATAGCTTAATAACTTGGAGTGTGTAGTTTCAGTCATGTTCATGGCTTGATGAAACCAACCTAAACTAGTTTCGGATACTACATGAAAATTGTCTTTTTGGGAGAACTAATATATCCTGATATTTAGGTTCAATGCATTCTCCTGACAAGAAGTTGGTCTTGGATATAATGTTTGAACGATTATAATGGATATAATGTTTGAACGATTTTGCGAGTGATATGGGTTATAGTTACCATAATGTTTGAACAATTTTTGTTATAGCACCTTTATCTGCTTGCTATATTTCTGGTTTCTGCATATAATTGGCTTGAACTAAACTGAGTCAGCTATGGCTCAATTTTGAACACTTTATCTGAACATAATTGGTTTATACATACAACGAGCTCCCCGTGGCAGCCTGCCACTGTTTCCCAAACGAGTCCTTAAGCGATATTTTCCTGAGATAGATAGGCAACAGTGCTAGATGATTATTCTGAAAAGTTTTTGTTTTTGTTTCTCTAGATCTAGAAGAAGTTATATCTGTTAGTCTGCTATTTGCTAGCTATATGCATACAATGTCAAATATTGCATTAATAAATTCCTGCTGTAGATTCTTACACTGAACACCACCTGCAGGACATAAATTTTGCATTACTAAATATACCTTCCTCTTCATAACTGGTTGATTGATTGACGATAAATATCACTCATGTTCAATTTTACTTGCACCTTGCATTGGTATAGCTTATCAGCTTAATTATCTTGTTAGCCTACTTTTCTTATTAGCTTGTCTACTTTAGGTTCAACATGCACTAATTCAGTAGGTTCAGGATGTACTAATTCAGTAGGATTGTTTAATTTCAGCAGCTATGAAATGTTGATTTTGTTTAAGACCAGCTTTGGCTGTTTCTTCTTGCTGTTGAGTGGTTACAAGCATGTCATGCCTGTGAATTATGAATGTACTAGCAGTTTGCCTATGAAATTATACTAAAGTACTAGCAGTTTGTTAGCTTCTATACCTTCAATAGACAGTTTGTTAGCTTGCATACTTTCATGACTAAAATCTTGTATAAGCTGCTACTAGTAGTAGCTTAATAAATTTGTGTTGAAGATGATTTGATAGAATGGACTGCAGCTTCACCACTGATGTGTTCTCGCATTACAATCAGCCTGAGATATGCTTCATTGCATTATTTTTCAGGAAGGTGATAATGAGATGGAGGTTGATGTGTCATTGAGATCCGAGAAGTCAGATTTCAGTCAAGAATGGTCTCGTAGAGATTAAAATTTATTCATGTGCTTGTTATGAATTTTCTTGTTGATCGAACACAACATGATGTAACATGTATTTTTGAATTTTCTAGGTATTATATGATTATCTTGTAATGTCGTTGATGATTAAACTCTAGATTTTTGGGGGATTATGTGATGATCTTGTGATATTTGTCATTTTGAAACTGTAGAATCAAGTGCTTATGCATGTTTCAGATTTTTTTTTTCTTGAATTTATCTATTTTCAGAATTTTTCTAGGTCATTATCTCCTGAATTTGTATATTTCTCTAGTTTTTTTTATTTTTTGCAATGTTCTTGATTTTTTGCTGGGCTAATTAGCTCTTAACTCCCTAATAACAGGCAGGGATACTTGCACCGGTTGGGGAGAGCGCACCCGGGGCCAAGTGTGCAGGGTTGCCCCCGTCGGTGCTGGCCACCCCGTGGTTTGTGGCCACGTACTGCCAAACGAGGCCTTAGGGTGAGCTTTTATCCCAGGCAAAAATCTTCCTTCGAGATTCGGTTGACCATGACCTCTTTCTAGTAGCAGCCAAACGAAGTCTAAGATGGATGAGATCATCAATATCATAATGACCTCATCCCATCCGCCTCAGAAACTCGACCATATGTAGTTTAGATAGAAAAATATGTCCACCTTAAGTTCCTATATTTATATTTCCTTCGGAGCCTCAAATCATGTCGCTGTAGCGTTTTATTCGAAAGCACCAAAAAGAAGTCGCTGGGAAGAGTTTGCATGAGTTAACGCGTCCAACATTAGTTCACCGCTTTGTTTCCGTCGTTCATGCGTTCTGAGCCATTAAAAGCATCCGTTGGGGTTTTCGCTAGGGCCCAACACACTTAGAGCATGCCTAACCGAGAGCAACAGTTCGTTCGACGTTTTTATGGTTCCCTACACCCAGCGTATGAGTCCGTGTATGTGTAAAGTAGAGTTTCTCAACCAACTTCTCGGTTCGCTTTCTCCGTCTGACATGAATGGTTCGAACCTAAGATTCCTACCTTCGGAAGTTGCACATATGCCACTGGACCTAATTAGGGGCGTACGGTATTATTTAATATTTCTTGGTATAAAAGATAATGTCCAGCGACTTCATTTTAGGTTCTGGAGAGAGTACTGTGTTATGAGAATCGATTAAAAAACACTACAGTTTACTCTCTCTCTTGTCGTTCTTTTTATCTCAATTCTGACCATTCGTCTTATTTAAAAATTTTGTTCAAATATATAAAATCAAAAATCATGTTTCAATAACCTTTAATAATAACTCAAATCATAACAAAAAATATATGATATTTTTCATGCTTTTTCAAAACACAAACAGTTGTAGTTTTCTTGCTAAAGACCGACTAATAATGTCACTGCACTGCACACACAGGGTCAGTTCAAGTGCAGGCAACATCCTGTAACATCCTTTCTCGCATTACGCATACACTGACTCGTAACAATAATAAATATATATTTTTCATTATACGAGACAAAACCTGTAATTATGTACTGATCGAAACTTCAGTAAGCCCCCTCTCTTTGTCTGCCTTACATGTTGGGTGAATGAAAGTAACAGTTACAGGAGTAAGATCATATGTAGGTTCGGCTCATGAAGTATCTGTTACATGTTAAAGGAATTCCTGGTCCTGGTCATCCGGCCGCCGAGAAGCCTCCTCACCATCGAGCATTCTCCGGGTCATGTTGGCCCTCTGAACAAGCCGGACCAATGCTTGCACAACCTCGGACATGGGAGGTCTGAACTCTGGCTCAGGCTGCAGCAAAGGCAGCAACGAACCGGTCACAATTGTTTTTAGTTATATGATACATGTTAAATTGTGTTGTATCTGAAATGAAGTTCATACCTGGACACACAGGGCGACGACATCAGCGAAACGGGATAGGGATTTGGCATGGTATAGACCCTTCAGTGCGGGATCAACCATCCGGTCCAACGCATCGATGTCATGCAGCTGAGGAGTTGCCCACCGAACAAGTGACTGCTCTGACCGAGGCCTAGAACTGCAACGATGTTACAAAATATAGTAAGATCAATGGAACGCCAAATTGTCAATTATGTAGAAGTAACTGTAATCCGGAACAGAAGATAAATGATGAAAAAGGCATACCTATCAAATGGCTTACGGCCTGTCAGGAGCTCCAGCATGACAACTCCAAAGCTGTAGACATCACTTTTCAGGGTATACTGGCCAGTCATGTCTACCTCTGGGGCACTATATCCAGAACCCTGATCTGAAACCTGTATGAGTTTTATTTCAAAACATCATCAGGAACACAACTAGTCAGTCATATGTTGGTGTAAAACATTTGAGAGCAATATTACTGCTCACTTTAAATCGCTCCACGAGTTTTCAGTATGCTTTCATGACTAATTTTACAGGCTCATACACCCAACATTTTTAGTATGGACCTGGTGTTTCTTTACCATTGATAAATGTTTCTTGGAGCAAATTTTCTTTGTGTTTTACCTGGAATTCAGCATCTGGAACAAAGCTTGCAAGTCCAGCATCTGAAATGTGAGGATTCAGCTCCGTATCCAGCAAAATATTAGATGACTTGAAGTTTTTGTGAACCAAAGACGGAGAACAAATTTCATGAAGATACCTACAGGAAGATATGTAGAGAGTAAATGATGAGATGCTGACACAGTTTCATGCACCAAAGAGAATTAGATAGAGAGAGAGATCATTCACTTACTCTAGTGCACGTGCTGAGCCTAATGCAATCTTTACACGGGAATTCCAACTGAGTGGCTTGTTATACTCATCTGAGAGATGGAGAAAATCATGCAGTGAACCATTCCTGTGGAAATCAAAAACCAGCAAGTGCTGTCCATGCTCCATGCAGTAGCCCACAAGCTCACTGAGATTGGGATGGCGCAACTTTGAAATGTTCGATACCAACTCGAAGAAATCATCAGATGATTGGCTAGGCAGTGCAGTGCTGTTTAGTTTCTTCACAGCTAGAACCTTAACTCAAGTAAATGGAAAAGAGAAAATTAAGTGCTATATCTTGTGGTAATGAAAATTGCTTCATGCAACCAAATTATTATATATTTTTCGACAAAAATATTTGGTAATAGAAGAAAAACATACGTTATAGGAATGGCAAACTAGCAAGGAGCAATCATATCAATATTTTGTTGATATGGTATAGAAGAAAAACATATGTTACAGGAATGACAAACTGCTTGTGAATGCACATATGTATTTTTACTTCATATTTGTACAGAAGGTTTCTGTTAAATGAAGTTCTGGTTGACTATCAAAACAGCAAAACCTAACTATTGCAAACAAAGAAAGACTTTCAATATGTTGGAGGCCTATATGTTTATGTATTCTTGTACTCCAAGAAGCTGTTTGTTTTGGCTAGCGCTTCTGACTTGTGGCTTTCATAAGCTGAAGAAGAAACAAACAGATAGCTTTTTCACACAGCTTTCACAATCTGTACCTCCAGATTGTGAAATCTAACAATCCACTCAGAACAAATGCAATTTTAAGAAACTGCAATGGTACTAACTATAACCAGCCATCCAACACCCACAATTCAGGCAAACAAACAGATCTTAGCTTTTTGATTATCAGCTTTTCACAATCACTAGCTACAAGAAAGATTTTAACACTCCAGCCAAAACAAAACTTGACATGGGAGCAGTCTGTGAAGAGAGGAAAAAACCTTGATTTTTCAGAAGGGATGTCCCCTATTATCGTCACAAAAACAACACACACAAATCTTATGTAACATTCTCATAGTAGGACCTCTTTGTTTCAGATTTTGATTGTTCAAGTTGCTTCTAGATTATAGAATTTAAGAAGCTGGTTAATAGTGGTCCACAATCCAAAGCTGAAAACAAGGAGGCCCTTAGTAACAGCAATAAGAATATATAATCATATTTACCTTTCCATCACCGAATTGTGCCCTGTACACACGTCCAAAAGTGCCCTCTCCAACAAGGTTGTCCATGTTGAAGCTATCAGTTGCCATTTGTAGATCAGCAACTGAATAAACCTTTGTATTTACCAGTGCTGCATTAACTCTCTTTGCCACGGGCTTGTTTACTAAACCATCATCATCATCAAATGATTGATTTCGCTCAATTTTGACAGGTGGTTTCATGTTAACTGTGGTAGGACTAGGCAAATGCTCCACCTCGATTGTGGTAGCCTCTTCAACTGGCTTCATATCTGCAGTATTTGTAGAACGAATTATGTGTATCAGCTTATCACACAATAACTAGAGCATCTATTTTGGCATATCAAACACCAGGTGAACTCACCTTTAACTTCATTCAAAGGAAATGAATTGAATGGCTGGTGCTGTTCAAAGTGTTCCGGTATTGCACCTCTTCGTTGTTTTTGCTTTATCAAGAAGAATGCCACTAGTGCTCCAACAACAAGAATAGAAACAACAATGCCCACTATAGCTCCTATCCCAATGCCCGAGCTTCCGTTTCCGGTACCGTTAGGACTTGAGCTGTCACTTCCATTGGAGCTTTGGCCTGGGCTTTTCCCACGCTTGCGTGAATGTGGGGGAGCAGTAAAAGGTGGAGGCGGTGGTGCTGGACCTGTACTCCAAGAATTGCCATCGGTCCTAACAAAAACCACAATATTAGATGAAGATATGGTTTGTCAAGATGTTATAAGACAAGTCACAAAAAATAAATAAAAAAAGATGTTATACGACAATTTTGAAAATTACATACTGCAGACTATTTATCTTCTTTAGCTCATTAGGAATCCAACCAGTGAAGCGGTTATTTGCAATATTCCTGTAATTAAATGATAAGACGAAGTACAGTGTAAAGCATGAAAAAGAAATATGATTTTTGCATTGTAAATTGTTTACTCACAAATCATCAAGGGGAAGATTCGCAAGAACATTGATTGAGCCAGTAAGTTGATTGTTCTGTAAGTACCTGAAACAATATGGAACGGGTTAGAACTTGATGACGTTAAATTTTAGACACAAGTTAGATAAAAAAAAATTTCTTCAGTCATCATTCTTACAGAGTTTTCAGGCTTGGCAACGAAGAGAAACTTTGTGGTAGATTACCAGTGAGAGAATTGAAGGAGAGATCACTGCAACAATTTTCACACAAACATAATCAGAGCAAGTATATGATGGAAATGTCAATAGGAAGCAGAGGAATTAATAGCGCAAAGTTGAGGGCTACTATTAGGGAGGGAAAAAAATGAAGTACTCACGCTGTAGTTAAACTTGGGAGGTTGGAAAATATGTCAGTGATATCTCCTGATAGTTGGTTATGATTAAGATTTCTGTATATATAAGAACTCTATTTAGACCTTGGACATACAATATAGAAAATATAAATTCATTGTTTTGTGAGAAAAAAATACTCACAGGTACTTAAGTTTAGACATTGTGGATATTGAGTATGGAACAGTTCCAGTGAACTGGTTTCCTGCCAGATTGCTGCAAATCAACTGGTTACTCAGACAGCATGTTATCAAACAAACCAAAAAGGTATAACTTCCTGCATTTAAAGACTTACAGCCTTTCAAGCTTCTTATTTGGAAGATTGTAAGGAATCTGCTGGCCATTACCAAGATTATTTTGGCTCATGTCACTGCATTGAATTTGGATTTTACGCAATCAATAATTAAAATTCCAACACAGAGAACAATATCAAGACATGAGCCGAACTCACAGCTCAACTAGTGATGCCATGTTGTCCAAGTTGTAGGCCAGGGTCCCTGAGAGCCCCAAGCTCGGCAATTTACTACAAAAACCATGACAAAGAGAACAGATCAGTCAAAAGAGGAAACATATTATGCCTTGAGCAAAGTACAATAGAGGAATTGTGAAGCTCACATGGCAGTGATTGAGGAGCCAGAGCAAGTGATGCCCTGCCACGATTCACCACACGGGTCTCCACCATTCACCTTCCAACCCTGCAGCTGCCCCGGAGAATTCATGCTGGTAAACAGCGTGTTGAGAGCAGTAACTGCAGGGCAAATAGAGAGTAACTAAATTTAGATACGATGGTGTCACTGAATAAATTTCAGTTATTCTGATGATATTATATAAAGGATGGACCAGTCACGCCTTGAGATTCGCAAGATGCGAGGGCCGACGAAATGAATCACAAAAACAAATAGCCAAGCTGATCCAGCATTCATGTTCGACGATATCACAGATCTATCCTCCTCAATTCCACTGGTTTTAGTAAAATAACAGTTTTGGGTCAAGGTTTCGAAAGAACATGAAGAAAAGGGTCGAATGCCCGTGGAGCTAGAATTCTTTTCGGTGAATTAAATTCGTCGAACCTAAAATTAATCAAAAGAGGTATCCCCACATTGTCCTCTGATAATCCCCACTTTCTTGGATTCTCAAAGCAAGCGGTACTAGGAACATACTAAGAAAGCAATGGGCTCAAAAAGCACTGCTTTAAGATTTAGCTCAGAAATAAGAGAGCAGGAGACTGATGCAGCATTTATCAAAGATCCCAATGCATATCCTTGCTCAAACATGCCCATCAAAAAGTGTGTTCTGTCGAGATTAAGGTTGCGAAAAACACCATAGGTTACTGAGCATATGGACGGCAACCGACGATTTGGGGGCAAATCTGCCGAAACCCACGTCAAAGAACAGCGGCATGAGATTCAGGTGGTGAGAGCAGAAGCAGCGCCAGTACGGGAAGACGAGGTGTCGCTGCATCCAACTCAAGCAGCAACGACGGGACAGGGGGCACAAGTACTCCGAGAAGGAAATCGCAAAGAAGCAAAGCGGTATCGAAGTCGAATCCATCCAGACGCGTCAATCCAGGTGCACACGAAGCAGGATAGCAACGAATGACCGTAATGTAAGAAGCAAGAAAAGAAGGCAGAAAAAACAGGGCAGAGGATTCAGGTTCCCCACCATCATTGGCGTCGGTGGTCGCGGCGACCAAGATTTGCCGCTGGGTCCAGGAGCAGCAGCACCAGCACAGGGGGACGAGTAGCCAAGCTACCCGGACCGCGCCCGCCATTGCTCCACCACCCACGCCTCCTCCTCCTTCCTGCGTTAAGCGCAGGCGCCAGACCCTCGCTCCTCTCTCTACCTCTCTGCCTTATATGACCATGGGAGTGGCAAGACCGCAAGAAAGCTGCTTTCTTGGCTTAAATAAAAATCGCGCCTTGTGCTTGGGGCGGCTTCGGTTTGCACAGGGTTGGATTTTTCTCGGTGTTCCTCCGGGGTTTTGCTGCAATTTCAGGCTTTTTAAATTGCTCGCTCGGTGCTGTTGAATTCTTTTGGTTAGTATATTCATGGGGAGCAGCAGAACAGAGCAGCCAGGGAAACGCCGAGCGCCCTAACCGAGGCGAGAACCCGAGGCCACGACGTTGGTGGGCCCCCCAAGCACCCCTCACCGGCAGGACCGCAGATCTGCCGCTTAAGATCTGACGGATGAGAATAATTAGGGTTGCAGGATTCAACATGAGCGCACGAAGATCGGTACTGTTATACTCTCTCCGTCAGTATATAATAATTAGCATGAAGATCGATAATATTATACTTCCTTCGTTAATAAATAATTAATATTATTGAATTTTTTAGAAAATAATTAAGAGTTTATCTTATTAAGAAATTACACTTAAATCATATATTTTGTTATAGTTTAGTTCATTGTTAAAGATATTTGAACTATGACTTCAAATTTTTATTTGAACTAATTTTTGAACAAGATGAATGATGAAAGTTTACGTAAAAAAATTAACAGCGTCAATTATTTATGATGAAGAGAATATGTTACAGTCTTATTTTCACATAGAATGAAAATGCATTTGCTGTGTCAAGCTGCGAGCTAGAGCTTCATACATCGATCTCCAATAAAAGCAGGAATCTCTGCACTATAATGCATTTCGTAGAAAATGGTGTACTAGTAGTGTATTACATATAATGCATGAATTTAGTGTTCCCTTTTGGTGCAATTATATAATATAATGGCACAAATATTATCACCTGAGAGTCTGCTCCCAAATAAACAAAGCAAGTCAATCATTATTCCCTGGCGATGCTTAATAATATACGAATAGGATATTCATGTAACCTGAACAGCCCAGTTTAACAGCGCATCCCTTGTGTGGGAAGGTGGAGCCTTCGCTGGCTGCAACTGTTTTCTATTAGAGGATCTGGCCCTCTCTTCATCTGAATTGGTTGTTGCCAGCTTAAATTAAGGCATGTTCAGTTTAGGTATCATGAGAATACAAGACTTGGATGTCATGGAAGCAAGTACATATCCCGGTACAAGGAACAGAGACCTGCTGGCTGCTGTATCAATTATTTCCACGGTTCTTAGGCAGGATCTACTACGAGAAGTTGTTGGCGTACCTGACTCTGATTTTTTTTGTGTTTAAATTTGGCTACAATTACGGTACCTCAAAATAATTGTGAACCGTTTATTTTATTTTAGTTTCATAGAAAAGAAGGCAATACTTCTATTTATTTATTTATTTTTGATGAGATCATGATTATTGGTTTCATTTATTTTCCAAATTTATTAGGATTTGATTCTCAAAAACGTGACCCGAATCGCCATCACCGTGCCTGTGCGTGCAATCTCTCTGCTGCCACCGCTACAGCTCCGAGAGATTCTTTTGGCGAACACTGCTGCCCGTGCGAACGTTGCAACCATGACATGCTTATTTATCTCTAGTTTGAGCTTCTTCTTTTTGTTGCGAGTAAAATGAAGTACTCAATTG